>OX439041.1:76461700-77161208 GCA_949317995.1 Acholoe squamosa | reverse complement strand
CCTCAGCCTATGCTGCTAATACACTATTTTACTTCATAATAATTTTGCAGAATGTTAGCTATGGCATGGACATTTCTGGGGACAAGCCAAGGAGGCCATTTCTCAATGTACTACGACTACACACAGCCACTATTATTTAAAAGTGCCAGGAATAAGCCAGGCTATCATAGGAACTGCCCTACGACTGCTCACTACAATTAGCAGCTATGCAGTAATTACTTAAGGTTAGGTAGAGCAGTCGTACTGGTGCAGATATTAGGGACTACTAGTGCATGGTACTGTTATGGCCAAATTGTTATGTTCTCACTACGATTTAAAGGACAGCACTCATAGTGTGTTAAGAAATGGCCTCCAGGAGGCCATCCCTTAACACACTACGACTGCTGTACGTCTCATCGTAGTGACAGGCCTAAAAATAAGGCCATTACAGTATCATGCATTAGTGGGTACTAATGCCTGCACCAGTACGACTGCTCTACCAAGCCTTATGTAATTACTGCATAGGTGCTAATCGTACAGGGCAGTCGTAGTGCAGTGCCTACGATCACCTGTACTATTCCTGGGAGTCTCAAGTCGTAGTGGTTGTATGTAGTCGTAGTACCTTACGAAATGGCCTCCTGGGGTTACTACATTACTTGGATTACATAGAAATCAGGCAAAACTGAAAGTTGGGTACAAAGGTTACTCCTAATGAAGAACCCTAGTGCTTGTTATTCTAAACAAAACAAGTTACCCTAGTACTGACAAATCTAAAACCTCTCTATATACTACTGCTGTAGACGACATCAGCTCAGATGACTGTGCCGGTCGTACCCCACATCTAGACAACTAGATCCTGTGTAATCTCCCCATTAAGTATACTGTACTACATTATGGAATTAGCCCTGTTGTATGGGGTAACGGGCCAGTTACCCTAGTAACTTCTGCACTGTGAGAGTAGTCCTGACTCATTACCTACCATCACTCACTCTAATTTCGGGGGTTTCAAATTATTGTGGGTGTGCACGGTTGTACTATGTTGAGAAAGCCTTTCTGTAGTACTATGTAAACAATTTTGCTCGTTAATATTTTTGTGATCATAGATATGCATCATCACATAGGTAGCTAAAATGTAAATTTCACATAGAAAACCTTTTACAGTGACCGTGCCAATGATAGACAAACAACATTGCATTGAGAAATTTCTTGTGGCATTTTAATGACATATTCTGTGGTTGGCAAGTAAGTAAGTGTACATGTATACACATGTGCTGTGATGTCCTCTCCATTTGATTAGTACCTGCGTTTTATCAATACTCATTGGCTTATATCATAACTGACTTCTGGCAGTTTCCACGCAAGCATTCACAAATCTGCAATCGCTGTCAGGTTCCTAATGGCGACACTAGGTAGCGCTACGGACGTCACACGAGACCACGACCATGTGCAGATGCAGAGGGAGGGGCTTGTCACTAAAACCACATACAAGTCCATTTCCAGGGGCGTAGGAAAAGGGGGGGGCAGGGTCATAATGAATTGGACAAGAAGCCAAAACGTTGCATCTTAGAGCAGATAAGAATGGTAATGAGATAGGTAATCAGATATAAAATTCACAAAAAAAAAAATTCTATAGGAATTCTATATAGGTTTGTATAGGCGGCATTGTGCTTAAGCCGACACTAATTTACTTATTTCATACAAATGAAAAATGCACATGTTATTCACTCTAATAACCTGATATGACATTCAGCTTTTCGCCTAATGAGAGGAAGAATCCATGACGAAAGGATTGTTACAGTCACACTAATAGCATCCATATGCAACCTTGTTTTTATACACGGGTCAGTAGTATAGGGAAATCATACTTTGGGGATGGAAATCACAAAAGCTGTTCTATACAATAGTCTATACACATATCTCACATATTATCAATATCATGGACGATAGCCAACGATTCCGCCGAATTTACAAAGGTTTCCAGAGCATCTGAATGCCTTGTACTCTTAATTACTACTGGATCACTCATAAAGTGTTGCTGTATACATACAATTGCATTTCTTTTTCATCTTTACCAAATTTGTGATTATCCACCAAGTATATGTGGATATTTAGATAGTCCGTCACATTACGGGCCTCCTTTCAGAAACGACCATAGAACTGTTATCTCCATTATCACTGTTATCAAGCAAGATGACGTCATGTGACAACGTGACGTGCCCCTCATCTTGATACCACACCACGAGACGCGCATAGAACGCCGGTAACATAAAAAGAAACACACAAAAAAAACTAACCCTTTAATGAAGCTAATGGAATAATGCCCATTTGTTGTTGTTTTCACTACACTCTCAGCCCCGACTGTAAATATGCAGTAGGTTGCCCTGTACAATCTAGTGTAGAGTCAATAGATCTGTACTAACAGTAACAGCAGCTCTTAGTGTATTTTAAAAATACAGTAGAATGTCCTGTAAATAGCTTGGCGCAGTATGACAGTGTATATATACACCAGGTATCATTTATGCATCATGACGACACTATGGCGACTATATAAATCCTGTTCGACATGATGCATGAATGCAGTCCTGTTGAATTGGTCACCTGGAGGCCATTTCTTAATGTACTACGACTACACACATTCACTACGATTTAAAACTGCCAAGAATAAGCCAGGCTATCGTAGGTAAGGCCCTACAACTGCTCTGTACGATCACCAGCTATGCAGTAATTACATAAGGTTTGGTAGAGCAGTCGTACTGGTGCAGACATTAGTTATTACCAGTGCATAATACAGTAATGGCACTAACTCAAGGCTTCTCACTACGTCTTGAAGGACAGCAGTCGTAGTGTGTTAGGAAATGGCCTCCAGGACTGCATTTATAATTGTGTCAACCAATGGCTATGATCTTACTGTAGTGTATTTGTTCCCGTTAAAGGGCGACAAGCCTCTAGTCTCTTTTGCCTGTGCCGACCACGGTCCCCTCTGACTCTCTGCCTCTTCTTCCTAATACCATATATCTACATCTTGACTTTCTCTAATTCCAACTGGATAAGTCTTAAACCCTTTCCAGGCTGTGACTTTACTATATTACACAAAAACCTGGAGCCAATTTCTTAACATGCTACGACTGCTCACTTTCAAGTCGTAGTGGTAACCCTTAATTTAGTGACATTACAGCCCAATAGTATTGGCCAAGTAATGCCTGCAGCACTACGACTGCCCTACCAAATGCTATGTGATTACTACATAAGGAGTGATCGTACTGGGCAGTCGTAGTGCATTCCCTACGATCACTGGCACTAACTTTGAGGTTGTGAAGTCGTAGTAGCTGTATACAGTCATAGTGGTTTAAGAAATGGCCTCCAGACTAGGTCAAGTAGAGTTTAACATTTTAATTATTTGAAGAAATCGTACAACATACCATATAGGTCAGATGCTATATTGACTCATGGAACCTTCTTCCTTTAGAGGCTACATTGACTTTTTGAAAAGCTTGGATGCAGGAATCCAGGCCTGGCGAGCTACCGCATTCATTCATCGTGACACCTTATACAGGGTTAGCACGATGCATCATTTCAATACGAGCGATTTACTCCCCAGTACGGTATTATGAGTACACATGAATATGAGGCTTAAACCTGGTGCTGGCAAGCCACAAGTTTCATTGGAGCATCATGCCGACCTTCTGTGAGCAATATCAACCACGTATCTATATAGGTTTGGCATGAATGAGGCCCTGGCGAGTTACTCGCCAGGGCTTCATTTCGCGCACCATGATGACCAACTGGCATGATGCATTAATGAATCAGTGGTCCTTAAAAGGTTAATAAACACAATGTGGCTTGTAAATGGTCTCAATTCAAACAGTAAAATCTTCAATCTCCTGGGAACACAATCATAATAAAAAACCTTGTTAAATCTGACATGAAATCTCTGTGAGTTTTGAAGCGGATGCGTGAACTGATTCAAGGCATGAACCACATGACGACGTACTTTGTACAGGGGTCATGTCAGGGTCAAGGTCATAAAAGGGTCAAGGTCATGGGGTCATGTGGGTTATTGATGTCAGAGGTCAAGAACATGTTACTGTAATGGGTGAGGGATGAAGGGGGAATCATCATAGGTGGATTGGCTACAGACCCCAGTGGGGTGTTTCAGAAGCCGGACATGATAATGAACATTAAATATCTGTTTCTAAAACTGTTAGATTCTAAACTTACAACTGCAACCATTATCATCTCTCGCCAGTCATTATAGTTATAGACACAGTAAGGTAATGGTAATGCTTTAGAAACACATGCAGTTATAAGCCTACAATCACTATTAAAACTGCTATTATATCTCCTTATGACCGGTTGTAAACATTACCTGCTTCTGAAACACCCCACTGGGAATACCATCACTAGTACATCGATATGATTCTATTGAACAGTGCTTCCCTGCCCTGCTCTGCAATTGCATGGGGTGATTTTCTATTAGACCTTTCATGAAAACAACGAAGATCTGTATCTAATTGTCGTTTCTATGACTTTTTATTTCTCTGTGTTGAAATATATGTGTGTTTCGAGGTTGATCTGGCTTGTTCAGCTAATCTTAGATAACCCTGTCTAAAGTTATCTCAGTCAGTTACATGGACGTTTCTCATGGTGTAATTTGCCGCTATATGGAAAAGGATTTGAAATGTGGAGTTGCAATGTTAAACCTTTAAAACACTCCTATTTTAAACATAAAATATTTAAATTCCATGCTCTGTAGACCTTGAGGGATTTAGGGGTACCAGAAAAAATCGCTCTCTTCCACTTTACCCCCCCCCCTCACTGCACTACACCTTTGTACCACGTGACTACTGACACAGGGGTCACGTGGTCTTACAGACTAAGTCACATGCACTGGGTGATAATAAAGAAGATAAGGCAGAATTAGGGTCAGCCAATCAATGGAAGACCAGAATTAAGCGGTCGATGTCGCTGAGCTTTGTAGGGATCGGCTTAAACTATCCGGTACAGAGTGCCCATCATTAACTAGTGGACGTATTAATTGGAAATCCTATTAACCATGTGTTGGTCAGGTTTGAGGTTAAATAACTAGCCATGGTTATTGTAATTAGTCCCGGTGTTTTATGTAATAGAGTTTAGGGGTTAGGGGAAGGGAGGGGTGTCTAAATGACGACCACACAAACTCTTTTCTTTTTTGTAAAATCATCTTATCTGGAGGTTAATTCAAAACGTTCTACCATCAGTCCCACAGCGATGGTAGTGATAGCACATGCTGTTGATTTAATAAGACCTAGTCATTCTACCCTATCTATTTTACTGGTGGTAGCCCAGTCAGGCACAGCAAGTACTGTTGATTATTCACTACTGATTTGCCAAACCTATCACCAAGGGTATTATTACAACTCCTCTTCTCAAAGGCCACTCATGCGTTACATGCCCAATAAAGTGATCCACTCTCCCTCATTTTGGGGGAGCCACTATAGATACTTCAAAGGATAAAGGGAAATGATTGTTTATGCCCTTTTGTGAAATGGAGTCTTTCCACAGCTAGTGATTTTCTTTTTACCCTCTTGCCACTGTGGACGGTGTGTTCTGCTTGTGATAGTGTACACAAGGCTTAGCCTACCACCAGTATAATAAATAGCACTGCTTGTGTCAGGGCATACATGCCAGTCACATGGTACCATCAGATAAATCAAGAGGGCTCCAAATTTCTACCTTCGCTGTTAGACTGTTTGTAGGATGTTTTGAATTAACCTCCAGAATCAGGAAGCTTCTTGTTAGACAATACTGCAAGTCGAAACATAAAGTATATGTTATTACCTATTTTAAAAGAACTATCATCCCCTACTTTGGCGAGAAAATTGTGTGCCTATCACTATTTTTCTCCATGTGAGAGCAGCTTATGTGAAATAATTCTGATAAAAGTACTGGACGTTACGTAACGTCCAGTACTTTTATCATCATATAAGAGGCAGTCTACTGTGCATGCATAACTCAAATTTAGTCCCATTTCGTAATTGAAGTCAATAATAGACATATTGGCCTTGCTATTCCATGTGTTTGCTATGCATCTATATTACAGACAGCAACTTTAATCACCTCCATATTTCATCATTTTGGTACCGGACGTTACATGACACAAAATAAGCAATAAAAATGGAATGGGATGTCCTAAGTCGGTATTTTTTGGTTTTCTGAGCTGAGGGGATGTCCCTTCACAAATTTGTTAGGGTTATATAAAGTAGTTAGAAAATTAATTATTAAGGGCCTTCAAGGGCAAAATCTTACATTTTCCGACGACTTGACCCATACAAAAACAAGATAAACTGTAAACACATGGAGTTGTTAACATATGTACACACTTAACCCGTCTGCAAGTCTCTAGAAGGTGTCTTGGATTAATTTCAGCTCACGCCAATATGCAAAGATCTAGAACATAAGAATACATATTTTTGTTAATCTTCTGCATGATCTAAGTTTCCTCAGAAGGACTGTTGATACCTGAAAAGGTGTCCCCTACTGTTATTGTCATATTTATACAGCAGTGGTGGAGCAGTCAAAAGAAAATTGGTCGGAGATCTCTGCCCTTGGGTTATAGTAAGGAGGTTTAAGTAAAGTAGCTGAAAAAGGGGGAAGCATCGCAAATATCTCCTGCGGCTCTGGAAGACATTTCTCAAGATGGTACGACTAGACCCCCTCCAAACCGTGCATGGGATTGATCATACAGAGCAGTTGTAGGAGGTTACCTATGATTACCCACTCTAATTTTGAAAGCTTCAAGTCGTAGTGGCTGGATGCAGTCGTACCATGTTGAGGGATGCCCTCCAGTTGCCTCTGTTATTTCGCAGGTTATTCAGAGATCAGAATGTTGGGTATAGGGTAAACCTTTAGTCTACCTGACCTGTATCGTGTATAAAGGAGTTTGTTGTTGTTGTGGTTAATGAATTTACTGACCAAAAGTAAACATGTATGCAATTGTGCTGTTTTCATCAAGGTAAATTTTTACACATAATGCGCATCTTTAAAAAAAATTAATGTATCGGAGTATAAGTAAGGTTTTTAGTAGGTGTGTTTGTGTGTGTGACGAGTTAGGGGGGCTGGCAGTGTCACCCCTCCCACCCATCCCTGGTGGTGAGGCTGATCAGCACTTAACAAGGACCCAGATTACCCTGAAGGGTGACAGTGACCATTAAACCACCTACCCACATTGACCTCAACCTCTTCCCCCCCCCGCCTCCCTACAAAACTTCTCCAGCGACCTACTTTGCAATTGGTGGGCACACTATGCCTTCTCCCCTAGGTCACCATTTTGACCAAATCGCCATCACTTCTTTAATCTATTATGATGGTACAGCAGCCTTTGTTGGAAAAGCCCACGTCCCAATCGGGACTCAAACCCGGTTCCTCACATCTTATGAGCAGGGCTAGCCACCACAGCACCAGGTGGTGCTTCAGGTGGCTGGTGGGGATTGTTAGTTCAACATTAGGACAACAAGGGCCTCTTATGTTGCACTGGCATCATGGATAAACGAAATATGCAAAACTCTGGAAATCTCTACATCATATGGATTTGAACCCTGGGCCTTCTGATATATATTAGTCAGAGACCTAAGACATGTGCCACAGAGGCCATTGTATCGGACCACTTTAGAAGATCCTAGATGATTTATATGATGACACTATTCTACGAAGGTCTTTATCTTTGTTTTATTTCAATCATCCAAAACATCAGAAATATGCCTGGGACCATATGTTAGTATTGCATCTACTGCAAATGTATATTCATAATCTAAGTGTTGAAGAAGTTATGAAAAAAAATCTAATTACTCATGGATATGAATCTTGGGATTTGTGTGTCAATTCACTACATGATATATAGATTGAAGCCTCTGCATCTGAGAAATATGTATTGGACCCCCATATTATTTTTGCATTTATGGGTGGTAGGTCCTAAAGATACACCGGTTGGAGGTCTGCTACACTGTAAAAAAGGTGTTTAGAGTATAAACACATTGCTTAACATTTTCTTGTCCCGTTTTTGAGGACACTTCATGAACCTAAACGTGTTTAGCCTCATAATATGATTAGCCTTTGTGTTTAGATTACAATGTGTTTAGGTCTATCTTGAGGTTTGTAAGGTGTTTACTGCGTTGATGTTTAGGTTTGCCCATGTGTTTTATTATGACATGTTGAGATGTTATTTCAAGGTTATAGTGTTTAGCACTATGATATTGTGCTTAGATATGGTATCTGGGCCTTTGTAGATCATCTCAATAATTCTACTAAATCTATAGTAGGCAGAGAGTACACTATACTATCAAGGAATAACATCATATCTGTTATCCACAATAGGGAGTAACCCTATATATGTAGATTACAATGGAATGGATGAATGAAGATAGCTTGATCTATTCTTGGACTAGATAGCAAAGATGACTATGGAAAGAATCGCTCATTGATCCAAATGATATAGGATCTATATGGTCAATCCACAATGTTTGATAATAGGATTGATGTTCTCTCATTTGAAATTCCTAATTAATGATTTACAAAGGATTTTTAATATATTTTTGATGAGAAGAGGGTATACTTCTTTTTAGAAACTCCATTCAAGCACATCTGCCATCTAGTGAGTCTATCATACCTAAACATATACATGTTAATAGTCTAAATACCGCAACTTCAGACTGTTTCAATGCTAAACATCTAAACATGTTTAGCCTGGGTGTTTAGGCATTTAGGATAAAAATGTTTAAACCCTAAATATATACCCAAGAAAACACCTACCTATCCAATATGTTTAGACTTAAAACATGTTTAGACCTAAACATGTTTAAAACCTAAGCTCCTTTTGTACAGTGTAGATAGGGATGGCACCGTTGCATTGGTGTTTCTAAGTTGTCTTATCCCACTGTAGGCAATAGAGCAGAAGGACGAAACTCAAGTTAAGAAACAGAAAGCAGTTTTTGCTCTTTCTGCACTTTAGCTTTGCATTAGCGGACATGGATGGTGCCATTTAGGTTTGATATCTATTGTATCACGATCCTAGGATTGACATTGCAGATAGGGGTGTGCCTTAAACACAAATATTATGGTATGAATATTGTATAATGTAAATTAGGTAGGAACCAGGTGGAATCCATTATCAACCAGGCAGAAAGTTCCCCTACTATTCTTTGCAGAGTCTCTTTAGGGCACATGATTATGTCTGGAAAATATAACATGGTTGGGGATAGTCTCTATCTGTGATAGACAGACATACAATGTAGGCACAGAACCGAGATGAGTGCCCTAATCTAAATCTCAAATCCCCATCCACTAGACCCCAGCTTATCTCTTTCTGACACCAATCCCGTTTCCCGTCACCTCATAGACACAAGTCAATAGTATCCTACCCCAGCTTACACCGAACCATGTTATGCTGTCCCGGTCACCATCAGGGACACTTTCCCACCAAAAGATACTGAGACGCTCCTCTGACGTCATCAAGGACAAATGTCATCTGCATTTGACACTCTCCAAGCAGAGTATATTGAATTCTCCATGCAGAGTCTGCAGAAGGAGTCTGTCAGTCGATGTGGGTTTATGGTTGACTGCACGCCATGCATGGTGGGTGTAGTTGTGGAAAGGGAGGGAACTAAAGCTGATGAAATTTAAATTGTTTGGCACCCGAATTTTAAGTCATAAAAAAAGCAGCTGGTAAATTGAGGGAACCAACAGTACATCTAGGGGGACAAGATGGCAGCCCGCATGGGTTAAACACCGACAGTGGTATACCGCCTCCCTTGTCACAAGAGCTGAAGTGAAGATCTATCGGCTGCAGTGATTGGTCGTCAGGAGGGAGTAGTATTTTTCCTTTCCTCCAGTTCATAAGAGTTCCAATGGGCCCTTTCAGCTGACGGGTTCCACTGCCTGGCCCTTATCAGAGATTAGATCAACCACCAAGCATCCCTCTCTGACAGCCCGATTTCCAGGCTTAACTCTATGCTGGTGGTAACTAAGGAACCCAAGTAGGCCGCCATCTTGTCTACATGCAGATAATGCTGGTTCCTGGAAGTTCACGCCTTACCCCCATAAGTTCACAGTGTGAGGTGGTTGATATGCAGAAACCAGCAAAACACTGGCTAAAAAGTAGTTCCTTTTTTTTTGCCCCGCTACTGCCAATATAGCACTGTTGTCCCCCGATTATTCCCCTATAGACTGTCCTATGCTGTACCTGCAGGGAGCCTCTCTTTGATACAGTGCTATTATTTATTTGCGACTGCTTCTCAGTATGCATCTTGGCACCAGACTGCTGGCCATGAGGTTTGAAGTAGTGTCGGCTTATGGAGTATATTGAGAAGTGATGTAACAGTGTAAAAAACTTTAGTGCTGAAGGGATGTGAAATATATGGTAGCATTTTGAGAAACCCCTCTAACCAAACATATTTGAAGAGTACAGTACATGAATCTGAAATATATTTCCGACATCAAAATCTCAGTTTCCAATTGAGTAAACCCCACCTCATGACATTTCTTGTAACACGTTTAGGTCCAGGATAGGCGACTACAACATAGTTACAAGTGGATGATATAACATAGCGGACAAGATATATAAGGCGTGCCCATATCTAATATGCACCCTGAGTTTTTAGAATTGTCTCAGTTAATTTTAGAAAAAAGCTATGTATGGATTGACCCAACTGGACACTCCTAATTTTCTGTAAGGCTTAGCAGGAGTGTTATATATGACATGAAAACGTCTAAGTTGTGTCCCCTTCTAGATTTAAGCGGCTAAGGAGAACTATAAGTCACAACACGGAGGCCACACCTTACATGGAGGATACTAAAGAAATCAACAAATGGGCGTACTGAGAAAAATGACATAATCTGAAATCCCCATGTACTAGACCCCAGCTCATCTCTTTCTGACACCAATCCCATTTCCCGTCACCTCACAGACACGAGTCAATAGTATTCTACCCCAGCTTACAGCGAGCCTTGTTATGCTGGCCTGGTCATCGTCAGGGACACTTTCCCACCAAAGGATACTTAGATGCACCTTTAGTATAGACTCTTCCCAGAGCCGAAGGCAGCAAATCTTTACTGCTTGGGTGGAGGATAATTGCTCATGCTGGCTTAAGTGCCAGGATACTTATACATGCCTATGTACGATTTCCACATGAGGGTTGTTTTTGGTTCACGGCGCCAACTTTTTTACTGCACCAAAACCATCATGATCTCATTTGAGATATCAAAAATGTAAAATTTTATTCAGTTTTCATGGTGGAGCCATTGTGATAAGTAGAGAACTCGATCGCTTTTATTTTATTACTGTATCGTACCTTATACCATAAATAACATCCATTATCGCTCATTATACTGCCTATAATGTATGCAGTAGTACCACACCCTGCCACTAGCGGTGGTACACCTGATGGTCGTTGTGTATATACAGCCAGGTGCTAGTACACCTGCCAGCATTACCAACTAGCTACTCACTGAGTTACCATCTATTCAGCATGTACTTTGTGCAATAAAACTATCATCAACTATCCACTTATCGCCAACATTTGGTTATCACTATGTTCATGTTGTTGGCTAAATGACCCCATAGATAGATATGACACCGTGTGATAATATCTATAGATGATTCCTAACTGTCTTGCCTTTGCTTTCTCCCTCATTCCATTTGTCCCCTGCCTACTAACTGCATCCGCTACCCAACACTCACGTTCTACTGAGCGGTCTATAAGGTGCCCCATCCCCTGCCTGTCTACCTCTGCGCCTAAATATGGTATTTAGATGAATTTCACTCTCCAACTAAGGCCCTTAACCCTTTAAGGGCCGCTGATGCATTATGCATTATGCATCATGCCCATTGGTCGTCATGATGCACCAATAAAGTGCTGGCATGACTGCTCGCGAGCATTTCATTGGTGCATGATGACAACCCTCCGGGAATATATGTATCGACCCTGTAGGGAAGGCATGATGCAATCTCGCCAGCACTTCATTGACGACCAGCCAGCCTTTACATGGATAATGCCACAGCTTCCGTTGGCTGGCAACCTGCCTCTATATTGGGACATTATAGCAGGCAGGCCATGCCTACGAAATCCCCTGTCAATCATGCCCTGTTGTCACCCTTATCCAGAAGAGGGCACCAAAGTAGCTGTAACATATGTAATGGGGTCAATATCACTGCACTGGCCCCTCCTATACAGATGTTTGGTACAGACACCGTGCATGGATTTTATATAATGCCATCTAGTAGATTTCAGATGTACTTATCCCCACATCATGGGGAGAATGCCATCAGGCATGGCCAGCGGGTACTATGTCCTCAATACCCGTGGGCACCAGCGTACAGCTTCCGTTAACCCTAATCAGAATGCCTTCCCCCTGTCCAATCCCCCATACCTTTGTCATTAACAGCTCTTTTATTGCCACTCAAGAACTAAGAGGTTAACCAGTTCAGCGCCGTCCCATCCCCATAGGGTCAGAAATAGATGTTGAGTGAGGACTGAGGGAGGAGAAAATGTCACTTTGGAGAAAACAGGGTAGGAGGAAAAGATATTGATTGAAAAGCCCATGTTTGTGATATTAAGAATGTCTCCAGTTCCTTAATTGAGTAACTTCTGTATGCCTGTTACTCCCTTTACCCGGTCTCACCTGCTTCCGCCCTTATCATATTAGACAATTTCATTGATTGTCGAGAACATGGCTCGTAATTGACTAGACCAGGTGTTTATTTCAAAATGGCATACAACACTAACATTGCATGGGGTCATGGTATTTTGTGCCGTTTTGAAATGATAAATCTCTTCAAGATAAGAATAAAATAGGAGCTTACCATTTTAGGAAAGCTTGAAGTACATGATATCGTTTACAGTGGCATGCAGAAAATATGGAAAGAATGCATAGAGCTATTGTGTTCTATCCATCATGGAGAGTAAGGCAGTAAAGAAGAATATGATGCATCACTGTTACATCCAGTGTGTAGTACAATGGTAAAGGTGAATGAAGATCAGTTTGAGCTGACCGTTTCTTCACGAGCACTTCCTGCCTGTTCCGCACGATGCCGATAGGCCGAGTGCGGAGCGGACAGGAAGCGCGAGTGAAGAAACAGGAAGCTCAAACTGACCAGAGTTCATCTTTACATTTATGTCAAGGTGTTTGAGTGGATAATTATTCGTTATTTGATCAATATCCTTCAAAATTAACTCAATATCCTTCAAAATTAACTCATCGTCATCGCGAAATGCTGACCGTCGCCATCTTGGATGTTTACGTTTCAAAAAGGTTGCCCATGCGCGATGGACCTCTGACGTCATTGTGCAGATTTTGCACAGGTTATTCAATGCAGGGGTGCAACACGCGGTCTCAGTGCTTTCTCTATGGAGCATCGATATTCACCTTGAGTGTATTGTGTAAGCAACTAGACACATCTCGATCTAAAATTAATTGCCATCAGAGTCAATCCTGTTGTTTCAAACTTCTGCAACGTGTCAGAATGGAGACTGAAATCCTAGGATTAAACCATGATACCTATTGGTCCATTTATTTAGCATCAAATAATATGGTAGGTAGTCTATTGTCAATCTCTAGAGTAGAAGTTAAACAAAAATTACATTCTGACATAAATGAAGAATTGACTTGTTCAGACTTCATAACACTTCCATCTGTATATAGACCCAATTGGTTTATCTTTTTGTAAGTATGAATAGGACATGTTGTCATATCAGAGTACCTTTTTCTACAACGTTCATCTTATTTTAAAACCCCAACCATATAACTGATTGACCAGGAGGCCATTTCTTAACACACTACAACTGCTGACTTTTAACAGTGGTGAGAACCTAATAATTTGGCCTTAACAGTACCATGCACTAGTAGTCCCTAATGTCTGCACCAGTACGACTGCCCTACTAAACCTTATGTAATTACTGAACAGCTGCTAATCGTAGTGAGCATTTGTAGGGCAGTTCCTACAATAGCCTGACTTATCCTTGGCATTTTTGAATTGTAGTGGCTGTGTGTAGTCGTAGTACATTGAGAAATGGCCTCCAGTGTGATTCCCTCCACTACAATGATAACAAAGTGTGCTTGAGTCATCTTTTGCCTCAGCAATACTCAGCAATACTTGTGCAATACTCGTACCAAATATCTAAATTAATGTTACCATCAGAATGTTCAAAAAGAGTTTAATCCCCACACCCCGATGCAGTAACATGACTAAAGCCTCATTCCTGCTCACGTGACTTATTTATTTTCAGCCTCTGTAATGGTCTTTTTGAATTTTGAATATTGCATATTGAACTAACCACAAGAGAAACAACCCCACCCATGTGTATCTCATAGTCATTGTTTACAGCTATGTACTTCATTTCAACCCATGGAATGAAAGTTGTTGTTGTTGTTCTTGCTGTTGTTGTTGGAAAAGATATTTATTGGCTTATCATACAAAAATAAAGCTTACCTCCAAAACATGCCAAAGGATACAATTAAAAAAAAGAACACTCTACACAAAACGTACGGTGCATTATTTTTAGGAGGGGGGGGGGAGCTTGAAACAGAGAGGGAAGTGTTTGTATAGCGGGATCATGGGGAATAATCATAATCTTTAGCAGTATCATCTGTCTCAATCACTGTCTAATCAGGCCAAGAGGCTCTGTCTGTTTGTTCGTCTGTCTTGCTGTGTCTTTTTCTCCCTTTGTTTCCCCATCGCCCAGTGTATTATAACCTTTAACTGGGCTTGGCAGGAGCAGTATAGTGCTACAATTATATGGATATTGAGCACTCTATACACTTATATATGAATATTGAACTGTGTCGCCTGGGGCGGGGGCCGTGTGAATACCGCCACCAGTCTATAAACCTGTCACAGCATTATAAAGTCCCTGCTTCTTCCTATCATACACACTGCCCACCGTCAAAATAGGCATTGATCGTACAGGGGAAGTGTGGCCTGCGGATTGGGAGTGTTGGAATATGGAAGTAGGCAGCAGGGATATTATAGTCCAGTCTCTTTACTCAAATAGGTAAGGGTCTAGATAGGGACTGATCTTAAGGCCGGCTGACCAAAGATAAATGCAAGAGCCTGAGAATTTAGGTTAGAACTACACTGTAGAAAAAAATGGTGTGGAAATAAAGGCAAAATCTTTGTCAAAAAGTTGTCAGAGATCCATCGTTATTTTCACAGTGATTCCTTGTACCACTCTATTGTCACATGCGACTTGTTATAAAACTACACTGGTTCACTGCAATACAATTACGTTCAGTTTTATGAGGATCCCTGGTAGAGTCTTTATACTTTTACAGGTGTAGGCATACCCTTAACTCAGGGTGCTGCTAATATGCTTCCCCCTATTCTTCTTTGTTTCTTACAGATACAGACCACAATAAGGAAAAGCAACTTTTTCAGATCTAAACGGCAGCTCATAGCAAAGACAGCAACTCAGGGTATGACTCACATATATGCTGGTGTATGACTTTGCTAAAGATTTGAAAAATAAGCCAAGAAGGGCATTTCTCAATGAACTCGTCAAAGCATTGTTGAAAAATGTCCCCCCAAAGTTTGTATTATACCTAGACTAAATGAACATGTTTGAGTATTAATACCATAAGATTTTAGAGTTTTAGTAAATTGCATACATAATTTCAGCCTTCTAGGCCTATAAAAACGGCAGTATATGCGGATAGCATGCAGGTATAACATGGTTATAAATAACCGTGCTCCACACCGCTGAGCCAGGTCTGCCATGTACCACCATAGCTTACTTTGCTAACAGTGGTAATCATTCAGCGGACTGCCTCCTCTGGAAACTGTCTTGGACGGCGTGCCTCAAGGATCCATTCTAATAACTCTCCACTCAGTCCAATGCTTTATAGATTCCCCCCCCCCCACCTACCCCGCTCCCCACTACTGCCATGGGCAGTACATCCCTGCAGCCCATGAAGCATTCAAATTGATTTCCCCCGCCCGACCATACTAATTGCTATCATTAATTGTCTCAGGGTTAAGCAAAGGCTTTAAGACAAGGGATAAGATGAGGGAGGGAATGGCGCGCCTTCCTTCGAAACAATTGTGGATTGCCTCTTGATATGATTTAAGCTCGGTTGCTCCACTCCAGATCTAAGGGAATAAGACTCTAATCAAAATGTTCCTGGGAGGTGTTTTACAAGCGTGCTGTCTCATGCATCGTTGAACAAAGTCTTATTTATGCCGGTTGGTAATACCTCCCTCTGAACCATAAATCGACTGCTGGTTGCGCTGTCCTGATGGGGCACATTCATCTTGTTTCGGCGAGGGGCAGGTGAAAGCTGAAGCCACTCGACATAAACGACATCTCTGACATGACAGGAAACGTTTTGAACAGAGATGTTTCAACCAAATAACATTCTGACATTGGATTTGAAAGGGTTTTACCCTTTTAGGTAAGCATGCCCCTTCAAGGCTTTTGTTACAGCTAAAGTGATGCACCTTATATGATTGTTTCACTACTGCATCATGGTGTACATTTTGATAAGTCGATCGGATCAGCATGATGCACATATGCAGCTGCTTTACTGTACCATAAAACCTAATCATACATGGTGTCCAGGAAGGTATTTCTCAAGATGGTACGACTAGACCCCTTCAAGTCGTAGTGAGATCCCTCAATTAAATGTCATTACAGCCCTACATCTAGCGGTCACCAATAATTGCGCTGGTACGACTGCCCCACCAAACCCATTGTAATTACTGCCTTAAGTGCTGATCGTACAGAGTAGTCGTAGTGTGTTACCTACGACCACCCACTCTGATATTGAGGGTTTCAAGTTGTACTGGTCATGTCTAGTCGTAGAAATGGCCTTCTGAGAGATTTAAAGAGATTCGGGTAATATATTTTGTGCTTCACCTCAGCACTTGGTGAAAATACTAACCAAAAGCACACCTCGTAAGGCAACTTGGTCAGCAGGGGCACCCCACCCATGGGCATACAACCCCTGTGTGCCTCACTTGTTGTTTTTTTGTTTTATTCTACAACAACAGCAAACTACTTTCACCACTCTATACCCTTAAAGAGCTAGTAATGATGGATATTAAGTGTAGGAATTGCACATTTCTGTCCGACCAGCGCCATTCACATCATGATCCATTTGTAATATCGTAGCAACCATATGTGCATCATATTTCTCAATGTTTTACAACCATTTTGGTTTTTGTATTTTGAAAATCCACCTAGAAATAAGGTTTTTAGACCTAAAATCATGGAGGAAAGCTTGATAGAAAAAGCTTCACCGGTAATCTTAGCGTGGCATACAGAGCCGTGGCATACAACATATTGTATGCCACGCTGTAAATAATTATACGAGTTTCATATGCTTTGCTGTTGGAGGTGGAATGATAGGATAACTCAAAACCTAATAGTCAATGCTAATGGCCATTCCCTTGGGACGTGGGTTCTCTGTGTTCCTGGTCCATTTTCTCCACTTTAATTTCCATACCCTTCTTTCTAATCAACCATCCTAGATTCCTAAGTATAGCTCTATTTTGAAGATAAATTTGTGTTAGATATGACAAATTACCTCTTGCCTTCTCCCCCACCAATCCATCCCTTATAAATATCCAATAAGTATAAAAGATACTGAGACACATTTAGACGTATGACACTTGGTTAGCTATTGTAGCACTCAAAAATGGTAATACTATCGCTTATTTATTCCCTCTTTCCTTCCCCTCCCTCCCCCGGCCTCCCCTTTCTTCCCATCTCACCCCCCTCCTCCCCATTCTCCATCCTCCCATTCCGCCGGCAGCGGTAGGACGTGATTTGTGGAATTGAAGTGGCAGGCACTGTGTTGTATTGTGCGGCAGTGTGTCTGTGAATTATATGGGTGATGGTATTTTTACAAGTACATCCTTATTACCGTGGAAACCGAGCAAAGGGTACGTGAGAATGTGTCGTGTGTGTGTGTGTGTGTGTGTGTGTGTGTGTGTGTCTGGGGGGGAGTAATCCTAGTGGTTTTGCATAGTGTTTTCAAGTAAATTGCTTGTCAAGTTGCATGCATGGATGCTCCCCTTGTGAGTTTACTTGTATTCATGCAAATCCTTTAGAGCTGATGCATTCCCGAACGGTTAGCATGAAGTGCTAACTGGAGCGCTCTCTAGTACTTCATTGACGCATCATGACAACAAAGAAACATCTATATTGAGACATCATGCTACCTTCAGAGGGTTAGGGTATTGTGTGGAAGTGTGTGAGAGGTGGGATGGGAGGAGGGGGGGGGGGTTGTAGGCTATTGTGAGAGACACACACAAAAAGGCGACATCTCCAACTGATGCTGGGACTTATCAATTAAAGGCACGTTCTGGATTATATGAAGCTCTAACAGTTTATGCTATGCTGGCTTCCATCTTGTCCTTGATTAGCATTTTGTTTCCTGTTAGGATGATGGCAGCCATCTTGTTTCCTGTTGGGATGATTGCCGCCATCTTGTTCCCCGTTGACATGATGACTGCCATCTTGTTTCCTGTTGACATGATGGGCGCCATGTTCTTTCCTTGTGAATAGTAAACAGTTATTTCAGCCCTATTTTTCAAAATACAAACAAGTTGTTTGTCCCCCTCTCGCAGCCACCCCCTTCCTCATCTACTGTCTGAACTCATCCTAGCTGCATACCGAGATTAAAAGATGAAGGCCGCAATTTGGGCGGTTTTTGCATCAAACGCTTTCCCTCCAACCCCATGATTCGTTTGATGTCAGTACTGACTCTTATCTTTCACTGCTCGCCTTGTATAGAGCGGCCATCTTTGTGCGATATGAATCATGGCTAATGACTCAAAGTGACGTCTATATGCAGCCTAACCCCCTCCCACCTGCCTTCTCATGTTCTACTCCAAATATAGGATATCTTACACTAGCCTTTCCATACATCCTATTACTATATCCCACATTACCTTTGACTGGTGCTACTTTACGATTCAACCATTTGATGCAGAGCAGCGCCTAGGATCTACAAGAGGAGGGGGGCCACACCTTTTATATTTTGGTATAATACCTTTTTCATAAACGAGTGAACTCTACAAAGTCAAAGGGGGTTGCATAGATCTACATCAAGCACCTAGATTAATAGCCTGGATCTAGTAAAAATAACATTGCAAGTCTCACAATAGAACATTTATCAAATCGGGCATTAGGCATGACACTTATCATTGGTTGTAAAGGGGAAATTGAAGATAATTTCTTAATTCTAATAGGTTCATTTTAAATGCACAGGAATGCCATTAAATAGACAGGTTTCAGAGCACAGGATATAATTGAACACATCTGTCCCTTGGTAGTTCTGACATTCAATCACTCACATAACGAGTGCCTGTCACAATGGCCATGTGACATTTATTGATTTTTTAAAGTCCATATCAGCCCCTTCCTTTTTAATGCAGTCCTTTTGACTCCTTCACCGTATAATTATGATCCATCTGTTGCAGAGCGGTTTTGCCCATTTTGCGACTTCACCCAGTTATGTTGTGATCGATCTGATCACTAATTATTTGAAACAGCCCGAGAGGTACATTCATTATTTTCCTGCTCATAATGGCATTAAGCACTCAACCAAAAGAGCACAAATGACGTTCGTTCCTTTCACAGTGCAGTTTTCTGCATTAATTCAGTGAGAGAGCACTATTTGATTTGGTCTAATTCCAAACGGTCTGGCCGCTTATGTAGTGCACTCAATCTCTGAGAGTTTATCTAGGATTCTCATAAAAACCTATGATGATCGGGTGAGAGAAAGCCTTTAGGCAGGCATATCATGATGATGATAGTGAGCCAGCCATTAGACTCTATAGGATAACTGATTTTAGACATCCGACTATTCTGCTGTAGTGGCCCTGTGAAGTAAGCACTAGAGACTGTATATGCACCCAGCCCTTCTTATAAAGATACTACTTTACCATGACTTGGCAATCTGCACAATCTTTAGTTTTGTTAACTAAAGGATTGGCAGTATGAACAGCTGGCTTCCCATACACCTTCGGTTGATAGGATAAGGCATGGTTGCTAAGGACTGGTCGATAGAACAAGGCATGGCTGCTAAGGACTGGTCGATAGAACAAGACATGGTTGCTAAGGACTGGTCGATAGAACAAGACATGGTTGCTAGGGACTAGTTGATAGAACAAGGCATGTTTGCTAAGGACTGGTTGATAGGACAAGGCATGGTTGCTAAGGACTGGTTGATATAACAAGGCATGGTTGCTAAGGACTGGTCGATAGAACAAGACATGGTTGCTAGTGACTGGTTGATAGAACAAGGCATGGATGCTAAGGACTGGTTGATAGAACAAGGCTTGGTTGCTAAGGAATGGTTCATTGAACATGGAATGGTTGCTAAGGACTGGCTGATAGTACATGATATGGTTGCTATGTGCTGGCTGATAGAAAATGACATGGCTGCTAAGGACTGGTTGATAGGACAAGGCATATGGTCAAAGGATTCATGTCAGTCTCATATATAGTCACATTGGTAATACCAATCAGCCCATTTCTAGCGAAACCAAGAAAAAGAAATTCAATAATCAGCATCTCTCCATCCATTTCTTAGATTTATTAAGAGAATATCACTTTCATGCAAGACCCAATATGACAGATAATCCCATAAGAAAAAACAAGACACCAGGAAATATAAAGACAAATTGGTAAGAGGAAATAATGTTAGAAATATAAAAAAAAAAGGTCATGTCTCTCTCTCGGATTTACCAAAGTCATTCATTATGGTCTTGTTACTCATTGAGATTAATTCATATGCCGGAATTTGCCTGCCATCACTCTGAGGCTGCTCTAATGATTTGACTGGCAGACATTGAGGTCGGTCTCACTGTGTTGTTTGTTAACAATCATTCACAAAGAGCAAAAAATGAAGAAATAACCAAAGCGTGTGCCCTCAAATCGGCTATGCTCTGGAAAAGGATCTCCCTGTTAACGTGAAGGTCTAGCCTGCACAACCGCCATCTTGACTCTGGTTTAGGTGTGTAGAACCATTCAGAGTAAAAGAACAATAGTAAATGAGTTTGAGTTGAGTTTGAAAATATCTTATTTGCGACAAGAGAGTTCACAACTTAGTTACGCTTTTCATGTGTCACAATGTGCACCAAGGAGACTCAATTAAAGTCAACGGTATACAAATTTAAAATAAATAAAAATACTTTACAAATTGTTCCATAGAGAAAGGACAACTACAATGGTAGGCAGTAAAGTGGGCGACTGTAGTTCATCGGTTGTCATGGTCTATGAGTGATAGATACTATCATTTATACATGTTTGAACAACATGTTCAATCAGTTGGCATATACCATAAGGGCGTGTTAGTAGTTATAACAGTTTTGACAGAAACTTTTCTATTGTATCAGCCTTCTGTGCATCCCAAGGCTGATACAAAAATGTAATAAATGTCATACCATAGTGATGTACTCTACTGTTTTCAAGGGGCTTTCATATAAAGATAACACTGCTTCGCTGTATGACAAATACAGTACAGTACAGTCTACAGTTATGGCTGGTAGATTCAAAATCTATTTCTTATGGTGTTATCAGTGAACAAGAGTAACCTGAAGATGACTATACTCCTGTTCCAAGACCTTTGCCATGTGTAGGCCCAATTCAGGACCAAGCACCCACTGCCTCCTGCCCAGGCTGCAAGTGGAACCCTGCCAGTGGGAGAAATGATTAAATTGGTGTCGTGTCATTCTTGTGTCCTTTCAGAAACAACCTGCCCTACAAATCAAGTGTTCTGCAGTTTTTCTATCAATTAAGTTGAGTTACTTTTAATGCTTTAAGGGTCGCTGATTGTCCATCGGTCGTCATGATGCATCAATAGGGTTGGCATGATGCTTCTATAAAGTGCTGGTGAGGAGTCTCACGGGCAGCTAATTGGTGTATTATGACAAACAATGGGCATGATGTGGTCCTGCATCAGTGGCCCTTAAAGTGTTAAGTAGTTCTCACTCTCGTGGGCGGCTGTGGAGGTGGCGGTATTTTAGTGATGAAACTTGTGTGTGGGTATGCAGTGAAGGGGAATGAGTGTCTGGTTTCATATATAACCAACAAGCATTTAGGGAATTGTCATTTTTTTTAACAACTGTACATGACATGGTTCCTCTGAGCTGGTTGATAAAAAATGACATGTTTGCTTAGGACTGGTTGATAGGACATGGCATAGTTGCTGAGGGTCTGCCCTGGGTTAAAACTGCATGACTGACTAGGAACTGGTTGCAAAGGAGATGGATCCTAAGGAAATAGAATTTGGAATGTTACCTGCTCGGTAAAGGCATGGCTCTCTAAGACATGGGTGCTTAGAGTTTTCATGCTATAGTCATCGATGCTTCATTCCTGTCTAATGTAGCTAAAAAGATGATGAGCATTCTGGTTTACAAATAAAGGTACATATTGATGACTTACCTCAAATAGTTACATGGCAATTTAAATAGCAATCTCATCTATAGTTATACAGGTAAGACCAATCTCATATGATCATATATCTCATATAAAGTCACATTGCTAATACCAATCAGCCCATTTCCAGCAAAAGCCACTTCTTACCAAGAACAAAATACAATAGTCAGCATCTCTCCATCCATTTCTTAGATTTATTGAGAAACATTACTTTCTTGCGGGATCCAATATTAGGGATAATCTCATGAGAAAAACAAATCACGGGGAAATATACAGACAAATTGGTAAGAGGAAATAATGTTGGAAATATAAAAATATGCCATGTCTCTCTCTCGGCTTTACCGAAGTCATTCATTATGGTCTTGTTACTCGTTGAGATTAATTCATATGCCGGAATTCTCCTGCCATCACTCTGAGGCTGCTCTAATGATTTGACTGGCAGACATTGAGGTCGGTCTGACTGTGTCGTTTGTTAACAAGCATTCACAAAGAGCAAAAAATGAAGAAATAACCAAAGCGCATGCCCACGAATTGGCTATGCTCTGGAAAAGGGTATTCCTGTTAATATGAAGGTCTAGCCTGCACAACCGCCATCTTGACTCTGGTTTAGGTGCGTAGAACCATTCAGAGTAAAAGAACAATAGTAAATGCGTTTGAGTTGAGGTTGAAAATATCTTATTTGCGACAAGAGAGTTCACAACTTAGTTATGCTTTTCATATGTCACAAAGTGCCGACAAGAAGACTCAATTAAAGTTAACAGTATACAAACTTAGTATAGATGACAATACTTTACAAATTCTACCTAAGAGACAGGACAAATACAATGATGGGCAGTAAAGTGGGCGACTGTAGTTCATCGGTTGTCATGGTCTATGAGTGATAGATACTATCATTTATACATGTTTGAACAACATGTTCAATCAGTTGGCATATACCATAAGGGCGTGTAAGTAGTTATAACAGTTTTGACAGAAACTTTTCTATTGTATCAGCCTTCTGTACATCCCAAGGCTGATACAAAAATGTAATAAATGTGATACCATAGTGTTGTACTCTACTGTTTTCAAGGGGCTTTCATATAAAGATTACACTGCTTCACTGTATGAAAAATACAGTACTGTACAGTCTACAGTTATGGCTGGTAGATTCAAAATCTATTTCTTATGGTGTCATCAGTGAACAAGAGTAACCTGAAGATGACTATACTCATGTTCCAAGACCTTTGCCATGTGTAGGCCCAATTCAGGACCAAGCACCCACTGCCTCCTGCCCGGCTGCAAGTGGAACCCTGCCAGTGGGAGAAATGATTAAATTGGTGTCGTGTTATTCTTGTGTCCTTTCAGAAACAACCTGCCCTACAAATCAAGTGTTCTGCAGTTTTTCTATCAATTAAGTTGAGTTACTTTTAATGCTTTAAGGGTCGCTGATTGTCCATCGGTCATCATGATGCATCAATAGGGTTGGCATGATGCTTCTATAAAGTGCTGGTGAGGAGTCTCACGGGCAGCTAATTGGTGTATTATGACAAACAATGGGCATGATGTGGTCCTGCATCAGTGGCCCTTAAAGTGTTAAGTAGTTCTCACTCCCGTGGGCGGCTGTGGAGGTGGCGGTATTTTAGTGATGAAACTTGTGTGTGGGTATGCAGTGAAGGGGAATGAGTGTCTGGTTTCATATATAACCAACAAGCATTTAGGGAATTGTCATTTTTTTAACAACTGTACATGACATGGTTCCTCTGAGCTGGTTGATAAAAAATGACATGTTTGCTTAGGACTGGTTGATAGGACATGGCATAGTTGCTGAGGGTCTGCCCTGGGTTAAAACTGCATGACTGCCTAGGAACTGGTTGCAAAGGAGATGGATCCTAAGGACATAGAATTTTGAATGTTACCTGCTTGGTAAAGGCATGGCTGTCTAAGACATGGGTGCTTAGAGTTTTCATGCTTTAGTCATCGATGCTTCATTCCTGTCTAATGTAGCTAAAAAGATGATGAGCATTCTGGTTTACAAATAAAGGTACATATTGATGACTTACCTATCTCAAATAGTTACATGGCAATTTAAATAGCAATCTCATCTATAGTTATACTGGTAAGACCAATCTCATATGATCATATATCTCATATAAAGTCACATTGCTAATACCAATCAGCCCCATAAACCCCATAAAAGTGTCTATCCTGTATTTGTAATAAATGTCATACCATAGTGCTTTGCTATACTGTTTTTAGGGGGCTTTCATGTAGAGATTGCTTCTCTGTATAACAAATACAGTACTGTACAGTCTACAATTATGGTTGGTAGATTCAAAATCTTTTTCTTATGGTGTTATCAGTGAACAAAAGTAACATGGAGATTACTACGCCTGTTCCAGGACCTTTGCCATGTGTAGGCCATATTCAGGACCAAGCATCCACCACCTCCTGCCCGGGCTGCAAATGGAACCCTGCCAGTGGGAGAAATGATTAAATCAGTGTTGTGTTATTCTTGTGTCCTTTCAGAGACAACTTGCCCTACAAATCCAATCTTCTGCGGTTTTTCTATCAATTACGTTGAGTTTTGATTTAATGCTTTAAGGGCGGCTGATTGTCCATTGGTCATCATGATGCATGAATACAGCCCCAGCAAGTCACTCGCAAGGTGTGCATTCATGCATCATGCATCATACAGGTCCATACATGAATAGGGTTGGCATGATGCTTCGATAAAGTGCTGGTGAGGAGTCTCACAAGCAGCTAATTGGTGTATTATAAAAAGCAATGGGCATGATGCGTTCCTACATCAGCAGCCCTTAAAGTGTTAAGTCGTTCTCACTCCCGTGGGCGGCTCTGGAGGTGGCGGTATTTTAGTGATTAAACTTGTGTGTGGGTAGGCAGTGAAGGTGAATGGGGGTGTGGTTTCACATATAGCCAATAACCATTTAGGGAATGGCTTTTTTTTTAACAAGGGGGGAGGGGGAAAAGTGGAATTTAACCTGAGCATGTAAAAAAAACCCTTCAGAGATTTATCTTTCACACCATTTATGATATAAAAAAACTTTTTTTTTACTAAAAAGGGGTTAAAAAGGGGTCTAAAATGTATATATATGATGAAATTGTAAAATGTTTTTCACCATAAATCCTCTCATTTATAGGTGGCTGTTAAGCTGTGCTGCACGTTATATGACAAACAGATTTAATTATTAGTTTTTAACAGGTATATGCTGGTAAAATTTAATAGGATCAAGTAATCAGTAAATGAATGCCACAAAAGTTTCGTATGAATTGCATGAATAAGAAGAGAAAGTGTAGTAAATGTGCCCATTCAGTATTCCAACCAGGATCTTGAGCTACATTGAAAAGGCCGATCCATTATGTTTCATAATCACATCTTTCACTGCAAAAAACATAATTTCCCTAAGTGCCTCCTTTCTTTTTTTGAGTAATTTGTCCATGATTAGGAATCATTGTTCTTTTTCCTCACTAAAATCTGCATAATGAAGTTGCCTTAGCTTGGTTCTCTTTGAAAAGTGGGTCACGGCTAATAACAGGGTGAGGTTGCTACAAGAATTAAACCTTCAGAAACGGCATTGCTCTCACCCCTTGAGGACCCAGTGGTGACTAATGCATCATGCCCATTGGTCGTCATGATGCATGATTGCAACCCTGGTGAGTAAGTCACTAAGGCTGTTTTCAAACATCATGCCAGGCCTATTGGATTGATACACCAGGACTGGAAGGAGGGTCGGTAACTTGCCCTGGTGAACTGCTGTCGGGCCGTCTAACCAGCAGTTCATAGATGCATCGTGACAACTCATGAGCACTCCTGCATCAGCAGCTCTTAAAATATTGTTCAGCATTGGGCATCAAAATTAACAAGAAATGCAGTTGTGACCGCGTAAAAAAACGCCTCCCGCCGTTAATGTCGGTATAACAGTGTTTGATGACATGTCTCAGACATAATGAAGATTTCACAATTATCAATTTCTCTATTCAGTAATTTTGTATTGTGAGACCTCATCACATGGGGCAAATGCAATCATCATAGCTCACTCCCGTACTGCTTCGCGGTACCACCGCTACACGGCGTGGGAGGCGCTAAAAAAGATGGAGTTCAGTGAAGGAGAATTTGACACCATACCCAACTGACACTTCACCCTTTACCCAATAATGTGTTCACCAGTCTGACCTTATGCTATTGGCGGCAACATGGACAAGGCATGGACTTATTGTATTTGGTACTTTTGATTTAAAGGCATATTATTTTGATAATAGGCCTATTCTATGGTTTTACCGATAACTAAAGTATTGGCACCATCAGTAAATGCAGAGTATCTTTGATGCACATCATGAAAATGAATGAAAATTTAAGTGAAAAAAATTATCTGTAAGATTTGAGCTGTTTCAGTCGAACAAGTGGCTCCCTTTAAAGTTTGACATATTAACCCTTTATAGGCCGCTGATGCAGGAGTGCATCATGCCCATTGGTTGTCATGATGCACCAATGAAGTGCTGGCGAGTCTGCTTTCCAGCACCTCATTGAAGCATCATGCTGACCCTCCAGGGTTGATACATAAACTCCTGGAGGGTCGGCATGATGCACCAATGCATCATGACGACCAATGGGCATGATGCACTCCTGCAATACTGGCCTTTAAAGGGTTTTAAACAGTCCAGACCAAAGCAGACCTGCATCAGTGGTCCCTAAAGGGTTTAAGATTGAGGTCCCTGGGAGGTGTTACATAAAACAGTGCCGATTAATAGATAGATCTGATAATAATTGAGTGGCACTAAAACCCAATCAGTCCTAATTAGCTCTATACTGTGTC
This sequence comes from Acholoe squamosa, assembly GCA_949317995.1. Taxonomy (NCBI): domain Eukaryota; kingdom Metazoa; phylum Annelida; class Polychaeta; order Phyllodocida; family Polynoidae; genus Acholoe; species Acholoe squamosa. The sequence continues at coordinate 77,134,006 of OX439041.1, read as the reverse complement.
AAGGATAATAGGAGTAGGGGAGGGAGGAGGGCAGTTAATGTGGGAAGGAGATCTTGGTCTAGTATTTAACTAGTATGGTAGCATATTTTGGGTTATTGAACATTTTAGTTGCTTTTGATTATGGCCAAGTATTGAAGCAACTATTCATTCATTAGGAACATTATTCTAATTATATCAAATTATCATCAAACCAATTGCAAATACAAAAGTGGCCTTTTGATGTCCCAAAGTGCATATTAATTTCCTTGATGGCTATCAATAAATTAGAGAATTATAAGACATAGATTTTGTTTGAAAATGACCAGGTTTATGAGAAAAAACGTCTTGATCATTTTGATGCCATTCTCAACATGCTGTATTGCTTTATGCCAGGGAATGTGGTAACTATTTTCATGAAAGATTTTCATATGAATGAAAGTATTATTCTCAGTATTAAATGTTCATGTCAATGTGATCATTTCAATGAAAGAATATTCTTCCAAGGTTTTGAATTGACCCGCTGTTCTCCCATAATCAAGACCAGCACTTATTTAAACGCCTGCGGTTAAATAGGTTATTATGGTAAATATGATAGTGTAGGGGTTCGTTCCCCCGTCGGGTGCGCAGAGCCTTCAGAGGGACTGTTCACTTGGTTGTGTTACTCCCCCTATGTATACCATACCGATCCAGGGTAGTTGGAAGGTGGAAATGTCAGTGGGGCCGTGTTGGTGACAGGGTATGTCAGGCCAGGGGATGTAGCTCAGTGGTAGAGCACTCGACTTGCAAGCGAGAGACCCGGGTTCGAATCCCTCTGTCTCCAGAAGACGTTTTCACTGACCACTGCAATACTTAGAGAATGTAGCACGGGTACATCAGAAGCATCAGCTGCTGATGCATTATTGTGTCATTCCCATTGACCAGCATGATGCACCAATGATGCATTACTGATTGTCTTTTAAAGAGTTAACCCTTTTAGAGCCGCCGATGCATTAATGCACCATACTAATTGGCTGCATGATGCACCAATCAGATAAGGTGCTAGTAAGACTGCTCACAGGCACTTTATTGGAGCATCCCTATGGGCTTGATGCAGTCCTGGAGGGTCGGCATGATGCACCAATGAAGTGCTGGCGAGCAGTCTTGCCAGCACTTCATTGGTGCATCATGACGACCAACGGGCATGATGCATAAAGGCATCAATGGCCAATGGCAGTGAAGTGACAGGCATTCTCCCCTAGTTTGGTCCAAGTCTGCCACATAATCTAAGCATTGTCTGAGAAGGGTCTTAGCTTTAGTAGCTGTAGATTATCTGTTGTGTTTAATCCAGCGTCTCTAGATATTCTTTTATCGCCTCTTGTTGGGGAGAGTTCCACTCAGAGGGGTATTGTACTTGGGTTGATATCTGTAGCGCACCATGAACAAGGCCTCAGGGTCCAGCTGGAGGTTCTAGGGAGTTATCCGCTGGAATTCTCCCCATAGGAATTCTCCATCTTGGAACCTTCCCCCGGCCAACCTGTTTTAACCCTTTAAAGGCTGCTGATACTTTGATGCATCTGAGATTATATGTTTCAACCCCGTAAGGTGGGCATGATGCTCCAATGAAGTGCCGATGAGCAGTCTCGCCAGCACTTCATTGGTGCATCATGACAACCAAAGGTCATGATGCATTAATGCATCAGCAGCCTTTAATGGGTCGACATAATATTTACTTGCCAACTCTCACTTACTCTCACTAACAAAATATGAAATGAGCATTTCTCTGGGCACAGTGCTGACCAGATGAACCCTAGCGGCAGTTGAACGTGAACCCCTTATCTATATCCGTCCTATTGTAGCACTTACTTCGGATAGAGGCATGCAAACTCAACAGAAAGGATTAGACATGGGTAAGATTAGAATAAAAAAAACAGTTAATTCCCCAATCTAGATTTCTGCAGTCAGTTCTAAGTGGTTGGTATTTAAAACAAAGAAAATGTTAAGTCTGGAATGAAGAAAGTACTAAAATGTAAAGAAGGATTTAGTTGGCTTAGATCTAGGCCTACTTATAAAATAAATACGGATTTAGTTGTACTTAGTAAATGGAAAAGTGAGAGGAGAGAGGGGAATGGATGGTGGATATAACTAGAGTACGGGCCCCCGTGCAAGAGAGAAAATAGAATTCAGAAAAAGAGTACCATATGGAATATGGCTTAAAACCCTGTCAAAAGCCAATCTTTTTTTTTCTTGTTTTTGGTTAAAACCGGCTCCTAGTTTTATACAAAAAGTCTACCCCTTGCTTATGAGTATGGCTTTAGTTCAACAAATTAAAGAGAAAATAGTGTCGATTATGCTATAAAATCAGCACAAACTCTACCCCCTGGCTTATGACTGAGGTCAGGCAATGAGTGGGGTTTCACAGCAATGTGCCTCGGATTTTAGGAGTTTGACACTAAGATTGGTTATCAGGAGGTATGTTTTCATTCTGACGGGGCAATTTATACCTTCTTTCTCTTGTCAATTTGAAAGAAAATATATTATTATGAATATGAAATTCATAATTATGCTGTGATTTAACCCTTTCTCTTCCTATACTATGTATGTGCAGTATTATATATGTGTATGTATCTGATATATGCAGGGATTTAAAGAGTTAAACTTACTCACCTTCGAATTTACAAACTGTTTTCTGGGGGAATGAAGTTGGTGATCGAAAAGGCGAAAGAAACCAAAACCAAAAAGAAATAAGAGAGAACAAAGAAGTTCCCAGAAGTTGAAGTAAATGAAGAGGCGATATTGACAAAAAAGAACAAAGGACGAACAGTATAGAGCCCTTTACCATATCATCCACACATCACAGCGCTGTATCAAAGCCCCGCTGCCATTACCGCCGCCCCATCCCACCTCAGTGGTCATATCCTGTCAGCCAAACTGGATAATGGCCCGGCCGGCCCGCTCCGAGTGCTCGGTGGAGGGTGGCTGCAAATTAAGCAATGTTTCCAAATTAGGCCCCAATTACAGACTTAACAAGATGAGGAGGGGAGCGGCAGGGGCCGCTAATGAACCTGGAGTAATGTTCATGTAGCCGGCAGGTGTAAAGCCGCCAGTGCGCCCGATAGAGGGTGGATCTGCCCTCAATGTTAACCTTCTTATTTCTACATCTACCTACTTCACATACCATTTAGGCCTGTATAACCGCCGGGTTTTGAATGAGCGCTGGTTTTGAATAGATGCCAGGATTGGGTACTGCATCATTGTGATAAACCACTCCTGCACTAATAAATAGACAAAGGCTCACTCATGTTGGGTCTGACTGAGGGTTATCTCACAAGGCAAAGACGAGTGAGATAACCCTCAGTCAGACTAAACATAAGTGAACCTTTGTATTTATTTCATGCTATCTTAGTCAGAAACGTAAAAAAAAAACATTTAGAATTAAATGAAAATATGATTATCTATCTATTATAGGACTATTTAGGGTGCTTTTACTGGTTGTGCAATACGGCTTTAGGTTATTCCATGGGGGGTATGAAATATGGAGCTCCTAGGTTAATCCTATGGAGGGTCCGTATTCCACTGCTTCCAACAAGAAAGAGATCAAGGAGTGTGATTACCACTGGTACTTATACAAGACAGGTCCTTCTTCACCATGTTCATGGTCTTTTTTTAATGCTTATGAGTGAGTTTAGTACCCCTGGTGTTTATTTGAGACCGGCGCTCATTCGAAACCCAGTGATTTATTACGTCAATATGGTAGCTGTCATATTGAAGATATATTATCTGATTAACTAAGTCTCGAATCAGCACCGGTCTTAAAAAAAGGCCCTGGGGTAGAGGCAGGTTTGGGTGCTTATAATACTGGCAGTTAAAGCATACCTTCTCAAAGTTCTATATCTACTTCTTTGTCTAACTCAACACTGGCCTGCTTCTTTTCCACATTGTTTTAGCATTAACCTTTGCAGTTAAATTTATCAATTACTATTTCTCACATTTTCTTTAAATTTTTTTTTTTATTTTTCATATTTTGCTGTAGTAAGCAGCCATCTGCAGTATGACCAGCTTTCAGGGATAACATGGTGCATGAACAACATTACTAGTCCTGAAGCACAAGATTACTGATCGAGGATTGGCAATACTTGGTCCGTCTACTTGTAGACAACAACATGTTGGGCCTTGTGCCACCACGGCCAGACATGTAGTAGATGGCAATGTATTATTAAATTTATATTCTAAGGAAATCTTCAAGAACTCTCTGGACCACAGCCATAACTAGTAGCCATTGGTCATCAGCCCAGTGTCTATTCCAGTAGTTGAATGTAGCTCTGGTTATTACAAAAAAAACACGGGCCTAGAAAGACATACAAACATGAATATTAAAGAAAAAAATGATGATGACATAGAGGGATTTCCTGATTGAAGGTTTGTTCATGTTGAAATATTTGACCTCTGGCATGCTACCTTCCAAGATGCTGGACCCACTTTCGTTTGTTAGACTCTGCATCACCGACAAAACTTTGGACCTTTTGCCTCCCGTAATTTGGGTGTAACAGAATGTGGAGCCACCTCCCAGATCCCACATTCTATGTTCAGCGCCCTCTCTGTCTGCATGCGCACAGTTTCCGGGGGCCATTAATCCGCTGCTAGTCATTTAGTGCTCCCTCACCAGGGGCCAGTGTGGGGAGCCGCTCATGCAGAAAAGTCCATTTGAGTATCGGCAGCGCCAGAGCTACTCACAGAGCTCCGGCCCTTTGTAATTACCGACACCGAGCCCCGGCACCCAAACTCACTTATGCCCATTGCGAGCACTTTGTAGGCCCCAAAAACAATAGGAAATGAAGAAGATGCTCACTCAATGGCACCAAAAAGACAACAGCCTTTGGAAGTTGGGTGGTGGAGAAGGGAGTAAATTGGCTTATCGGGCATGCAGGCGGGTAACAAAGGCGTTGTAGAAATCATATTTGCCTGTAAAACTACTCTCCACCTTTCTGACTAGTTTAATATGGCCAATAAGATTCTGCCATGCACCCTCAAACCCCTCTGTCTTCTATGGTTTTCTCAATCTGCAGGAGGTGGCAGGGAAGGTGCTCTGTAGTTGTTTAAGGACTGCACATTCCTTTATTGTGCTATTCCTCTCAATCATTGTGATACTAGGATTCAACCCGGCCCAATAATGTCACAGCGATTATGTATCCTTGCCAATCCTAAGTGATTGTAGCTGCAGAAGCAGCATGATGCGGTGTATCACTTATGTTGCATCAATGCATATCAATGCATCATGCCGCCAGTAAAACGCTATAAGTTCCCTCCTGAATGGTCTCCATCGGTGGCAGCTACAGCGGGTTGTACGTGCCACAGGACCTATGCTGAAAGTGTCAATGTGTCAATTCTGGCAATAGGGAGACTTTATCTTCTTACTGCGTCTGGTAAATGCCTTTTGTCTACAAGTCTTCCTAAGACTCTCGAACAAAAGCCTCCCCTTTTTCACCCCTAGTCCCTGTTGAAGCGTGAAGGCCATTGCTACGCCCCACCTCCCAAGCATGGCTTAATTCAGTTTCTTCTTGTCGCAAAGGATTTTATAGGGATAAATTGATAATGACAACTTTCACAAAGATTTGGCCAGGGCAGGAAAACATAAAGATAGGTAGCAAAAAAATTAAAAAGGATTGTCGCCTGACTACTGGAACTTCCTCAATTATCGCCCATCTTTTTGTATAGACTCGGGCAAGCATAATCTCAAAGATGAACAAAATAACTTTCTGTAAAACTTTCTCATCAACTGGACAGGATTTGATTGTATATTGATTTCGTGACAGGTTTTTAGAACTTAAGTTGAGGACTTGTAAATGGGGACAATCATGATGATAAGAAAGTTTTTGTGAGAAAATGAATAGAGTCATCTTGTATGAAGCAACTTGAAAGAAATAACATTCAAAGAATTCAGATCTGCTAACCGTCATTTCCAACTGGACTCACTTTGAAATCTGAAATTACATTTGATGAAAGAATGAAATTGAGGTAACTTCTCGCCAGTGACTTAAAAGAGAAAATCTGAGAAAAAGTAAATCCCCAAAAAATATCAAGAAGTATGCCTTACAAAAAACTAGATTAACAGAACCTTTTTCTGTAATTCTACACTTCTAGTTTTTTTATGAATTTACAGCAATAGTTTCTGGAACCTCAGTTGCCAGGAAAAGTTTCTATAAATTGACAGAATAGTTTGCAGTTAATTTACAGCAAAACTTGCTGTCCATGCACAGAAGATATTGCTATTAATTTATAAGACATTTGTCTGTAGTTTTACAACATATTTTGCTGTTAATTTATAACATATGGTCCGTAGATCTGAAAGATCTTGCTGTATGATCACAGTGGTTGTTACTGTATAATAACTGTAAATTGTGCTGTAAAATTACACTGATATCATAATACCCGACATCTGAGGGCATTTGTCACAGTGCCGAATTACTTACAAGATGCCTTGTTGAACTTGAATTTCATCACCAAATGGTGCAGTGGCTATTTAGCAAACTGAGGCCTCACTGCAAGTGATCGCTCATTGTGAGTTCTAATCTGGGTATCAACTGACATTTTACTGACAAATCTAGGGCCTCATGGGTTCGAATTTGTGTTGTCGCAGACATTTTTACAGATGTAAAATGAGAGAGAAAGATGGATTTAGGGAAAAGGACAAAAAATAACAAATTCCAAGCCCTAATAAAACTAGAATAACTATCAACCCTACATCATTAGTCGTGATGCGGTCAGTGTCCACTGCCTGCGTGATGATTTTTCAATGGAGTCCTAAGGCAAACCCAACATATGAGGTGCACCCCGGCTTGATTGGAAACAGTTTAGTATTAACATAATTATCCCCTGCCTACAGGTGTGCCTTTGAGAGTTTCCAAAAATTACTTTTTTATGTCATTGAGTGTGTTTCACATCTGGATATTGACTTTCATTGCCTTGGAGAAGCTCTTTCCTCTAATAAACCAGCTTCTACAGGTCAGACACCCAGCAGAGCAGGTGGCATTTTCAGGCCTTGGTCCAAGGACCTGACACCTATGTACTTACACATTGATTTATGCAGGAAGAAATGCTAGTAGAGCCATCAAATCATACAGGGGTGTTCCCAAGAGATCCCTGACAATGTCACAAACTGTATGAAATAAATTCTCATGATAGCGATTATGTTGATATTGTGATGACATTGTGTGAAACATGGCAAAAAATTGCGATAAATTTACATACTATTCGGTACAATTGGTCATTTTTACCATAATGGCCTACCATACAAAGGGGTTCCGACCTGACTCTTATTGATACATATTTTTATTCCATTCTATGAAAGAATTATGCATGTGTTTGTGATGTGTGTTGAGCTTGCGGGACTGTTCATAGCCCAGAAAATCATATCGAGAAGTGTTTTACAAGCGCCAACCCTGCCAATACAATGAAAAATATGGTCTGAAAATTCCAGAAGCTTTATTCTGGAGTAGACACCCCACTTTCTATGAACCTACCTCCATTGTTATAGGTTATTTGGGTCTAATATAGAAAATAGGCAAATTTGGCATTGAAGATTGCTACCCAAAAGTGGGATTTTAGCCATTTTCAAGTGATATTACACACCACAGATGTCTGAATCATGCTAAATCTTACATAACTAATGCAAACCAATAAAAAAAAGTGCCTTTACAACAATCTCCCAGGCTTTTTCATTCAAAAATCCCTTTCGGCTGCAGGTCTCAGCCATGGAAATACTTTTTCACTATATTTTAATGTAGCATGGCATGGCATGCCATAACTAGTCTGCCCCGGAGGTATCGAGCAAAAAATCCCAAGTATATCTTTAGGGGAAACCTCGATTTACAACATATAAAAAAAAACTGTGCATCAATCACGAAAATCTGGAATGCTGGCCATAAATGTACAGACACCTGCATAATTGACATTTTTTGCAGTGAATAAATTAAGTTCAGACCCAATCCAAACAAGCCCAAAAATGAATGGGCATTGCTATAATAATCATGTTTTATTTTAAATTATATGAATAAATACCTACTCAGGACCAGTTATGAATTTTACAGAGTTATACTAAATTAGCTAACTCTTTTATCCACCCAGAACTCATGTAGTATTCAGTGCGGAGGATTTCTGTCGGTAAGGATGCACTGAGTCACCCAGGGATTTCCCTATGTGAGACCTGAAAAACAGGTGTTTTGCATGTTAAGAGCATTAACTATTGGAAATTGAGAAAATCGGGGTGATTTCTGAATTTTCAGGGAGTGGTATCTCAGATTTATGACTTTGTAAGGGTCTGGGTAAATGGTACCTACACGAGTCACTAGGTTGCAGATCTGTACCATACCTGGGGTATGTCGAGCATGTGTGTTCCAGTATGGAGACTCAGATCTGTCAGAAGGAGTTCAATGGTGACACATTTTCAATTAGGTATAGCTTGAGTTGCACTTAGTGTACCAACCTGACACAGAATGTTTATCAAATGTCAATATTAGGCCTATAGGTAGGTGCATAATAATTATTTAAAAGAAATACTCCAGCCACCCTAGTCGAGGGTTTTGTAGTAGATCGCTTCTATTTTTGGAAAACAGTAGAAGTTGCTGTTGGTACAAATGATATGTCACGATGTGGATTGCCCGGTACCACGTGAGGTGGTCTCTATAGTCCATTTACAATTGTGGCTGAGAGTGTACATAGAGATTAAATTAGAAATATACTACACTTAGTCGCCTCAGTGCAACAAGGTTTTATCTGCTTTTTTCAAGTTTGCAGGAGAGGCAAAAGAAGTGTTACAATTGCTATAGCACAGAGTTGAAAAGTGTCATTGTATTCATCCTATAGGCACACATAACATAGACAGAGCTGGAGTACTTTCATAGTAGGTAGATAAGGGTTAACAGATGTTAAAACAGAAGAAAACCAATTTTTGTCGAAATGTCAACTACAACCTTGTTGCACTGAGGCAATGATTTGTTAGTTGATTTTCGGTGGTTATTTTGACTTGGTAATCAGGGAAATACGTCCTAGATCTTTAGATTATGTAATGTAAAAACATATTTCTCAGCTGAAATGTCCTGTCAAATATGATATCAGGTGTGTCTTATTGTGAAATCTATACCTAATTGCCATTTTCTAACGAGAGACCATCTATAGCAATATCATCCTTTCATCATCAAATACAACTAGAGTCCCAATACTCCTATCCCCTACAAACAAGGTCAAGTTATGACCTTGACCATGGCCATGAGTTGAGTGAAGCGGTTCATTAGATCATAGCAGTGTGTAGCAGAGAGGAAAATCCCATTTCCGGTAGTTACAGTTCTGGTTTCAACTGGTGTTTATCTATGGGAGTTAGCGTTCTCTCAATTGGCTGATATTCTGGATCTGTGTCAATATTGAAACTTAAAATGAATATCCTTTGTTTATCCTTTGTAATTTGTAATCACAATGTTGCATACCATTTGGATAAACCAGCAGCTTATTTTTGTATTAACCTTTAGCCAAGACCTAGAGTTGGACTTTCTTTCCACTATATAGTCACCGATTTTGTACTCTTATTGTTTCAGTCAGTTTGTAATATTTATCACTTGCCTATTTTTAAGCTACAAAAAGTCCTTTAATCAATATTCCCATCATTTGTTTTTAACTGAGATGTTATTCTATTTTGTATAGAGTGGACCACTTCATATTTGCCATTATAGGTAGACCAAGGGCTTGAAAAAGTAAATAAAAACTTGTCGAATTGAAACTCAAATTCAACTTGTCGCAGTTCAGTGAACAGTAAGCATATAATTATCCCACAATTTTGATCAATCTGCCATTAAGGATGCACAAACTTGAGTTTTCTGAAACTGCCGGATAGAATACCTTTTCAACCTCCCTATATCAATTCAAGTCATTCACTCAGAGCGAATCTTTTCATCTGCCATGCTTATGTATCTCAAAAGAAGGATGTTCACACTAAATCCATGTAGCAATTCAATCTAAGACGTTCATAATATGGACCCTTGATGGTAATAAGTAAATGTATTTCAAATCTTGTTCATATATCTGAATGGAAAACGAATATGATGATGTGGAAACCACTGCAAAAATAGAAACACTGTCAATAGGCAATTTCCTAATATGTTATAACTGCTGACTTTCAAATCGTGGTGAGGATAATTAATTCACTTAGTTGTATTACAGGCTTATATTAGTGGCCTTGCCGTGCCCCCAGTACTATGACTGAGCTCTATGTTACCCTTTAAGGGCTCCTTATGCATTAATGCATCATGCCCATTGGTCGTCATGATGCACCAATGAAGTGCTATCTAGACTGCCTGCCAGCACTTCATTGGATCATCATGCCGACCCTCTGGGAGTATATGTATCAACCCCGTAGGGTTGACATGATGCTCCAATGGAGTGCTACCAAGCAGACTCACCAGCACTTCATTGCTGCATCATGACGACCAATGGGCATGATGCACTCCTGCATCAGCAGCCTTTAATACCAATGATCACCGATTAAATCTGTTGAATTTTTAATCATGGTGGTAATCTGCATTCACCTTATGAAATGGCACCCAGAGAGGAAGTGTGGGTGCTACATAGAGACCATGGGCCCCCTATCTATATTAAATGCATGTCATAGGGCCGGACTGGGTGAGCTGAGTAGGATTTGGAGTTTGTAGACTGGGCTTACACCCTCAGTCAGGCAATAAGGTGAGACAGGGGCAGCAGTAAGACTCTGTCCTTGTCCATGTTTCAGCATGTAGCTTGGAGGCCGAGTCTGTTTGGAGTTGGCCCTTCAAGGGCTGCTGATGCAGTAATGCATCATGCCTATTGGTTGTCATGATGCATGAATGCCGCCCTGGCAATTAACATTAGCATTTAAGCATGAAGCGAACCCTACAGAATTGATACATCCCGGAGGTTCGGCATGATGCTCCAATGAAGCTCTGGTGAGCAGTCTCGCCAGCACTTCTTTGAAGCATCATGACAACCAATGGACCTGATGCATTAATGCATCAGTGGCCCTTTAAGGGACAAGAGGGTCTATAAATCAATCTCAGTCTGACAGCTTGTCAGACTGCATTCATTACCCATGACTCAGTTAGAGTGATGTATTACATCACGCTGACATGGCCCATAGACACACTCAGCTTTACTGTGTCTCATGGGCAATGTTCCACAGGAATGACCTACATGTTTGAAGCTGGGTTGATGGGCATGTTTAAGAATGTTCACCTACTTCAAAGTACTGGAATTCATGGGGCATGTTCCAAAAATATTATGTACCCACCCAATGAAACCTGGAGGTTATTTCTTAAGGCGCTATGATTGCAGACAGCCATACAAATGCAAAATTCCGATGTGACTTGGATGGTATAGTAAAAGTGTCTTAAGAAATGTCTTCCTATTCTTGTGGGACCTGTTCCATAATATCGACCCACTCAGCCCAAACCTGCAAGGCATTTGTGAAGATGTCATAACAAGGCCCTTCAAATTGTAGTGGGATCCGTCAGTCTAATGCCATTACACTCCTGCATCTAATGCTCACTTATGATTGCTCTGGTACCAAAAAATGTATGACTGCCCTACCATACTGGGGGCTATGTAATTATTACATTATATTGTGAAAAGCAGTCGTTGCGCATTACCAATACTCACCCTCTTTGAATTTGAGGGTTTCAAATCATATTTTCTGTTGTACCCTATTGAAAAATGTCTTGCGGACCACACTAGGATCAATTTGGTACAATTGCTCCTTATGGCTGGAGGTGTGGCTAGCCATACCATATTGGGAAAAGCCATTTAGGTCTTTTAAGATTATCGTGGTCCATTTATGCACATAATATGCATCCAATATGCAAGAATTTACCATAGCTTGTGCAATGCCACTCATTGTAAAGGAAGCGGGAGGAAATGGGGTGAATTTACCAGTCAATCAGGACTCTAACTTGTCCTAACCAACATATTGCTGATTGAACACCACCCAGGGAGGTGAGTTCCACTGGAAATGGGAGGGGAGTGCATATAGAGAGACATGGTACAGAGACAAAATACTTTTTTTATTTGTATGTATCATTCTGCTTATACAACACAATGTTTCCCCACAAAATCTTCAAGCTAATTCTCTAGGTAGTGGAAAGCACATGTCTAGAAGGCCTCGGAAAGCAATTTTAATTATTGATATATACAGCTATGATAAAGTTTAATGCTTATGATTGCAACAGAATGTACAGTTCCCCAACACTATTTTAAGACTAAATCTCTAGGTAGTTGAAATAACATGTTTAGAAGGCCTTAGACAGTAATTCTTATATTGTTATCTACAGCTATGAAAAAGTGTCCACAATAGAAAACTGTATAACCCCATGATACCAAGAACAAAATGATTGCATTGTGCCAAGGTTCAATTCACAGAGATTCTTATTTTTCTATGAATCTTGGGAACCATACCAGATTCATTTTTCTTTCCCCATTATGATTCCCTACCCTTGGGGCTACCTATCATAGTTTTACCCCTCTGAATCTAGTGATTATTCTCCTATAGCCCAAAGCCAAATTTAATCCCACATGGGAAGTTACAGCTGCCTGCCATAGCTGTACCACAGCAAAGGGATTAAAAAGTCGGAAGAAGAAGTGAAGAAAATCCATTCCTCAAATCAAAATAATTGACAGAAACGAGCACATATTTTAATTCCTGCTGTAGATAGAATTGTCCTTGGGGGCATGGACATTGTGTTCTGAGATATAATAGTAAGGGCGATGAAATCTGTGAAGGAGGTTGGATAACCCTGTTAAAATTAACTGTTAAATCTACCAGGGATCCTCATAAAATTGAACAATGAGCCTCTGTTTTGTATTGCAATGAACCAGTCTTGTTTTTACATGAAGGTGGAACTATGGTGAGTACAAGGGATCTCTGTTAAAATAATGATGGATCTCTGGTAACTTTGTGACAAGGATGTTGTTGTTATTCTTTTTACAGTGTTGAAGGAAGGGTAGGTAGGCTTATCAATGAGAGTCCACCATCGCATGTTGACTGCTGTCCATGTTTATGACAGCCTTATCAATAAGACACATGGTAGAAATGCACTGTAGACACTACAAGCAATTCAGATGCTAAAAACAACCAGAAATAGTCCTAATGATGTAGATAGAATTTCTATTGACTCTCTTTGTTCTATTTGTTTTATTGTCTTTTATTATCCTTTTCTTTTCCTTCTTTCCTCCAGTCTCTGTTTCTGTCTTCCTTTTTTCTTTCTATCTCTCTTCTTCCTCTCTTTTTTTGGCGTTTTTTTAATACCTGTTCACAGTCAGTTTCCCTGATACAGTCTTTTTCTCTATTTCCTTCTCTGTCTCTCCCATGCCCTAGCTTTCTATGACTAATATATTAGCAGATATCCTGGTAGGTGTACATAGAAAGTATTCAATTTATTATTCCATCCATATAGTTTGTGTCAAACCACAATCCTAAAAGGTTTAGAATGAAAAAAATGAGAGTTAACAGTGGGGGACAGCACTGTTGAGGATCTCATGATGTGTGTCAAGAATCATGTAGCATACTTAGTTTGCATGTTGTCCCAACCAGTCATGTGTGTTATCATAAAAGCCAACACCACCATAACCATCTAATCACCCCGCACCCCTACACTCATTATGATTATGTTTTATATTCCTCCTGGGGGTGTGTGTAAATACACCCCCTTGTGCAGACATGATGGGTGGCAGCTATCTGCCTACCCAGGTCTCTGTGGTACTTGTAGATAATTTGGTTACAATTCCTCATATCTGCCTGAATGGTTCCAGCCTTGGTAGAACACAATGTAACAATAGGTCCTACTTCCTCCACACAGGATGATAAATCACCCCACTTGCTAACATAGCATGGTGCGGGTGTTTTTTAGTATCTATTGTTGTGTTATTGTGTGATGTATATGGATGGACTATTCTAAGGATTGCTGTTCCTTCCCTTTGTATCTATGAGATTCACAATTTCAAAAGAAATCCTTTGTCGATACCTTGTTCAGAAATAATTGGTGTATATTATATGTGTTTGTAACCTTTGAATACAGTGGGTCTCTGCTTCTTTTAAGGATTGCTTTTTCAAGGTATGAAATATTTCCTTGGTTGTTCTCATAATGAGGACTTAAATGTGACCTTGTGAATAATGGTTATCTTAAATTTAAGAAAATTAAGTTTAGAGCAAACCTTGAGCTGCCTCCTTGATTGAAGTTTTTAAGATTACTTTTCTTAGGAAATTTTCTTAAAAGTGGTAGTTTTGTCCACCAGGTAACATTATTTATCTTATATCTCAAAATGACAAAGTCTAATTTCTTTTATTTCAAAAATGTTTTCTTATATCTAGAAAAAGGTAGAACGAAGATTTTCTTAGATATTGGCCAAGAAATATTCCCTGATATCGATTTCTGCGGGTAGGTGGACAGTTACCTTGAGGTTTAAAGTCCCTGATGTTGACATGGTTAAACTGGAGGTATAATGTGGTGATCCATGCTTCATGCAGGGCTTTTTGTGCTTCAGATAATTGGTCCATATTCAAAGGAGAGGGGATGGTGGGATAGGCTCATTGATAGCGGCCTTGTCTGTTTTTGTCTGTCATCCTTACAGAAGACAGACCTGGTGTGAAGCTACACACAGGGATATTTACCCTATTACTCACTAAATGATATATAGGTGGGGCAGGTTAGGTATAAGAGGAGGTGGAATAGAGCAAAGTTATTGATGAGAGTCCACCATCACATTATTACTGTTGTCAATGTTAATAGCAATCTCATCAATTGGCAATGCCTGCTAGAAAATCCTTATTACAGCATATTAACAGGCCATGGGTAAAGAATTAGACACTACTCCCAGAACAAATGATAAGACTGGAGTAAACAGGGCTGGGCAGGGCATTGTGCAATTGAAGTAACTTGTCGACTAACCTTCTGTGGAACATTTTTCCCATTGTCTTCCACGATATGAAACACAGAAAGCAAAAAGTACAAAACGCACATGACGATGGCTTGCTCTCAGGGCATCTAATGGCAACAGACGGAGAATTGTCTGAATCATGATATGCAGCATTGTTTATGTAGCGTACTTAGTTTACATGTTGTCCCAACCAGCCATGTGTGTTATTATAAAAGCCAACACCACCATAACCATCTAATCACCCCACCCCTACACTCATTATGGTTGTTTTATATTCCATCTGGGGTGGTGTGTAAATAATTATGTCCCCTGGTGCAGACATGAGGGGTGGCAACTATCTGTATACCCAGGTCTCTCTGGTACGTGTAGATAATATGTTTACAATTCCTCATTTCTGCCTGAATGGTTCCCACACACAATGTAACTATGGGTTCTACTCCACTTACCGACATTACATGTATGGGTGCAGGTGTTTCTGAGTGTGTTTTGTTGTATGACTGTGTGTAGGGTGGCCGGAGGGTCAGGCTGATTTTGCCTCCCCTGTCTGATGCTATATAAAATGTCACTTTTCTGGAAGCCCCCCATTCTGGATAGGGACAATGTGGATAAGTCTAATAACTTGCTTAAAGATGATCTTGGATGGGAGCACTGTCTATATAAAGCATTAGGATAAATTTGTACTCTTTAATGGGGAAATCTATTGAAAAACGTCAAGGTAACTGCCTGTTTCACATTCCCGTCAGTTCTATTCATGCCTTTTTCATGATTTTTTTTTTTAAATATATCTACTATCTTCAGGGTATCCTCCTGATATTTTTATGTCCACCTATACCAATAATTTTTTTTTTTTAAAACAATACTTCAAAAAAGCCCATTGTTAGGTCAAGGATCATGAGACATGAGAAAAATAATGATGGGGGAAAAAGCGGGAAACTGCTACAAATAGCTCTAAACTAGGAGAACAGGGTGTTTTTTTAGAGTGAGAATGATAGTGCAAACCCCCAGAGATCGCCAGGCAACTTTTTGGGCTTGTTTTGGAGCCTATTTGCCAAGTTTTCAATATAATATCATCAGAGGGTTCCACCAGATGGGCACACACATACATGTAAAACATGCCACTTTCCATCACTTTTAAGGTGTTTTGCATGTTGTGGCTTAACGTCCTAAGAGCATTAACCATTGGAAATTGAGAGAATCAAGGTGATTTCTGAATTCTCAGGGACCAGTGAGTGGTATCTCAGATTTATGACTGTGTAAGGGTCTGGGTAAATGGTACCTACACTAGTCACTAGGTGGCAGATCTGTGCCATTCCTGGGGTATGAGAAGCATGTGTGTTTCCAGTATGTAAACTCAGATCTGTCAAAAGGAGTTCAGTGGTGACACATTTTCAATTAGGTGTAGCTTGGGTTGTACTTAGTGTACCAACTTGACACAACATGTTTATCAAATGTCAGTATTAGGCCTATAGGTAGGTACATGATAATTGTCAATCAACTCGTATAAAAAGAAGGATTCCGGCCACCCTACTGTGTGATGTGTATGGATAGACCATTCTAATGATTGCTATTTCTTCCCGTTGTTTCCATGCCATTGACAACTTCAAAGGAAGTCCTTTTGAGGTGCATTGTTGGGAAATGATTGATGTGAAGGATATTTTGTTGTAGATATGTCTTTCTCTTCCTTGGTCTCATCTCAAAAGCAATAGTTAAAGATATAGCACTATAGGAATAATTCTACATTCAATTGTAAATTATACCAAATTAGATAAGGGACGATAAAGGAAAGATCTTTGAAACAGAATAGGAGAACCTTTAATAGTACTGAACAGAGTAGTACATAGGGACCTTGTTATATCTACAGAAGTTATTCTATTAACATACTATGACCACACCCAAAAGGTATCAAACGTCTCATAGAAATAGCACCGAGATTTCAAATCATAGAGTGTGTGATCGTAGTGTATTAATAAATAACCTCTAATTGCGTGTTCCTTTGTTGTTGGGATATATCATTGCAGCACCGGTACAGTTCATCAGCATGTATTGTTTTGATATTTTGGAAGTGTATCACAGCTAGGGGTTTGGTATAGTGCATAAAGCAGTACTGGGGGAATGATGATAATCATTATCATTCTGGAATGCTCCCTGGCATGTTACTCTCTAGGGCTGCAATATGCACTATGTTCTAGCCTACTTGTATCAGCTTTTGAACAGTACCTTCAATACTTTGCTTTAAATAAAAAAATGAACAGTATCATATGCCAAGACCTCTCAGATACTGTTACTTAGGCTGATGACTCTGGTTACAACATCAAAACAATTGCAACAAGCTTTGAATAAAGTTCATCTACTTCTAAAGGACTGGTGCCCTCCTTTATTGTAGGTCAATATCATTAAAGCAAACCTGATTGTTTGATGTTCCACTATTGATTTGGCAAAAATGGCTGAGAGGCGATAGAGACCCTACATCCATCTCTGTGTTTTCTCATGTTTTTTTAATGATGTAATGATATCCAATGTCACATCTGCTTTTCGTCTTCTTCCAGATAATAACCAGAATAGATAGAAAAAAACATTGATTTTTTTCTGCATTGGATTTTTCATTTGTTTGAAGTGACTTTTCCATTTGTTGTCATATTCTGACTATAACAGTGGGAGTGATATGCAGTGAAGGGAGAGGTTGTTTCCTATGACCTGAGTGTTGTTCCATTCAAAACAATCTCAGTTAATCCAACATTTGACAAAAATGTCAAATGTTTCACCTGTGCCAAGATGCAGTTTTGATTCTAGGGGGTGATTTTGACCTGTCCATGAAGGGGAATAGATTCTGGACCATGTAATCTAAAATATATAATTCAGCCTGAATGAAGGGCTCCGTCAAATATATCTGCGCCCTATTTTGAGATATTGCTAATAGTCATTTTATAACCATAGACCATTCAATGCAATATTACCCAGCCATCATCAGATAGAGACCCAATAGTCCCATCCCCTACCAACAAGGTCAAGTTATGACCTTGACCATGGCCATGAGTTAAGTGAAGCAGTTCATTAGATCATAGCGGTGTGTAGCGGAGAGGAAAATCCCATTTCCTGTAGTTACAGTTCTGGTTTCAACTGGTGTTTATCTGATATTTTGGATCTATGTTAACATTGGAATTTAAAGGGAATATCATTTGTTTACCCTTTGTATTTTGTAAACACAAATTTGCAATGATACCATTTGGATATACCAGTAGCTTATTTTCCTATTAATCTTTAGCCTTTCTATCTTCCTACTGTATAGTCACCAATTTTTGTACTGTTATTGTTTCAGTCAGTTTCTTATACTTGTCACTTACCTATTTGTAAACTTTGATTAATATTCCCTTAATTTCTTTTTAACGGAGATGTTATTCTATTTTCCATAGAGTGGACTGCTCGATATTTGCAAGTATAGGTAGACCAATGAATTGAAAAAGGAAATAAAAACTTGTCAAACTCAATTTCAAATTCAAATTCAGTACTACAACTGACCTAGCAAACTCTATGTAACAGATCCATAACTGCTGATCGTACCTGTAGAGCATTTTAAAGGCAATACCTACGGTTATATTTTTAATTATAGTGGTGGTGTACATTCATAGTAGTACCTTTTGAAATGGCACCTAGAAAGGAATTGTGGGTGCTACAAAGAGACCATGTGTCATCTTTATTTAATGCACGTCATAGGGCCAGACTGGGTGAGCTGAGTAGGATTTGGAGTTTGTAGACTGGGCTTACAGCCTCAGTCAGGCAATACGGTGAGATGGGGCAGCAGTAAGACTCTGTCCTTGTCCATGTTTCTGCATGTAGCTTGGAGGCCGAGTCTGTTTGGACTTGACCCTTCAAGGGCTGCTGATGCATCAATGCATCATGCCTTTTGGTTGTCATGATGCATGAATGTAGCCCCAGAAAGATGGTTGGCATGATGCTCCAACAAAGTGCTGGTGAGCAGTCTCACCAGCACTTCATTGGTGCATCATGACAACCAATGGGCATGATGCATTAATGCATCAGTGGCCCTTTAAGGGTTAAGGAGGGTCTATAAATCAATCTCAGTCTGACAGCTTGTCAGACTGCATTCATTACCCTAGACTCAGTCGGAGTGATGTATCGCCTCACGCTGATACGGCCCATAGACACACTCAGCTTAACTGTGTCTTATGGGTCATGTTCCACAGGAACCTGGTTTGATGGGCAGGTTCAATACTGGTCTACTTCTAAAGATGTAGTGGGCCTTATAAGGCATGTTTCACAAATATTATGTGCTTACTCAAAGAATCCTGAAGGTTATTTCTTTAGGCACTATGATTGCAGACAGCCCTATGACTGCAAAATGCCAATAGAGACTCTGGTGTGACTGGGATGGTGTAGTCATAGTGTGTTCAGAAATACCCTCCTGTTCTTGTGGGAACTGTTCCATAACATTGACCCCCTCAGCTAAACCTGGAAGGTAGTCTGGAAGGCCTCAGAAAGTAATTCTTATATTGTTATCTACAGGCACGATAAAGTTCCCACAGTAGAATTCTGTCTAACGCCATGATATCTAAAAACACACTGTTTGCACTGAGATTCAGTGCAATCAATGAGATTCATATTTTTCTAGTTGGGGAGCCAGTATGGAACGATGCCAATATCCTGGTATGGAAAGCAGCACAAGGTAGAGGGTGCTGATCACGAATCTGAGGTGCGTATCTTCATATCTAGGTCGGAACAAGGTCAACTTCAAGGTCAAAGGTCACAATATGGTATTTAATATTTGCTCCACTGATTAACACTAGAGGTCCTTAGTGCATGGTGGAATCCCCATGTGTGAAAATTCTATCTCGATCTGGGAGTCATTTCTTGATAACATACTATTCAGTTCATGGTGATGTCCCTACTATAGGTTTCTGTACTAGAGGTCCCACCTCCCAGTAGGCATGACCATTTCACAATGAGCAATAGTACAGATCACTTTTTATACCTCTAGTAAGAGACACTACTATTTACTGGTAATCTTTACCTGTAGTAGGCTACTAAGTAGATCATACAGAAGCGAATAGTACAGGTGATCCAGCCATAGTAAGAAAATTTGAAAGAAAGGTGTGTACCCCTCACCTCCATAATCAAGGTCTATACATAGCAAATAGAGCTGGGAGAGGGCAGCACCATTCCTTTACTTTCTCACCCTTACTATATGGATAACACCTACACAGACTCAACCTGGTAACCAGTCCACACCTGTGATCGTACCCAATCCTAGAATAATAATGAGTCCATATAAATACTGGATGGCACCAAAGGTTTAAGGACTTATGCAACAAAGCCTTTAGTTGATTCTTTTTTTTTTTCACAAAAAGTGTTTATTGACTGCGCCACTACACGAGCAGGTGATAATAATGCAGTCAAAGTTGATTTATCCAGTTTTCCTTGGTTTCCAACAAATAGAGATTATATTATAAGAAGTATGATCTCTATTTGATAGATAATATATTGATAACTTGCTAATAATCAAGGAACTCTACTATCACACACAGTTACCTATAACTGCATTATATTTATGCTAGTTGTAGTTATTTTCAAGAATGGCATTACCTTATGAAAATAGGATGCATCACATCGAATTTCATGTTTTAAAAAACAATTCTTTTCAAACAATGTTGATGAAAATTCATAGACATGCACTTGGGAGGGATAAAGACACATTACAGGAGATCGAGATGACCTCTGAGGGTGTCTCAGCTAAGTGCAGTGGTAGGGCACTTACTAGAGGTTAGATGGAAAAGTACACTGCAAAAATGGTGTTTAGATTTAAAACATGTTTAGGTCTAAACATGTTTAAAACCTAAACATATAGGTCAGTTAGGTGTCTCATCGACTACACATTTAGGAAATGAACACTTTTATTCTAACTACATAAACATTTACGCTAAACATGTTTAGATGTTTAGAGTTGAGACAGTTGAATAATAGGTGTTTAGATTTAAACATCAATATGTTTAGATACTTGAATGTTGAATCCACACCAGGTAGCAGCACTACCTTTGACTGGACTATCTGCACACAGTTATAATCAATTGTTGTGACAAATGTCCCCAAATCCCATGTTTATCATGGTTTCATTTCATAGAATGTCATGTGAATAGAAAGGGCAATAGAAAATTGACTAGATTCATCTCATGCCACCATCATTACCATAAAATAATCAATAAACTCCATGACTGACACCTATTTGATGTTATTCTGGAATAGATAAGGCAATTTCCTTCCTGCCAAGCTGTTGTACTTTCTCAAGTCTCTCATTCTGATGCAGTGTGTAATATATGTACACGTATATAGCTGTGGCTGACTTGGAGACTTTGACAAGTAAATACCTGCTGATGCCCCCCCCCAGTAAATGAAAAAAAAACACCAAAATATATCTCTGTTTTTTAATGCATACATGTCTGCAAACCTTAAATCTCCATCAAATCATTTAAACATCTAAACACAAAAATTCATAAACAACTAAACACAAAAATTCATATATCTAAACACAAAAGTTTTAACCTAAACACCTACATTTCTAAACACTTGAGCTAAGCACATTGTTTGGCTAAACATGTTTAGGAAATTAATGTGATTACAAAAACGTTGCAAGAATATGTTTAGAATTGTGTTTAGGATCTAAACACCATTTTTGCAGTGTATATAGTACAATGTTGTACTATTTACCCCTACTATTACATTATGAAATGGGTAAGTTTTAACTCTACTAGAGGCTCAAACTATCATCTTTGTACTAAGGGTGGGGTCCTACTTTTCACCACATTTGTCTACTAGAAATTCAAATCACCTCTAGTAGAGACCTGAACCTCTAGTTGGCTATTAAGAAACGCCACCCAGGACCCATTGGAAATGCATTGTGACCTTTGACCTTGATTCGACATTGTTCCAACCTAGATATGAAGATACACACTTCAGATTCGTGATCAACACCCTCTATTTACTCAATACCATCTGTCATATCTTGTGCTGCTCTCCACAACAGGACATTTTTCAAATATTACCATTTGTGCTCTCTGGCTCCGCAGCTTTTCTATCAATCTTGAGAACCACACCAGTTTCCTTTCTCTTTCTGCATTATCATTTCCCACCCTTGGGGCTACCTATCATTGTTTTACCCCTATGAGTCTAGTGGTTGTGCTCCTATAGCCCCAAGATACATCTAATCCCACACAGGAAGCTACAGCGTGCAATAATTCTACAACAGCAAAGGGATTAAAAAGTGGAAAGAAGAAGTGAAGAAAATCCATTCCTCAAATCAAAATGATTGACAGAAGCGAGCACATATTTTAATTCCTGCTTTAGATAGAATTATCCTGGGGGCCATGAACATTGGGTTCTGAGAGATGATAAGAAAGGGAGATGGAGTCTGTGAAGGAGGTTGTATAACGTTGTTAAAATTAAGTGTTAAATCTACCAGGGATCCTCGTAATACTGAACAGTGATCCACTGTATTTGTATTGCAGTGAACCAGTATAGATTTTACAGGAAGGTAGCACTATGGTAGTACACGGGATATCTGTTAAAATAATGATGAATCTCTGGCAACTTTGGAACAAGGATTTTGTTGTTATTCTGAAGACATTCTTTTTACAGTGTTGAAGGAAGGGTAGGGACAGAAGAAAGTGAGGTAGGCTTATCAATGAGAGTCCACCATCGCATGTTGACTGCTACCCATGTTTATAACAGCCTTATCAATAAGCCACTGCTGGTATAAATGCATTGTAAACACACCATGCAATTTAGATGCTTAAAACATCCAGGAATAGTCATAATGGTGTTGATAGAATTTCTATTGACTCTCTTTGTTCTATTTGGGTATTCATTCCTTGTTTCTTTCCCTTTTTTGACTTTTAGTATCCTTTTTTAGTTTTACTTCTCTCCTCCAGTCTTTTCTCTGTTTCTGTCTTTTCTTTTCTCTGTCTCTCTTCTCTCTCTCTTTTTTGCACTTATTTTATTCCTGTGTACAGTCAGTTTTCATGACACAGCCTTTTTCTCTATTTCTGTCTCTGTCTCTCCCATGCCCTAGCTTTCTATGACTAATATATTAGCGGATATCCTGGTAGGTGTACATAGAAAGTATTCAATTTATTATTCCGTCTATATAGTTTGTGTGAAACCACAATCCTAAAAAGTGAGAGTGAAAAAAATGAGAGTTAACATGAAGAAAAAGCAGTGGGGGGACAGCACTGTCGAGGATCTCATGATGTGTGGTAAGAATCATGTAGCATACTTAGTTTACATGTTGTCCCACCCAGTCATGTGTGTTATCATAAAAGCCAACACCACCATAACCATCTAATCACACTCCACCCCTACACTCATTATGATTATGTTTTATATTCCTCCTGGGGGTGTGTGTAAATACACCCCCTGGTGCAGACATGAAGGGTGGTAGCTATTTGCCTACCCAGGTCTCTGTGGTACTTGTAGATAATATCTTTAGGATTCCTCATTTCTGCCTGAATGGTCCCTGCCTTGGTAGCACACAATGTAACAATGGGTTCTACTTCCTTCACGCATTATGCCGAAACACTCTATTTATTGTCATTGCATGGTGCGGGCGTTTTTAAGGTTGTATTTTTGTGTGATTATTTGATGTATATGGATGGACTATTCTCATGATTGTTGTTCCTTCCCTTTGTATCTATGGCACTACAACTTCAAAGGAAATTATTTGTGGGTACCTTGTTCAGAAATGAGTGGTGTAGCTGATATGTCTTTGTGACCTTTGAATACAGTGGGTCTCTGCTCCTTTTAAGGATTGCTTTTACAAGGTATGAAATATTAATACAAATAACCCCCACACTGCAAACATTCTCATACTTATAGAAGACACATTTTCTGACATCAGTAATATCAAATATTAGATTTCCAGCTTCTATAAATATCTACCCAGCTTCCCTTCCTCTTCATAGCCTCCCTCTCTGCGTGCTTGCTTTGCCTGCCTAGCTGTACCTCTTCCATATTCTCTTTCCTTTACACCTCAGTTTCTAATATACAACCATCACATCTACCTCATTTCTATCCTGCCATCCTTACTCACTTTCATCTTTCTCTTTTCCCTATTACTGCTGTACCCTGTCCATACATTCTGTCATGACATCACTCATGGCTATTCCTTCTGTCAGTCACATGTGCAGTCTCTATTCAGTATTCACCTTAACTCATTGAAAACAATCTTCCTTACTATGTTTCTCCTCTCCCTCCTCCATCACAAGATCTTTCAAATGTGTGACCCTAAACTCAGAAGCTGTGAAATCTCTGTCAAAAACATCTGCCATTGACAGCTATTGATGATAGTTTTGTTTGCAAACTCATGACAAGGACTTGAATTTGACTTTGTGAATAATGGAAACGCCAAAAGACATAGCTTTACATCAGAGATTTTAGCTATTGGTGATAAGGCAAGTTAGTTTTGGGAGGGGATTCTCTGGTATTGATTTGTGTGGGTAGGTGGATAGTTCCTTTGAGGTTTAAAGTCCCTGATGTTGACGTGGTTAAACTGGAGGTTTAATATGGTGATCCATGCTTCATGCAGAGGTCTTGGTACTTCAGATAATTGATCCATGTTCAAAGGAGAGGGGTGGAATCGGCTCATTAGTAGCGGCCTTGTCTGTTTTTGTCAGTCATCCTTACAGAAGACATACCTGGAAGGCATTTCTACTGCTTCAAATCACACTGGGATCCCCTATTCTAGTGCCATTACAGCCATGCATCTAATCGTCACTTATGGTATGACTGCCTACCAAACGCTATGTACTTACTACAAGGACTGATCAGACCAAGCAGTCGTAGTGCTTGACTTCCGATCACCGACTCTAATTTTCAGAATTTTTTAAATCATAGAGGCTATGCATAGTCGTACCATCTTGAGAAATGCATCCCTGGTCTGAAGCTACACACAGGGATATTTACCCTATAGGTTAGCAGAGGTAAAAAAGCAGAAGATTAAATGATATATATATATATATATATATATATATATATATATATATATATATATATATATATAGGTGGGGCTGGTTAGGTATGAGAGGAGGTGGAATAGAGCCAGGTTTGGCAAGGTTTGATGAGAGTCTACCATCGCATTATTACTGTTGTCCATGTCAATAGCAATCTCATCAACTGGCCATGTCTACTAGAAAATCCATATTTCAGGATTTTTACATACCAAGGGTAAGGAATTAAATGCCACTCCCACCACAAATTATAAGACTGGAGTAAACAGGGCAGGGAAGGGCATTGTGAAATTGAAATAAATTGTCAACTAACCTTTTCCAATAATCCTCCTCGATATGAAACATAGGAAGCAAAAAGTCCAAAAAAAAACAAAACAGACATAACAATGGTTTGCTATCAGTACATCAAATGACAACAGACAGTCTGAATCATGCAATGCAGCATTGTTCATGCAGCGTACTTAGTTTGCATGTTGTCCTACCCAGTCATGTGTGTTATCATAAAAGCCAACACCACCATAACCATCTAATCACACCCCACCCCTACACTTATTATGATTATGTTTTATATTCCTCCTGGGGTGGTGTGTAAATACGTCCCCTGGTGCAGACATGACGGTTGGCAGATATCTACCTACCCAGGTCTCTGTGGTACTTGTAGATAATATGTTCTGCAAGAATGGTTCCTGTCGTGGAAGCACACAATGTAACAATGGGTTCTACTTCCTCCATACACGATGCTCAATCACTCCACCTACCAACATCACATGGTGTGGGTGTTTTTGAGGGTGTTTTGTTGTGTGGCTGTATGGTGTGTGTGGATAGCCTATTGTAAAGATACGTTTTGTCTGCTTTGTGTATGTAGCACTTACTTCAAAGGAAATCTGTTTGGGGTGCATTGTTAGGGAATGATTGATGTAGATAAAATTGTAGATATGTCTTTGTCTCACTTGGTCTATTCTGAATAGATGTGCACCCTCTTCACGAGAGCATTAAGATAGGTTCCTCTTGAAACCTACTTTTACCATATATTTGAATATTCATTTTTGTCATGATGCATTAATGCATCATAAAGACAAGTTAGCATTATGTATTATGTTCCAGCCATCATATAGATATGAACTTTTGATTCTCTAAAGTTGCTTTCAATTAAATATGAACTGATGCAATACCATACCACTTCCCATCAACTATTTCTTAGGCTGTGGACTTTATTTAAAACCTCCAACCCACAAGCAATAAACAAAGACTGCCTACTTCTAGAGAAGTCTTGTCATCCTTTATTTTACCTGGGCCAAGTGGAAGTTTTGCACCTTTACAACTTTAAAGGCCACAAAATGAACTAATGCATAATCCTTTTTATCATAGTGAGAGAATGCATTTATAATTAGTTGACTCAGGCCTTTTAATCCGATGGGGCTTAAAATCAGTTTAGAATGTAGTAACCAAGGATTCTTAAGGTCCATATAAAAACAGATGAGAAGGCCTGGAGGCCATTTCTGAACAACCTACGACTATATGATATACCATTTTATTATTCCATAAATTCTGACATATTTTGTATTAATCAAAGAATATCTATGAGATTAATACATAGGTTGGTTCTAAGAGCTATAAGAGCGCTCAAACTTTGTATAAGAGCGTTCATGCCCCACTGCACACCAGCCAGGTCAGTTACAAACACTCTCTCTGACATCAAAGGGTCCGACCTAATGGTTCACTGCACAATATAATAAAAATGAGGGTCTCAGTGTGCGACCTCATGGTTCAATGCACAAATTAATAACTTGTAAGTGAATGCAACCGGCCGTCACCGGTGCCTGAGCACCGCTGACGCCGTCATGAGTGTCTGAGCACTCTAAGGACTGAACAATGGGTTACATAAGCACGACGCCATAACCTTCCGGTCGCTCTAGCGTCGCTCCTGAGCAACCTAGGTCAAATATCAAAAATTCTATGGAAAGCCCATAATTAGACGGTGCACAAAAGATAGATGAACCTGTTCTAGACTATGCATGCCATCTCAGGAAAGTGTGTATGAGCCCAAGATCAAGGCGGAACTCCCAGTATTAAGGAAGTTACGCCATGGAGACTGAATTGACCTCCGAGTGAGCTACAGACAAACCGGGGGGAGTTACGCGCCTATCCAGCGGGCATTATAATCTTGGCACATTCAGCTCCGCGCATGCCCAAAATGGCGGTTATACAAGCATAAACGACCGAGTTATGAGGGTTTGAAGATGCAGAACCGACCAAGACAATGGGGGCCATAGCGGCGTCCATGGGGGTCCTTTGTCCCCCTGTGACACTTGAAAGGGTCCCCTCAAACAATTGTAGAGTTAGGCAGATGCTGCTGGCTCCAGTCAGTCTGGAGGTGCCTTTCCAAGATTTGCTACAAATAGCCTGTCTGCACCTCCAGGAAGACACATCACCAAGAACCGCTCTAGAGGTAACATCTCCAGTCATCTCCTGCTACCTGCTATACCACTGCACTATGGTGAAACTATGCTAGACAGGCATTGGTTTCCTACCATTAGTGGCCAGAGGCTATCTTCTTCAAGACTTCCACCAGAGGGTAAAGTTATCCATTATTACATTATTCCTCTAAGCAGCAGGTCAGGAGCTAGGTGTGGGAACCCACCTAGAAGTATGCTGGACACTGTATTATTAATACCTCACAGGTGGAGTGGAACTGAACATTGTACTTTATAAATTACTGTATGTTTACTGTATGTACAAATTACCTACATACTAACTACTGTATGATTGATATTTCTTACATGTTGCCTAAAGCTGAATAAACCAGTGACAACTGGAAATAACACTAATTTATTATGAGCCTGATGTATTTACTCCATACACCACTAGCCATATGATATTTCTCATATGACAACTTGATCATGCCAAACTCTACCATGACAAAGTGGTGGAGAACATCCTACTAAGATCCCATATCTCACAGGCTCATAAAAATTAAAGCTGGTAACACAACTAAAAACAATCATGCACACAGTAAGTTAAAGCTGGTACCGCAACTGGGAACAATCATGCACACAGTAAATTAAAGCTGGTACCGCATACACACAGTTAGACCCACTCCACCCACCCAGTGACCTTGACCTTGACACCATACCCACCAAGGTCACCAGTGAGATCTCCCACATACCAGTGAGATCTCCCACACATCAGTGAGATCCCCCACACATCAATGAGATCTCCCACACATCAGTGAGATCTCCCACACATCAATGAGATCTCCCACACATCAGTGAGATCTCCCACACATCAATGAGATCTCTCACACAACAGTAAGATCTCTCATATGTCAGTGAGGTCTCCCAAAACGTCAGTGAGGTCTCCCAAACGTCAGTGAGGTCTCCCAAACGTCAGTGAGGTCTCCCAAACGTCAGTGAGGTCTCCCACACGTCAGTGAGGTCTCCCACACGTCAGAGAGGTCTCCCACACGTCAGTGAGGTCTCCCACACGTCAGTGAGGTCTCCCACACGTCAGTGAGGTCTCCCACACGTCAGTGAGGTCCACCACACACATCAAGGCCTTATCAGTCAAGCTGGCAGAACAACACACAAAGACCTTACGTAGTCAGGGGCCTGTTGAAGAGGTCTCCCTCCCACCAAGATCTAGGAGGCCCACAGGAGGCAAACCAGCCTCCAATACAACAGACCCACACTCAGTAGACCCCACACCACCCACCCTGTCTACTCAGGGAACAACCAGTTCTCAGGGATCCAACATTTCCCAGGGATCTCTACAGGACGCCCAACTCACGCTATCTACCTCAGGGGAAGAAGGATCTGCCTCAGGGGGTGGATCCACACCCTCATCTAGATCCTCCACCCCAGCTCCAGCCTTTGACAGCCACTCCTCCAGAGACACCTCCCCCACACCCTCCATCATGGACACCGATGAAGGCCCCCAACCTAATCAGACAGCTGAGAAGATAAGGGCCTATGAGAAGGCCATCCAAGATGCAGTTACTGCCCTAGAGACCAACAAATCCCAGCAGGAGGAAAGGGAGAGGATCCTCAACCAACAACTGGCAGAGAGGAATGCAGCAATAGATGCTCAACAGAAGGCCATGGAAGATCAGCGGAAGTCCCTAGAGAGACAACAACAACAGATAGCAGATCTCATGAAGATGGTATCATCCCAGACCCCACAACCTCCCACACCTGCCATCACACCTGTTGTCACACCATCTGCCTCTGGATCCAAAGATGACATCATAATCTCCATGGTGTCCAACATGACCAAGCTCATAGACAATAAACAGCAGGACGACAGAAAGATCAGGATACATGAGGTAACAAAACCCAAAACCTTTTCACACCCATCACCACTCATGTCAACAGCATTATTCATTGATCACAAATTCCCAGAATATCTGAAGGATAAGTACAAAGTGACAGACAGTGACACCATGGTAACATATTTACCCAAGTACCTCGAAGGACAAGCACTAGCTTGGTTTGAATCCTTCAGGGAGAGTGCCACACCTGATATGTTGACATGGACCAATGTAGTGAATAAATTAAAAGAGTATTTTGCTACTCGAGACAATATAATCTCAAGGACTGCACTCCGTGCACAAAAGATAGATGAACCTGTTCTAGACTATGCATGCCATCTCAGGAAAGTGTGTAATGCCCAACGCCAGAATGATGAAACCCTAAGCAAGGCATTTACCCAAGGCATGAGGCCCTGGATCTCTATAGCTCTTGAGAACAAGAAAATAGACTCTTTTGACCAAGCCCTAGACCTAGCCCTAGAGGTTGAGACCCAAGAGAGATCTAGGAAGGTAAGGGATGCAGAAACCAACCCACAGCCTACTAAGAAAAAGGTCCAGGAAATCAGCACTAGTTCAGATGAAGATGTTAACCTAATGTCTAGTGCCCATGTAAGGCAACAGGAAGCTAAGGTTGCATCAAGAGACCCCACCGGTAGATACAGAGGAAATAACTATGACCCCAACTACCAATCCAATAGAGGTAGAGGTAGAGGGGGCAACAACAACAACCGGGGGGGTCACAACAGTAGGAAAGACAACAGCTCTTCCAACTCCAACAATGGTAACTCTTCATACAGTGATAGGAGAGACAGAACCCCAAGTAATGGCAGATCCTATAATAATCAAGGATCCAACAGTAGGAGCCAGAGTCCACATAGGAACTACAACTCTGGATCCTACAACAACTCTGGATCCTACAACAACAGCCAGGGTTCAAACAACTCTGGATCCTATAGTCAAGGATCCAACAGTAGGGGCCAGAGTCCACATAGGAACTACAACAGTGGATCCTACAACAACAATGGCGCCTACAACAACCAGAGATCCAACAACTCCGGTCAATACAGCAACTCTGGTCAATATAACCAGGGTTCCAACCCACGCCAGGAGGATTACAAACCTGACACAAGAGGTTACCAGGGGAACCAACAAAGTAACCCCCAAATACCACCTCATGTGATGGATCAAATCTCCAAGCTCCTGGTGGCAAGCATCTCAACCACCCCACAGAACCAGGAAAACTAGGATGTCACAGTGCCGATGGGCCAGTGCACTGTGACACCCCAAATACAAACAATCAATCAGGATTAACAAAGATCCAACCAGAGACAATTGCTAGTGCCAATCTACCATCTAACAGACAGAGACGTCCATCAGTGATACACATCACCCCACCAGATTCATCATCAAAGGATACAGGTGAGAGTACCAAGCTTTCTATTGTACTTCTTTAAAACGGCTGTATCAATGCAAATCTATATGATGTTTCAGATGTACAATGTTTGGTTGATACAGGTGCTACTATCACCTGTGTCAGACAATCATTCCTCATGGATCTCCAAAAGAGATTCCATATCCAACTGAGGAAATCTAAAATCAACATCCACTTGGCAGATGGATCGGTGTGTCATGTTAGACATTCAGCTATGCTGAACTTTAGAATCCAAGGTGTCAGATTCCAATACCAATTTGCTGTAATACCCAACCTCACACAGCCCATTGTACTCGGCACAGATTTCTTAAGCACTACAAAATCTCAAATTGAATTTAATGTTGATCCTGAACAAATTCTCAAACCCATTAGGGCAGTGAGGGATTTTACCATCCCTCCATTCTCTGAACTTGCAGTATTGGGTAAGGTCACATCTACTCAATCACTGCAAGGCAAAACTGGAGTAGTAGATAACCTCCAAAGAAACAACAATGCCCCATATCTAGTTCAAAGGGCAGCAGTAACCCCCAGGGAAAATAACAAACATCCCCTAGTGTTACTCAACACCAGCAGGCGCCCACATAAAATCAAAAAGGGTGCCATCATAGCTCTATTTCAGGAAGTCAAGGAATCTGATTTAGAAAAACCTCAACAGGTGTCAGACACTACCCCACACACTGATCAATCCATCTCAGCCATACGGCCTGAGGACGTAACTCAATTCAGTGACACAGACTCAGACTGTGAGTCCACATATGCTGACCCTGAACCCAACTCAATCAGACTCTCTGAAATAGCTGCTATACATAGTGAGGCACATGACCTCGAGCCAGAATTGGAAGAGAATGTTCCACCAAAATCTGTGCTCACATCCAAAGATCAGCATGATAGATTAAAGTCACTGCTGACCAAGTATGATGATGTATTCGTAGGAAAAGATGGAGACATTGGTGCCACACACCTGTATACACACTCAATACATGTAAAACCTGAGGCAGTACCATGTCATTTCCTACCATATAGACAAACACCAGAAAAACAGGCCGCAATAGGGGAAGAGTGTGAAAGGCTAGTACAACAGGGCATTCTGAGAGAATGTGCCGAGGGCCCCTGGGCCTCCAGATCCTTTTTAGTACAAAAATCATCGGGAGGCCATCGGCTCGTCACAGATTTTCGTTATTTGAACCAGAACACGATAAATCAAGCCTTATCTACACCCCGGGCCGATGACACTCTAGACATGATAGGGTCACTCAGACCAAGGGTATTCAGTAAGCTAGATGCCCAACAGGGATTTTTTCAAATTCCTATAAGACAGGAGGATCAGCATAAAACCGCATTCATAGCAAATGACAAAAAATATGTCTATGAAAGGATGCCGATGGGTTTAGCGACGGCACCGGCGGGATTCTGCCATCTAGTCACATTAATTCTGAACAAACTCAAGTACAAATGTGCCCTACCATACCTAGATGACATATTGGTATTATCACCATCAATCGAACAACACTTCCATGACCTGGAAGACGTGTTCAACAGCCTAAGAGTTGATAAACTCAAACTGAAGAAATCAAAATGTGAATACTTCATAGACAGAATAGACTTCTTGGGAATGAGAGTCACACCCATGGGACTGCAACCATCTCCCACAAAGGTGGAGTCAATCAAAACCTTCCCAACACCAAAATCAGTCAAAAATGTCAGATCCTTCACAGGCCTATGCCAATACTTCAAAAAGTTTATCAAAGGTTATGCCCAAATTGCTAGACCATTATATGATCTACAGACACATCTCAAAGCATTTGTCTGGACAGAAGAGGCAGATAATGCTTTCAAAACATTAAAGCATGCCCTCTGTACCAATGCTCTTCTCAGATATCCAAACTATGAGAAAGAGTTCAGTTTGGCAACTGATGCTTCCAATGTGAGTTTAGGAGCTGTACTCTCACAGAGAGATAATGAAGGAGTGCTCAGACCAGTAGCCTTTGCAGGTAGAACCCTCTCAAAACATGAGAGAAATTACAATACCACAGAGAGAGAACTACTGGGAGTAGTGTATGGAGTATTACACTTCAGACACTATCTAGAGACTAGACACTTCCAATTATACACAGACCATGCAGCCCTAATCCCACTACTAACCAATACAGGACTCACACATAGATGGGCCAGATGGGCTCTAGACATACAACAATTTTCATTCACCATCCAACATGTGAAAGGTGATGATAACACACCACCAGATGCTATGTCTAGAAGAGAATACCCAGATTCTGGACCCATGACTAACCCTCCACCCCCACCAAGGAGAGTTAGAGCAGCCAGTAGAACCAAGTTTGCAAAAGTAACAAAGAAAGTACCATTCAAAAGGGATGATCCACCCAACACCATTGAAAGGCCAGAGACACCCATTAGGGGTATCTTGAAGCAATCTACACACTATGTGTTTTGCCACTGTGAGAGAGAATACTCACAACTCTTTCCAGATAATGACTTCGAGCCTATTGAATTCTCATCACTCAATCAGATAGTGAAGGTAACTCCTAAGGAGCCACCCTTCACCCCACCTGACTCAGATGATGAAGATCCAGAAGACACAATATATGCTATTACTCAAGCAACTTCTAAATCAGTCAGATTCTTTGAACCAATGCAGGGAGAGGAAACATCAAACCATTTGTGTCCTATGACCACACGCTCAAAGACTAGAGAAATGATTCAGGAGGGCACACCAAAACCCCCCACACAATCACAAACTATTCTAAATGAGAAAAAGGTCACAGGAAACAAACCTACCAAAACCCCACCTGCCAGGAAAAATGTCACAAAAGACACTGCATCTACTAAGTCAAAGAACTCTGAGACAAAGAAGAATGACAAAAAGCAAATTGTGCCTTTAAAGAAAAAGGTTGCCACTCCCATCAAGGCGAGAATAGGCCCTCCAAAGGAGCCTACACACCAAAACAAGAGTGACACACCCCAACAAAAGGCACAAGATAGGCCAATAGTCGATGAAAAAGAAAAAGAAAGAGACAGAATAAAACAACATGTGCTAGATATAAATCAACTACTGGATCAGATTCCCGACACATCCATCTCAGGAACAAACCTTGGCTTGGAACAAAGGAAAGACAAGGACCTATTGCCCCTCATACAGTATCTTGAGGATGGGACCTTGCCTGCACCAAAAGCACAAGGAAATAGAATCATCAACCAAGGCCAGACATACACCTTGGTAAATGGTACATTAGTCCATATATGCCCCATAAATTGGAGAAAAACCAATACTGTACCACTTCAAATTGTTATACCACAGCAATGGGTAACAAGTACACTACAGTATTTCCACGACTCACCTACTGGCGGCCATCTTGGTTCAAGTAGGATGCTGTCAGCACTCCGACCTAGGGTTTATTGGAAGTCTATGCTAGCAGACACAACAAAATATGTTTCCACCTGCCACACATGCCTCACAGCAAAAAGGCAAGTACACTCACACAAAACACCAATGACAGTGAGAGAGTACATGACTTCACCAATGAAGTTCCTAAACCTAGACGCGGTGGGACCACTTCCCACAACTGCCAGGGGAAACAAACATATACAAGTCTGCATAGATTATGCTACCAGATATGCAACAGCTTGGGCTACTACTGACTTAAAAGCTGAGACAACAGCAGCAGAGTTCTACAAGAATATAATTTGTCATCATGGAACACCAGCCACTCTTCAAACAGACAATGGGACATGTTATACAGGTGCAAAGTTCACAAAGTTAACTAAACACCTCAAGATCAAACATAAATTCTCCTCACCATACAGGCCACAATCAAATGGGCTTGTAGAGAGATTCAATGCTAGCATAGGCACAGCACTCAGAGCATTCTGCTCAAAGCACCAAAACAATTGGGATTCATTTATTGAACCCATAACCTTTGCATTAAACAACACTGAATCCCAAACCACAGGATTCACCCCTTTCTTCCTACTCCATGGGAGAAACCCAGCCACCCCAATGGACTTAGGGCTGGGAATACAGGAAGACATATCCACAGTAGCAGACCATGTAGCTTACATGATAACGAATCAAGATACCTCTAGGAGGAAAGCTATAGAAAGGGTCGCCAAGTTACAAAAGGAAAGGAAGGATAGATATGATAAGAAACTTACACCACAGGAAATCAAGGTCACCGACATGGTGTACCTAAACATTCCAAGAATCCTGACCAACACAGAGTGTAAGAAACTTCAACCCCTTTTTATGGGACCATATGTTGTAGTAGATAGACCTAGTTTGACAAGTGCCAAACTCAAAAACTTGGACACCAATCTATTGGTGGCTAGACCAGTGCACATAGACAGACTGAAAAAGATTGTGGCTGTCAGAAACAATGAATTTGCACACAGGCTTATTCCACATGAGGCCAAATACTACAGCAAAATTGTAAGGAACAAAAATGATATCACCCTTACAAGAGAAACCACAGGCATAGGCCCTATCAAGCCTAGGCCTGCACACCACATACTAAGAAAGACATCTAGGTGTGGTGCAGTTTCAAGAAATTAGAAACAAGATTGAGATACCAAAAGTCATAAGATTTTCAAAATGTATTACAAATTCTCTTCATCCACACATAAGACATGTGTGACTGATAATGAATTACTATGTATATAAAGCCAATCAAATTTGTAAATATATCAGTAGGTTATTGCCTCTGAAAGGGTCAAAGACTGGGACCCCCCAAGTAAAGCAGACATGAAGTCTAAGAAGAGTAAGGGTAACACAATGGAGTGTCTAAAGCCTAATCCCCACATGAAAGAGCGCGCTATGCCAACACAGCAGTCTATAGAGATCAATTGACCTTATAAGCTACCCTCAGACAACTGTCTAGACGGTCATGAATGGCAGTCCTGGATGACAGGAGGAGCTAATTACCAGTACACAGACTACACAATAGACCCCACAGTTAGCAGACACTGGAGATTAATGCATTGTCTCCAGAGAAACAATACCAGGCCCACAATGGATGTGGGTAGGGTAGGCTACATAAGAAGCACTGTGGACCATAGCCCACCATCAGTCTTCATCCAGCTGCAGTCTGGAACACAAGTCTACAGGACCCCACTTGGGAATTAGCCAGCCCACTTCTCCATTAGGAGAGACTGCACTAGGATAAAGAACACACCTACTTCACCTTCAACCTGACCTTACCATTACTGGTCAACCTCTATAGACATATTGCCAAGACAGCTCAATCTTGCAAAGGTACAGTTTGAACCACTTCATTTAAAGTGTTACACCATACACTTAGACTTTACCAGCACCAAATCACTACAAATTTGACAAGACTTTAAACAGCAAACTTGCTTTACACAAGCACCATGGGGAGACTGAGAGTTTCACCCATACTGCTAACTATGCTGTTATTATATACTATAAAACCACTTACTGCAGGCTATACACCTGTGGTGAGACAAAACATAGGAGTAGTATTCAAACCTAGCCCTCAACCATTGGTCAATGGACATACAACCACAACACTGTTGTTAGCTATTCCCTACAAGATACCTCGGGCACCCGTTACCCAAGGATCCATAAGGGATAGAATACTCCATTTGACCACTCCTACTCTACAAGATCATACCTCTGGCCAAATTATCCAACAAGCTAAGGAGCTAGACACCTTGCTGGAAATTGCAGACAAGGAGATAAATGAAACACTAGCCTCCATCAAATTGTTCTTATCCAACCCCATAAACACATTGGACAAGGCCAAAAGAGAGGCCATACTGGGTTTTCTAGCACCCCTGTTTCGCGGTGTGCTAGGTCTAGCCACAGTAGAAGATGTAAACCAAGTAATGGGACAGCTCAAGAACATAGATGAAATACTAAGAAAATTTGCTAAACAGGATCAGGAAGCAGCTAATCTCATTGAAAAGATCACAGACAGACAAGATAAGTTTGTCAAAGCATACATCCAAGATAAGAAGGTACTGGACAGCACAATCAACACCATAGGTGACACCGTCAACCTGTGGGCCTCTAACATGTCCAGGTCACTTGACTCATATTCAAGGCACGAGAAAACTCAAAGGGAGAAAATGCAAGTATTAAATGATGCATTAATTATCATAGCAGCAAGAATGAATACGGTTCAATCACTACAAAGGACAAATGCAGCCCTGAGGATGCTATCATCAGGGATCCTAACCCCTGATATAGTACCACCCTCAGACCTCGCTAGATACCTAGTTGACATTAATAACAAACTTAGGATTACACACCCTGGAGCACAAGTCGCAATTAATGACTTAGATTTCTATTATTCACAGACGCTGACCTCATACACTTACTCAGCTCACCATATATATATTCATCTGGACATTATAATTCAATCTACCACCTCAACCTTCAAACTGTACCAAATGATTACATCACCCATGCCTATAGACACACAGGAGACCCCCACCAGAGGAGTCACCAAACTACAAACCACAACTGAGTTTCTAGCAGTATCTTACGATGAATCATTATTTATCGAATTGGACTCAGCAGATATGCAGGCATGTGAAGGTACTACAGTAAAGGTATGCAGAGATGTAAATGGTAGAATCTATAAACACAGGCCTACATGCCCTGTAGCCATTTTTACTAACCAGGCTCAACAGATTAAGGAACATTGCAAGTTTACAGTTTCACCACTGCAAGCACCTACCACCCATGCTATTTCCATTTCTGAAGATGAGTATCTGGTCACTACTAATGAACCCCATTACTTTATCAACTGCCATGGTAAAACGTCTGAAACTCGGAAGGCCCAGTCCTACTCAATCATAGGTGTACCCTGTGGGTGCACGATCAGTGTAGGAGAATTTTCTCTTCCAAACACAAGGTTGCCCTGTAACTCAACCTTATCATTTCATTACATTCTCAAGACAATTAATTTACCATTCATGGCAGCACTTAACAACATTTCTGAAACCAAACCAGATGAAAGAGAGAATCTTCCAAATTTCCCAGTAGTAAACCTTTCTAGAACCTTAGAAAAACTACAGGAAAATCCAATCATGGATGATATTACTCAACTAAATTTAGAGCCCTTTGCCAAAACAGTATTAAAAGATGCCTCCAACCTTAATAAGGAAATGGAAACGCGCTACGAGGAATCATACCTACGTCGAGTTACAGAGCATCCAATCTTCCAAAGCTTAGCACTCATCCTAGGGATATCAGCTCACATTTTTATAGTATACATACTACTCAAATTATACAGACTAGGAGGGACTGTAGCCTACCTGCCTACAGCCAAAGCATTCAGACTAGTCACCGAGCTGCCCCTACACAAATTGCTCCCAGATAAGAATCCTACCAAATTAACCCCTACAGAGGAAACCCACACCCCCTTCCTCACAATTCAGGAAACCCACACCCTGATAATTGCTATATTATTCACCCTGACCATCTACTCAGCCTACAGAATAATGAAGTACCTTAAGAAATTTGCACAGACACACTGTGGCAAGAAAAATGTGGCCAAGCGCACAAACCCCACAATATATTTTAAAATATATTGTGGAGACTCAAACTTCGCGCTACCCTTGAGGCCAATACCACATGAATTTGATGAGATTAAATCAGCAGCTGCCCCTACCTATAAGGATATAGTGGTTAAAACCTTCCCACTACCTAAGGCTATATTTACCTGGAATGGACCAGCAGTTATAACAACACAGAGAGGAGAATTTGCTTATCACCTCCCTCAGGTGATACACCTACCTTGGCGCACTAGGTTCAGCACTATACCAGCCCTTAAAAACAAAGGACTGTACTACTCCATGCTTCTCCAGAATGATTGTGGCACCAGCCCGGTGACCATGACAGGACTGGAAAATACAACAGATATAATTATTGACGAACAACAGGAGGAGACCGCAAGGTCAAACATGCAGACTATTGCTAATTTTCTAAACCACCAGCCCTCCCCGGTGACTGTGGAAACAGCCTAGACTGCCCACAGCCTAGGCTGCCCCCAGTCCACCACCAGGAGACAACACATCAGAGACAGTATTCAGAACTTTTCGGACAATTTGCCGGCCCTGAAAAGGGCCTTTGGGATGGCGGGTTTTTACACCCTAGGTTTCAGTCAGTCGGGATCCTACCACAGATCCTCGGGTTCAACATCAATGGGAGAGTCCGGGGCCGAGTCCGAGCCATACATATGGCCGTGATCCTGCTCCCACTCAGCGAGCCGGGCCTCCAGCATCCCCAGTCCATACTCGGCAGCCGTGGATGGATTCCCGGATGCCGCAAGATCGAGGAGGGATGCCGCCAACAAATAATCCCATAGCACTCGCTCCCGCGGCCCTAGGTTATAATCCATGGGCCAGAAACCCATACTGCCCAAGGCCCTAGTCAGAAGGGCCACAGTGGCCCCCCGACGCAAGGCTGAGCCCAGGAAATAATGGTAGGAGTAATTACAGACCATCACATCACCATGCTCAATGATCTCTTTGAAATTACTCACTATGTACCCATAATGGATGGTCTGGTTAGACTCAACCAGGGCCCTAGCTGGACTCCCCACCTCCATCACCTGGGGGACAGGCAGAGCAAAGAGAGCTTGTAGGTGGGCCATGGTACTACAGCAGTGACTTCCAGAGAGGAACTGATGCTCCAATACCAGCCACACACTCCTTAAATGGACACACACACACCCCCCCCCCACCCTGAACTGTCCACTGACACCAAGCTAGGCACTGCCACAGACACATGCCAAAATCTGGCACCTAACACCTCAAGTGCCACCACTGCATGAGCACACCAGGGAGGAGACTCACATCTCACTCCTGACACACCTCCACTGTCAATGAAATTATCAAAGTATTAGAAAAAAAAAAATTATATACACAGCCACTTGTTGATGTATAATATGAAAATCTATGGTATTCTCACAAAAATCAATGATTAATGCGCACATATACGCGCAAAATTGCGAAATTGCAAATTACAAATTGTAAAATTGTACAAATCTAACGTTAATATACGTGTGAATCCTGTGAACTGCCCCACCTTTGGGTTTTTGGGGTCTTTTTGGATACATGTGGCTCCAGAATAAAAACTGTTCAACCAATCTTCTTATTTATGGTCTCATTTGAAAGAAAACATGTTTAGCTTCAAAAAGAGGGCAAATTTGCGTATGTCGGACCAATATTTTTTGAGCTATGGTGGCCCAAAGTTGGAAAATTGCCAAAAATTGTTTTTTTTTTCAATTTCCACCTTATTCCAGACCAAATATCATCAAGGAAAGCAGTAGTAGTCCACCATATTATTATTTATTTCATAGCTGGGGGTCCTATCTAACAATTCCATGTGTATTGGAGGTGACATGTCCAGTAATTCTTTTTTAACATCAGGTCTTCTAAGTTGAAATAGTACGTGTAACGCGCTTGATCAAAATTGAAAATCAATATAATAGATACTATAACTGTTGCATATGGTTTCTCATCTATCAGCATAGAGGGGGAGCATATGGGGTATTTTTGAGGAAAAAAATTTTTTTTGTATCTCCCGGCCTGTGCGCGCAATACACATTCAAGTAATTTTCAAGTCAGTCATCCCCACTCCCCCTGAAGCAACACTTTCCTCTGTGCAGCCTATATAAATCATCTAGGGGTAATCTCACCTATTATATAGTGTGTATCTATTGTTGAGGTGTCGGTTTAAAAAAAAAATCGGGTCTCTACATGCTTCGGTTGCCCCAAACCATGGTCGTTTATCATATGTAACGCGCTTGATCGGTATTCGGCAAAATTATGGCGGGAGAAGAAAAACAGCTCCTGTTACCCGGGCGGAAGTCGCCTCCATCCGGGAACTTCCCGGAAGTTGTTATTGCTTGTCTCAACTTGTTTGGACGGCAAGTCTCAGGTGTTTAACGCCGAAAGTTTCGACAATATTGTCAAAGAGGTGAGTGATATTGATGGAAACTTGATGAAATATTGATGTTGAATGTCGATTGATGTATTTGATGTGGTTTTTTTGTACCGAAAGTGTGTAAATCGTGTAGAAAACATGTTAGACGATCGACGTGGGCGATAATACAAGCGCTGCCACTGTCTCGGTACCTTCTGTAGGCTTACAATTGGCATGTAACGCGCTTGACCAAAATTCAACTCGACGGTAACGCGCTTGATGAAAATGATATTATGGCCTGTAGTGGCACATATATGGGCAAATAGATGAATAACTATGGTTAAAACGATAGAATAAGGCCCTGGCTTTGTTTTAGTGCAGGTTTGGTACCTTCTCCGCCATTTTGGACCCCCCCACCCATGCCAAATCATTTTCTCTTCCCTGCTGGCACTGTTTTAGGTACCATTTCGATCGATTTTCTCCATATTCCCACTATTTACACACATTCCTGTGGTTATGATACCTCCTCTATGTGTATTTTATTGTCTAAATGTGTTACATCGCTGCTGGGTTTGATTATATTGGCACAGTGACCACCAGAAGACGTTAGATGTTATTTTCATCAAGCGCGTTACCGGCGAGTCAAAAATCCCTCCTTTGTACACTGTAATAGCAAACTCGTGTATTTTTGGTGTTAATATATTATTTGGGACTACTATCTAATGTCCAGACCTAATATGATGTGTGTTAGACTTTAATTACTATGATTTATGGAAGAATTTATTTTCATCAAGCGCGTTACATAACCACTATTATGCATAAAAAAGGCACCTATCCTGTAGTCAGCCCCCCCAAAAATTAACACAATGTGCGCCTATGGTACCTCTATCATGTGGAATGGTCATCCTTTCATTTCTGAAAAAAAAAAATTCAACATGTATCTGGGGTAGGACAATTTTTGATAAATTCTCAGTTACAATACACATGTCGCTTCCCAGAGGTCTCCCAATGTGTCAGTAATCTTGCACAGTATCCTGGCATGGTCAATACATCCATTCTTTAGAATATAGACATATTTCCACCTATTTGTTGTACATGTTACAGTGTTGATATTTGGTCTTTTCTCAGTGCTTTTCTTCTCCTTTTCAGAATGGGTCGCAAAAAGTTGCCTGAGGGTGAGGCGGTGAGCCACACCGCCTCACAGAAGGCGTACATGGCCAGGAGGGAGGAGAAGGAGGGAGAGGAGGTGGTGCGGCGGGCTGAGAACCTCCGCAAGGCCCAGAGTGCACGGCGGTGCGATGCCCAGCGCTCGGAGAAGGGCAAGGAAAGGAAGAGGAGGATGGGGGCCTTCCGGGCCGCCAAGAAGAGGGCCCTGGATGATGCCCGGCGCCGGGGCGTCGCACCGCCGGCATGGACAGATGCCAATGCGGCTGAGGTATGAAATGATGAAATTAAACTTGTACATGTAAAATGCAAACCATAGCAGACATTCAACCAATGTAAATTATAAATGTAATGTACATGTATGTATGTAAAGTAACTATGAATTCTTAATTCTTAATTCTAGTATAGCATAAACATGCCTGTATTGTATTGCTGACAAATGCAAGTTGTGACCCTTTTCTTATTCAGTGGGTAGATGCGGAAATGGCCCGCGAGGAGGCGGAGGCCGCGGCGGAGAGGGAGGCAGCCGGGGAAGGGTGTTCCGGGGAGGCCGCCCCAGCACCTCCTGCCGCCCCTGCACCTCCTGCTGCTGGTCCCCCGGCGAAGGCCGCCAAGACCGCCCCCAAGACCGCCGCCAAGACTGCCGCCAAGACCGCCACCCCGACTGCTGCCACTCCAAAGCCACCGGCCCAGGGCAAGGGTAAGGGGCGCGGGAAGAGCTCCAAGAAGCAGACACCGGCAGGTCGCCCAGCGCGTGGACGTGGGCGCGGCCTGCCGGTCGCGCTGTTCACTTCCCGCTCCCCTACCACTTCCTTTGGGTCGGTGGCCTACGAGGAGTATGGAGTAAGTATGAATTAAAAGTGTCATTTGGTAATTGGTTATCAAAGTAGAATTATACATGTACTTAAAGAGTAACTCATCAGCACTGTTATTTTGGTAATTGGTTATCAAAGTAGAATTATGTACTTAAAGAGTAACTCATCAGCACTGCATTGGTGCATCGTGTAAATGTTATTCATGAATATTTTCCTTGTTCTATACATCAGGAGACGCCGGAAGACCCGGAGGTAATCTCCAGCGAGGAGGAGGAGGGACGGACGCTGGCAGGCGATGTCCCTGAGAACCCCCTCCTGCTGTCCGAGGAGGAGGAGGCCCCCGTAGTGCCCGCACCACCACAGCCGCCTACGGAGGCCCCAACACAGGAGGGGGCCCCGGTTGCGGAGGCCCGGCCCGTTCGCCAGGCTGCTCGGCGAGTCTCCCCAGAGAGGCGCCGAAGTGGCCGGGTCCAGGAGGCCTCCCCACCGGGGTTCAATGTGGGACTGCTCGAGGACATCGCGTAAGTATTTGAATCATAGTCCCTTCTTTTGTGTTCTTAACTGTGAAGAATCATAAATTTATAAATAATAATTCTAAAACTAAAATTGGCCCTAAAATT
Source organism: Acholoe squamosa (assembly GCA_949317995.1). Classification (NCBI taxonomy): domain Eukaryota; kingdom Metazoa; phylum Annelida; class Polychaeta; order Phyllodocida; family Polynoidae; genus Acholoe; species Acholoe squamosa. Next base: position 77,090,848 of record OX439041.1, on the reverse strand, counting down.
CTTGATCAGTAAAGTGCTACTTAGTATGATTTATTCCACACTTCTATTTAACTTAACTTGTTAAATGATAACATTTAACTAATTGTTATCAATTTACAGTGCCACCGTCCGTAAAGACAGTGTTCCTCAGTGAATGTAATTATCATAATAAATCTGAGATAAGAATAGTTTGTTCCATGTTGAATGTTTCCTTGCTTGTTGAATTTTTAGAATTAAGATTATTGTACATGTACTGCCATTTCAATGTGTAACGCGCTTGGTCAAAATGATATATCCTGGGGTGTAGTAGCCTTACTAGGGCAAAAATGATGAATAACTGTGTATAATATCATAGAATAAGGCCATTTCAATGTGTAACGCGCTTGATCAAAATGATATCATGGGGACCCCAGGGGTGTAGTAGCCTTACATGTATCTTATAAATAAATGGGGCATGATGAAACTGAAAATTAATGATTGTTCATTTGTTTGCAGCCCGCGTGCACAGCCCCACCACAAGATGACGACACCAGGACCGACCACCAAACCGACACTAACCACTCCTATAAACCTGAAGAAACAGCAACGGAAGACCAACTCTCCCAGAACCAACCGCTACTACTACAAACAAGGGCTACTGAACAGAGACCTGACTGAGGCACATCTACAGATCAAGGAGTTGCAGGCTCAGCTTGCCCATGCCCAGTCGAACCATCTAACTGTCGCTGAACCTGCTGTAGCGCACATGGAGGAGCGCGTTGCAGCAGCTGCACCGGATGGGGAACCTGCTGTAGCGCACGTGGAGGAGCGCGTTGCAGCAGCTGCACCGGATGGGGAACCTGCTGTAGCGCACATGGAGGAGCGCGTTGCAGCAGCTGCACCGGATGGGGAACCTGCTGTAGCGCACGTGGAGGAGCGCGTTGCAGCAGCTGCACCGGATGGGGAACCTGCTGTAGCGCACGTGGAGGAGCGCGTTGCAGCAGCTGCACAGGAACAGCTGACGGCGCATGACAGGAGTGTGAAGGCTGTGCTTGAAGGGCTGGCCAACCTTCCTCGCAAGGACAAAACCGCCATCATGAACAAGGTGCTTTCGCCCGTCGTGATCAAAGAACAGCGGATCGCGGTGAGCTTGGCAAAGACCCTTGGCATGGATAGGCGGTCACTACTCAAAACCCCTTCAGACCAGCCATCTCCACGTGTGGTGAATCAGGAGGCCAAGATAGAGAGTGTCAAGGAGTTCTTGTCTGACCCAGAGAACTCCGAAATGAGACCTGGTAAGAAAGACACTAAGATCTTGAAGAAGGTGAAGCACCAGCAAATGTACCTCAGGGAGTTTATCCATGTGCTCCACAAGAGGTACGAGGCGACACAACCTCCTCACTTGCAGGTCTCACGGTCACTCTTCTACAGCATCAGGAAAGAACACCTTCCCTGGTTCATCCCCGTGGATCTCCAAAGCACTGATCTGTGCCTTTGCCAGAAGCACCAGAACTTTGCACTCCGGCTTGCTGCTGTCAGTATCCCTTTCAAAGATGAGATGTTCATGACATCCTGGGCAGAGTTCGAACAGACTCTCCAGGACAAAGCCCCCGAGAATGTCAAGTATGAAGTGTGGAAGAATGTGGACTATGAGTATGTGTCGACAGGCAAGGATGGAACTCAGAAGAAGACTACCATCAAGAAGCTCCGCCCTTGTACAGAGATTGCATCCAAGGCGGACTTCATCAAGAAAACCAGACTGGAGTTCATCACCATGGCTGCCCATGTCGACCGTGCTCACAACCAACACCGCATCGTACGTGAGCTACGAGCGAGTATGTCGTCGATGGAAGTTACCATCCAGATGGACTTTGCGGAAAACTGGATGGTATCATACCCTGATGCTCCACAGAGTACATATTACGCGAAGGAGCCAGTGACCCTGCACCCTGCAGTCATCCACTATTGTGATGAGGACACTGGCACCACAAACCACCACTCTGTCGCTCTGTGCACTGACGACCGGAAGCACGACACTGGCGCCATCTTGGCGTTTCTCCGCTGCCTGGCAGCATTCATCAGGGAGAACCTGCCACACGTCAAGGTGGTCCATTATGCTTCTGACTCACCCTCCAGCCAGTATCGAAACATCTCGGTGTTCTCGATACTCGTACGCCACACCGAACTACTTGACGGACTACGGGCAACATGGACCTACTTCGAGGCGGGTCATGGAAAGGGCCCCTGCGATGGCGTCGGCGCTGCTGCAAAGCGCAACGCTGACAACATCGTCAAGCGCAACAAGGAAGGACATCCCGTGATCAACAATGCAGAGGAGTTCGCGGCCGAAGGTAACAAACTTGAAGGCCGCTTCACTACATCCATGTCCCTCTGCAGGATGTCACCTCCGCCCGCCTCACTCTCGGCTCAGTGGTAGCAGACAAGTCAGTAGAGGGCACCATGAGTGTCCATGCTGCCATGGTCAAACAGGAAGGAAGGTCACTCGCTGTCCGTGACAAATCCTGTTTTGACCCCTGCTGCTGGGTCGACCTTAGGTCCGTTACTGGCTGCTCCGGATGGATTGAGCATGAGCTGGTTTTCAACAAGAACAAGAAGCCTCCCCCACCAAAGCAAACACGGCAGAAGAAAACGCGGCCTGCCAGTGTCCCTGCAGAGGTGGACGACGCGGATGCCCGCACCGGCGACCCTGATTTTGATCCTGTTGTGCGCACCACTGTCTGCAAGCGCACCAGGGACGGCTCACCAGTCGTGGCACGTAAGCACACTCGAAGTGACCGGGTGCCAACTCCTGCCACGGCTGACAAGGAGAACATTGCCCCGTGTGCCGCACGAAAGCGTGCCGCGGAGCGTGCCGTCGCCGTCCCTACAACCAAGCGAGCACGACAGGATCCACCGACCTCGACCCTCCCTCAGGAGGATGTACAACCAACGGACAGTGTAGGGAAGTTGGTACTGGTGCAGGATGAGTACCATGTAGGTGACATTCTTATCACTGCCAGCCTGGCCAGTACCAGCTCAAAGGACAAGTGGTTTATGGGTAAGGTGATAGCCAAGGACAATGACTTCTACCAAGTGCACTACATGCTGCGCTACATGGCGTCGGACAAGAGAAGCTTCAAGTGGGGGAAGGAGATCATCCCAGCTAGGGTCCACCCCCTCAACGTTCTTGGCAGAGTCACTCTGCCCAAGCCAAGTCGTTATGGCAACACTGAGAACGCTGTCTACAAACTTGATCCCCTCACCATCCAACTGGCTGATCGGAAGCTTCTCAAGTACCGCAGCCAGTGCACTGGTTAGATGTCATTGATCCCGGTTATCACCTGTTTTACTTTGGCCACTATAACTAAGACCCAAACTGTATTGTACCTATGTTTAACTGCATGACATTGCGTGTAACGCGCTTGACCGATATCTGTAATGGTACTGCTTCATTGGCTGTGGGCAACCTGAGAGTTATCTGAGCTGTACTACTGCTATTTAATATGTTACTAGACATGTGTGGCTGGTATTTTAGGCCTGTTTAGATACTCCTAGTTAATTTTTGGACCTTCTGGCTTGATTGATGTAAGAAAATTAGTCGCAAAAAAGTGCAATTTTATTTTCCGAGGCATACGGGAGACCCCAAATAGGTATTAATTGTACATTTCTTGGTTTTAAACAGTAGTCCCATTGCTTAAGTAGTTGTGTATGAAGCAGCATTATGATATGAAAGGTTTCAGACCATCTAGGAATTGTTTAAATGCATGACATTGCGTGTAACGCGCTTGACCGATATCTGTAATGGTATTGCTTCATTGGCTGTGGGCAACCTGAGAGTTATCTGAGCTTTACAACTGCTATTTAATATGTTACTAGACATGTGTGGCTGGTATTTTAGGCCTGTTTGGATACTCCTAGTTAATTTTTGGACCTTCTGGCTTGATTGATGTAAGAAAATTAGTCGCAAAAAAGTGCAATTTTATTTTCCGAGGCATACGGGAGACCCCAAATAGGTATTAATTGTACATTTCTTGGTTTTAAACAGTAGTCCCATTGCTTAAGTAGTTGTGTATGAAGTAGCATTATGATATGAAAGGTCTAAGTACCTCTATGGAGCCTCTATCTATGTGTGACTGTATGTAACGCGCTTGATCGGTATCCGCCTGCGCGGAGGGCATTTGACATGGTATTGCTTCATTGGCTGTGGGCAACCTGAGAGTTATCTGAGCTGTACAACTGCTATTTAATATGTTACTAGACATGTGTGGCTGGTATTTTAGGCCTGTTTGGATACTCCTAGTTAATTTTTGGACCTTCTGGCTTGATTGATGTAAGAAAATTAGTCGCAAAAAAGTGCAATTTTATTTTCCGAGGCATACGGGAGACCCCAAATAGGTATTAATTGTACATTTCTTGGTTTTAAACAGTAGTCCCATTGCTTAAGTAGTTGTGTATGAAGTAGCATTATGATATGAAAGGTCTAAGTACCTCTATGGAGCCTCTATCTATGAGTGACTGTATGTAACGCGCTTGATCGGTATCCGCCTGCACGGAGGGCATTTGACATGGTATTGCTTCATTGGCTGTGGGCAACCTGAGAGTTATCTGAGCTGTACTACTGCTATTTAATATGTTACTAGACATGTGTTGCTGGTATTTTAGGCCTGTTTGGATACTCCTAGTTAATTTTTGGACCTTCTGGCTTGATTGATGTAAGAAAATTAGTCGCAAAAAAGTGCAATTTTATTTTCCGAGGCATACGGGAGACCCCAAATAGGTATTAATTGTACATTTCTTGGTTTTAAACAGTAGTCCCATTGCTTAAGTAGTTGTGTATGAAGTAGCATTATGATATGAAAGGTCTAAGTACCTCTATGGAGCCTCTATCTATGAGTGACTGTATGTAACGCGCTTGATCGGTATCCGCCTGCGCGGAGGGCATTTGACATGGTATTGCTTCATTGGCTGTGGGCAACCTGAGAGTTATCTGAGCTGTACTACTGCTATTTAATATGTTACTAGACATGTGTGGCTGGTATTTTAGGCCTGTTTGGATACTCCTAGTTAATTTTTGGACCTTCTGGCTTGATTGATGTAAGAAAATTAGTCGCAAAAAAGTGCAATTTTATTTTCCGAGGCATACAGGAGACCCCAAATAGGTATTAATTGTACATTTCTTGGTTTTAAACAGTAGTCCCATTGCTTAAGTAGTTGTGTATGAAGTAGCATTATGATATGAAAGGTCTAAGTACCTCTATGGAGCCTCTATCTATGAGTGACTGTATGTAACGCGCTTGATCGGTATCCGCCTGCGCGGAGGGCATTTGACATGGTATTGCTTCATTGGCTGTGGGCAACCTGAGAGTTATCTGAGCTGTACTACTGCTATTTAATATGTTACTAGACATGTGTGGCTGGTATTTTAGGCCTGTTTGGATACTCCTAGTTAATTTTTGGACCTTCTGGCTTGATTGATGTAAGAAAATTAGTCGCAAAAAAGTGCAATTTTATTTTCCGAGGCATACGGGAGACCCCAAATAGGTATTAATTGTACATTTCTTGGTTTTAAACAGTAGTCCCATTGCTTAAGTAGTTGTGTATGAAGTAGCATTATGATATGAAAGGTCTAAGTACCTCTATGGAGCCTCTATCTATGAGTGACTGTATGTAATGCGCTTGATCGCTATTTTGCCAATTTTGGGCAGCTGCTCACATAAAAAAAAAATGTAGGAATGGAAGAATGATGATTGTTTAAGAAAATATAGACAATGAAGACATAATAACTTGAATTACATGCATACCCAATGCATATTAAGCTTGTGAGAGTAAAGTTAAGGTTTTGTGTTAGAAATTTTTGAAAAATCTCAATTTTCTTAAAAAGTTATGTCTCATATTTTCAAAAGTTTTCAAGACTCAGTCCTAATTTTTGGTACACTTATTCATAACTACTATACAAGTTTGGACATGCAATATGGTAATCACAGAGACATTATTGATGAAGTTCTATGCATAAGAAGTTATATCGATCAAGCGCGTTACACAAATTATACCTTTTTACTGCAACTGTGATAAAAACTGACATCCTGGGAGTTAATGACTTGAATGGACCTTTTCATACAGCCAAGATATAGGGTTATCAATAAAATAAAGTCTTAAAATGTAATGCTGAGTTTGTCATGTTTGGCCCCTGACCCCCAAAGGTGGGGCAGTTCACAGGAATCACCCATACATGAATGCAGGTAGATAACTAAGACAGTTTTTGTACCCACTAGCACTTGTATACTATGCCAAGGTTTACTTAAAGTAACACACTTTAGGTATCCAAGAAAATTGTTGGAAAAATGAAGAAAAAAAAAAAAAAAATTGTTGAGAAAATTGTTGACATAAAACATGTTTACTTAAGATACTCACCAAATAAATCTCTTTCAGGGACACATACTCAAAAGGCTAGGGGAATAGTCAATTAAGCAGCGGCCCACTGCCGAAATTGCCAATTAATACACCCATATAGCGAAATCAATGAGTAACTCAGAGACAAACAAGCCTATTGTACATGAAGTACTTTGTTTTTCCGGCCCTCGGAAAAATTTGTCTCAAATCCCATAAATTGAATAGTGTAATCTAGATTGTACGTTTGTACCCAATTTGCACACTAAAATTGTATGTTTGCACACCAGATTGTACGCTCGTACCCAATTTGCACACTAAAAATTGTATATTTGCACACCAGATTGTACGCTTGTACCCAATTTGCACACTAAAATTGTATGTTTGCACACTAGATTGTAAGTTGTATCCAATTTACATTTGAATTATATGTTGCACATTATACTGTATGTCTGTACCCAATTCATACACTGAAGTCAGATTTTTAGAAAATCAACATTTCTATGTGTATCCAAGCTGTACGCAAAATTATATTTGTACATACAGAAACTATCAATTGAACGCAAAATTATACATTGGCATACTAAAATTGCCAAATGCACGCGAAATTATATATTTGCACACTAAAATTGCCAAATATACGCGAAAATTATATATTTGCACACTCAAATTGCCAAATGTACGCAAAAATTATATATTTGCACACTAAAATTGCCAAATATACGCGAAAATTATATATTTGCACACTCAAATTGCCAAATGTACGCAAAAATTATATATTTGCATACTGAAATTGTCAATTGAACGCAATTACACGCGAAATTGTAAATTTGCACACTAAAATTGTCATTTATGTTCAATTTGCACGCTAAATTGAACATTAAATGCCAAAATTGCACACTATTTGCCAAATTGTATGTTGTACATAAAAATGGAAAATTGTACCCAAAATTGATGTTACATAAGCAAATAAGCTATGGTATGGTAAGATATAGAAACTCGGAAATGTACTTATACCCAGGAGAAAATTGTTTATACTGACAAAGCTCTACCACAAAAATTGCATTTGAAGCACTCCCCATTACTTCAAATCCTCTTACAAAACAGTATATAACTCCAAAATAAGGTAAAAATTGTATAAATTGTACATTCCCTCGGCGAAATGACGGAGTTTCGCATTCTTTCGGGGGAGAGGGAGTATTCTATGATATACCATTTTATTATTCCATAAATTCTGACATATTTTGTATTAATCAAAGAATATCTATGAGATTAATACATAGGTTGGTTCTAAGAGCTATAAGAGCGCTCAAACTTTGTATAAGAGCGTTCATGCCCCACTGCACACCAGCCAGGTCAGTTACAAACACTCTCTCTGACATCAAAGGGTCCGACCTAATGGTTCACTGCACAATATAATAAAAATGAGGGTCTCAGTGTGCGACCTCATGGTTCAATGCACAAATTAATAACTTGTAAGTGAATGCAACCGGCCGTCACGGGTGCCTGAGCACCGCTGACGCCGTCATGAGTGTCTGAGCACTCTAAGGACTGAACAATGGGTTACATAAGCACGACGCCATAACCTTCCGGTCGCTCTAGCGTCGCTCCTGAGCAACCTAGGTCAAATATCAAAAATTCTATGGAAAGCCCATAATTAGACGGTCAGAATGAGCCCAAGATCAAGGCGGAACTCCCAGTATTAAGGAAGTTACGCCATGGAGACTGAATCAACCTCCGAGTGAGCTACAGACAAACTGGCGGGAGTTACGCGCCTATCCAGCGGGCATTATAATCTTGGCACATTCAGCTCCGCGCATGCCCAAAATGGCGGTTATACAAGCATAAACGACCGAGTTATGAGGGTTTGAAGATGCAGAACCGACCAAGACAATGGGGGCCATAGCGGCGTCCATGGGGGTCCTTTGTCCCCCTGTGACACTTGAAAGGGTCCCCTCAAACAATTGTAGAGTTAGGCAGATGCTGCTGGCTCCAGTCAGTCTGGAGGTGCCTTTCCAAGATTTGCTACAAATAGCCTGTCTGCACCTCCAGGAAGACACATCACCAAGAACCGCTCTAGAGGTAACATCTCCAGTCATCTCCTGCTACCTGCTATACCACTGCACTATGGTGAAACTATGCTAGACAGGCATTGGTTTCCTACCATTAGTGGCCAGAGGCTATCTTCTTCAAGACTTCCACCAGAGGGTAAAGTTATCCATTATTACATTATTCCTCTAAGCAGCAGGTCAGGAGCTAGGTGTGGGAACCCACCTAGAAGTATGCTGGACACTGTATTATTAATACCTCACAGGTGGAGTGGAACTGAACATTGTACTTTATAAATTACTGTATGTTTACTGTATGTACAAATTACCTACATACTAACTACTGTATGATTGATATTTCTTACATGTTGCCTAAAGCTGAATAAACCAGTGACAACTGGAAATAACACTAATTTATTATGAGCCTGATGTATTTACTCCATACACCACTAGCCATATGATATTTCTCATATGACAACTTGATCATGCCAATAATTACTAGTATGACAACTACACCCTTCAAGTCATACCAAAATCCCCATAGGAATAGCATTGGCATTTCGTAGCCGTAGGGCTGTGAGTGATCATAGTACATTAAAAAATGGCCTCCAGACATGGGCTTCTAGATGTTCAACTTCCATACACATTTGGAAGGATGAGTCACTTTCATAAAGCAAACTAATTTTGCAGTCCATCACCATTAAAGGTAAAATGTTAATTCACTAAACCGTCATGCAAGGGAATTCTATAGAAAGCCAAAATCACAGCCTAGAAAACCTGTTTTAGTAACATCTGCCAGTGTCAGGTATGGATTAGGACTTGATCCAAGTCGATCAGCAGAAAGCAAAGCTGACTTTGGAGTACTGTAAATTCATGTGGATTGGATTGACAGACAGAGATCTTAACCAGTTCAGAGATGCTTGATGCCACAAGGTTTTTCTTATTTGGCCCTTCAAAGTCCACTGATGCAAGAGTGTATCATGCCCAATGGCCTGTATGATGCACTATTAAAGTGCTGGTATGTCCAGTTTGCTGGATCATCATGCCAGCTCTAGCTAGGGTTGGCATGATGCATAATACACTAATATAGTCAGCAACCAATGCAACAATGCATTGATCAAATATTAAATAATAGGCAATTTATTTTAATCCCTGCAGGGTTTAAATGGTGAATGAATTCAGTGCAGCAAATGTACATCAAGCGCTATACATTCCAACACTTTATTAATGTATGCATCGTAACACCGTTTCAGTCCCTCAGATTTGCTTAAATGACCTCCAGCAAGGCAGGCTGTGCCAAATACAAGGCGTTTCCATTTGTGACATGATCTGTGAAAGCGGCTGTACTATGACCACTTCTCTAAGTACACATCACCAAAGTGAGGAATGGAGACCATTTCACAGGCCCGGTGTGGCTTATAGCAAAGTCCTATAGTCAAGGTTTGGCCTATATTTGGGTGTGGCTTATATTAGAGTTTATTGTATCAATAATATTATTGTAACACAAGGTAGAGGGTGCTGATCTAAATATGCGACTCCCATCAGTTAAAGCCAGATTTCTATTCTGACTTCGTAGAATGTCAGTATACATAGGCAAGCATAACTGCCTTGAAATAAAATGTTGAATTAAGCACCTTGTTTCTTAATAAGAGTACTTGAACCTACTTGAAGAATTCATCATTTATCTGACATTCTGCGACAAATATCTTCAGCGACTGCATCTACACGTTAAACTTGTCGAAAAACTCATCGTGCTTCTCATCAATCCTGGACAGTATTTCCAGATCCTTCAGAAAGTCATCAAACCTTTGCTGCATCCAACTCTTGTGTGTCTTCTCATCCTTTTCCACCATATCAGCATTTGTCCTTCTCAATATCAAATATTGTTTAGCAGCCCTATGGACAGAAATCACATCCCAGCAAATTGTCGTCATCTGTCGCCATGATTGGTCATCAATGGTGACTCCTTTTTGAGTGATCACTCGTTCCGTCATCTTTCGCCACTGTGTGTTAGACTCACATGGCATAGCAATTGCTATTCCTGGTGATCTTGTGCTATAACGACGTTGTGTTCCATCTAACGACATGTGTGAGCCACTTCACACAGGTTGACGAGGACTCACAACAATTTGCTGGGATGGCTCTAGCTAGCACCACTGATGAGATTTGAACCTTAACGCTACGGAAATTTTCACCAGTGCTTGAAGCAGGTGATTTTCATCAGGCTGCTGCTCTAGGCAGGTGATGGCTTGCCTTGTTTTGAGTCCAATTAGATTATGAGGTAATGACGTCACACACAGAGATGGCCGCGGCGGGTTGGCCATCCGCCGGCTGTTGGTGTGCAGTGATAATGTAATTCAAAAGACTTGGGATGCATTGTGAACCAAATTTTCATACTCCAAGCTCTAATAGAACTAGAAAGCCAGGGAGAGCTAAGGATCCTGTCCCTACGCCATCCACCAGTGACTGATGGTTGTTTGTCAGCCGTGAATCAGCAGTTTTGTAGTGTATACAAAGATGAAATCAGCTGCATATAGCCTGCCTCCTAGCGGGTAATTTCTGTCATCACCTGCTAGCTTGAGGCAGGTTACAAAATGTCGAGAGGGGACTGTTTAGTACATGTGATGACAGACTATAGACCAATGTGGCAAGAAAGGGTGACTTTTTCATGAATAAAGTCGTGGTAAGGTCAATTTGGTTAGAATGCTTGTAACTTTGCTTGTAGTGACCATATCTGCAAATGACGTACACCAAGAGGTTCACAAGATATTGATATTTCAAATATTGCATGGCAGGCCTGACAAGGAAAGTTTGCATTCTCAATAGATTTCCGTAAAAAGAGTCGAAAAACTTTATCAACAACTTCCCTTTCTTGTCGTATTGATAGGTAAGCATAGGAAGGGTCATTTCAAATTGGGGTTTGAGAAGCTAGATGCCATTTTCCATGGTCCGAATTTTCAATGTGACTTAATCATATTAACAAAAATTATCAAAGGCTTTGTTAATAGTTAGCTCCTGGACAATAGAGGGAAAACAAGTCAAGAAGAGCAGAAAATAGTTATATAATATGATATAGAATTTAAGGACATGTTCCCTGTCTTAACGTCGCTTAGTCCAATGGTTGGGGCTCAAAATTCAATCTTTTCAAAAAATGAACTAGGTTGTTCACATAGATCATACTTCCTACTTTATTTGCTCTCCTCACCCTCAATTAAGCTCATATTTGAAGGAATTGTCAGATTTACACTCGTTTTCCTAATTTCGGCATGCATGCCGAAGGTACATCCTTTCAAGAGACACTGTAAAATGCTTATGGATAGGCCCATGGGTCCTCCTTTCTAAGCTTATATGAGCCAAAGATACCAACAGATGGTCCACACACACCTAAATATTATTACAGTGTTTGGAACACATCTGAATAGGATTTGAAAAATGAAAAAAGTGGGTCTAAGTCACTTTAATATTAGAGTAAAAAGTCCACCTAAATAGTATTTCTGGGACTGCTTCACCAAGTCTGTCACTGAATGGATGCAGCGAATCAGGCCACGTGTGGAGTTTGTGTGCATCAGGATGACGGTACGGAAGTCATGTTTCAATTGTTTGTAAAAGCTGTGTGTCATGTTTTCCCTCTTGATGGATGACCACACAGCAATCTAGGATAAAAGATGCATGCTTTAATACACTTTAAAAAATAATGCTGTCAAATAAGTTTTGGTTGTCTGGCAACTTCGGAACAAAACTCTCACTTCACAGAGAATTGTACAGAGATTGATTTTACTATAATGTGTTACTGTACTGCCATCTAGGGGTTCATTATAGAAACTACACTGCTTCACTGCATTACAATTATTGTCGTTTGCACATCCTGAAAACATGAATTATATGTCTTACTCTAGCAATTGTTCCTTTTTATTAGTACTGATACCTCTCTACTTCCTTACAAATCTAAGGCCATTTACATCAGATACAGAGCAGCTTTACATAACGCCATATATTGATGGTGATATGGCTACACCTATGAATTAGTTTGCAATGTTAGTTAGCTGTGGAAGGAGATATCTGTAAATCTTCATTGCTTCTCTGGGAACAAATAATTGGCACACATCTATGTTATAGTCAATATTTACATAAGAACCCCCAGTTTCTGTTAACCTGGAGTAGGTTTCACCAAAGTATCAGATGCCATTTTTAGCTCTGAACAATGACACAATTGGAGCATATGGAGGCTTCCAGTTTTTTTTTCTTAATCCAAATGGACCTTATAATTAGACTTGACTATGTATTATGATACAACCTTACAAGGGAACATACCTCCTTCATAGTGGTAACCAATCTTTCGAAGTTCGGGGTGGCAATCGCTATATCACTCGTCTCTTTCCGCATTGCTCTCACAAGGCTGGTAAACTCAGAGATCTGTTTGTTCATGGCGTTGTCCATACCCCCAAATACAGCAGTCTTGAAGGTGTCGATTGCATATTTCATGCTTGTCCCAGAATTAATGTAAGCTTCCTTCAATTCATTGAATAATGTCTGATTCCGAACACGCCTATGACATGCCTATAGAATGATTTTTTTCAACATACTTCAAAACATGTATGGATGTTACAATGTCAATGTCATGTATGAATAAAGCCCTGGCAAACAAGTTAGTCATCAAAGCTATATGTACAATAAATTCTACAGGGTTCTACACTACTGGAGGGCTGGCATTATGCACAAATAAAATGCTAGCAAACAGACTTATCAGTACTTGATTGGTGCATGAACATTACCATTGCTTATGATGCAATGGTGATTTAGAAACCATCAGATGAATTAATCTAAGGTGGGCTATAGGGAATAATGCATCAATCCTTCACCTCATGTTGTATGCAATGCAATTGCCTGCTTTTGATATTTCCCCCTCATGAAATTAGGACATATTGAACCTACCCGATTTTCCATGTGCTTCAGGTCCCTAGTGATGTCTATAGCGTCGTTAAGATGGCCGACTAGGTGCTCATATTTGGCGGTCAGGTACGGCACATTACGGTGCAGCAAACTTTTGGGTATCAGCGACAAAACATACCTGGGGCTAATGGCCCAGTTATATGGTAACAGTGGTGTACCATGAAGTATATGAGAGTAGATATTCCGCAACAAGATAAAATGTACTACATAAACAAAGGCACAGAATCAACTCACATCACACAACACCCGCATCTGCTCCTCTGCATTTACCTCATGGTTTATCAAGGAATTATGTTAGAATTTACAGAAATAAGCATCAAATAGGATTTGTTTACAATGACATTTTGGCAATTCTCAATACCTGAGCATGAAAATAGACACTACGTATTTCACAGGTACCATGAAATATGGCACTTTAAGTGATGGCAGATATGGTCGTTAATATAGAATAGTACTAGAACAGCCGTATGCTATTGGGGGCATAGACTACAACATGCTTGTATTCGATGGGGTCCCCCATCTTGGATTTTGAATGGAGCTGTTTTTCTTTTTCTAAAAGCAAACTAACCCCATAGGCCATTACTTAAATGCCAATTTCCACTCCCATGGAACATTTTTGCATCACATTCACCTCGGTGGGGCCTGACATTTGCTTATAAACTGTTAAGCCTCACCGTATTTTAGCATATTCCCATGATATAAAGTCTCAGCTCTTGAGGGACAGATGCTGTTTTACCAAAAATTATTAACTTTCAAGAAGTACTTCGAGCCAAACAGAATCATAAAGATATACCCCCTTCTGTAAATCACGGATGTAAATACAATTTACCTCATCTTTAATGACAGAATGAAAAAGAAACAAAACAAGTCAAGTATGCATAGCTGTCCATTTTTGAGTGCCTGATTAAAGTAGAAAATTATGGCAGGATATGCTTTAATGAGCAAAGAGGTGGTTTATGATATATAGAGCAGGGGTCCCAATGGATCTGATGCAAGGTTTAGGCTAAAGAGTCTAAATATTTTCTTTTTCAAAATTGTTTCATTATCTAGCTTGCCCGATTGTTGGCGATTGTTCCCCATGTGAAGATTGTGAAGAGTACATCAGCACAGGTGGCAAAACAGCTTAAAAGTAGTATATAAAGAATCTACGCCAACGGCACCAGGTGGCAAAAAGTAAAACTGCCAAATATGACAATATTTGCTCACGTTCCTAGACTATATGGTGCAAGCCATCTTCATCACCAATTGGGTGTGATTGATTTGCATTCTACCTATTCTTATCACTTGATTTAATACTTTCTGTACTCATTGACTCCTATAGTTAAGGAATTAGTAATTTATTTCATCCAGGAAATTCTTATTTTACCTCTCACCTGACACTACTTAGTTCCAAAATGATTTTGTTGGTGATGGATATGCATACCTGAAGATTGGTTAAGAAATTGTCAAAGGATTATTTTCTGTATAATTTAATTTATAAAAATACAATTTCTTATAGGCAGCTATAGTTAAGAACATCAAACTTCAATGGCCTCCATTGTCCAAAAGGACCCCATGACCTATGGTTTCTATCAGACTAACATGCCTGAAAGTAACTGAAAGAGATTATTGGTCAATCCTCAATCAGCCAGAATCTATCTACTACCTTGAAGTGCCTAAGTGAATTCCACAGACTGACTTTGAGTATCTTCCTATTTTGAACAGCCAGACTTAGTCTGGTACTTAGGTCTTCTTCCGTACTACTGCCTCATGCAGCGCTGGAGAGGGACGTGTGTCATTTGTAAGAGTCCCCATCGCTTTCTTGTAGCGAATCAGGAACTGCTTGGTTCCTGACATAGTGGAGAAAACACATACTAATGGTTGATGTCCCATGACTGGATGAAGTTATTTCAAAACAGGATATCAAATCAAAGCAGTTGGAAGTGTGAAAATGTTGCTAAATATAAGCTTCAGAGTTGAAAATTACTTTGAAGTGTCCACATCCCATATTTACTTACAGTTCCCTCAATGGGTAAAAATGTATTACCATCCCCCCATCCAAAAAAAAAAAAGAAAGTTACATTCGTCTATACTTCTACACAGCGAAAATTAAAACTGTCCTCTTACTGTTTCAAGGCCATATTTCTGGTGGAAGAATGTCCTGTTGTTGAGTTCAAAGAAAACTGAGTCCACAAAGTAGATGACATTCCTCATCTTCACTGATATCTGGTCAAAGATTCTGCCAATACTGAATGCGACCCACCCTAAGTCCTGTACCATCGTAGAGTCAGCAGCAACTATGTAGTTGTCCACACGTTGTGTAGCTTCGCATGCCTGGAAAATAAGATATTATCATATGGAGAGTATTTCTCATTAATAAGGTCCCCTATCATATTGATTTTTTTTAAAGTACATACAGACCTGTACTCTCTACCATAAATTAGTTAAGTGAAAGAACTATATAACTCTTATAAAGTTGAATGGACCTCTGGAGGCCATTTCTCAATGTACTACGACTACACACAGCCAATACGATTTAAAAATGCCAAGAATAAGCCAGGCTATCGTATGAACTGCCCTATGACTGCTCACTATGATTAGCAGCTATGCAGTAATTGCATAAGGTTTAGTAGGGCAGTCGTACTGGTGCAGACATTAGTGACTACTAGCAAGAAGCTTCAATAGATAGGAGATGAAACTCAGAGCTTTACCTATGGACACAGTGTAACAGCCCCCCCCCCCTCTACCCCCCCCCCCTTCAAAGTAGGCTCCCTTTTATGTTCAGTATTGAGTCCTATGTAGGATAAGGGGTTTTATAGAGATGTCAGGAATCTTTATCAGAGTGATATCAAATGGAAACAAGGGGCCACCTATACCAGAAAATCCTGCTGAATCCAGAATTTGTGATCTTGATTCTCAAAATTTGACCAAAAGTACCTAAAAGGGAGGTTTGATGATGAGAATATTTTAAAAATGTACAAAAGTTATATTGAAAATGATTGGAACTATTTATAGATGCAACATGCTAATCAAAGTCAATACCTGAATCTACATATCCTAATGTGTGCCTATCTCAACCTGACAAGTACTCTACCTGTGTATGGCTCTGCCTCTCCCACATGCTGCCTATCCCTTAATCTACCTATCACTCATACTACCTATCCCTTGAAACATCTAGAGTTTAATTAGGTTTTCTCTCAAATGGCTTAAAGGATTAAAGTTTACCCTTCACCTTTGTACCTAATTTTCTCTGTACATTCTTACCATTAGTCTACCTATCCTCAATCTGCCTATAATTCACTTTACCTATCCCTCATGGTGACTATCCCCCAACTCTTCACATCCCTCATGTTTGACTGGCACATCTGTGATATTACCTAGCACCAATGTATATTTTGAATATGCTCACCTTACAAGGTACCCTCTGTACCTATCTCTTAAACTGTTTATTACCTATCCTCCTTGCTACCCATCCTCTTCAATACCTATCCCTCAAGCTCACTTTATAGCTTTCCTACCTATCACAGCTTGATCAGCTGGGATAGCTCACAACCAACCTTCATTTTGATTTCTTAGTCAACCTATCCCCTAAGGAACAAATTTAACAGTCTACCTCACACATACATCTACCTAACACTCATGCTATATATCATTGAGGTTACCTATCCTTCAGGCTGCCTATCTATCATGGTATATAACCCTCAGTTTTTTAACTTGTCAAGTGGGATAGCATGAAGGATATGCAGCATGAAGGATAGGAAGAGGGGAATAAACAACATACATGTAGGATAGGAAGTTAGCTAGTCTAATGATAGCCATGGTGAGGCATTTTAGAAAAGCATGATAATTCAACGGCCTGAGGGATATGTAAGGTAAACATGAGTGATATGCAGACTTGAGGATAGGTACAATGAGCGATAGGTATATTTCACAAGGCATAGAATATAAGAGCTACTATAAAGGTAGAAAGAATGGCATACAAGGTGAGAGATACATAGATAGCTGGTTAGGTAGGCAGAGGGCTATATACCATAAAGGATAGGCAGCCTGAAGGATAGGTAACCTCAAGGATATATAGCATGAGTGATCAGTAGATGTATGCTTGAGGTAGACTGTTGGATTTGTTCTTTAGGGGATAGGTTGACTAAGAGATCATAACAAAGGTTGGATGTGAGCTATCCCAGCTGATCAAGCTGTGATAGGCAGGAAAGCTATAAATTGAGCTTGAGGGATAGGTATTGAAGAGGATGGGTAGCAAGGATGATAGGTAATAAACAGTTTAAGAGATAGGTACAGAGGGTACCTTGTAAGGTGAGCATATTCAAAAGATACATTGGTGCTAGGTAATATCACAGATGTGCCAGTCAAATATGAGGGATGTGCAGATTTGGGGGATAGTCACCATGAGGGATAGGTAAAGTGAATGATAGGCAGATTGAGGATAGGTAGACTAATGGTAAGAATGTACAGAGAAAATTAGGTACAAAGGTGAGGGGTAAACTTTAATCCTTTAAGCCATGTGAGGGAAAACCTAATTAAACTCTAGATGTTTCAGGGGATAGGTAGTATGAGTGATAGGCAGACTAAGGGATAGGCAGTATGTGGGAGAGGTAGAGCCATACGCAAGCAGAGTACTTGTCAGGTTCGGATAGGCAAACATTGGGATATGTAGATTGAGGTACTGACTTTGATTAGCATGTTGCATTTATAAAAAGTTCCAATCACTTTCAATATAACTTTTGAACATTTTTAAAATATTCTCATCATCAAACCTCATTTTTAGGTACCTTTGGCCAAATTTTGAGAATCAAAACCACAAATTTTGGATTCAGCAGGATTTTCTGGTATAGGTGGCCCCTTGTTTCCATTTGATATCACTCTGATAAAGATTCCTGACATTTCCATAAACCCCCTTATCTTACATAGGACTCAGTACTGAACACAAAAGGTAGCCTACTTTTAAGGGGGGGTAGAGGGGGGTAGCTTGCACTATAGGACTCTATGGAGTAACATATCCTAGGGAACCTATACTATTCTTGCTACTAGTGCATGGTACTGTTATGGCCAAATTGTTAGGTTCTCACTACGATTTAAAGGGCAGCAGTCGTAGTGTGTTAAGAAACGGCCTCCAGATTCACATCGGCTGCTTAGGAAAATTAACCGCCTTTTCATTGAGAAGAGAAGCCTTACTTTGAGAAAACTTTGCCTTATGTCTTCATTGTTAGAGTTCCTTCCCTGTTTCTCAGTGTCAAAGTTGGAAATGGTCCCTTAGGAGATAGTCATCTCATACTTCCTTCTACTACAAGGAACTGGGCAGTAGCACTTGGATGGACCTTTCTGTGCCAGTTAATTTTTTCCTATTAAGTGCAAAACCCATGAAGAAGTTTACAAAATCCTCAGATTGTCAGAAAGAATGAACAAGACCGCCATGAGCCCCAAAAATTTGGACTAATGATTCTAGTGCTCTCATTTCAATTGCCCTATATATATATATATATATATATATATATATATATATATATATATATATATATATATATATATATATATAGGCTGCCCCTGCAGAGACTAATGATATGATTGAAGAGCATCAACGTTGTGGTAATCCTGTTTTGGGAAATAGTTCTTTCATTAATTCACAGAAAGCATACTCCTAATGATAATAGTCCACTCGGCCTCTGTCACAGAAATTTATATTGGAAATGTATGGCTCAATCGGCCACGTGGACTTTGAGTGTAAGTGAGTACTGGGACAAACTGGGATGCACAACCTGTTGACGAGGCGTACCATGAGATATTACTGCAGAGTAGTATCACGAAAGGGTGCTCTAAGAATATAAACATGTGCATGCAGGATGTTTTAGCTTTATTATTAGGGATTTCTATTAAAAAAAAGATTCAAACAATATTTATTACAGCAGTTAATTTTGATAGCACTACTCACTACATGCTGGAGTAACACAGGTCTCCCATTCACCAAAGGTGCAGTAAAGTGGTTCACCTTAAAGAACTAATGAAAAAACATGTTAAGGCAACTGTGGATGGGCCACACTTGACCAGTTCACTGCAAAAGAAGGCTTTCAAATTAGTGATAGCTTTCTGGTCATTTTGAGAAAAGGTTTTCACCATTATTTCACTGATCAAGATTCTATCTTATAGAAAAATGCTTTAAGTACTGTACTGTTTGCTGGAGTTTCAATGTAGAGATTTATTGCATCACCAGCCGAGTGAACAGATATCATGTGCCTGAAGCACAGTGGTGACGGTGGCGTCATGTGCTTGTAGGCATGACACATGATGCTGCACTGATGTCCTGTTTTAGGCCAATTAGGTAATGAGGTCATTAGGTCACATGCAGTGCTTTTCTGCATGGCATTGTGAGAACAAATGGGTATGATACTGTAAGCACTACTGGAAGGCATTTCTAAAGATTTCTCACGACTGAACACAGCCACTACAATCTGGCAATACACTTTGGCTGCTCTGTACGTTCAGGACTTAATACAACAATCACATAGCGTTTGGTAGTGAAGTTGTACCAGTTCAGCCTTCAGTGACCACTAGTTGTAGGGCTATAATGGCATTAGAGTTAGGGATGATTTGGAAGTTGTCTAGTCCTACCATCTTGAGAAATGCCTCCCATGCCTTTGAATGGTTAAGGATTCAAAACCACTCACCTAGGTATTTGTACAACTCAGGAGCTTAATTCAAAACATCCTGGGATCACGACCCCAGCGATCTTAGACTCATTCTTACTATTAGTCTACCTATCCTCAGTCTGCCTATCATTCACTTTACCTATCCCTCATGGTGACTATCCCCCAACTCTTCACATCCCTCATGTTTGACTGGCATATCTGTGATATTACCTAGCACCAATGTATCTTTTGAATATGCTCACCTTACAAGGTACCCTCTGTACCTATCTCTTAAACTGTTTATTACCTATTCTCCTTGCTACCCATCCTCTTCAATACCTATCCCTCAAGCTCACTTTATAGCTTTCCTACCTATCACAGCCTGATCAGCTGGGATAGCTCACAACCAACCTTCATTTTGATTTCTTAGTCAACCTATCCCCTAAGGAACAAATTTAACAGTCTACCTCACACATACATCTACCTATCACTCATGCTATATATCATTGAGGTTACCTATCCTTCAGGCTGCCTATCCTTCATGGTATATAACTCTCAGTTTTTTAACTTGTCAAGTGGGATAGCATGAAGGATATGCAGCATGAAGGATAGGAAGAGGGGGATAAACAACATACATGTAGGATAGGAAGTTAGCTAGTCTAATGATAGCCATGGTGAGGCATTTTAGAAAAGCATGATAATTCAACGGCCTGAGGGATATGTAAGGTAAACATGAGTGATATGCAGACTTGAGGATAGGTACAATGAGCGATAGGTATATTTCACAAGGCATAGAATATAAGAGCTACTATAAAGGTAGAAAGAATGGCATACAAGGTGAGAGATACATAGATAGCTGGTTAGATAGGCAGAGGGTTATATACCATAAAGGATAGGCAGCCTGAAGGATAGGTAACCTCAAGGATATATAGCATGAGTGATCAGTAGATGTATGCTTGAGGTAGACTGTTGGATTTGTTCTTTAGGGGATAGGTTGACTAAGAGATCATAACAAAGGTTGGATGTGAGCTATCCCAGCTGATCAAGCTGTGATAGGCAGGAAAGCTATAAATTAAGCTTGAGGGATAGGTATTGAAGAGGATGGGTAGCAAGGATGATAGGTAATAAACAGTTTAAGAGATAGGTACAGAGGGTACCTTGTAAGGTGAGCATATTCAAAAGATACATTGGTGCTAGGTAATATCACAGATGTGCCAGTCAAATATGAGGGATGTGCAAATTTGGGGGATAGTCACCATGAGGGATAGGTAAAGTGAATGATAGGCAGATTGAGGATAGGTAGACTAATGGTAAGAATGTACAGAGAAAATTAGGTACAAAGGTGAGGGGTAAACTTTAATCCTTTAAGCCATGTGAGGGAAAACCTAATTAAACTCTAGATGTTTCAGGGGATAGGTAGTATGAGTGATAGGCAGACTAAGGGATAGGCAGTATGTGGGAGAGGTAGAGCCATACGCAAGCAGAGTACTTGTCAGGTTCGGATAGGCAAACATTGGGATATGTAGATTGAGGTACTGACTTTGATTAGCATGTTGCATTTATAAAAAGTTCCAATCATTTTCAATATAACTTTTGTACATTTTTAAAATATTCTCATCATCAAACCTCATTTTTAGGTACCTTTGGCCAAATTTTGAGAATCAAAACCACAAATTTTGGATTCAGCAGGATTTTCTGCTATAGGTGGCCCCTTGTTTCCATTTGATATCACTCTGATAAAGATTCCTGACATTTCCATAAACCCCCTTATCTTACATAGGACTCAGTACTGAACACAAAAGGTAGCCTACTTTTAAGGGGAGTGTAGAGGGGGGTAGCTTGCACTATAGGACTCTATGGAGTACCATATCCTAGGGAACCTATACTATTCTTGCTACTAGTGCATGGTACTGTTATGGCCAAATTGTTAGGTTCTCACTACGATTTAAAGGGCAGCAGTCGTAGTGTGTTAAGAAACGGCCTCCAGATTCACATCGGCTGCTTAGGAAAATTAACCGCCTTTTCATTGAGAAGAGAAGCCTTACTTTAAGAAAACTTTGCCTTATGTCTTCATTGTTAGAGTTCCTTCCCTGTTTCTCTGTGTCAAAGTTGGAAATGGTCCCGTAGGAGATAGTCGTCTCATACTTCCTTCTACTACAAGGAACTGGGCAGTTGCACTTGGATGGACCTTTCTGTGCCAGTTAATTTTTTCCTATTAAGTGCAAAACCATTGAAGAAGTTTACAAAATCCTCAGATTGTCAGAAAGAATGAACAAGACCGCCATGAGCCCCAAAAATTTGGACTAATGATTCTAGTGCTCTCATTTCAATTGCCCTATATATATATATATATATATATATATATATATATATATATATATAGGCTGCCCCTGCAGAGACTAATGATATGATTGAAGAGCATCAACGTTGTGGTAATCCTGTTTTGGGAAATAGTTCTTTCATTAATTCACAGAAAGCATACTCCTAATGATAATAGTCCACTCGGCCTCTGTCACAGAAATTTATATTGGAAATGTATGGCTCAATCGGCCACGTGGACTATGAGTGTAAGTGAGTACTGGGACAAACTGGGATGCACAACCTGTTGACGAGGCGTACCATGAGATATCACTGCAGAGTAGTATCACGAAAGGGTGCTCTAAGAATATAAACATGTGCATGCAGGATGTTTTAGCTTTATTATTAGGGATTTCTATTAAAAAAAAGATTCAAACAATATTTATTACAGCAGTTAATTTTGATAGCACTACTCACTTAATGCTGGAGTAACACAGGTCTCCCATTCACCAAAGGTGCAGTAAAGTGGTTCACCTTAAAGAACTAATGAAAAAACATGTTAAGGCAACTGTGGATGGGCCACACTTGACCAGTTCACTGCAAAAGAAGGCTGTCAAATTAGTGATAGCTTTCTGGTCATTTTGAGAAAAGGTTTTCACCATTATTTCACTGATCAAGATTCTATCTTATAGAAAAATGCTTTAAGTACTGTACTGTATGCTGGAGTTTCAATGTAGAGATTTATTGCATCACCAGCCGAGTGAACAGATATCATGTGCCTGAAGCACAGTGGTGACGGTGGCGTCATGTGCTTCTAGGCATGACACATGATGCTGCACTGATGTCCTGTTTTAGGCCAATTAGGTAATGAGGTCATTGGGTCACATGCAGTGCTTTTCTGCATGGCATTGTGAGAACAAATGGGTATGATACTGTAAGCACTACTGGAAGGCATTTCTAAAGATTTCTCACGACTGAACACAGCCACTACAACCTGGCAATACACTTTGGCTGCTCTGTACGTTCAGGACTTTATACAACAATCACATAGCGTTTGGTAGTGAAGTTGTACCAGTTCAGCCTTCAGTGACCACTAGTTGTAGGGCTATAATGGCATTAGAGTTAGGGATGATTTGGAAGTTGTCTAGTCCTACCATCTTGAGAAATGCCTCCCATGCCTTTGAATGGTTAAGGATTCAAAACCACTCACCTAGGTATTTGTACAACTCAGAAGTTAATTCAAAACATCCTGGGATCACGACCCCAGCGATCTTAGGAATAAATCAGCCTTATCTTATTAAGCGATCTTAAGAGTTGACTGGGTTCACATATCCTTGCCAGCACTAAGATCGCATCGATCTTAGCCTCAGCCCTCCTACACTATTCCAAGAAGAACTGACTAGGCACAGAGGTAAGAGTCCCAAAATAAAGGAATAGCTGTGGAGTCACTCTTCTTCACAAGAGTGCTTATACCATCGTTCCCCGTCCCCATATGGGTGCAGAAGACCCCATACAGTATTCAAGAGGCCTTTCTTTTCATGTAGCTATAACTTGTCCCTTTTGTTGCTCACAAGTGGTCATTCAAGTACAGTGCTAAAAAAGGGGGATTTGAGTAGGTACCTAGTTACGAGGTGTCACTCAGTATAATAAACTATAGAGCGTGTGACATGAGTAGGTACTTGATAGTGCAGCTCTCTCTGTTTTATACAAGGAAAGTGACTTTTCAGACTAATGTGGTGAGTGCCAGTTGAATGGTGAAGCAGAGCGTTACTTCTTTTGAAAAGAGGGTACCTTATGACAGCTCTTTTTACCAACACGCTCCTGTGTGTCTACAATTCACACAGAATACCACATTCCATGGTGTTAACAAGATTACAGAGAGCACACCATTTGGCATCAGGAGGCAGGTTCTGCACCAGATACCTAAATAACTCATACAATTATGACTCATATATATAAAGTACATCCCAAACTTGAGCCAGTATAAGTAGGTTTTGCTGATTCAAAATATGCCAATTTCAAGATAACTATAATATCAAAGCAATAACTTGTCGTATTGAGTAGGTTTCAGAATCACTTTATTACGGGACGTTTACAGGAGAACTTGCAGATATGTTTGAACCTTTCATATGCCTATAGTCCCCCAAAAGGTGGTAATGCTCTCACTTAGGTAATCGACTAGGCTGTTTAGAGGCAAGAAGTGTCTACCTCTTCGGTAGGGCTACGAATCCCCTAATCATAGGAGGACGGCGGAATATATACTTCTCATCATAGTTGGTTAGGTTCTGCACTGAGGGCCCTCTGGAGCTTAATTCAAAACATCCTGGGATCACGACCCCAGCGATCTTAGGAATAAATCAGCCTTATCCTATTAAGCGATCTTAAGAGTTGACTGGATTCACATATCCTAGCCAGCACTAAGATCGCATCGATCTTAGCCTCAGCCCTCCTACACTATTCCAAGAAGAACTGACTAGGCACAGGGGTAAGAGTCCCAAAATAAAGGAATAGCTGTGGAGTCACTCTTCTTCACAAGAGTGCTTATACCATCGTTCCCCGTCCCCATATGGGTGCAGTTGACCCCATACAGTATTCAAGAGTTGTTCCCATGAATGTATGATTTATGCTTGCCTATTCGAAGCATTGTGCCCTCCCCCAGGACAAAGAGAGAGAAGGGAAGAATTACCTGACAGTGCACTTAACGCATGAGTAGCCCTAAGAGCCCTCAAGGACACTCAGCAAATGTCCTCCCTCCCCTATATATGTATGCAGCAGGCTATTCACTCTTTCGATCAGGAGTGTTCCCTGTAAGTGCTCTTGTACTCAGGTTAAACCACTATGCAATTCTTTCACTAAGATTGCAGTGATCTTAGCGCTGGAAAAGGATTAGCAAGGTGATCCCAGGACTTACTATTCCAGACAGGCCTGCAACCACTGCATTACATAGGGTAGACTGGCCAGGTCTTATGATATGTGCCTACACTAAGATCGCTGGGGTTGCGATCCCAGGATGTTTTGAATTAAGCTCCAGAGGGCCCTCAGTGCAGAACCTAACCAACTATGATGAGAAGTATATATTCCGCCGTCCTCCTATGATTAGGGGATTCGTAGCCCTACCGAAGAGGTAGACACTTCTTGCCTCTAAACAGCCTAGTCGATTACCTAAGTGAGAGCATTACCACCTTTCGGGGGACTATAGGCATATGAAAGGTTCAAACATATCTGCAAGTTCTCCTGTAAACGTCCCGTAATAAAGTGATTCTGAAACCTACTCAATACGACAAGTTATTGCTTTGATATTATAGTTATCTTGAAATCGGCATATTTTGAAACAGCAAAACCTACTTATACTACTATAACTTGTCCCTTTTGTTGCTCACAAGTGGTCATTCAAGTACAGTGCTAAAAAAGGGGGATTTGAGTAGGTACCTAGTTACGAGGTGTCACTCAGTATAATAAACTATAGAGCGTGTGACATGAGTAGGTACTTGATAGTGCAGCTCTCTCTGTTTTATACAAGGAAAGTGACTTTTCAGACTAATGTGGTGAGTGCCAGTTGAATGGTGAAGCAGAGCGTTACTTCTTTTGAAAAGAGGGTACCTTATGACAGCTCTTTTTACCAACACGCTCCTGTGTGTCTACAATTCACACAGAATACCACATTCCATGGTGTTAACAAGATTACAGAGAGCACACCATTTGGCATCAGGAGGCAGGTTCTGCACCAGATACCTAAATAACTCATACAATTATGACTCATATATATAAAGTACATCCCAAACTTGAGCCAGTATAAGTAGGTTTTGCTGATTCAAAATATGCCAATTTCAAGATAACTATAATATCAAAGCAATAACTTGTCGTATTGAGTAGGTTTCAGAATCACTTTATTACGGGACGTTTACAGGAGAACTTGCAGATATGTTTGAACCTTTCATATGCCTATAGTCCCCCGAAAGGTGGTAATGCTCTCACTTAGGTAATCGACTAGGCTGTTTAGAGGCAAGAAGTGTCTACCTCTTCGGTAGGGCTACGAATCCCCTAATCATAGGAGGACGGCGGAATATATACTTCTCATCATAGTTGGTTAGGTTCTGCACTGAGGGCCCTCTGGAGCTTAATTCAAAACGCATGAGTAGCCCTAAGAGCCCTCAAGGACACTCAGCAAATGTCCTCCCTCCCCTATATATGTATGCAGCAGGCTATTCACTCTTTCGATCAGGAGTGTTCCCTGTAAGTGCTCTTGTACTCAGGTTAAACCACTATGCAATTCTTTCACTAAGATTGCAGTGATCTTAGCGCTGGAAAAGGATTAGCAAGGTGATCCCAGGACTTACTATTCCAGACAGGCCTGCAACCACTGCATTACATAGGGTAGACTGGCCAGGTCTTATGATATGTGCCTACACTAAGATCGCTGGGGTTGCGATCCCAGGATGTTTTGAATTAAGCTCCAGAGGGCCCTCAGTGCAGAACCTAACCAACTATGATGAGAAGTATATATTCCGCCGTCCTCCTATGATTAGGGGATTCGTAGCCCTACCGAAGAGGTAGACACTTCTTGCCTCTAAACAGCCTAGTCGATTACCTAAGTGAGAGCATTACCACCTTTCGGGGGACTATAGGCATATGAAAGGTTCAAACATATCTGCAAGTTCTCCTGTAAACGTCCCGTAATAAAGTGATTCTGAAACCTACTCAATACGACAAGTTATTGCTTTGATATTATAGTTATCTTGAAATCGGCATATTTTGAAACAGCAAAACCTACTTATACTCGCTCAAGTTTGGGATGTACTTTATATATATGAGTCATAATTGTATGAGTTATTTAGGTATCTGGTGCAGAACCTGCCTCCTGATGCCAAATGGTGTGCTCTCTGTAATCTTGTTAACACCATGGAATGTGGTATTCTGTGTGAATTGTAGACACACAGGAGCGTGTTGGTAAAAAGAGCTGTCATAAGGTACCCTCTTTTCAAAAGAAGTAATGCTCTGCTTCACCATTCAACTTGCACTCACCACATAAGTCTGAAAAGTCACCTTCCTTGTTTAAAACAGAGAGAGCTGCACTATCAAGTACCTACTCATGTCACACGCTCTATAGTTTATTATACTGACTGACTTCTCCCAACTAGGTAACTACTCAAATCCCCCTTTTTTAGCACTGTACTTGAATGACCACTTGTGAGCAACAAAAGGGACAAGTTATAGCTACATGAAAAGAAAGGCCTGGAAACGAGGGCATTCTTAGCCAGCTCTTCCTTTTACTATAGGAGCAACACCCTCCAGAGCTCCACTTCTCTGGTCTCCCCTCCTCTAACTCCTGTTCCTCCTCCAATACCACATTAGTCTCAGGTAGCCCTGACATAGTATCTGTACCTGATAAGGATGTTGGTGAGTGAGTGAGTAATAGATATTTAATGTCATCTCGATGGTTAAGGTCATATTCATGGCGAGAAATACATTATACAATTTCACAAAGGAATGTGTTGGTGCTCACGTATATGTGCACCATACACATCCGAGGGGACTGGAAAGTAGAGAAATAGACCCTTTTAATTGGGCTAGGGAAGCCCAAAAGATATTGATAGTAACACGGTGTATACCTTCATTAACAACTGGAAGGGAAAGGTTGTGCTTTTGGTTGAACTACTCCTCTCTATACATTGCTCATACAGTCTGCATCCAGCATCCTGCCTGATGCTGTGCCTGACAAGGCCAATGGAGAAAAAGAGGTTGTTTCACAGCACATCCTGAATATATATAGGATAGGGAAACTGACCTTATATTTTGTCTAAGAATTTATTTATCTCTGGACGCCTCCAACAGCTCATAGTGGATGACAAATCATAGATAACAAGACTAACTTCAAACTAAAAGATAACAACAGATTGTACATACTCCTTTTCCACAAAGAGATCTCCAGAGCCTGTTAAAGGCTCCGCCGCTGCTAATTCATTAATGCATCATGATGAACCTACAGGTATTGATACACTCCTAGAAGATCAGCATGATGCATAAATAAAGTGCTGGTGAGAATTCTTGCTGGCACTTCATCGGTGCATCATGATGACCAATGGGCATGATGCACTCCTGCATTTGCAGCCCTTAAATGGCTAATGTTGGTCTCGATTTTCTAGGTGGGGTCAGGTAGCTTAAAACACATCCTTTTTGGCCTAATATAATTACCAGTGCACTATCCAATAGTGTGGCTTCCGCAACAACCGCATTTGATGCCAAATGTTAGATTTCTGTGCCACAACATTTACATCAATCAGATATGTGTGGTTATACCATGGTTATCACTATCTTGAATGATTTTACGATGCCTGGAGCGGATAATGACGTTTGAATAGTATGCGCTAAGTGAGTGGATGTTGACACTTGAGACAAGACGGGGTGACAGCAAGTTGACAGTGAACAATTTAATTCGATAATAAAAAAAACTATAGCAATAAGACCTTAATGCATATAGAGGATGAATCTAGATATTATAATCTATCACCTACCTTTAATTCGCCATGATTTATAGTGTATTTTCAACAGGATTGAAGAAATAAAAATCGAATCGAGCGACAATTTCCCCGTCATGTTGACTGCGTAGCGCACAGATTATTTACCATGGCGAGACTCAAGTTGTCACGTTGGCATATGCTCTAAGGGTATTCTGGCCGTCGCGCGCACTGCTTACCAGCGGTACTACTATGAAAATGCCCCTCGGACACACTTTGATGTAATATTTTGCGTCGGGTCCGCTCGCTGAGGAAGACTGTGTTTTGATTCGAATCGGAGCTCTGTTGTAAACTCGCAACAAAAATCAGTGCATTTCATGGCTTTATAAGGTAAATACATTTAATTTAATGGTGGAAACCATGGTATAAACGTCATATATAATGAGTAGAGGTGCACACAGTGATTCTATGGGCTAGATAAGAAGACACTCGGCCTACGGCCTCGTGCTTCTTATCTGCCCCTAGAATCACCTAGTGCACCTCTATTCATTATATATGTCCTTACTATCTATATAGGGTTGGCCATTGTATACTGACTGGACAGTGAAAACTTGCAAACAAATGCCTATAGAGACTCCACACACCATGCTTGTTTTTATTCCACATCGAGTCCCATACTTCATAGTTTGGTGCCAGCACGCTGGGCCCTCATTCCATGTGCAGGTTATTAAACGTATTGATAACATCAGAAAGGTGTAAGCCTCAGTTTCATACCTCAAATAGAGAGTTTGCAATCATGCAATGCAAGAAATGGCATCAAATGAATTAAGAACTTGTATAATTAAGCTTACTTTGTATATGAAAGAGGTTACACTTGAGGAATCAATCATAAATTGGAATGTGAGTTATGATTAGAAAGCACAGTGAATGACAGAAGGACTCCACGAGGTCAACTGTCTGAAGTCCTGCACACATTCTAGTTACAAAGTAAGCAAAATATGATATGTTAAACACTACATTTGTTTATGTTTTGTCATTGTCATGACAACCATCTAACACGCCTATAAAACTAGGTCAATTCCAAAAATTTTAAATTTCCCGCCTTTTAAACCAGATCATCTCTCAGCCAATCAGAGCTCAAGAAACTAGGTCATGATGTCACTTCCGGTCTCTCAACCAATGAAAGCTCAAGATTTCAAAATTCCCGCTTTCAAAACTAGGTCACTTTCAGTGCGTTATTAGGTCAAACGGATTTCAGTAGCTGTAGCTATGCGCTGAGTTTACCCCTATATACTACTACTAACAATTAAAGACTGTTTCAATGGCAACAGAAGAATGTTTCCTGCTTGATTTCCTACATCCTACCTATTCTACGTGTTTCACCTTTGTCACTTAGATGAAGATAATAACAAGTGTTATGAGGAGGTTTTGGCCAACATCATTCCACCTGACGTCAAAAATCAAACTTGGGTCACTGGCAATGAGGATCAAGGGTTTCCCTCCTCTTCCTCATCATTTGGTATTATTTATGGACAGTTGGTGACAGATGGTGTTCAGGGATGGGGCAAGGGGAGCGGTAGTTGAAGTGTCCCACATAGAAAAACTGCCACCGCCTAACGATCTCAATAAAGAGGGGTTTAGGGTAGTCAAAGCACAATGACAACCTTAAATCGTCAAGCAGATTTTTTCAAACTAACAACACAAAGTTGTCATATTGAAAACTTAGGTCAGCAGTATGACAACCAAAAGTCATCATTATGACCACCTAAAGCTGCACAGATGAGTTTCAGACTTTGCAGGTATTTCAGTGCAAGTGCCCTGTAGTCTCTTCCATATGCTATTCAATAGACTTGAAACCCTCAATATCAGAGTGGGTGATCGTAGGTAACACACTACGACTACTCTGTATGATCAGCACTTAAGGCAGTAATTACATAGGGTTTGGTAGGGCAGTCGTACCAGTGCAGTTGTTAGCGAACACTAGATGCAGGGCTGTAATGGGATATTACTATGATGTGTAGGGGGTCTAGTCTTACCATCTTGAGAAATGCCTTCCTGGTCTGGTCATAGAGGAATTTCGATTGATTTTAGTTTCTGGTGGCAGGACACAGCACCGCTGGGGGTCTGTTTGAAAATTGTAGTGATCTCGATGCAATATGAAAAGTTGTTAGGGCAGACTCAC
The DNA here is from genome assembly GCA_949317995.1 of Acholoe squamosa. Taxonomy (NCBI): domain Eukaryota; kingdom Metazoa; phylum Annelida; class Polychaeta; order Phyllodocida; family Polynoidae; genus Acholoe; species Acholoe squamosa. The sequence continues at coordinate 77,059,953 of OX439041.1, read as the reverse complement.
TGGTCAAGGGGTCGCCTGTGTTCCCCTACTTGCCTGGGCTATATCCATGCATCAGGAAAACCTCTGCGATATTTGCCCTTATTAAAGGGGTAAGCAGTTTGACCAATTCATTTTGAATGAGATAATACCTTCCCAAAAGCTGAATAAAAAATATAAATGCTGGAAGGCATTCTGTCTTCATAATATGTGGCTTAGATTTATGGTCATAAAGGCATAAACCCTAATAACATGGTGCCATCGATCTCTGCTGCTAGGATGCTATTGAGGGTATTTGGACCCACTCACTAGCCAAGTCTACATGGCTTAGCCACAGAAGCTACCCCTGTGTCGACCTGGGCCCTACCTTGTCACCATGGTTACCTTACCTGGTCTCCATGACAACTTCAGGATGTCAAGGTGCCTCACCTGCCAATGCCATAATATCAACATGTGTAAAACCGGGGCCTAGATATAATGATTATATTGTGCACACTTAGACCATCTGGTAATTATTAAGCAATGTACTCAATATAACATTACTTATTATTGACTGAATCCTTCATAAAGGATCTGACTAATAATAGTATGTCTCACATACTAAGCTAACCAGGTTATTGCTTGTTATCGTTATCTATCAGTCTGAAATATTGATATCTTTGCCCTCAATGAATGGGAGTTTAGTACTAAGCCTTACTATACAATTTCTCATTAAGTGCTACTCTGTTACCTTCAATATAAATGTACTAACCATCTCCAAGTAATGTCTATATACAGAAATCCCTGCCTCAGCCCCCTGGGGATCCATGGAGTCCACTCGATGAAACCCATCAACTTTAGAGCCTCCAGCTGCAGACGAGAGTGTAATTCAGAGCATGAAGACAATGATTATGATAGTACATTTTCTTATATCCACCCACTGCGAGCAGGTGCATTGCACCAGCTGCTTTGCAATTCAGCAGTGCACTTATCACACTTATTCAGTCCAATAATTGTTTCAGCTGGATATTGCCAATCTTTAAGTAAATAATCACATTAATGGAGAAGAAAATTAATGGTTAATGTCCTCTCTTTTTCAGCTCAGCCAGAATAATTATGGACAAGGTCAGAAGGTCTTTAAGCTGCAGGTCAGCTAACAAGGTTGTACCTCCCTACTAACCTCACATGGTATTTCCCTGGACTAAAGGGTAACTGATGTGGTCATCGAAGGCTCAGAGAGGGGTGGTAGTTAAGGTGTTCAAATCATCATCCTATTTCCAGACTATGTTTTCTAATAAGAGAAGCTTGATTGAAATTTCAGCCTGGGCTGGTCATGGGGTAGGAATTTGGATTGATTTTGGTTTGCAGGGACAGAGTGCAGCACAGCAGGGGGTGTGGTGAGAAAATTGTAGTCATCTTGAAGGGATGTGTGGGGGCATGGAGGCAAACGAACTCACTGGTCAAAGCAGTTAAAACCTTCCTCTTCTCCTACTCAGATATCTGCTCACTTATACCAGGAAAACCAAAAAAAAAAAAAGAATATCATGAGTGTTTTCAGTATCTTCCTGCTTTAAGGTACCTCTATCACACCTGCACTCACAAACCACACAAGGTCTCAAATGCACATCGTTCTACACTTTTTTCATCAGTTTTTCTTTTTAGATTTAATGCCAAAATATTTTACAATAAAATTTGATTTTCATTGTTAAAACATGGATACACAACTTGATGTATACCAGACCAACTAAATGAAACTGGTTCTTTCTGTCAGGTTCAATATGATGGCCATATAGGTGTGACAAAGGGACCCCTACAACAAACGCTTGTGTGATAACCTTAACCTGTACCACACTGCCAATTTCAACATCCCAAATGGTCAAAGAACATATTATCAGATCATTTCTAATGCCAAATGAGTAGGATTCTGAGCATTTCTGACTAAAATACATATTATGTCAAAAAGAGCTCCTATGCCACCTTCTGATCTATTCTCTGCAGACAGGCATGAAACCAAATCGTAATACAACTCAATACCACAACAAAATAATAATGGTGCTGGGATTAAAACCATGTCTGTCATGACCTCTGATCACCAAAACCACACCCTGGTATGAGACCACTCCCAGAAAATAAAAACCTTGTTTCTCATCACTGCCCCCGTAAAAAAATCCTTAAAAAATACATTAAAAAATAGACAAAGATAGATTTGTATCAAATCAAGGCTTAGGGCCCCAGCAATGCAGCTAGATATGAATAGTAATCACACTTCATAAATGATAATGGTAACTTTACCTTTAAATTGCACGTTTTTCTTTCCCGCAGACAACCGTGACACATAGTGTTTGAACTCTATAGACTGCTTATCCTGAAAAAAAAGATAAAATCCACCATCATCATATTTTCATTGCTTGCTGAGGAGGCAACTCCTTTTTGGAGTGGCCTTATGTAAATGGAGTCACTCCACTGGCTCCCCCCAACTTTCAGGGGCACCAAACCCACTGATAACTCCCCACCGTATTCCAACCCCCTTCTCCAGCATCTTAAGATATGCCACAATCATCTGCGGCCTGGGCCAAGGCCAGAGACTTGATTTAGTCGTCAGCACTTGGGAGGGAATTTCACACGATAGTAAGATATCCACTACGATTTGAAGCTCTCAAATTTAGAGTGGGTCCTTGCAGGCAATATCCTTGTATATGGGAGTAATACCAGTGCAATTATTATTGACCACTTGATGTTTCTACTGTAATGGACTGAGACTGAGGGATCCAACTGCAATTTGAAAGGCTCTCGTCCTAACATCTTCAGAAATGCCCTCTAGAGGCAGGGAGTACATTTATGAGGTAGATAGTGAATACTATAATGGGAGAAGCATTGCAGTGGAGATGTTGGATTGGTTCGATTTTATTGTGAATTTCTCAAGTATTTGATTGCAACACTTATATATATATATATATATATCAGTCAATCTAGTTAAATTGATGCTATTACAGACCATTCTTGTATGAAAGAGAATGAATAAGATGATTTCTTTTACTTTTTTTGGTAATATTTATTTGTATTTCCAGTATTTCCAAATCTGTATGATCCGTACCCACCCTGCAAAAACTCTACAAACATCAATAAACCTTCACTATGTTTTCATCACAAATGCATCTTCATTGCCTAACTAAAGGGGTCGAATCTATGTATTTACACATAGGTTTGGAGTGTTCCCCTGACAAACCCACAAAGCCAGGGCTGGTCAGGGGATCTATTCTCTGAATATAATTTACGTTGGTCCAGTGTTTTCTATGGGATCGCGCAGAGTGACCTTCACAATAAATAAAAATTTGTGGGTGGATCTTACTTTTATAAGAGCAACCATTAACATATTGGAAGTCCACCCCGTTCCCTCTGTTCTTAAGTGTACCCTCTTCTTTTTCCATATTTTCTTCTCCAATCATCCCTCTGTTTGACCTAATGTACCTTTGCTTATCCTTCTTATTTGTCTTTCCCTTTTATCCAAATCATCTCCCACTGCCTTCCAATCAGCCTACCAAGTGACTAAACCTGGCCTCAATAATGCCTGCAGTTTTACTTAGTACTATGATAATTTTTTATAGTATCGATATGCCATGGGATTGAACAATGATTTCAAGTGAAGGTCGCCTGGTATTGGCTCATGTCTTACTTTGAGGTTGGGATTTTCTGGTACTGGCATGGTTAAACTGGTTGTTTAATATGGTGATCCATGCTTCATGCAGGGATGTGGCTGCCTCAGATAATTGGCCCATGTTCAAAGGACAGCAGAGGAAGGGATGGTCTCATCTGTAGAGGCCTTGTCTTTTTTATTAGCCATGGTCAAAGGACACAGGTTAGGGTCTGGGGCTCCATGCAGAGTTATGGGGCTCCAGAAAGAGCTATTTACTAATCATACTCAAGTATGGACTTTCATAGAAAGATTTCGAGAAAAAAGGAGGAATCAAGATACACAATTAAGGGTAGAGGGGACAGGTTGAAGTGGGGGGGGGGGTACAAATAGAGGGGTTAGAAGTGGACAGGTTCATGATATATACCGAGGGGAATTCAAAGTATTTCATTATGTTGCTTATCTGAAGTGTGAAGTTAAAGAGATAATCCACTGTTGTTGGTTATTTTGATGATTCTCTCTCTGTTCCGTACACTTTTATGGATGGAATTCCTAAAAGTTCACAATATGGTAACAGAGTTACACCAGATTCATGATACAACTGTGACTTAGAATGACTGTAAACAATCATATTTATAAGTGTCCCAAAGCAGCTTCCATGCTTTAATTCAAAGGCTACACCTACAGAAAAAAAAAATCTGGTAGCATTGGTAAGGGTATCTACTTCAAAGAGATTGGTAATCCTATACTAATGTTCTGGAGAAAACAATGGTACTAATTTGTGTCAGTATTGATTTGTAAGGAATTATTTTTAAAGCAAAGTCGATCTGAATGGGGTCATCTGCACTGTAAAAGATTATTATTGAATCTACCAGGGATCCTCACAGAGAGAGTCAGACGGGGAAGTAGCTCAGTGGTAGAGCAAAGGTCTGCAGGCTGGAAGGGTAACAGGTCGTTTCAGACCCAAAGTCATTTCAGACCGGGTCATTTCAGACCCATGGTCACTTCAGACCCAAGTCATTTCGGACCCAGGTCCATTTCAGACCCATTTCATTTCGGACCCATATGACATGTCTTACATCACAACCCCTGGCCTACTCCAGCAGTGCCTGCAGCCCCTCTCCCACATTCCAAGTTTACATCAGGGGTGGAGGGAGCACAGATACTATTGTAAGACTTCTAGTTCTATGGCATAGGGGCTGTATCCTTAGCCCTTCAATTGTTTCTAGTTCTATTAGATCTTGGAGTTTAATTATTTGGTTCACTATTCATCCCAAATCATATAATTCTACTATCACTGCCGATGAGGAGCCGACTGCTGATGGACAGCCAGTGGCCTCCCATTGCTGCGTGTGGTATGATGTACAGTCATTGGCTGGTCACTGGACTGGCTCCAATGAAATGTGCGGCGAAGGCCACTCCTGGACCACCCCTTCTGGATCCGCCCCTGATAAGTGTTTCATGCTGACTTTATTCATGCATTATGCAGGCTCTAATTGAGTCTATGGGTCTAAAATGACCATGGCCTGAAATGACCATGGGTCTGAAATGACTTGAGTCTGAAATGACTATGGGTCTGAAATGACTGGGTCTGAAATGACTTTGGATCTGAAATGACTTGTATTTGGCTGGAAGGTCCCGGGTTCGATCCCCAGTTTCTCCAGATTCCCAGATTCGTTTTTGCCGACCCCTACAATATCAATAGGTTAACCTCTGCGGTCTGGCTGCTATTCAGGGTATTCAGACCCACTCACTAGCCAAGTCTACCTGGCTTAGACACAAGGAGCTATCCCTCTGTCCACCTGGTCCCTACCTGGCCACCATGGTTACCTGTACCTAGTCTCCATGACAACTTTGTGGTGTCAAGGTGACCCTCCTTTCTATGCCAAAAGTGATGCCAGAATATCAATATGTGTAACCAATTTTACTTCATCATTGACTTGATCCATAGACCATAACTTTATGCTGGATTTTACTAATTAAGTTCACATTACCCAATCAATTAATTACTTATTTTATTTATCTGCATTGATTGGGCAGTTTACCATGCTATCTGTGCCATCTATGAGTTTGAGATTACTGACTTACTACAAGGCTTCGTCCTTGGCTGGTCCCGCAGCCCAACCTCCCACGCTCGGTATAGGGCAGGTAGCTAGCAACTCCAAGCATTGGCAGCTACAAACCCTTGGTATAGGCGAGTGACCCACGCGCATCTACATGCCCATGCATGTGGGTCACTCGCCTATACCAAGGCTTTGTAGTTTGCCAATGATTGAAGAGTGATATGCAAATCATAATTTATGATAATGATATTCGGTGACGTCACTAGCTCTACCAGAGCTCGTGACGTCACAAGGTCAGTTGCTAGCTACCTGCGGGCTTATCGCATCGATCCCGCAGCGGGACCAGCGAAGGCTTCATCCAAGACAATTTTCCTTTCAGTGCTGCTGCTTCTTTGTATATGACATAACGGCTAGAATGTAATTTCAGAGGCCTAGAATGTAACTTCAAATAAAGAAATTTCCAAGCTCTCTAACCTCTTTCCAACCTCTTTCCTTTGGGGATCACCAATCAACTTAATTGTACCCATCAACCTTAGAGGCTCTGGCCTAAGGTGTAATTAAGAGGCTGAAGACAATGATTATGATAATGCATTTCTTTTTATATCATCACACTGTGACCAGCGTCGCACCAGCTTATTCACCATTCAGGTATGCACTTAGTACAGCTACCTAATCCAATGGTTGTCACCGCTCTTCGCTCTTCAGTAAATACTCACATCAAGGGAAAAGCAAAACAGGTTATGACCTCTCTTTTTTCAGCTCAGCCATAAATATCATGGTCAAGTTCAATGTCAACTACCAATATTGTACCTCCCTACTAACCTCACAGGGTAATTTCCTGGAATAAAGGGTGACTGATGTGGTCAGCAAAGAGTCAGGGAGGGTGGGTAGTTGAGGTGCCCAAGCCATCACTCTATTTCCTCACTATGTTTTCTAATAAGAGAAGCATGATTGAAATTTCAGCCTAGGTTGGTCGGGGGGTAGGAATTTGGATTGATTTTGGTTTGCAGGGACAGAGTGCAGCTCAGCAGGGGGTGTGGTGAGAAAATTGTAGTCATCTTGAAGGGATGTGTGGGGGGGGGGGTGAGGCAAACTAAGTGACTGGTCAAAGCAGTGAAGACCTTCCTCTCCCCCCACTCAGATATCTGCTTGGTTATATCATAATAAAACAAAGAAATGTGAGTATTTTCAGAAGTTTTCTGCTTTAAAGTACCTCTATCAAACATGCACTTTCTAAAATCAACACCAAATATTGTACAATAAACTTTGATTTTCAACATTTATACATGGATATACAATTCTATATATCAGACCAACTACATTTACCTGCTTCTCTTCTATGATAACCCAATCCTGTACCACACTGCCAATTAAGATATCCCAATTCCACTGCCAAATAAAAGGAATTCTGAGCATATATGACTAAATCAACTCCAGATGAGAATAGAAAGGGGCACATAAATTGATCACATTAACAACCTGTAGTGACCAATTCTTGTACAACCTTGTCAATGCACCATTGCTGGTGCCAACAATATGTATTGGATTGATTCATAGCTAGTTTCATAACTTGCCCTTGCACTCCTGGATCCCTCACATTATTAACACACAACTTCCCCGTCAGTAATAACAGTGCAATGTATTTACTTCCTAATCCCTAATAACCCTATCCCTGCCTACACTTGTTTCCTCTTTTAGCACCACAAGGTCCCTGTAGAGTTTGATGGAGACCTATCTGCAGCCTTAATATACAATCAACAATGGCTTTCCATCTGCTTCTTCAAAACCACATAAACCAGCATAGGTAGCAATATGAGTCCCCAGGGGGTAACACAGTGGACATATTTAATGACTGATATGCCATCATCATTCTTTATTACAGCACTAGATTTTCAAATTTCAAGAATTGATATTCTGGAATTAAGCTAGATGGATATGGGGATCATTGGCTGCTGCTAGTAGGAGGCTTAGGTTCCTCATTCCTCATGAATATCTCCTATACATGTCTACAGTTCTCAGCACATGGATATTATGGTACCCTGGCCACTACTTTATGAGTGAAGTACTTTAGAAGATTTGCTTCCAAAATATTTCATCAGTCTTGCAAGCAATTTGTTACTGAGGTGATATAGCTAGCAGTATGCAAACGTTTGTAAATGGATTGCATCAGCAGTACTGTCTGCCAAAGAATTGTCGATGAAGAACAATGGATTCTTTGATTACATCATAATACAAAACCTAAGCATATTGGATCTATCAATGACATCTAATAATATCAACAACTATTCGAAAGCACCTCCTTTCAATGGGTAAAATACATATTATTATACCAAGGTCTATTCTTTGCAGACAGGTATGACACCAAATCCTAACACAACTCAATACCACAACACAATTACAATGGCGCTGGGATTAGCTTTCACCACTTCTGCCATGACCTCTGATCACCAGTATCATGTAAATGGAGTCACTCCACCGGCGCCAGCCAGCTTTCTGCACTGATAACTCCCCATTTTATTCCAACCCCTGTCTCAAGCATCTTAAGATATGCCACACTCATCTATGACCTGGACCTAGCCCAAAGACTTGATTCGGAGAGTCGGCACTCAGAGGGATGAAGCATGTGAGGGAGAAGGTAAATGCTGGATTGGGGAGACCTTTGTAGCAAGGACATGCAGGCTTTTGGGTTGGCTTGATTCTATAAGGATTTCATGCCTTTATGTTTCAAGTATTTGATTGTAACTAATACCTATTGGTCATTCCAGCCTAATAGCTGATAATTTTATGTACCATTGTTGTATGGAAGAGAATTAAATAGATGCTTTCGTTTTCTTTTATTTTGGCAATATTCATTGGTATTTCCAGAATCTGTCTTTCAACTTCAAAAGTATAAGTCAGTTCATCACTTATATTATGCATTTGGACATAATATGATAGAAATCAACGATTAAAGTTTAATTATCTATCAGATGGATTTCTAACACTGCCCGTTATGCTTTAAGCCTACCACTGACCAATCTTTAAGGGTGTCTGAGGATTCAAAATCCTGTATTTCCATTTCCCCCTGGCCTGCAGCAGAAAAAGATGATTATGTAAAATGACAGATGAAGATTGGTCAATAAAAAGTGTGTTCATTTTTGCTCTAGACTAATTAAAGTTCTGTTTAAGAGAAATCAATATGATCCATACCCACCCTGCACAATCTCCCATACATAGGGATGGTCTTTTCTCCGAAAATCAATAAACCATCACAATGTTTTCATCACAGATGCATAATTATTGCCTCGCTATTGAAAAAAGGCTAAATCCGCTGCCCACAGAGTCACCAACAAGGCATTTCTCAAGATGCTACAACTCACTTTGGTATGACTTAACACTGCCACTATGATTTGAAACCCTCATAATTAGAGTGGGTAATCGTATGTAATGCACTACAAGCAAATAAACCTGACCTCATTAATTTCCTCAGTCTTACTTAGCATTATAATGTTATTTGATAGTATCAATATGGCCGGGGATTGTTTATACCAAGCAAAGATTCCCTAGTATTGACTCATGTCTGGATATGGTCGCTTAGTTTAGGGTCAGGATTTTCTGATACTGACATGAACAGTAAAAAAATTACTGTTGAATCTACCAGGGATCCAGATAAAACAGTGGACCACTGTAATTAAAAAGCAATTTTACAAGAAGCACCAGGTGGCAGTATGGTGGTACACAAATGTACAAGGAATCTCTCTGAAAATAACAAGGGTTCTCTGGCAACCTTGGGAAAAAAAGAGGATTGCGCATTGTACAGTGTGGTTAAACTGGCTGTTTAATATGGAGATCCGTGCTTCATGCAGGGACATGGCTGCCTCAGATAATTGGTCAATCTTCAAAGGACAGCAGAGGAAGGGATGGGCTCATTGGAAGCGGCCTTGTCTTTTTATTAGCCATGGTCAAAGGACCTAGGATAGGCTCTGAGGCTGCACACAGAGGTATTCACTGATCATAATCAAGTATGGGCTTTGGTAGGGAGGTTAGGCAAAAAGCAGGCATTAAGGATGCAAGACTTAAGGTAGAGGGGAGAGGTTGAAGGGGAAGGGATAAATACATATAGGGCTTTGACATGGACAGATTCCTGGTGCTTTCAAATTCCAATATCCCTATATCAGTTGCACTTAATCAAGACGGGTGCTCCTCACACTGCATGAATGCAGGGATTTAAGCACATTTCCGGTTGCTTAAAGTGACTATTTAAGCAACTTTAAGGTACCCAAATGTTACCAAATTTGCTTAAATATCATAATGACATTTAAGCAAATTTAGGTGACATTAACTCATTCTTGGTTCTATTATTTAACCATGTAAGGGATGCTGATGCATTAATTCATCACGCTCATTGCTCCTCATTGGAGCATCATTGCTGCCGACCTTCAGTTAGTATATGTATCAACCCCATAGGGTCGGTATGATGCTCCAATGAAGTGCTGGCGGGAGGTCTTGCTAGCACATCATTGGTACATCATGACGACCAATGGGCATGATGTTAAACTTGTTTTTTTTTCCCCCCCTGTCCCTTACCTCTCCCCCTCGGTGCCTCTCACCCTCCTATCCCCTCACACCTTCTCTCCTAGTATTTCCTGCATATCCTTTCTACCTTCTTTTACCTCACTTACAGTCATGCCAACTACGTCTATTTACTCTCTATTTCAATATCTGAGCTTCTCTATCCTTCCCTCTCCATTTTCCCCTACTGCTTACCCTGTATCCACCCATATTTCCCTCCCTTTCCCTTCATTGGTCTCATTTTCACTCCTGTTACAACTCTCCTAGTCCTTCCTACATATCATTTCTACCTTCTTTACTATCTCCTACATATTTCAACATACCAAATTTCTACCTCATTTACAGCCATGCCCACTACCTGCCTTTACTCTACCTTTCGATCCCTCAGCTTTTTCCTGCTTCACTCCCTCCCCTCCTCTCTGTTCCCTTCCCCCCCCCCTATTCCTTACCTTTCCCTCCCGTTCCCCTTTTATGTTGTCCCATTTGCCCTCCTGTCCCTCCCCCTTCCTCTCCCGCTGTCCTCCCCCTCCCCGTCCCCTCAGATCAAAGTCCCCTGTGTGAACATCTCTGAGCCACTCAAATCAAACCCCAGTTGGCCCTGCTCCCTCAGTCAGGTCTCATACCACAAACTCTTTTGTGGGGAGTCTTTATACCAGCATCTTTCTTATCATCATCAAGGGGTTGGGGGTCAGGGCAGGATCAGAGCAACTCACACAAGTAGGATGCCATCTCTGATGGTGTAACCCTTTACCTTACGTAAACTATTCAAGGGTTGACACTAACTTTTTGAGCCATGGGCCTCCCGGGCCCGCAGATTTATAAAGCATGTTTCCACTTTATATGAAAAGCTAATCCTGACTTTTTGTAATTAAGTTCTATCAAGATTTGACTAGAATGACTGAATTCCTGGCCATTTTCACCTTCCAACCATATATAACATGATTATATTGACAAATGTATCAATTTGTTAAACTGCCCCTAGCCACTTCTGTGGGCCACGAGGCCCATAGGAAGGCAAATTTTGAGAAAACGCTGGGCCCGGACCAGGAATTACGGGCCATTGGCTCCAGGGCCAGTGTTAGTGTCTACCCCTGACCATCAATGAACCATGACTATGTGATGCATGAATGCAGCCCTGGGAGTAACATGCCAAAGCTGCATTTATGCATCAAGCTGAGACGGTCATGAAGAGGGGGTATGATACATGATGTGAGCGGGGTACTTCTGCACTGGTGAATTATTACGACAAAATGTTTAAGGCATATTTGTCCCTCAAGGGGTTAACTTCAGATAAGAGGAAGTGACTGGATGAGATGAAGATCTTGGTAGGATGAGATGGCGGCATGATTAGACACACTTTGATATTATCTGTATGTGCAGGAATGTCTGTAGGATTTGTGTAAGATATCAACATTGAAAGTTTGCTGTCTTTCATCGATTTTGCACTTTTTTCCTTTTCAAATAATTTCAATTCATATGAGATTTTTCGTGATGTGATTCTACTTTATTTTCCCACCTTTTGACCGTAAGATACATGGAGCAGGGCTGTAATGGTAATCCCAAAGGCATCATTATGACTGATGTTGATGATGAATTCATGTACTATCGACTGTTTTAAGGACTAATCAGCATAAATATACACTTAAGACATATGTAGGGGCAGTGATTCCCCGTACTTGGTGGAGATACCGAGTGGTCCCGCCTTGCGAGGGGGATCTCTAGAGAGCTCGGTACCATGTAATCACTGCCCCCTAGTCTGTGTATCATACTGATTCAGGTGTAGTTGGAAGGTAGAGAATGTCAGGCCAGGGGAAGTAGCTCAGGGGTAGAGCTTCCGCTTCGAAGTTGGAGGGTCCTGGGTTCGAGTCCTGGTTTCTACATTTTCTGCTGACCACTACACATATTTCAAGGCCTCAATATGACACAGCGGCTTTTCCCGACCCATAATATACATGTGATTATTCCATATTTCAATGATACATGAAGGCAAGGAAGACCCCTTGCTGAACTCAAGTGCACTAACAGGGCTGGTGCTTAACTATTCGTCCGGTCAGGCCATATTATTCTGATAACTTGGATTACAGGATTTTTCCCCCAAGAATTTGGTATAAGAAAAATCCACCTTTGGAGACAAACGGCCAAAGGCAAAAGAAAAATGAGCCCAAAGAACCCAGAAAAGTAACATTTTTTGGCAATCAAAAGGTCATTTTTAGCAATTTAGGGGGAAATTTGTTGAGTATATCGTTGGGTAATGGATCAATTGTGAACGTTTGTTGATCACCAGGGACAATTTCTTCCCCAAAGAAATCCCAGCATGGTATCCATAATCCTAATTATCATAACAAAATGGTCCATGAGCGACAAGACGCATTGATATCGTCTTGGTGGAATGCAAATTTTACAGCTAATGAAAGACCCTGATAGGTTTATTTAAGCCTTAATAAACTTAACCTTATTTAATTATCTTGCATAACCAAAGCAGATGCATTGTTCAATTCACCTGTTTCATCATCCATAGACTTATACTTTAAGGTCCCCCTTTCTTCCTAGGGGTAATAATCATAAAAAGGCCTCCTTTATATTCATCAATATTCCCATCAATCTGGGTTGTAATAAAGGGGGATTTGGCCGTTATGTAAATGAATGGTTTTACAAGGTGGTGGATGTATCAGATGTATGGACTCTTAAAGCCACTGGAGCTTACTTCACTGTGGTGCACTGTAGCATGTAGGGATGGGGCGGTGCCTTTAATTTGACATCACTGTAAATCCTGAAACATACATGGATCAGCACGGTAAAAGGTACGCCCGCATACCCCTTCATGGACGTACCCTTTACCGGGTTGATCCACATTTTTTTTTGTAGTACCAATGGCTGGTACTATTAACATCCTTACTGAGAGCCTCTGCTGCTGCAGGAGCAGACCATGCCCATTGGTCAGCATAATTAACTATAACCATCCCAGTTGCCAAGTTAGCTCAGTAGGAAGAGCACAAGTCCAAAGGTCGATGCTTATAGTCCCTAGAGGTCCTCACCATTTTTACAGGAGCAGGAAGCCATTTCTTAATACTACAACTGCTGTCCTTCAAATCGTAGTGAGAACCTAACAATTTGGCCATAACAACACCATGAATTAGTAGTCCCTAATGACTGCACCAGTACAACTGCCCTACTAAACCGTATGTAATTACTGCATAGCTGCTACTCGTAGTGAGCAGTAGTAGGGCAGCTCCTACAATAGCCTGGCTTATACTTTGCATTTTTAAATCGTAGTGGCTGTGTGTAGTCGTAGTACCTTGGGAAATGGCCTCCAGACCTAAGCTTAATTTATACAGAATTTTTTTATGCTATTATATCTTAGTTGTCAAGTAGAATGCTATTGGTAGACTTATTTAGGAATATTGCCAATGCCATGTGATGAGAGGAAGAGTGAAAGATGGCTTCTGGGCTAGCCCACCTGGGCCCCATCTGTCAGCTGAGACATTTACCAGCTGGAGCCCCTATCATGGCTAGCCCAGAAGGACCAAGAATTCCATCTGGGGCCCTTGTGGACGTGCTGGCTGGGGGTCACCATTGTAGTACATGAGCGCTGACACTATTCACTCCTCATAGTAGCCTTACCTGAAAGCCTTCACACTATTTCTTCTGTCCCCTGCTCCTTTTTCATTTCCAACCACCCTCCCTCCTTACTATTTATGCTACACCGCTGCTACCTTAGCCTGCTGCAGTGTGGTTGATAAGTGTTCGCCTCATTAGCTACAGTCACAGAAGCACACAGTCACCCTGACTGCCCATCTAGATCTTTGAAAGCAGGACAATGCCTTAAAGTGTTGGTTCGGATTAGTACTAATCAGATTCATTTTTGTCTAAACTTTTGATATATTATAGATCATCAGATTAGCGAAGAAATTCACCCAACCGACAGCAGTGGAACCTGCAGTATCTGCTTGGTTGTTCTAATGCAATGATGCAGTGCTGGCACGTCTGCTCACTAGGTCTGCATCGCTGCATAATGCCAACACTCTGGTACCCATGGTGGGTCAGCATGATGCATGAATGTACACCCACTGAACAAGATCTCAAAAATTACTCAGGAATTTCTCGAGTCCCAACTTGTGAATACAACAAGAATAGAGAATGTGATTTTCCCTGGAAATTTGGACACGCCATAACATCTTAACATCGAGAAAGATCTCTAGTCTAAATCTCGAGAATGGCTCGGGAATTTCTTGGGAATGACTCGGGATATTCCCAGGAAAGACTCAGGATATTCCCAGGAACTGGACTTTTTTTTCTCCAGTATAAGATGTTCTGGTGTGTCCAAATTTCGAGGGAAAATCATGTTCTCCTTGTCCAAGTTGCGAACGTTCCCAACTCGAGTCCTGTTCAGTGGGATAGCCCTGGTACAATACTCATCATGCCTACCTATATTCATACACAATGTCGACCAATAGACAAGATGCACTAATGCACCGGGCAGCGGTCTCTAAATGGTTCCGGTGCTAAAGGGCTGGCAAGGCATGCAAACATCTCATTGCCATTCATTGTGTCAGGACCAGAGGTTAGAACCAGGGCACAAGGCCAGCTGATATAAACTTCAATTAGCCTGTATTTAACCCTGTTATGGAAACTTTATGGAGCATTTTAGGGCCGCTGATGCAGGAGTGTATCATTGCTATTGGTCGGCATGATACACCTATCCGGGATACCCCTGGCGAGTTAATCACCAGGCCTGCATTTATGCATCATGACGAGCAGTGGGCGTGATGTATTTACGCACCAGCGGCCATTAAGGGGTTATTGTGCAATACAAATTTTGTTGATGTGATTCATCAATGCATCCACGATGAGTAACTCGCCACGGCTGCATTCATGCATCATGCCAGTCGGGTTGATACACTCCTGCAGGGCCATTATGGTGCATCAGTGCAATCCTGACAAGCATTGCATTGTTGCATCACACCAACAAAGGTTAAGACTCACATGGAGGCCTCAGTTAGCCCTTGCAGAGCTCCCACAGGTCAGCAGGTTGGGTTAAAGGTATACTCTTGGTGGGCGGAGATAATGGGTTAACTTTGGGTGTGGGGGATTGGGGCAAACCTAAGACCTGAGAGGACCGGATGGGGTGGTCACTCTTCAGATCATATTATTAGTATCATATCAATACATGATGGAAATTATAGGCCATTTGGTTTCACATGTCCTTTTCAGCTTGAACTCCATGAGAGCTTAAAAATATGAGATCCAGGATTTTGGAAGAGGAAGGAGGCACGGCGTAAAAGGTGGGATCCTCCCCCTGATTTCTGGATGGTTTGGGATCTGAAACGAGCAGCTAAACTCTTTGCTAGATGCAAGAACTTAGAGCCACATCCCTCCCTTAGGCCCATTTTCCACCAACCGATATGGCCCCTGTATCTGCAGACAGACCCATAGTTGACGCTACCATCGGCCGACAGATACCATGCCTCTCCATTGAAACCAATGGCAGCCCTGTCGGCCGAGGTGGTACTTTGGTGCAGCTGTCGGCCGATAGAGGAACCATATCGGGTGGTGGAAAACAGCCACCCTGGACTTATAATTCCACAAATGTATATTGCTTTTGATGACTTTGCAGGCTGTGAATTTGAGAGTCTATTTCCTCACATCGGTTCATGTAGAGAATGATCGTCCTTATACTTAGCTGTTAGAAAATTCCTGTCCATATACCTTATCTTATCTCTGCCTTTTGTTCATCCATCTCCATCTTCCATACCCCCCCCCACAAACACACACACACACACACACACACACACACACACACACACACACACACAGGCCCTTTGACAATGTATCACGCTTGCTCCACTTCCTGGGATGGCGTGAGTTGAACAATTTACAATCACCTCACTGCTGGAGACATCAAGAGGCCCAGGTAGGCACGAATCTATGAGGTATCAAATAACACCATGTCTCCCCCCCTCCCTCCTAGTCACAGAAATAACCACCCCCTTTCAAGATAGACTGTATTGGCCCATTTCAGGGCCCGAGTCTCAGAGAAGCACCGATAGCATTTCCATGGCCTTTTTTTCCCTCCCAGCGATGGGGTGTTTTGGCTCTTAGATTGGGGCAGGTGTGAGCTTTCCTTTTTGCCTCTGGCCAACCATAGTTGAAGATGAAGAAATCCGTAATCCAAATCATTAGAATTAGGTGACCTACCCCCGCATATATTTAGGTGTGTCATGCATTGGTTAAGCAGTGTCCAAATACCTCAATGGTAGAGCATCAGGTTCATTGTCTGACAGTCCAGGGATCAAGTACCCACACTGAAAACCTGGAAGTTTGGAAACTAGTCAGTGGTGACTACTTTAGGTACTCAGGTTGACAATACCTAAAACTACAACTTTAGGTCGTCAAAATGATGACTTTAGGTCATGATACTGATGACCTAAGTCATCAGTATGAAGACTCTGTATTGTCAGTATGACGACTTAGGTCAATAGGATGATGACCTAAATCGTCATTTTGACAACCTTAAGTTGTAGTTTTAGGTATTGTCAATCTGAGGACCTAAAGACGTCACTACAGACTAGTTTCGGATCTTCCAGGTTTTCAGTGCAAATGAACAAGATCTCGAGAATTTCTCAGGAATTTCTCAAATCCTGACTTGTAAATACAACAAGAATAGAGAACATGATTTTTTCATATCTTACACTCGAGAAAATTCTCGAGTGTAGTTCTCGAGAATTTCTCAGGTATTTCTTGGGAAAGACTCGGGATATTTCCAGGTATTTCTTGGGAAAGACTCGGGATATTTCCAGGGAAAATCACATTCTCCTTGCCCAAGTTGTGAACATTCCAAACTCAAGTCCTGTTCAGTGGGACTGGAGGTTAACCCTTTAAAGGCTGCTGATGCATTAATGCATCATGCCCACTGGTCGTCATGATGCACCAATGAAATGCTGGCGAAACTGCTCACCAGCACTTCATTTGAACATCATGAGGACCCTTCGGGATTTTATGTATCAACCCCATAGGGTCAGCATGATGCTCCACTGAAGTGCTGGTGAGCAGTCGCGCCTGCACTTCATTAGTGCATCATGATGACCAATGGACATGATGTACTCCCGTGTCAGCCGCCTTTAAAGGGTTACTTCAAAACATTGCTAATTTACCAGTGTTTTAAATTTAG
Organism: Acholoe squamosa; assembly: GCA_949317995.1. Taxonomy (NCBI): domain Eukaryota; kingdom Metazoa; phylum Annelida; class Polychaeta; order Phyllodocida; family Polynoidae; genus Acholoe; species Acholoe squamosa. Next base: position 77,042,585 of record OX439041.1, on the reverse strand, counting down.
CTCCTGGTTGGGATTGGGGTTTTTCACGCAGACCAAACAATAGCATCATCTTGTCCTTGACTTGAAGATTGATAGAATTTGAATCAAAGTCAGATATAATGAAAGATGTCCTTCTCTAACCATAGTCGTGACACTCAACCAGGAGGGCATTTCTCAAGATGGTACGATTAGACACAACCAGTACGACTTAAAACCCTCAATATCAGAGTGGGTGATCGTAGGTAACACACTACGACTACTCTGTACGATCAGCACTTAAGGCAGTAACTACATAGGGTTTGGTAGGGCAGTTGTACCAGTGCGATTATTACTAACCACTAGATATACAGGGCTGTAATGGCATTTAGCTGAGGGATCCCACTATGACTCGAAGGGGGTCTAGTCGTACCATCTTGAGAAATACCTTCCAGAAAACAAAAACTGTATTCAGACCAACTATCTAGAACTATGGACAATTTCATTATGAGCCTTCCTCCACTTGTCAAGCCATTCTAAAAGAATCGATGCAGTGAATCTTACACCACCTCCAACCCTGCTCCAAACCTAATTCAGAAGCAACCGGAACCACTGTGAAATCATTACCCATAATACACTGCAGGAATGCAATGTGGCGATGTAAAATGCGACAAAAAAGAAAATGTTATAGATTTCATAGCCCATGTGAAGGCAGCCACCCACAAAGCAATCTCTACCTTTATTTCTTCGCACTGATCCAATTCGCGTTCCTCAATTTCAGAAAATCTATTTAAGGAGGTGGATCATAAATTGTTTTTTGTGGCTCGGTAGTTGTTGGTTTCAGTGGGAAGCAGGATGTAACTTCATGATGCTACCCAGTGTTATTGGTAATGGGTGGGGGGGACCTCAATGTAGTCTTGTCATAGGGACATTTAGACTATGCTAGATGTGAAGTGACTTGAAATTGGAGGGGCCAAAGCAAACGGCAATGTGGATATTCAAGGGGATTGAGGACAGACCATCATGTAAATGCGTATACTGGTTTTCATTTTTTTAGGGGGGGGGGAGAATCAGGGTGGTTGTTTCCCTCTTGGGCTTTGGCCTTGGGCAGACAGCCAATTGATAATTTCATCATCATCTGTGCAATTTGTTGTGAAGGCATGTGCTTTAGTGACAAAATGGCCGATAATACAGACCTCTGCCACTTTGTGATTTAATTCTCCACAGTCCCACTTTTCTCCAAGTCATCCTCTCTTCTTATCCATTCAGGTTTTCTCCAGGATTACTCACCAGGAATCACTTCAGCCAAATGTCCTCGAAGAAAGAATGATGCTGATTGGCTGACGGATGACGATTGTTTTCCCCACGCTTGGAGATATATACATGTTGTTCTCCAGTATAATCTATAATCAAATACTGCAATTATAATGTCCCACTTGGCAAGACTAGATTCAGTAAGATTCCAGGGGCTTGATTAATTACATTTAAGGAATGTTCTTTCAGTGGAACAATTATCATTTAATACTAACAATGAATACGACATTAAAAATGAACGTCTTTATTGGTAATTGTTTAAGATTATATTACATAGTAAATGCAATTCTATATTTTGTTTATAACATCATATTTTCTCCTTGCCAATCTCGCCCACTTTTCTCAAGTAATCGTTTATGATTATTACAACTGGATAATTTTGTGGCTTATGAATTGCCTCCCAGGCGAGCAAGGTTTCCCGTGCAATTCTCGTTCATATTAAGTTATATTTAAATAAGACTGAGAGATTTATTATTTTACACATCTCCCCAATTACGACTTTAAATTTTGTTGTGGGATATCTTCCCCTTTCATCTACTATAGACCTACCCCCCCCCACCTTGCATTAAAACTTTAAAAGCCGCTGCTACAGGAGTGCATCATGCCCATTGGTCGACATGATGCACCAATGAAGTGCTGGTGAGACTGCTCGCCAGCACTTTATTGGAGCATCATGCCGACCCTAGGGGTTAATACATAAACTCACAGAGGGTCGGCATGACGGTCCAATGAAGTGCTGGTGGGCAGTCTCACCAGCACTTCACGGGTGCATCATGACGACCAATGGGCATGATGCATTAATGCATCATCGGCCCTTAAAGGCTAAATGTTGTGCCTCTGGTTTAGCTCCCACCAATGAAGTATAGGATTGAGGGTGTGTGGGTTTGTAGTGGTAGTAATAGGGGATTGTGTGTGTGTGTGTGTGTGGAGGGGGGGTCGGGGGTGTGCGTAGCCCCAGTAGATATATTGATTTCGTGAAACCATTTAGAGTAATGCAATCTCCATCTAGACCGCCCCTAACCTAATACCACGACCCCTAGTGGCGCAGATTGGAACCAAGTCTCACTGGGCAGAATATTAGAAAGTAAAGCTGCTTAACTGCTTAACGAAGCGACTGTGGGAGTAAATCAGACAATTTAAATTTGGAAAGAAATGCTGTAGAAAAAGACCAAATTGAGATTGGGTCTATGCCTCCCTCTCCAATATTGAAGCACTGGAAGACGAAAAAACAAAGAAATCATTACAGTCAAGTAAAAGCTTGTGTACTGTGAAAAGCACAGAAAATTAAAGTTTTATGGGAAATGTTGTAGAATGTTAATCCTTTTAAGGCCACTGATGCATTAATGCATCATGCCCGCTGGTCGCCATGATGCACCAATGAAGTGCTGGTGATGCTCCAATGATTGGTATGATACACATCATTGGTGCATCATGACAACCATTGGGCATGATGCACTCCTGCATCAGTGGCCCTTAAAGGGTCAGTCATTATATGATGGTCTGGTGAGCCAATTACCTGCCCTGCATGGTTAAATGCGTCATAATGACAAATAACCACAGAGGATTGATAAACAGATGACAGCTATCCACAAATATAGAATGTTCAAAATTGTTTGGCTTGTCATGACTACCATATAATGCCATAATTATATAAGGCGCACCCTGAATATAAGTTGTGACCGAAGTTGAAGGAAAATCTATAACAGTCAGCTAAGGCTTGATTTTGGCCACTCCAGCACTACACTCTCAGCCCGAATTGCAAATCTGCTATAACGACCACTGTACTGTGTACAGGGCAATCCACATAGGGGCAACGGATTTATATAGACAGTAACTACTACTGTTTATCAAAAACAGAAGCAATCTACTGCAAAACCCTTGGTGCAGTCTAACAGTATATATTTTATAGTATGCCATCCTCATGTATAAGGTACACCCCTAACTTTGACTGATTCTATAAGGCACCGCAGGGCTCCATCCTCGCGTATTAGGCATGTCTGAGGCATGTAATTGTTAATGGGGTATAAATACGGCTGTAGTGCATACAGCAGGACCTGACTCTGGCCATTGGTTTCATACCAACAGCTACTGTATTTCAGAATAAGAAACACTCTACTGTAAAACCCTTGTGGCGGGCTGACAGTGTACACACAGGATAATACGTCATCATGCATTTTATTTTGACAAAAAGGAAATCAGTGGATTTTATTTAGATAACAAAAAACCTTTCTAAATAATAGTACATTAGAGACAGAATAAGTGTTCTTCAAACCAGTTATGTATCAATACCCAGTATGTTTATTAACCATCTTTTCTTCTTCAATTCAGACGTATACATGTAGATTTTGGTTGCCTTCATCCCTTTTGCCTACACACACTTATATTTCATAGAATTCATGGAGCCCAATTGCACCTTTAAATGCACCATGATAGCCCCAATTATATCAACTTCCCTATTCCTTTCACCACACATCAAACCAAACTCCACGACTTCTGCGCACTGAGAAAAGAGCAATCTTTCTATGGTAAATTGCCAATTTCAGTTTTTATTCAGCTCTCAGGATCTTCAGATGAGGCATTCCTGACGTGGTTTGGAGTTCTAACCCCTCAAGGCCTACATTATACTTGAATGCATGTCTTGTGGTCACCATGATGCATGCAAGATGCTCTGGTGAGTAACTTGCCTGGGATCCACTGGTGCATCATTTTGGACTGATGCACCACCATCATGTCAACACCCATGATGCATGTATGCAGGGCATACACGGCATGCAGGTGTAATCTAAAAAGAAAAACCATTAAAATAAAAATCTTCATATGGTCTTGAGACACTTTGGGTAGGAATTATACCAGTCCAGATCTCTCCGCAGGAGTTATTGGAGGACAAAGTTGAAGCAACCTCTTTCTTCCACCATTTATCGTCTTTAACCCCCTCCAATCCCCCTATCACCCCCATTCCCCTGTGTCCCTTTCAAACCCAATCTCTGCTTTGCGAAACTCTTCTTCGCTGTCCTCCTTCCAATAATGAGATTTACAGCCAATTCTTTTACATCTTGTTTAACTTAAATTCACCAATTTGTGTGTGGCAAGATAAACGTGTATTTCTTTTAAGAAATCAGGAATATATTATTTCTGACATGATTTTACTTGAGAATTCCTTCGCTCAACCAATCCCTTCTTTGCTCTCCTTTTTTCCTTCACCTACATATCTGCCCTTTTTTCTTTGGTGGGGGCTCTACGCCCTGTCTGAGTCTGCCATCTATTTCGCCCCTCCATCCCTCCCTTCCTTCCCCTTCTTCCTCCCGCTCTTCCTTCCTTGGAATCATTTCTCAGCATTTCCCCTTAGTCCCTCCCTTCCTTGCTTCCTTCCTCACTGGCCTTCTCCACTCAGCACACCTCTTTTTCTGGTCACTCATTCCCAACCTCACATTACCCCTTTGGTTGCAATAACTCCCCCTGCTTCCTCTATACCCCACCGACCTATGTCCAGCCTACCCTTCCCTAGAGACCCATGAGGTGGTCTGTCTGAGTGAAGTGGAGGACAAGTCAGGGGGTTAGATGTGTGGCTGCTGCAGCAGGCCCCACATGCTCCCTATAACTGTCGTTAGGTGTCGCTAGGTGTGATTATTGGTGTATGATGGAGAGAAGTGTGACAGTTCACACCGAGGTCACCAGGGCAATTACCGTAGTGGCCAGTATGAGCGTCCGGGCTCTCATTAAGTGACTGCTCTCAAGCACTTCATACGAGCATCATGCCGAGCCTCTGGGTGTACATGTATATGCATTTACCCCAAAGAGTCAGCATGATGCTCCTACCATGAGCTGCTCTCCACTACAGGTGCTCCTAGTGGGCAGCAATGACACAGGTTAACTCTAATATATTGCTGTTTTAGGCAGACAGGGGCATCCCCCACCCCACAGGGCCACCCAGGACAGGGAGGAGATCCAGCATTACCTAAAGTTAGGCAGGGGGTCAGAGGAGGGGGTAACAGATGCATATTTGGTGAGCAGGATACTGGGTCTGCAGAGCGGCATTGGCAGTTCTAACATCAAGAGCAAACACCAATGACCCTCTCACTGAAGGCTTGCTGTATAAACAGAATGCAATATTGAATAAAATAACAGATCTAACAGGCCTATGGAAACATAGTGCTTCAAGTGGATCTTCTAGGTGTGGAAAGGGATTGCAATAACCCAAACCGAGGTAAGTCTGACAATCATTTGATCATGCATGATCCATGTTTTTTTCTGACAGTGCATCAATATATGTTCTCTGTTTTGATCAATGCACAATGGCATTAAACCGTACAGGAATTGCATGGAAAGCTTTCAGAAGTTTCTCTAATCAAAAGATCTTCTCTGGCCATGAATCTGGTCCCCGACCAAGGGTGTTCCTGGTTTGCAGCAATGACAGAGGTGAACTCTAATTTATTGCAGTGTCATGCAGACAGGATCATCTCCCACCTCACACTGCCACCACAGACATGGAGGGGATTCAGCATTACCATAATAGAATGTGGAGAGGGATGGTAGTCAGGGGGTCAGGGGACGGGGTAACAGATGCATATTTGGTGAGCAGGATACTGGGTCTGCAGTTAATATATGTCGTGACAAGTAGGTCTCTAAAACATTGAGAGAAGGTGCAAAGGACCCTCTCTCTATGGGCTTTTTACAGAGTTACTTGAATCATCTTGCAAAAATGCAACGTTAAACTGCAGAAAGCTTATCTGTAGGTTTCTTTCAGTATCCTTAATATTTCATCCAACTTATGTCCCTCATGATAACTTTTGATGAATGACAGTAGAATGAATTTAATCCGAAATTCCTAGTCCACATAGAACAGATGTAACAGACTCAGAGCAAAACAGTTCCTGTCTCTCGTACTGAACACAACCCTCCTATAAGGTCCCATAATGACAAAAGGAGGTAAGTACAAATTTTATCTACACCGACACATCGCCTATCACTGTCTTTGTTGTCACTCCTGTATAATTCATATGACAGCCACTAGATGGGGTAAATGCTATAGTGACACAACACCCAGAAGGAGACTGGTATCTGCTGTGTAGATAACGTTTCCATGTGTCACAATGATAGGTTTCAGAGGGGGGGTGTAAGCAGTCATCTATCTTACCCTATGTATATCCCTGATCACATAGCACTATAAGAATGTATAGATTTATTTCTGTCGGTGATGTTTAAAGTGACACTATAAGAGGGTGGACAAAAGCTCATCTCTCCATATCCTTACTTTCCTGGCTATTGGGGTTTGATTGATCTCATTATCATGGACTTTCTTTCATTTTATCTCTAAATTGGTCTTTTCTGGAAAAAAATCCAGATGATGCCCAAACATGCCAACTCCAGATACAAGTTATTCTCTAATATGATACATAGGGTAGCCATGGCCCGATCTGACTCTAAAAGACCACAGTAGATGTTTTACAGCAACCCAGTGATTTACCCATGCCAAATTTCTATTCGATACCTGATTGTATATAATTATACTCACTGGTAGTTGTTGAGCACAAATGTATCAAGTGTGGAATGCCAACATTGGCTGTGCCAAATGCCGGGAGGGTGTTGCTCCTATAGTAAAAGGAAGAGCTGGCTAAAAATGCCCTCATTTCCAGTCCTATCTTTTAATGTAACTATAACTTGCCCCTTAGTTTGCTTACAAATGGGCATTCAAGTATGGTGCTAAAAAAGGGGAATTTGAGTAGGTACCTAGTTGGGAGAAGTCAGTCAGTATAATATACTATAGAGTGTGTGACATGAGTAGGTACCTGATAGTGCAGCTCTCTCTATTTTAAACAAGGCTGGTGACTAATGTGGTGAGTGCAAATTGAATGGTGAAGCAGAGCGTGACTTCTTTTGAAAAGATTGTACCTACTGACAGCTATTTTTAACATAGGAGCAACACTCTCCAGGAATGATAGTGCTTTACACTACCTCAGACTGTCATATAATATCGATGCAGCATGCAATGGTCTGTTTCTCCGATGCCACAATGATGGTCTTGCAGTCGTTACTCTATTTTCAACATAGTTTTACTTTATTGAGTTCTCTTATTTGCTCTGAAATAGTGTTTGAGGAATTACGCACTCATTGTTAAAAATACCAATACCGTATTCGTTCTTATAAGTGCACATGTGCAGAAAATTAGATGTTGGATGCTCAAAACCTAAATAGAAAAAAATAATTCTAATAACCACATTCCCTAAAAGTTAAAATCTTTGTTTTTGCCCTAAGAATCTTGATCTTTGGACTTCAATTGAATGATTAGAGACCAGGGAGGGGTGTGCTTATGGCCAAAAAGAAGGGGGGGGTGGTGTGCTTATTAGAGCCGGTGGGCCTATTAGAACGAATATGGTAATGGTGTTTGCTGAGCAGCTCTAGTACGGGAAATGTGTGGGTGAACAGATTGACAGCTACAGCTGGGTGGGAAATTGTACAGGAACTGACACACAAGGACCCTCATTGATATGCAAAAGTTAATAAGATTGGTCAAGTGGGGGTAGCTGCTGATATGGAGGAGTTGGTAATGATTGATGTAATGTGTTCTCACAAACAAAACATGGATTTTCCTAACTTGTGCTCTGCCTCTGTCCTTTCTTCCTACATCTCCCTTTTTCCTCAACTATTACTTTCTTGGGGTTTATTATGGTAGAATATCTCAATTGCAAAGGCTCTGCCCCCTCAGCTGTTTATATCTGCTTCCATTAAGGTCTCCACTTTCAATGAACCCTGGTTTCATATAATCACTTCAACCCCTCCCAGGCCAATAACAAAGCAGTTCCTTTCTCTTACAGAACACAGCCCTTTCTCTAAGGACCATGTAAGGAAAACAAAAGGTAATTATGTATTGTGTCTACACAGACACATCGCCCATCACCGTGCTTGTTATCAGCGCTGTATAGCTCCTATAACAACTGCAGATTAGGTGCTTATGTCAAGGTGAATATCGATGCTCCATTGACAATGCACTGAGACCGCGTATTGTACCCCTGCGTTAAATAACCAGTGCCAAATCCATACGATGACGTCATAGGTCTATCGCGCATGCGCAGCATTTTTGAAACGTAAACATTCAAGATGGCGGCGGTCAGGATTTCGGGATGACGATGGGTAAATAAGGTTTTAATTTCAATCTTATTGATCAAATATCGATTAATTAGTCACTCAAACACCTTGACATAAATGTAAAGATGAACTCTGATCAGTTTGAGCTTCCTGTTTCTTCACTCGCGTGTCCTGCCTGCTCCGCACTCGGCCTACCGGCCTCGTGCGGAACGGGCAGGACACGCTCGTGAAGAAACGGTCAGCTCAAACTGCTCATCGTTCACCTTTACCATTTTATCTTTATGCTATAGTGACATGATACCCAGAAGGGACTGGTATCTGGTGTGCAGATAACGTCTCCATGGTAGTTTGGGAGGTGCAGATAAGCTGCCATTTGTCACAGCACGTGTATTCCATCCTCAGTCAGACTGTGTCGTGCTGTGATTGTGTATCTATTGCTGGAGCTAATGTTTCAAGAGCAATGATGTTTGAGCAGATATGTTTACCCATCCCGTCTTTCCTCTATTCTCTAAGTTAATGATTTGATTCATGTTTCCATTATAAGTCTAGCCTATAATCTTCTCTGAATTAGAATAAAGCTATGTTAACGTTATAGATGTACATCCATAAACAATTTGAAAAATCTATACTTTTCCAGGCAATAATTCAAAATACAGCCCAATGAAGCAGCCATTCAGAAAATGGTCAGAAACCTCAGTCAGAAACCTCGAGAGAGGAGAGAGGATGAGGATGAAATAAAGTCTGATATGAAAGGCTGAGGGACGGATACATGTGAAGAAAAACTTTCCACTGAATATCAGAAGGAAGTTGTTGTAGATTGTTCCTGTCATTTTATCATCCTGACTTAAAACATCTTCCTATGTCATGCCCGCTTTAACCAGGAGCAGCTCCCTTTCACAATGGACAATTTTGCCCAGTTTACAGAATCGGCAAACAATAGTTGAATCACTATCCAAACATAAGCTGCATTAACAGAAGAATGATCTCCATCCTGCTGTACATTATGTTATGCACAGAGACTTCTCACTTCACAATAGCCTTCTTTGGCCACACACCCATGCTAAATCACGGAGAGCTACAATCAAACCTAAGCTGCTCTTACCATGAGATATTCTCCGACCATGAGCTGCTCCCCTCACCACATCCCTCCACTCGTCCCACCATAGGCGATCCTGGTGTGCAGCAATGACAGAGGTTAAATCTAATATATTGCCGTGTCATGCAGGCAGGGTCATCCCCCACCTCACAGGGCCACCACAGACAGGGAGAGGATCCAGAATTGCCATGATAGAATGTGGAAGGGGCAGGGATGGTAGGCAGGGGGTCAGGGAAGGGGGTAACAGATGCACATTTGGTGAGCAGGATACTGTGTCTGTAGAGTGACGGTGATGAGTAAGTCTCTATAACATCAAGAGCAGGCACCACTGACCCTCTTTTATTGAGTTACTTGTTGTTGTTTGTTGATAAAATTTTTATTGGCCCATTATATCTAGTATTACATAGATCTCCTCCAACGTGAGCCAAATATATATGGCCAAACACACATACGACATAATGAATATTGCAAGTCGCAGTATGCATTAATCAAATTATTTATAATTTGATTTGATTTTTATTTATACTTATAAGTATACAGTTTGACACCACAAAATTGTGTATACCCAATAAGTAAAGACCATAGTAGCATTCACTAGCTTGAGTAAGGATGAGGCATCTATGACTAATTCGGGTGTAATATTTCCGCATTCGCAAGGCTCTTGACGAAGTCATCTAGAGTCAGCTGGTGCTGTTGTTCAGCACTACATACGTCCCACAGTTGGACCCCCCAATATAAGGGGCTCTTTCTGTATATTTCTTTGTTTATTCTCTGCAATTTCAATCAGATCTTACTGTTTCCCCTCAAGTCTAGTGTAGGCTGAAAAACATTATTGTATTCCTGAGCTATCCTCCACATCAAGATTTGCTGGTTACATCTTGTCTTCAGGGTTTCCGCTCAATCATCCTAAATCATCTTGCAATAAGCAATTTTATACTACAAAAAAATAAAAACTGATCTGCAGTTTTCTTTCCTTTCTGCATGGTCCAATAGTGTTTTTAAAGGAGAAAATAATCCCTCTTATCACCAATTATGTCTCTTTTCGTATCTTTAGCACTCTATCCAACTCGTGTCACTCATCAAAACTTACCAAACTTTTGGTGAGTGACAGCAAAGTGAATTCTATCATAATCTTCATGGAAGATAACACAATAACTTCAACCACTCCCAGGCCAATAACAAAGTAGTTCCTCTGCTTCGTCGGAAAGCGATCCTTCTCTAAGGACCCTGCTATGACAAAAGGGGGTAATTATGTATTGAGGCGACAACAACAAATCGTCTATCAATGCCTTTGTTGTCACTCCTGCTTAGCTAATATGACAGTCATTAGATAGGCTAGTTGATATGTTATAGTGACACAGCACCCAGAAGTAGACGGGTATCTACTGTGTAGATGATATTTTCAGGTTTCATAATGATAGCTTTGAGACACCTATCTTACCCTACATGTCCCTCCTAACCCTGATTTCATGGCACTGTAAGTATGCTTAGATGTATTTCTAAAGATTGTATTTACGTCTATAATATCCCTTTTTCATTTCATCTCTGAATTTAATTGAGTCCTCAAGAAAAATAGGATTAAAAAAAAAAACACCTCCAGATGGTAGGACACACCCCTATATGCCATAGAGTACAGTAAACAGCCATTAGCCTGATCTGACCCATAATTCCTCTCATAGATACTTTGCAGTAACCCCATGATTTACCCATTCTAAAATACAACATTTCTATTTGACACATGCTTGTATATCATCGCATACTCACTGGAAGTTGTTGAGCACATGCCAAATATATTAAATGTGCAATGCCAACTGTTACAACAATGGCTGTTCCTTCTATGAGACCCCTAGTATCAGGTAGAGTGCCAGTGGGCAGAATGACTGCTGGTGCTGAGTTAGAGTTAATGCAGGAGCTGACACAAAACCAACCAAGCTAACAGACCCAAGGTGTAAGAGTGAGGTTCCACTGTCAAAAGAATGTCATCAAAATAATGAAGGATTCATTGTCCCAAAGTTGCCAGAGACCCTTTGTTCTTTTTGACAGAAATGTTGTTGTTTCTACAGAGATTCCTTGTACCACCATACTGCCACCTAGGGGTCCTTGTAAAAACTATTCTGCTTACTGATTATGATGGTTCAGTTTTCAGCTTTACAACGATCCCTACTAGATTGAACAGTAAAGATTTAGTGCAGTGTTGATGAAGGGAGGATAGCAGCTGACAAGGGAGAGTTAGTAATGACAGACATAATGAGTACATGCACTTACAAACGGAAATATGAACATCACTTACTTTTGCTCTGATCTACCTCTCACCCGCTCATCTATTACTACTTTTGCTTCTACATATATAATATCTCAATTGTCTACTCCCTCACATTTGTCTATATCTGCCTCCATTGTTGTCTCAACTTCTCATAAACCAGTGATCAACTCATTCATTCTCTTGCAGACCCTCCTATAGGTATGTCCCTGTCCTATTTTTACATCATTGAACTAGATTTGGAAAAAAAGATTACCCTAGAAAATTATCCACTTTGTCTTGGTATTAAGACCTTATCCCTCATGAAAACTTGATAATTCCTTACAATGATTCACCAAACCTTTCATGAGTGACAGTAAAATGAACTCAATCCTGATCCACATAGAAGATAGCACAATCACTTCAACCACTCCCAGGCCAATAACAAAGCAGTTCCTCTCTTTGTTAGCCGAACACATCCCTCCTATAAGGTCCCCTTAATGACAAAAGGAGGTAATTATGTATTGTATCTACACCGTCACATCACCCATCACTGTCTTTGTTGTCATTCTTGTATAGTTCCTGTGACAGTCCCCAGATGGGGTGCTACTCATCATGCTAGAGTCGTATAACACCCAGGGTTTTTTTTTCTGAAAATGCTACGACCTTCAAATCATAGTGGAAGCCTTCAATATAGCATTATCACATTAATTACAGTCCTGTGCTATGGGCACACTGAGCTTCCAATATTACCACTGCCATGCCAAAATCAATTCTATGTCAGGGGCGTAGAAAAAGGGGGGTCCAGGGTCCAATCATAAAGGAGGTGGGGCCTGAGTATGTCTGCCCCCCCCGAACAATCTGCCAAGAACTCATAACAAAATGGAAAAAATACTAAAAACTTTTCATATTGAATTAGACCTAATAAGGTGATGCGATGAGGAAAATGGGGGCCTGAGTCTAAAGTCAGAAGCAAAATTGACCAAAAATTACTTTTCTATACAAATTCTATATACATATATGTATAGTCATTGTTGTGCCTGAGCCAACAATTCAAGGTGATCATGATGGGGCCCTGACTGGGCCGTCACTGGGCCTCCCCATCAAGATTTGCTTCCTACGCCTCTGTATGTGATAACTAAGCCTAAGGGCTGAGTGTACAGAGTAGTCATAATCCATTACCTACAATAACTGGCTCTGAGTTGAAGGTTTTCAAACTGTTATGCCTGGAGGGTCTTGCCAAAAAGCAAACGAGCTCAGAATACAAAAACGTGCAGAGAATTCTTTTGATAAAAGGTATTCTCGTCTTCCCATTTCATAAAATGTGCACATAATAATCAGCAGACTTGTGCATGTCTCCATAGAAACACATTGTATATCTTTTGGAAAGACACTCAGAACGTGCATGCCATCATGCACGTTTGTATGTACACGTTTTATGCTATAAAGGAGGCAATCTGGTTTTGTTTTTGGAAAGACCCTCCAGTGTGCAGTCGTAGTGCCTTAGAAAATGCCCACCAGAGAGAGACCGATATCTGCTGTTTGTACCAAGCAGCCAGTTATATTTTGTCTTTTTTCATGGCTGCTGTTAAGTCAACCCCCTATGCCAAAAATAGCCAAAATACCCCTATTTATATCACCATTTCTCACCAATACTAACAAGCACTATTGATAAATAAACTGATAAATCCCCTTCAGTTAACCCTTCATTGGCTATTACAAAGGATGAGGAATAACAATATAAAAGACATAAGAATTTTGTGTATTTTGCAATGTCGCACATTCTTTGACTAAGTATCAATATTCGAAAAGTTCTGTAGACATTCATAATCAGGGTGTCAGAAAATGAAGAGAGAAATGTCTGCAGATAATGAACTAGAGGTTACTCTCCAATCATTTGGGTATTATGTCAATCATCAATCCCATAAGGCTGTTTAAGAGAAGGGATCTACAAACTTATGTTATGTTAAACTTTGGTTCTACTGAATGAATTTTCAAAATTCAAAGACCTATGTATAACTTGGGTCCCATAGGTCCCCCTGGGCCCCCATATATCCTATTATGGCTAAGGGGGCATGTAACATATAAAAAAGGTCTTGGAGTTCCACTTGCAGATACACGGGAGATTACAGTAATAACAAATGTTTTCGTTCAATTCTCATTCAATGGCAACCAAATACTGATAGAATGAAGTGAAGTTGAATAACATACTGATTACGATCATTTTCATTTATGATGCTTATTCACATAGTTTAAGCATTTTAGATATTCCATATTTTAACAAGTGAAGTAAGTGTTAGTAAAAATACAACTCCATGTTGTACGACAGACCCCACAGCAAAATCTAAACTGGGGAAAAGGTTTTTGTATAGACTGAGATTATATTCATATCTATCTGGGTTCTTTTTTCATTTCATCTCTAAATTGAATGGAGTTTTAAAAAAAAAAGGATTTTAAAAAAAACCTAAAAACTTTGAGATGATAAGTCACATCCCTATATGCCATAACACCTCCAGATGGTAGGACGCACCCCTATATGTCATAGAGTACAGTAAACAGCCACGACCTGATCTGACCCAAAATTCCCCTCATGAATCCTCTGCAGTAATCCCATGATTTACCCATGCCAAAATACAACATTTCTATTCGACACATGATTGTATATCATTATACTCATGCCAAATGTCTGTGAAAGGGCAACTGTTACAGCAATGGCTGTGCCAAATGCCAGGAATCGCAGTGCTTCTACACTACTTTGGACTGCAATCATCTGTTACTGTGATGTTCTGGTGATGGTCTTGGGGCTGCTGTTCCTTTTTTTCAACTTAATTTTACTCTGTTAAATCAGTGCTAAGTAAGTTTTATTTGTTGCCTAAAGGTGTGAGGAGAAATAAAGATCAAAAGTGTTGGTGGGTAAGCAGCTCTAGTACCAGGTAGTGTGCCAGTGGGCAGAATGACTGCTGGTGCTGAGTTAGAGTTAATGCAGGAGCTAACACAAAACCAACCAAGCTAACAGACCCAAGGTGTTAAAGTGAGGCTGCATTGTAAAAAAAAAGTCGTCAAAATAACAAAGGATTTCTTGTCCCAAAGTTGCCAGAGATTCATTGTTATGTTCACAGAGATGTTTTTATTTTGACAGATTCCTTGTTCCACCATACTGCCACCTAGGACTCCCTGCTCAGTGATTATGATGGTTTAGTGTTCAGTCTTACAAGGATCCCTGATAGATTGAACAGTTATTTTGTACAGTGATGGTCAAGTGAGGATAGCAGCTGACATGGGAGAGGTAGTAATGACAGACATAATGAGTTCTTTTACGTAGAAATATGAACGTCACTGACTTTTGCTCTGTTACTAGCTTTCCTTCTTATATCTCCCTCCCCCCTCTCAACTATTACTACTTTTGCTCCTATATATAATATATCTCAATTGTAAATGGTCTGCTCCCACACATTTATCTATATCTGCTTCCATTGCTGTCTCAACCTTTCATGAACCCGTGATGAACTCCTTCATTCTCTTGCAGTCTGCCCTATACATTGTAAAAAATAACTGTTGAATCTACCAGGGTTCCTCGTAAAACTGACAAGTGAACCACTGTAATTATACAACAGGTAGCCACTGTAGATTTTACAAGAAGCTCCAAGTGGCAGTGTTGTGGTACAAAGAATCATGACATATAGATACTAATGATGGATCTCTGGCAACTTTGGCATGAGGAATCCTTTGTTAAATAACCAACATTTTTTACAGTGTACTAATTCAAGTCTTGAACGGCAATTGTCCCTATAGGTATTTCCCTGTCTTCTTTTACATCTTTGAACCAGATTTGGAAAATATTCACAATCTTATCCCTCGCGAAAACTTGACAATTCCTTACAAAGACTCACCAAACCTTTGGTGAGCAATTCAATCCTAATCCACATAGAATGTAACACAATCACAACAACCAATACCAGGCCAATAACAAAGCAGCTCCTCTCTCTCGTACTGAACACAACCCTCCTATAAGTTCCCTTTAATGACAAAAGGAGGTAATTATGTATTGTATCTATGCCGTCATATTGCCCATCACTGTCTTTGTTGTCAGTCTGGTATAGTTCCTGTGACAGCCACCAGAGTGGGTGCTACTCATCATTCTAGAGTTGTATAACACCCAGGAGGGTATTTCCTAACATGCTGCGCCTGCCTACCTTCAAATTGTCAGTGGCGGATTTAAAGGGTGGGGCACGGGGGAGTTTGCACCCACCTTTTTCCCAGTACATATTTTGCACCCCAAAATATGGTAAAACAAATAGTGGTTGCAACCCTCTTTTTGGGCCGTGCCCCCTCCTTTTCCAGATACCGGATCCACCTGCACTAACAAATGCTATTTAATAACTACATGATTGCTGGTTGTAGAGAGCATTCATAGGCCATTACTTTATGGTCACTTGCTCTAGGTTTAAAAGGGCCCTTAATGGGGGGGTCCCCATATCCCATGTCGATTTTACTATATGACCATGTCCCTTTGTTGGTTTAAAGAAATTGCCATGTCACTATGACGATTTTAAAGGGATTTCCCACCATCTATCCAATCGCTATATGGTGGCCAAAAATTTAAACTACCTAATTTTACCTAAACTCCTGATACATGCTTCTTTCACTTTTGTATACATGCACTCATCACTATCAAGCTGTGGAATATACAACTTCTTTTTTTTTCCTAAAATAGCACTAAGATTTGTAATCGGCAAACTTCATAGATTTCTGTATTTGAGGAAAAGGATTTTTTTTTCTTCATAAATCTGTTTCTTGTATATTTTATCAGTAGTATTCCAATTTCTTGCTCATAAAATGTGCAAAATGATTGTATTTTAATCCCTGCAAAGTCTGGTAAACAAATTCCTAACAGTTTCTTTCCTCTAATTAGAAATTCCAATAATTTTCATTTCCACTTTTTTGCTTGGATTATTCATAGTTCTTTTGTTTGTCCAATGACTTATATAATCCCAAGTGATTTTGAGAAACTGTTGGTAGTATTTACCGAATAGTGGTATATCCCTTTAAGGAATGGGCCTTTCTCATGTCACTAAGTCAAAAAATGCTCATGTCACCACGTGATCTAGGGGTCTAGCGCCATTTTAAGGGTTTTAAATCGTTATGCCCGTGTGCAGTCGTAGTTCCTGAAAGAAATGCCCTCCACAGGGAGACTGCTGTTGACCCATCTGTTCAGATAATGTTTCCATGTGTCACCATGGTAGGTGGGGGACGGGGAGATAAGCAGTCACCTGTCTCTGCCTATACAGTAACCATCCAAATACTTCTGAGTAAGGTCTTACTGTTTCTACTGAGCAGTCCATTATATTTTGTCTTTTTGTCATGGCTGCCATTAAGTGAATCCCCTTTGTGCCAAAAATGTAGAATAAATAAATTGCTTAAATGCCCCTATATATATGGTGGCCTATGAGGGCCAAAATCTTTTTTCTTAGTTGGCAGTGAGGGCATGAATTTTATCTTTTGGTTGACAGTGACAGCATAAAAAAAATTAGACAAAATACTTTTTAGACAGTGAAGAAGTGTGTGATTTTATTTTTAGAATGATTTTTTTAACCTGAATGACAGAAATGCCTCAATGAAAGACTCGTCATGCGTTCCTAATTAGTTTGTGTTGGCCCTCATAGGCCACCATATATTTAAATCAGCAGGGCATTTCTCACCAATACTAAGAAGCACTATTGATGAATAAATGCTCCCCAGTTAACCTTCATTGACTATCATAAGCAATGAGCAGAAACAATATAAAAGACATAAGAAATTTGTGTAATTTACAATACATGTTTCACATTCTTTTGCTAAGTATCAATATTAGAAAGGTTTTCTAGACCTTCATAATCAGGGTATCAGCAAATGAAGAGAGAAATGTCTGCAGATAATGACCTAGAGGTTGCTCTCCAATGATTTAGGTATTATGTCAATTATCAATCCCATAAGGCTGCTTAAGAAATAGGATCTACCATAATCTCCCGCATATAAGGTGCAGCCCGTGTATAAGGCACACCTAGAGTTTTGGAAAATTCTCAAAGAACTTTGGTTGTACTGAATGAATTTTCAAAATTCAAAGACCTTTGTGTAACTTGGGTTCCATAGGTCCCCCTGGGCCCCCATATATCCTATTATGGCTAAGGGGGCATGTAACATATAAAAAAAAGGTCTTGGAGTTCCCCTTGCAGATACACGGGAGATTCAAGTAATAACAAATGTTTTCGTTCAATTCTCATTCAGTGGCAACCAAATACTGATAGAATTAAATGAAGTTGAATAACTAATCTATATTGCGATCATTTTCATGTATGATGCTTATTAAAATATTTCAAGCGTTTTAGATATTCCAGAGTGAAGTATTAATGATAGTAAAATTACAACTACACGTTGTATGACAGACGACACAACAAATCTAAACTTCCGCCTGTGTGCGGCCAACCTTGACCACAATAATCTAGGGTGTCTACAATATCACCGTACTTTACACCAATAATGTAGATCCTGATTTTTCTACAACAATACTGCTTTCATTTTTTTTTCTCTAGAATGTCCCACGCATGTTTAGGTTGCCTTGGTGATCGATCACCATGGTTACAACAGTTAGAGTATTGTGACGTTGACATCAATGACGTGACATCAGAATGGATGCGGGGACGCTGGGTTTGTCCCTGGATCATGGTTCTCCAATCCCCTCACACAGGTCTACTAATGGAGCTATGTGAAGTGCCCCCATACCACCCCTTCTCCATCATTCCCATACAGCCATTCTCAAGTCATCCACTACCTTTAACAACCTCTCAGGCCCTTGACACATTGAATCTATCAGCTCTGCCTGGATACATTTGTATACACCCCTAAGACCCGGTTATATAGCATAGGACTCGTTTCTCTATAAGTCCCCCTGTCCCTTTGAAAGGATTCGTACCCACATCCTCAGAACTTTAAGCCCAAAGCTTTGCTGTCCGAGCCATCGGGACCCCTGTAATTATAATAGTCATCGAATAGCTCAAATTCTACATCTGGCTTTTAGTACTAAATGAGTGACACAAATGTAAAATCCTCTGTGGATTACCAAGTTACCAGAACACAAATGAGAACTACCCTGAATTCTAGCACCACACTAGGAGTGACACATGCTGAGCTGAGGTAAATAAATGGTTAAGTATGTGCTTGGCTAGGCCTATGAAAAGATACAATGATAACTAAATAGAAATTACTAAACATGGCAAATTAGCCAAATCTTGTTTAGTCTGGGAAGTGAAAGCTATTAAATTTATGACAGGATCCCACAGAGTATGGCCTTACAATTCAAGAGAATTTGGGTATATATAGTCCTATAGAACAATTTCAGTTTTCTTCTTTACGTATAACTCATTCATGCCAGACATAAAGCAAATGTACAGATGAATGCCATGTGTTTGGTATGAAATCCAACAAAATAAGCACTTCTCATAGCAAATTGACTAGTGAAAACTTGAAAATCACAGCTAACGGGCACAGGATTCGTTCCCAGGGTTCAGCAATACTTACCAGAATTACTAGACACTTAGTGCCCATGGTCTCTCAGATGTGTGTTCTGCAGAGGGTCTTTTACTAACCTGTTGGATATAGAAATCTCAAAAGGAGGCTCCACTATTCAAGCAGATTTAAAAACTGTTCTATTTCTATGACAGGACACAAGGAATCTGTTAGATGATCATACAACCTCCTTGGAGGGTTATACCAGATATCCTACATGGGCCATTATAAGAGAAATAGGCCTGTAATAAGATTACTGCACAAATTCAGTCTATGAAAGCGAGGTGTATGTCAGAGAATTGCCTCAATTCAATATCATGTATTTGAGCCGCGGGCTTCGCCCTTGGCTCCAAAACATAATATAGCTTTGTAGCATGCAGGGAGTATATCTCATACATGCTTCATATACCGACAATAGCAGGATGGAGGGCTTTGTCAATTGTAATGACTGTTGATCGAATGAGATTTCTATTTTTTTTTAGTTTTACACTTGGAACCACACTTGGGTCTATCCCTCTCTTTGGATCTGCCTCTGTCATATATGATCACCACACAATAGCCTGATATTTTAGATAAATTCACCTAGAGCTCTGCAGATATCTATTACATACACATTCCATTGAAAAGAAATACTAAAACTGTCATCGTTTCAAAGGACATCATAGTATAGGTAGTGTCACTCAAAGAACTAGTTTAAATTTGCCATTCCAATGAAGAAATCACCCTTCGGAGAATTAAATATCAGTTTCACTATGGGATAGGAAATCGGTCTTCTCATAGCATATGAGAGTGCCATCGGTCTACACATGGAGTTTCTCGCTATCCAATCCTTGTCAACCCCCAACCCCGCCCCCACATACACACACTCCTCCTTCACTGTCCCTGTATTTCACCCAATGAATTTAACAGCTGAAACCATACAGCACCCACCCACCCACCCCCTCTGTCATACATATGGATCAATATGGCAAGAAATGTGACTTTTCAGATAGGTTGTTGAAAAAGTTTTACCCTTTTTTTTAGATTAGAAAGAAATTTTCTATTGGCAGGCCTGCCATGTGATACAATATACACATAATTTGAAAGGTATTTTATATGTGTATATGTGAGCACTACATGTTTAGTTCTGGGCATTCCACCAAAATAAACATAAACACTACAATATTCATGAAAAGTCAGCCTTTCTCGCTGCATGGGTCTGTAGCTCCATTACACTCCGCTCACCTCAGTTTTCTCAAGAATCAATTTTCATTGTCCCCAGGGGTCTCACGTCCTTTTTTATCTACCCCAGCCAGGGGAGGACTGTGTTGTACCCCCCTGACCTTCCAGCCCTTCTACCCATCCAAACATTAACCCTTTAAGGGCCATAGTACATTAGCCCATCATGCCTATTGGTTGGTCAACATGATTCTCTCTTGATCGGCTTGCATCCCCATGCTTTATTAATTCGTGCATCACACCGACCCTCCTTTATCAGACCCACAGGGTTAGCATAGATAAACAGAATTAAATTACCATGGCGTAAATTGTGGTCGATCCACTTCCCCCTCGCGGAAGACAGCCCCCGAGGGCAACAATGTATACCATGGTCGTTTTGTTCTGAATTTATTTCATGTTATATTGATATTGAGATGATTAAAATCAGTGAATTTAGCATTTTAATAAGTCACGTGACCAGTAGTATGGATCAAGACATTATACACCACCTGGGGTGTGGCGTATGGCACTCTAATGTAAGTCTATGGCTTTTTGTTATTCGCATGAAATAACAAATGGATACAGTGCTGATGGGTTACTTACCAAGGCTGCATTGAGGCATCTTGCAAATGGAAATGCACTCTTAATAATTTAAGAATTTTAAGCATAATCACCAAATTAGCAGTTAGTGTAGAGGATGCGGGTAGGAGGTGCTCCCTCCTTTCTGTTTGTATACTTAAGGGTTCAGCTGTTTTGGGCTATTGATTTTGCTAAAAGGAAAGTGCGTATACAGTGGGTCAGGTCACCAGAAAGCAGTAGATTTTGTGTTTTTGGGGTCATTTTGGACTCTAATGGCTCTGGAGAAAGAAGTTGTGACCCAATCTTGTCTTACATAGACTCATTTGATAGAGGACACTTAGGGCTATCAGAAAAATGTTAATTTGTGATCATGCATAAAAGATTTCAGACTGCCAAAGTGAAAATAATGGCCAAATTTGTTCTTTTTTTACTTTTTGTATTTTTTACAAGTGTCCTGTATTGAATAAAGAACATCTGAAGTATCCCAAAGTTATTTTTCATATTGTATATGATCATAGGTATCATTTCCATGAGGTTTGGACATGTTACTGAATGGGAATTTTTCATCATGTGTCTTTGAAAATGGAAATCTGTAATTTGTAATGTCCGGTACCTAAATCTAAATCACTTATATTACATGGAAAAAATAAAGCTTCAGCATTTTTGTTATTACCTATATAAAGGGACCTATTATCCCCTACATTGGTGAAGAAAATTATGTGTCTATCAGCATTTGTCTCCCTGTAAGAGCAGCTTATGTCAAATAATTCTGATAAAAGTACCGGACGTTAAGTAACGTCTGGTACTTTTATCATCATGTAAGAGGCAGTCTACTGTGCATGCATAACTCAAATTTTGTTCCATTTCATAATTGAAGTCAATAATAGACATATTGGCCTTGCTATTGCATGTGTTTGCTATGCAAAATGGGATATTCTATATTACTGACAGCAACTTTAACTACCTGCATATTTCATCATTTTGGTACCGGACGTTACATGACACAAAACAAACAATAAAAATGGAACCGGATGTCCTAAGTTGGTATTCTTTGGTTTCCTGAGCTGAGGGGATGTCCCTTCACAAATTTGTTAGGGTTATATAAGGTAATTAGAAATTTAATTTTTAAGGGCCTTCAAGGGCAAAATCTTACACTTTCCGACGACCTGACCCATGTTCACCCCCTCCCCCCCAAAAAAAATAAATAAAAAAAATAAAAATCCTGGATCTGGCACTGGTGCGGCGCTTCACGGATCACAATCGCCCTCCTTGTCACTGTGCTTCACCCTTTGTCCCATGAGAAGGTTCGGCAGCATATGTGGATCAACACGGTAAAAGGTACCCCCACGTACCACCTCGCAGGCGTACCTTTTACTGTGTTGATCCACATATATCCAATGTAAAAAAAACTAGACTCTATCCTTTATTGTTCCCAGTCTCATTTAAATTGGTTGTCTGAGAAAACCTATTGGCAGCTGATTGAAACAACTCATTCCCTTTTCTCATTTACTTTTCAATATCCTATTTCTTCCTGACCTTCTGATTCAAACCAATCCCATCTCACAATTTTCTACTTATCATCTTCAGTGAGTGCATTCCCTCCTTTTCTCCAGCATAGTAGAATATGTTGAATCCAAAGTCATCCAAACAGTAAGGCATCTCCCAACCCTAGTTTTCAGATCTTTAAGAGTTATCTTTCAGAACCAGATTTCTTACAAAGGTTGCCAATTGTTAACCCCAATGGACACTTTGTTACGTGCCTCAAACATGGCAGCATTGACGAAATTTGGACCTTCACACTCTGGGAAATTCCATTACTGTTTTAGCAGCAGGCAGCTAAAGAAATCTTTGTATACAAAACAGCTGACTAATGGCCAACTGACAGCCATCAGTCACTGGCAGATGGCATAGGGACAAAATCCTTAGCCCTCCCCGGCTTTCTAGTTCCATCAGAGCTTAGAGTATGATTATTTGGTTCACAATTAAGCCCTAATCTTTTAGATTCCACTATAACTGCACACCAGCGGCCGACTAGCTAGCGCCATCATTGTATATATGTGACGTCATGACCAAATTGTACTCATAACGCGGCTGGCCGTCATCACCAGCCTGTAGCTGTACTCTGATTGCCATCAACATCCTGTCGCTCAAACAGTGATGAAATTTCCCATAGCTTTAAGGTCGAAATTTCGGCAGAGCTGCCAGCTTAAGGTGTGTGATGTCTGTCCTCAGGGCTGGATTGATGCAGTTGCACATTGGTTGAGGCGTTGGTCCCACTGCCAGTGGTCGGCAAATTTTTGCTAATATGATAAATATTTTCTATTGTTTTGCAATATTATAAATTGTCAGATGAGCAAAAATAAAAGTGGAGCAAGCACTTCAGGGTTGGTTACACTGCCATTGTAGAGGTACTCCACTACATCCCCACACTATATGCGGTTTAGCAAGAGTCTTTGGGGCAATGTCCCAGCTAGCCATTATGCCTTTAAGGTCTGCTGATGCATTAATGCATCATCACCATTGGTCATCATGATGCACCAATGAAGTACTTGCGACACTGCTCACCAGTACTTCTTTCGAGCATCTTGGCAACCCTCTAGGGTCAGCATGATGCTCCAATGAAGTGCTGACGAGCAGTCATTGGTGCATCATGACGACTAATAGGCATGATGCACTCCTGCATCAGCGGCCTTTAAAGGGTTAAAGGGTAACTAGAATGTGTTTTGCACTGGGGTAGTTGTAGATATTACAGAGTGGTATGACATGTACACAACCTCCCTCCTCTTTAACAAACCCATCCCAGACTCTCTCCTTTTCTGCACCACTGACCTAGCACTGATCCCAAACCAGGCCCAGTATATATATGTGTACAAACACAGTAAAAGGTACGCTCGCGCACTCCCTCCCATGCGTACCTTTTACTGTGTTGATCCACATATATATATATATCTTATTTAGCAACCCTAATGTACCTGTTCATCATTCCTTTTCATCATGATGCAAAGATGCACCGCTTATGAGTCTGCCTTTCAGCATCCAATTAGTGCATCATGCCGGTCGGCAGAGTTGATGCACTCATGAAGCCCTGGTGTGTTATGCAGTGATGCGTCATGATGACCAATGGACATGATGCATTAATGCACCTGCTGGCCGTCAAAGGAAAAAGAGACACAGACCTGCCCATGCTTTCCTCATTGGTTACTGCCAAAGTCCTTAAAAGAAAAGAAGACCTTTTTTCATGATTACTTTTTTTGCTAGCCTTTGAACTGAATAAAAAGATCCTGTCTTTTATAAGAGCAGACAGCAGGATGTTGTGCTGCATTGTGTGACGTCACAATTGGTCCAATTGCACCAAATGGTGCACATTGTTTGAGCTAAAGAACTGTTGCAAACATGTCCTTTATTGTAATACCAACATTTCCATAATCATTATATCTTATACTATAGATCATGTGGAGTATATAATGCTATCTATAAAAGTGAACATGAAAGCAGTGTAAAAGGACCCTCATGAATAATACTTATTCATAGCTGAGCAGTGCTGCACAGTCAATAATGTGATGCATTGGGCCAAGTATGACGTCATACAATGTATGATAAAGGCATGCTTCCTGCCCTTATAATAGCAGATATGGCACTATGCGTGCTGCAATTATTGTATTTAGTATAGAACCTACCAAATGAAATCGTCATGAAAATAGGGTGGTCTTTTCTTTTAACCCTTAAATTATATCATGATGTGACTTTGTCTCAAGTCTGCGTTTTCATTTGTCATCATTTGTCATCATTATGCATCAGTGCAGTGTGATAGAGGCCTCTTTTTACCATAATGGAACCATTGCAAAATATGCCCTAGTCCCAGAGTTCCCTTTTGTCTAATACTAATGTCATCAATAAGTCTAATATTTTGTCTAATCAGCTCATATAGACATCTATTTCATTCAATGGCTTACAAGGTATGCCTCACACTTTAACATGTTGTTCCAAGGTACAATAGGGATTATAATGTGAATAGCCAGATCATATTACTTCTTGCATCTCTTTACTTTATCAATTACACCAATACACAATGAAATTTAAATATTATTTGCTTAACGTTGGTGGAACTCTGAATGTCATGAATAAAAATAGTTAAAAAGTAAAGACTCAACGTTTTGTAAACTGAGGGCTTAAACCAACGGGCCGAGGAGATACCAGTTCAGGCATGAACACAGATGTGACCTATATATTGACCAAGGTATGGGAACAAAAGGACAAAAAGATGGATATAAGAGAAAATGGGACGCAAAATGCCCTGGGTCAAATGGACCACTCCATCAGCGGTAAGCACAAAGAGGCAAACGCTGTCCTAGGGTTATATAAAGGGGGGTGTTTGTTTGGTGGGGGAGGGAGAAGAGGGTGGGTGGGGCATGGAGTCACCGATACCGGTACCTACCTTCTATCTGCAGTCACATAAACAATTCTGTCTCGGTCAGGCTACCATCCCAGTATAACTGAACTACTTCCCTCACAATAAACTGCTCCCCTCATCCTGAGCTACTACCCTCACATTGAGCTGCTCCCTTTACACGAAGCTACCCCCCTCACCCTCAGCTGCTCCCCTCTGACTGAGCTGCTCCCCTCACCCTAAGCTGCTCCCCTCACACTGAGCTGCTCCTCTCTCCCTGATATTTTCCCCCTCACACTGAGTTGCTCTCCTCACACTGAGCTGCTCCCCTCACACTGAGCTGTTCCCCTCAACCTAAGCTACTCCCCCATCCTTAGCTGCTCCCCTCACCCTAAGCTGCTACCCTATCAATGAGCTGCTCCCCTCAAAATAAGCTCTCACACTCAGGTGCTCCCCTCTGACTGAGCTGCTCCCCTCACACTGAGCTGCTCCCCTCACACTGAGCTGCTCTCTGCAATGCCCTTTTACAATACCAAATGTCAACTGCACTTTAGTGCACAGCTTTCCCATGGACAAATTGATCATTCATCTTCTGCGATCAGATCCATGATTCACTCTCTCCAACAGAGGGTTCAACAAAATAAAAGAGTCAACCTGACCCTGCAGGTCGGGTGTAGATAAGGGGTCCTTAACCTTTTAAAGGCTGCTGATGCCCTTATGTTGTCATGATGCACTAATGAAGTGCTGACGAGACTGCTCGCCAGCATTTCATTGGTGCATCATGACAACCCTACAGGGTTGATAAATATACTCCTGGAGGGTCGCCATGATGCTCAAATGAAGTGCTGTCGAGTAGTCAAGCTCGCCAGCACTTCATTGATGCATCATAACAACCAATGGGCATGATGCATTAATGTATCACCGGCCCTTAAAGGTTTAATGCAGGTTTAACCAGCACCCGGGTTGAGTTGGGGACAGTTATGTTTTCATACTGACCTTATCCCACAGCGTGTTTATACAGGGGTTGTAACTACTGAACTCCTCCCTTTTTTGACTACTGAACCCATCTCTGATAAACATGTATTTAACCTTTTAAGGGCAGCATCATGCATAAAACTAACATTGGACAGCATGATATCCAAATGAAATGCTGGCAGGCATCAATTAGATGGTATTTTCCGTGGTGAATTGCTGGTAAGTCTGCTGAAGCATCGTTCGCTTGAATTGGCAATTATCCGATCAATTTTTTTTAACCATACCTTTCATATATTATAGATAGTCGACTTAGGGTTATTGCGACTGATTGTATGCCTGTGGAACCAGTTCTTAATGCCACATATTTGCCTTTAAAGGGTTAGAGAATTTGTGAAGGAAGAGGGTAAGAGGGGGGACTGCAGTGGTAGGGGCGATACACTGGTTTGAGGAGAGAGAAAGACAATAAAGTTCCAGGTCATTACGTTCGATGTACCTACCCACAATAACATCAAGGAGTCCCAGAACGATTCAACCCCTGTGTGTCAGGGCTCTTTGTTGAACCTAACTGCGAGCGACCTAAGGGTATTGCATTGTATACCATTGAATGATCTCCCCTCTGAACTGAGAATCATTTGACAGAAATGAGTAGCTATTATGCAGGGAAAGGAGCCCCCAGACTGTTTAGGAGGGGATTGGCATTCTTTTTCCTTTTTTCAATTTATTTTTTTTTTCCAAATGCTTCTCATACATGATAGTTTAATAGCCGCAGTTGTCTAAATCTGTACTAGAGCTTAGTTGAATTCGCTGTGTCCCCCCCCCCCTTTGACTTTGTCTCATTCTGTCTATCTAGTTGTCTCGTTGTCTGTCGGTCTGCCTTTGCCTTTCTTTGCATGCATGTTCCTATCTCTCTGCATGCCTGTTCTGTCTCTCTCTCTCTCTCTCTCTCTCTCTCTCTCTCTTTCTCTCTTTCCTCTCTCATTCTCTTTCTCTTTTCTTATGTCTGTCTGTCTGTCTCTGTCTGTCTCTCTGTCTCTCTGTCTGTCTCTGTCTGTATGTCTCTCTCTCTCTCTCTCTCTCTCTCTCTCTCTCTCTCCCTCCCTCTTTCTTTCCCTCCCTTTCTCCCTCTTTCACCCCAACATAACTATGTCCACACATCTCTTCTCCCCTTGACCCTCACTTACAGCTTATTGACCTGCTCGGTTCAGCTCGGCAATACTCGGGAATGCTCGGCAATTGTTCAGGCCGTGTTCGTGACATGCTCGTGGCTTGGTGGTCGGGTTGTAGAGAGAGGGTGTGATGTGGCTGATGAGACTAGAACACGCCCTCGGAATGTGATTACCCGAATCCAGCGGAACGTAAAAAGCCGTCCTTTCACAGCTGTATTTGCATAGATATTAATACCTTTATTTGATTATCTAATTTTGGAGGGGCATGGAGGCCAGGATGTAGAGGAGGGGACGACTGTGTGGTATGGGGCAGGGTTGTGAGTCATAGCTAGAAAGGCGCCATATTGATTTCTTGTATAAACATTGAACCATAGTATTGAGGCGTAGATATTTTAAATTGATAACATGTAGATACATGTGCAAGAGAAGGATATTGGTTCTATAATTGTCTGGCTGTTTGTTATCTGACACAATTTGAAGTATGCCATTGCAGGACAAACTTCTTTGAGCAATGAGTCTCAGCACTCAAACCGCACTTTCTTTTTAGAGCATTTTCACAGCACTTAAACTGCACCTTTTTCTTAATTGAGCATTTTCACAGTGTAATCTTATCCTACACTAATCATTTAATCGTATTTCAATAATTGAGATATCTCGACATGTGCACGGAAATTATTTCCCTTTTTTTCCATAAGCCAAGGATCCACTAACAGTACAGCCATGACAGCGTCACATGCGGCACTGGTTTTCTTTTGTTCTAGTTGTGAAATCTGTTATTTATTTACATCATAAAATGCATCGGGTACCCTTTTTGCTTGCCAGATCAATGCCAAAATGGAAATGAACAAAAAGTGGAACAAAGGATTTCAGGGAATGCACCATTTCGCTGCCGCTGATGTCGTAAAGTGGAGCTCGGGCAACACGATTGCAAACCCTCTGTGTTACCAGAAACTGGACGAGTTGACACTTTTTATCTTAGGTTCCTAATTGAGAATACCTTTATTATAGTATCAACCATAGTACTGGTCAGATATTACTTTCAGGTATTTAAGACGCTCATGATTATCAAATCATTGTGAGCTAAATGCTAATACCGATTAATTATCAAACATGATTAATTTGACAGGTTACAGAAGTTAAATTCAACAGGTTTTCATTGACTTCTTTTTCATACTCGCTATTTTGAAGACCCCGTTTCACTGTGTCCACACACTAGCCCCTCTTGGTAACAAGCTGATGGAGACACATATAATATTAACAGTTCCTAGCATCACATTTCAAGCTATAGCTTTGACATGTTGACTGCCTAATGCATGATTGAACAACGTCCTCTGCCAAGCCGTCAACCGTGACAGAGTCAGAGAGGCTTGCTGACAGAGATAATTCATTTTCAGATGCTATCCAGGAGGCCATTTCTTAATGCACTACGACTGCACGTCGCCACTACGATTTGAAATCCCAAAACTTAATGCCAGTAATCGTAGGTAGTGTCCTACGACTGCTCTGTACGAGTTTGCTAAAGCAGTCGTAGTGCTGCAGGTACTACATACCCAACACTATTGGTCTTTGATGTCACTTAATTAAGGGTCCTCACTACGACTTGAAGGTGAGTCATAGCATGTTAAGAAATGGCCTCCTGCAGCTTAGGCATCCTTGAGTTATTGTGGATTTATTGTAGGTGTCTACATGTATACATGTATGCTAAGGGAGTGCCACCCTATATATGAAACCCAAAGTGTGGCATTCACCTTCATCCCTAACAACAATACAATCCTTTTCCCAAAGTTGCAAGGGATCCGTCATTATTTTCGGAGGGATTCCTTGCACGACCATTCTACCACCTGGGCCTTCTTGTAAAGACTACACCTGTTCAATGCAAGTCAATTACAGTGGTTCACTGTCTTCCTTATATGCTGGGGTTTTACAGTGTTGATATGAAGGAGAAATAATTATACAGAAAGTGATAAGCTTCCCTCATCTTAATTAGCATTAGACTTATAGACAGCAATGTATAAACTTGATCAATAGGGTAGTTCACCCATAATTCAACCGCTAGAGTTTCTTCGGACCTAAAACCAACGTTTTAGGTGAGTCATCTACCTAAGCCAATTCGCTTCCAATTTGCCTTCAAATCCTAATGCCTCCAGATTTTGACACCTCTATCGCCCCAGCGTTTATTTCAGACAGGCGTTTATTTGAATACTGTTTTCAGTGCTTGGAATTGATTATAACACCCCTGTACCCTTTTGTTTGAAACCGTTGCCTATTTGAAATCTTGGCACTTAAACGAAACACTACAGTACGCGAAGGGGCTGGCCTGGTATGGTCGACCTTATGTACTAGCTAGCTATGAATAGAGCGGTTGACTTATTGACAGACTACCCTATGGAGATGTCTACACTGTAGCATCAGGTAGTGCTATGTATGTTGCCAATGGAAGCAATATCAATATTAAATGAAGAAGTACACAACAAATGCCTTTTTGATGATCTAAGTGCACACCTTGACGTACAACCAACATCCTGGTATTCCTATCCCAGAATGCACTGTGGCACATGGACGCCATGATGGGAGTATTTATGCTATACAACAGCAGAGGAATTTCAAGGAAATAAACGAAGTAGGTGTATCTATAGCAGCACATTTCATGTTATCATATAGTACATTCATTTTTTGCTAAGACCAAAATACATTCTGTTGTAAAAGCGACAAACGTTGAAATACCTTTTGTAAGGCCATTGGAATGCTTTGAAAATATTGGCATGTTAAAATTAGTTTGATTTTTTCATTCCTATCCCAACTCATTATATATAATATGTTAATAATTATGTGAAGTGATATTTTTCCGAAATCATCACGAGTGTCCATGGCAATAGTTTTATGTAACGTTTTGATAATGAGGGGAAATGCTCCTTCGATATCAGATAAAATTTGACAAATTCAACCCTTGACATCACAGACGTTTTAATGTATAAATAATGTTAACCCTTTAAATGAGCTGTTTGCTACTACTTCATCTAGATATTAAACTGTGCAGATCAGTCTATATGATTCGCATATAACTTGTCCTGTGTAATTCCCAGGTTTCCATGATGAGGACGTATATATTTTACATCAGTTTCTTCGTGTTCACCCTCGGGCCCATCACTGTGAAGGGATGGAGCGGAGGTAAGGCGTTTCTGCTGCTGCATTAGGCCAAAAAAGATATTGCGTGTTTCCAGTTACATGACTCAAATATCTAGGGTCGGTAGGTCGGATTATAAATATTTGTATAGGAAATGTTAGGGCAGATATCAATAAATTCATTCAATTCTTTGATTTTATTGCACGATATTAAAGGAAAAATGTGATAAATGTGAAAGACATGAGGAATATGAATGAAATATGTAACGTAGATGAATTAAATGACAAAATCCTAAGAGTATTGAAAAAAAAATCGAAAAAGTTATGCAAAAAAAAAAAAACAATCGAAAAAATATGAAAAGAATTCCTCAAAATGAGAAAAAAGTGTAGGGTTGACCCTGTTTGGCTAGGGTCGGTCGGATAACTGGGAACACAACCATTTTTAGGCCTTTTACCGTTTTCTAAAGCACTGGTTCCAGAGGCTTACAATTGGTCAGAATAACCCTAATCAGACGGTTTATGATGCATCAAAAGTATAGAAAACCTGGTTTAATTAGTTCTAATCCAACCCATCGGTTTACATCGGTTGGATCCATTTTCGGCTAATCCAACCCATTTTCATCGAGTAGATGTATAAGGAAAAATCATCAGATTTGCAAAAAAAAAAAAAAAAAAAAAAAAATAATGGACCCGACCGAGACAGAGGCCTTTTAAGCATCAAGCTCCTAATACACCGGTATATTCAATGAACTTAACCCTCTGGAGGGTGTCTTGACACCATAGGATAACTCAATCATTATTCTCCAAAAACTCCTGTTCATTTGTTGGCATGACGGTCCAAACCCATGCCTAAAGGTTGCTTGCCAGCACTCTTTTGGTAAATAAAAGTAGCATGCCGATAATTGGTGAAGTCCCTGGGAGTAGGCTCCCTAGGATTGTATTTGTGTATCATAGAGGGATGATTGGTAATTGGATCCTGAGACCCTTCCACACCCCACTGAACAGGACTCGAGTTGGGAACGTTCACAACTTGGGCAAGGAGAATGTGATTATCTCTTGAAAATGTAGACACGCCAGAACATCTTATACTCGAGAAAATCCCGAGTCTTTCCTGGGAATATCCTGAGTCTTACCCAAGAAATTCCCGAGCCATTCTCGAGATCTAGACTAGGGAACTTTCTACATTTTCAGGAGATAATCACGTTCTCCATTTTTTTTTTGTATTAACAAGTGAGTAATTCTTGAGATCTTGTTCAGTGGGACTGGAGGCCGAAACCACTATTGTTGAGTAATTCGTAATATCAAAATGTACATATACAAATGAGTACCACATTTACAATATGTTATTTTTTTTTATATTTTTTTTTTTGCAGATATCAAACTTGAACAAGAAGCCGACAAGTGGGATATTGATTTATCAACAGCTAAGATCTACAATGACTATGAACACACTGTCAGCTTCTCAGTGTCAATTGTTATTCTTACCAGTGAGTGCACTTTCATTACTATATAATATGTCGCAAAGCTCAATAGCCTATTTTCCCACCAATTTTATTAAATAGAACACAGGGTGTTATCTGCTTAAAACATCCAGTTTGTTCAAAAGATTAATTGTGTTATCTGCTTAAAACATCCAGTTTGTTCAAAAAGATTAACTGATTTTGGAATGACCTGCCGATTATGTGGCCAATAGTCCAAGGATGTGCCACACATGACATGCTATTTTCTGATTTTTGATCATCAAATACATCTTAAGTTTGGAATAATCTGCCAGCTTTACAATAATTGTCCTAAGTTGTATGTAAATGACTAAATAGCTCTTAAACAGTAACTGATTAATGGTGAAGAGGTTTTGTCAACTGGAAAAGAACCATGCTACAGTGCTCAGATGACGTGAAGGCCATTTCGTAATGTATAACGACTACACACAGCCACTACTATTTAAAAATGCCAGGAATAAGCCAGGCTATCGTAGGAACTGCCCTACGACTGCTCACTACGATTAGCAGCTATGCAGTAATTACATAAGGTTAGGTAGGGCAGTCGTACTGGTGCAGATATTAGGAACTACTAGTGCATGGTACTGTTATGGCCAAATTGTTAGGTTCTCACTACGATTTAAAGAACAACAGTCATAGTGTGTTAAGAAATGGCCTCCTGAAACATATGCTTCCCATCAGGAGAAAATACTATGATGAAGGCATACCGACGCAGTAATAGAAATAACCCTTTTTCTATATGAGATGAATGTTAACTGGTATATTCTATTCATTCAAAGGTCCGATGAGTGCCCATGCCACAGGAAACTTCAACCTGACTGTGACTTTCAGTACATCGGGCAATATAGATGACTCCTTGATGTTAAACCCCATAGTGGTCATAGACTCTACGGACCAGCTTACTTCAGCTCATGCTACAGACGAGCCCTTTGTTGTTAACGGTAGTGCCCGTATCACCACAGATGATAACGCGGTCACCTGTAACACCATCAGGTAATGTGGTATTTCTTTTTACCTTTATTTATCATAGCAAGTTCCTTGAGAGGGCCACCTAAATCTACGTCAGGTGAAGGGATGACCTTTCGGATTAATCAGATTAAACATAGCAACTGTCTGGATTATTGATTACCGTTAGCATTTTGCTTTTTAGTCCATGTATCCATGACCATTCTATCAATTTTCTGATTTTTAAACCCCTTCTTGATTCTGGGGGTTTATCTAGGATATTTGTTTCTATCTTCTTCGGCTTTTATTGACATGGATGCACCCCTGGTATTTCCGAGTATTATATCTTGAGGTTTAGAGATGTAATCCGATATCATCTGAAATGAAGAGTTCACCTTAATTGAAATATCAAAATGTGCTAATCCAGTAATTGCCACTGTGAAGGCCTCAATGTATATCAGTACCTTGCAGTCACATGCAGTCCTAGCTCTGGAGGGCATTTCAAAACCATAGCTATAGATATCGTTTTGAAACGCCCTGCAGAACTTCAAGTATGTGTCATCCTGTTCCTTTTTGCAGCCACGTTTGTGTAAAATGGGTCACAGACCCCTCAGGGCCAACAATCACAGATTCAGACTCAACCAATGACTATTTGTGTAAATCGTACTCTACTAAGTGTGATACAGGTAGGTTCAAAATCCCATACATTAAACGTTTGCCTACGCCCACAGTACCCATTAGTCGATTATGCAGGAATTTGTTAAATGTTGAAACTAAAGCATGGATATATACTTCAATTTAAAACTATAGTTTGCTTATTAATGATTTTTCCAATGAATGAACCAGAGATTCCCTGACTGATCTAGGATGACACTTCATCCGCCTTCTCTGTTTTGAAGTAGCAAATTGTGCGATGATATCAAAAACAAAATATCCAGTCTCTTATAATTAATCATCACCTGACTAGAATCATCTGGTAAATTTCAACATCAAGAACCTCGAATTACCCTAAAGGTAGCATTCAATAGCTGATCAATTCTGTAGTCATTTCTCTCTCCCCGATTTGTATGATCAGTCAGATTTTCGTTCCTATATGGTATCAAATGACCTATGTCTCCATTATCCGAAGACACTATAGGCCTCACCCTGTTAGCAGTGATGTACGCGTAACAGGTTAAACATTCCCTATTTCATATTGTACAGATGGAGTTTTGACAGACCTGAGAGTGGCCCTCGTGGACACTGTGGCCTTCTACCAAGACGCTGACATCCACTTCACCTTCAACACGACCTTTACCTATAGTGGCCGCCCAAGGGCAGGACAACCCGGTGATGATCCAGGGGGTAATTTCTAACTTTAAAAGAAAAAATCTTTCATCGGAATGATCAAGATGACATAATTATTGAATACAGAGAGTAATACTTTCAGTTGCAACGAAACTCTTTCATTTTGATCGTATATACTGCAAGTAATTCTGAGAGGCTTTCTTTATGTCCCTATTCAGGTTTTTGGGTTAAAAGAATCATGGTTTCTGTCAGAAGTATAATATATGATAATGCCGTGTGGGAAATTCAAAACGTTGATTTAAATTTATAGAAAAATTCTGCAAGTTATTTTGTTATTTTACCACCAACCTGATCATTTCACTAAAAGATTTGAACCCAACTATCATTTGATTTATGAATCCAGGACTTGTCACACTAGAATTCTACACTAGAGCTGACGCGTCTTGTGACCCGAGCACAGATCAACTGGTCGGTATCAAGGATTGGACCGAGCTAAGTAATTCCATACAAATGCTGGATGATGGACAAGTAGTGAGCCTTGCTGGAAACTCCAGGGTTAGAATACCCAGTGCAGCATGTGGTCCAACGGGTCAGCATTTATGTGCACATTATGTCGTTAGCGCTAACGGATATACGGATGACGATACGACTAATGACTGTGTTTGTGCTGATATAAGTGCTAATACCGTGTGTGAGGAAGGTCAGTATTTCTCAATATACATCTAATTAGTATTCTGATATGACCCTTCCCTTTTATGTCATGTTTTAATTAGGGTGACCAGTGATTTTAGTGGCAAAATCAAAGAAGAAAACTCGATGAAATTATAGATTTTAAGGCCTGGTTCCACTGGTGTGGATCAACACGGTAAAAGGTATGCCCACGCACCCCCTCGCGGGCATACCTTTTACCGTGTTGATCCACAGGTGTACAAGCAGTCAGAATAGTCCTAATCTGAGAACTCTTCATATTGTAATAATATAAGAAAAATCGTTTGGATCAATGCCTCCCAGACCGGTTTATGCCTGTGGAACCAGGACTTTACTATGGTTTGTTCCCTTTGGTTCACTATGAGTACTGGCTTTTTGAATTTCATTGTGGGGGGCGAGGGGTGGCATTCTGGAGGCCTTTCAATTTGCTTGCAAATTGGTTCTGGTGGAGAGTAGACTATACAGCCAGGATTTTGATAAACCGAAAGGGGTGCACTACTAAGTGGAGACATTCAAGTATATTAATAACAGCCCGAGACATTATCCAATTACTAGGATTTCTTTTGTCGAAGATCGATAATGAACGATACAGCTGGTCATTGGGTGAAATACTTGTCCTTCGGTGGCTACTCACATACATTTACTATACTGGATATGGCAGAGAGAAGAAAATACAAAATTGCAATTTGGCGCATGGTGTAACTTTCATCCAGAGGCACATGTACCAAGATATGATATGTTAACTGTTGTTGTATTGATCGTGTATGAATACATTAACACACGGCCCTGCATCATATAGCTCATTTATTATCAAAGTGGTTTCAGCCGCTCCTCCTCTCCTACCGTGAAACTGTGACATGGATCAATAACAGACTCCATATGTTGCTTACTTGGCACCGTATTACGATCGGCTTTTTGGCAAAATAGAGTTTCCAAAAGTTTAATTAAGGTTGGATACTAGCTGGGGCCTAAAATAGGGATTGTTTCCAAAACCCGACCAACCCTATCGCACAAGAGGGTAAACTTTTTTTTTTTTCATTCTGAGAAGTTTGTTAATTTTTCAACAATTTTTCGTATTTTTCGTGATTTTCATCCATTTCTTTTATGAAGATCATCTCTGTGTGTACAGTTTAGAGTTTTGACATATATATCTTTTGCATATTTTTCACTTGTCTTGTAAGTATTTACTATTATATTATGATTTCAACGAATCTGACATATCTGCCCATATATTTCTATACAGAATAATAAAATAAATAAATAAATAAAAAATAAAAATTCGACCTACCGACCCTGGGTTTTTGAGTCATGTTCCTGGAAACACCCAATATTTTCTTTGGCCTGGTTGATGCTTGGCAAGCAACAAGTTTCAATGTTCTATGCCGACTGGGTCTCAGGTTATCAAACCTATAGGCTAGCCATCATAACCCTAGTACTTTATCTTCGGTTTTGTTTTTCTTTAAAAAGGAATACAAGGTTTTAGCCATTTTAAAGAATCTGAAAGTCATTATTGCAACTTGTTAGATGCCCCAGTAAAGCAATTTGAATTCCAGGCACATTTGATACTGACTTAGCTTCCCTGACTGTTAAGATAATGGAATTTGAAAAACTTATTTTGGCCTTTAAAAAACAGAATTCACCTTTCCCTTCTCTTCCAGCACCAGACATCATGCCGGTGTACTTTGGAGTCCACATGACAGCTTTCAAGCCCGGCCGCAGCCTCAGGTTTGACCTGTTTGTCCGGATTGAGAAGACGGATGCCAACATGACATTTAATGGTGGATTCTACCTGTCGACTGATGACAAATACGATCAAGGCGATAAAAATGTAGGTCGAGCAAGGATCTATTTTTTTTGGTCTGAGTATCAAATGTTCTGATTGATTACCTACAATAATTATGGAGGCAAATTAAGAAGCCTTAATGCATAAACATATACCTGACTTTGAATCTGGTACTGTATACCCATGCATGCAAACTCTAGCAGGATAGGCAGAAGTTTTGGTTGTACGTAATGTCCTTGTTTGAGTATATTTCCTCAGACAAAGTAATTATTCATAATCTCTTCATAACAGATTCCGTACAGCTACTTCATGGTTGACCCTGCCATGGCAGTCGTGAAGCGTGCTTACCCACCAGGAAATCACTCATTAAACCTGAACGGTTTACCTCTCACTATCCCTAACGACATAGTAACCTCACCGAGTGAATGTGGTCGAGTCTACATTCTCTATCGTGCAGATATAGGTGACTATTTATTCATTATATTCTTATTCTAAATATGAAACGCTAGATCAGGAGCAGTCTCTTCTGGTCAGAATTCAGGGACTACCCTTTCTCATGTTTGGGGATTGTGGGTCCCCATTTTCTGGGGAATATTACTACACACAGTACCTGCCTAAATTTCACCACTACAGCAACCAGCGGCCAGAACTACTTTTACCCATAAATGATGGTTGCCAGAGACGTCTCACGCTAGTGGTCAGTGGTCGAGCTGGGGACAGATTGGATCAGGAGGCCATTTCTGAACAAAGTGCAACTGCTCACTTTCAATTCATAGTGGGGAGCCTTAAATTATTGTAACATTGAAGCGCAATAATTTTGGTCATGTAGTATTTGCTGTACTATGACTGTGCTACCAAACGGCCAAACGATGTTGGCACAAATGTCCCCCCAACAGATCATCGAGTGGACAAGGTTTTCCATTCAATAGAACCTAACTGCACAATGAAATGCTCCTCATGGCATTGAGCGGCCAGAAAATAACCCTAACCCTTACCCTCACACTCACCCTGTCTGAAAAATGCCTATTGGATGGACAAGACTTTTTTTTCTCTCAATGCCCAGTTCAGTGGAATATTGTGTGTAATTAGGAGATCAACCACTATGTAACAACTACATAAACTTGTACTGGAGGTTAATTCAAAAGGCTCTGCCATCGCTACCAATGAGATGTTAGTGATTTTCCTCCCTTATTCTTTAGTGCGATGGTAAGGTTAGCCTGCCTGCCTTTCTGATAACCAGTACTATTTAATGAGTGCTATTAGCCTCAGCCCTGCTTTCACTATTCCAAGCAGAACACACTGTGCACAGTGGCAACAGGTCCACAGAGAAAAAAAAAATAGCAAGTTCTCTTAAGGGTACCTACACTGGGGTTCTGCTTAGAAGTACAGTGTGCCCCCCTGCACCAACTAAGAGAGAGAAGGGAAGCATGACGTAACTATGCCCTTAACGCATGAGTACACTCAAGAGCCCTCAAGGAGTCAGAGAGAATTCATTCAAGTGCACTTAACTCATCAGTAGCCTCAAGAGCAGGTGCATTCACTTTTGTGACGAGGAATGTCCCCCCGCAGAGGTGCACTTGCTCTCAACCACTATATTATCACACTAACATCAGGGGGTATTAGAAGTGGAACTGGAATAGTGAAGGGCTGCATAGTACTTGCTATTCCTGACTGGCCTAACCCCACTAGAAAATGTAGTGTAGTAAGAGTAGGTCTTATGAGATGGTATGAGAATTGCCTACGCTAACATGTCATAAGTAGCAAGGGGAGAGCCTTTTGAATTAACCTCCTGGAGGGTCTTGCCAAAACAGAAACGAGAACTGAAATTGAGAACGTGCACGTTTTGGTATTTCCAAAGGAATACTGGTCAGCTTGGTCGGGTAAAAAGTGCATGTTCCTTACCC
Source organism: Acholoe squamosa (assembly GCA_949317995.1). Classification (NCBI taxonomy): domain Eukaryota; kingdom Metazoa; phylum Annelida; class Polychaeta; order Phyllodocida; family Polynoidae; genus Acholoe; species Acholoe squamosa. Next base: position 77,003,803 of record OX439041.1, on the reverse strand, counting down.
TACTCAAAAGGTGTTTTTCATACATTCTATGGTAAAACTGTTTGTCAACAATGTAAAAACGAGTTAGGCCATGCACGTTTCTAACAGCACTCTCTGAAAATATTTAAGAGGTTCTTCCTCGGTATCTTTTGGCAAGACCCTCCAGATCCTAGAGTACAACTTCAGGGCACTACATACGATCACTGGCACTAACTTAGAGCTTATTATATCGTAGTGGCTGCATGCAGTTGTACTACCTTAAGAAATGGCCTCTTGGACTGAAGTTGCATAGTCTGATGGTGAGGGTTGAAAGAGTGTTCTTCTTTAGAACAGTAATGCAGCAATGGTGAGATATGGCTCTCAGCAGAATTGCATTCACACATGCATAAATGCATACACAATATGACCCCATGTGAAAATAAATCTTTCTTTTTACTCTGATCTTCATTTTGTAAACCAACTTTTCCATTGTAGAAAATGAAGTCGATGAAAAATACGAAAATAACAACGTCTATGCAGTTGAGGTCACACTGATTTGTGATGGAGGTAGGTTCAATCAATATCTCTAAATGGAAGTAAAATAATTCAGTATGGCAGTAAAAGTGTTTTCATTGCTTCCATTCTGCATCTCCGATAGCTAATTCAAGTCAATCGAGTCGGGTTGAGCTGGTAATTATGCACTAAAGTATTGTGCTTCAGACAGGAGCGTGTTGCTCCTATGGTAAAAAGAGCTGTTATTAGGTACCCTCTTTTCAAAAGTCACGCTCTGTTTCACCATTCAACTTGCACTCACCACATTAGTCTGAAAAGTCACATGCCTTGTTTAAAACAGAGAGAGCTGCACTATCAGGTACCTACTCATGTCACACACTCTAATATATTATAGTGACTGACCTCTCCCAACTAGGTACCTACTCAAATCCTCCTTTTTTAGCACAATACTTGAATGATTTTTTTGTGAGCAACAAAAGGGACAAGTTATAGCTACATGAAAAGAAAGGACTGGAAACGGGGGCATTTTTTAGCCAGCTCTTCCTTTTACTATAGGAGCAACACCCTCCTGGGGTCTAAAGTTGTCAAAATAGATAATATTGTGTAGATGAATGTGAAATGAATTTACACCAAGCAAACTAGAGGGGTAAATGTGGTCTCAACTATCTAGTTATGAAACAAAATGCATTGGCAGGTTCATATCTTGACTAGGTCTGCCAGGACTTCCAGGCATCAGGAACCACATCCACCTGGACAGCTTCACCTTCCGGGCACCTGAGCAGCTCACCGTGGGTACTGACTCAGTACTGCTCATCACCTATAATGCCCTGAATGTAGGAGAGGACCTTCCACTTCCCTCTACACTGACCCCTACATACACACTGGTACTGACTGCTGTAGATGGGACCCCTACTGGGGTGGTTCTTGAGGATGGTGTTGCTGGACTATGGGATGACCTACCTGAGGATTACTATGTGCCTATGAGGAGTGGACAATGGCATAGGTTCACAGATGTCAAGGTGGGTTATGTTAAAGACTCCAGGATCACGTTTCATAATTTAAACAATTATTTGGTATAAATTTGGTTTGGAAATCTTTGTGAGGAAAATATTGTTGGTCGAGGTTGTCGATGCAATTCACAACCTGCTGTAGGCCTATTAAATTTTACCATGAAAATTGAAAACGATTTCCATGAACTATCATGTGAATCTAATTCAATGAAAGAAATTTCCTTTAACATTATGGATTGAACCGTTCGTTATCAGGTCATCTAATCCCTGTTCTTCTCTGATAACTCATGCTCACTGAAGAAGAAAAGAGCACCCTGGCCAAAAGGCTTTGGACCCCTGAGTATTCATGATGCTAATATTAATGCAAGGTCATTTTCCCAGGCCATTTCTTGAAGCATAGACCTTTGCTGTGTTATTTCTGTGTTGCATATTGCATGAATTGGGGGGCGATCTAAGTATGTGAAATAATGACCCCCAGGACCTTGTTCAGGTCTATATTTAGTGCTTTAATTAATTAGAGAGTTTAAGACTCTCGAACGTGTACCTGTATGGGTACAGCAAGGGCTAGGAGTACTGGAGGCCATTTCTTAACATGTTATGACTGCTCACCTTCAAGTCGTACTGGTAACCCTTAATTTTGTGACATTACAGCGCAATAGTATTGGCCATGTAATGCCTGCAGCACTACGACTGCCCTACCAAATGCTATGTGATTGCTACATAAGGAGTGATCGTACTGAGCAGTCGTAGTGCATTCCCTACGATCACTGGCACTAACTTTGAGGTTGTGAAGTCGTAGTAGTTGTATGCAGTCGTAGTGGTTTAAGAAATGGCCTCCAGGTTGCAGTACAGGTAGAGGTTAAGATATCATTCTTTATTTGGGCACTGTCTGTATTGAAGTAGAGGGTCAGTGCCTAGTGCATGTTAGGGTGAATTGATTGAGTAATCACAGTGTGATATATTTGCCCTACCACCAATTAACACCTGGAGCTTAATTCAAAACATCCTGGGATCATAACCCAATGATCTTAGTGTAGGCACATATCATAAGACCTGGCTGGTCTACCCTATCTAATGCAGTGGTTGCAGGCCTGTTCAGAATAGCTAGTCCTGGGATCACTTCACTATTTCATTTCCACCACTAAGATCACTGCGCTCTTAGTGAAAGAAATGCATAGTAGTTTCACCTGAGTACAAGTGCACTTTCAGGTAACACTCCATATGGAAAGAGGGAACAGCCTGCTGATTACATAAACAGGGGAGAGAGGACATTTACTGAGACCTTGAGGGCCCTTAGGCCTACTCATGCATGTAGGCCCATTTTCCACCAACCGATATGGGTCCTGTATCGGCCGACGGTAGTTTCCACTGTGGGTCTGCGGGCCATGCCTCTCCATTGAAACCTATGGCAGCCCTGTCGGCCGAGGTGGTACTTTGGTGCAGCTGTCGGCCAACAGAGGAACCATATCGGGTGGTGGAAAATGGCCCTAAGGGCACTCTAAGGTAATTCTTCCTTCTCAAGTTTTGAAGTGAAGTCCTACCCCACTCCCTTTGGTATCCTCTTGCTGCAAGCCAGACTATGTCTTTGCATTAAAGTTACCTTATTTACAGATGGAATCTAATATATTTCTTAGCCCATATGGGGATGGGGAACGATGGTATAAGCACTCTTGTGAAGAAGAGTGACTCCACAGCTATTCCTTTATTTTGGGACTCTTACCCCTGTGCCTAGTCAGTTATTCTTGGAATAGTGTAGGAGGGCTGAGGTTAAGATCGATGCGATCTTAGTGCTGGCTAGGATATGTGAACCCAGTCAACTCTTAAGCCTAATAGGATAAGGCTGATTTATTCATAAGATCGCTGGGGTTGTGATCCCAGGATGTTTTGAATTAAGCTCATGTGCTGCATTTAAACCTGGCTATTATGTCTATGCACTCATTTCATTTAAGGTCATATATAAGTAATACATAATTACAATTTTCCTATAAGTACTTGTAGGGAGGGGTCGACAAGTCAAAAACGTCAAGCTTAGCAGTTACATACTTGTAGATTGGAATACCCCCATGTGACCTATGACGTTACACATAGCAGTAGCCGTACACGTCCATATCTTAAACTCCCTATTGTGAGACCATCCTTACTTATAGGCCTGTGAAATACTGAGAGTGGCTGGTGTAGGATTTGGAAAAGAATGAGGGCATACCCCTCCCCCTGGCAAATTTAGAGAGCCACTCCATCATCATTTCTGCCTACATGTTTGGCATTAAAGAGAAAAATGAGATCCTAACTACAGGTAAAATAGATGAGATTCTCCCATCAGCACATGACAGCTTGATGCTTATTCGAAATATGAAATTAGATTTACATTATAATGATTTTGGCTAGTCTAATTATCTATTCTTCACCCATTATCCATTGTAGGTGACGATACCAAAGACACTCCTCACCCAACTACTGTGCAATACGCTGACCAACATAACGCTGTGTCTTCTGCGCGATGGAGATACCGTCAATGACCACTGCGTTACGACAATGGTGCCTGAGGCAATGAAGGATTGCCAGATAAGTTGTGAGCATTTTGATGATTATTCAATGTGTGCCTTAACCCATTCAAGGAATAAAGCTTCCCTTCCACCAAGGCTTCACAGAAAACATGCCGCCGCCTAAAGCTCGTCAATACAGACGAGTTTAGGGTAGTCAAGGTCAAATGACCACCTAAACTCGTCATACTGACTACTTAGTTGGTCAGGATGACGACCTAAAGTTGCCACTTTGATGACCTAAAGCTGTAGTATTAGGTATCGTCAACCTGAGGACTTAAAGTAGTCTGCACTGACTAGTTTCATGCCTCTCAGTTTTTCAGTGAATTGTTGAAGTCATGTTATCACCATTTGTGGTTTAACCGTTTAAGGGCTGCAGAGGTGTACGTATCTTGCTCATTGGTCATCATAATGCATGGGTGTAACCCTGGCAAGTAACTCGCCAGGGCTGCATTTATGCATCATGCCGACCCTACGGGATTGATACACAGACTCCAGGAGTGTCGGCATGATGCACCAATGAAGTGCTGGTGATAAGTCTCACCCGCGCTTCATTGGTGTATCATGTCGACCAATGGGCATAATGCATTAATGCGTCAGCGGCCCTCAAAGGGTTAGTCAGAAAAGCTTGATATGATAAGCCTCATAAGGTGAACAAGAATTGGACCAACACAGTTAAATGATCATCCCTGAGGCCACTCACAATAAAGGCATATTTACCTTTAGAATACTATGGATATAATGCACCATTGAAGGCTTTAAATGGTATAATGATTTCAGAATAGTGAATTTAATCACTAAAGCTGCATTACTTCCTATTAATAGAAAATAAAATACATCACAATGTATACAATATTTTGTATTTGCTGTACATTCAGATCACCGTGACCTGCAGCTTATTGATTTCAATGCCCCGATCAGGTTCAGCAGCTCGGGCATTCTGAACATCCGCTTAGACTACATACTAACCCTAGCACCTGGGGCCACTGATATAACTGCTTCTGACTTCCGGACCGGACTCTACCTAACACACGATGTAGACACCCTTCCGCTTAATGGACATCCACTGGCCAATGTTGTCTCTGATGCTGGTAAATGATAGAGCTTTAGATCAAATTTTCTTTCTGTATAACCATGTCACCAGCTGATCAAATCTCATGATAACCTAATGTGTTCTATGATAACCACAAGTATTTTGGTAGAGATATAGCCAAATTTTCTATGAACCATTATTTGCTGTACAGAGGAATCTAGGTACCAACAATTTTATGATCTGGAAATCATAGTTAAGTTAGGTAAAATGTCCTTGTTTTCTATTACAATTTCTCAGATCTCAAAAGATCCCAGAAAACAATTCCTTTTCTCTTCGATTCAAGCCAGAAAAGACTTGATCAAGGTAGGAAGCTACTGTAAAATCCATGCTCGATTCATCCTTTCTGTAATGTAAGTTTTCATAAATTTCACCTTTTACAGCTGCATCTGCTGGTACGTCAGTTTGGTGGAGGCAGGAGGCTGAGGGTCTGTCAACATCCACCCCGCCTGATGCCTACTGTGGTTTGCAGTATCTTAGTGTCCTGGTAGATGACATGGAAGTCATTTCTGAACCACATGAAGATAATAACTACATCTACAAGCTCGTCACTATCTACTGTACTAATGGTAAGGTTACTCTTGACTATCTCATGATTCTGGAGCTTAATCCAAAACATCCTGGGATCCCAACCCCAGCGATCTTAGTGTAGGCACATATCATAAGATATGGGGATGGGGAAGGATGGTATAAGCACTCTTGTGAAGAAGAGTGACTCCACAGCTATTCTTTTAATTTGGGACTCTTACCCCTGTGCCTAGTCAGTTCTTCTTGGAATAGTGTAGGAGGGCTGAGGCTAAGATCGATACGATCTTAGTGCTGGCTAGGATATGTGAACCCAGTCAACTCTTAAGATCGCTTAATAGGATAAGGCTGATTTATTCCTAAGATCGCTGGGGTCGTGATTCCAGGATGTTTTGAATTAAGCTCCTGGCCTCAACTGTACCTTTTGGTCATAACCCCGTTGCGTTCACTTGTGTGGCTTTGCAGGTTATAATCAACTCAGGCTTGTGCCTTTATTAATTATAACCCGCAAACCCACACTTGTGATGGGTTATGCATTGATTTATAGCTTAATACCAGCCAGTCTGTCACTGTCTAATGTACTAATAGAAAGGGATCCCTAAAAATCGCTAGACCTGTCACCGTCAACTGTAATAATGGTCAGGTTATACTGAACATCACCAAGCCTATCACCTTCTATTGTAATAATGGTGAAGCTATTAAAAGATACCAAGCCTGTCATTGTTTACTGTCCTATAGTGGTAACGGAATACTGAAAATTACTAAGCCTGTCACTGTCTAATATACTAATGCTAAGGTTAAATACTGAAAATCACTCAGCCTGTCACTGTCTAATATACTAATGCTAAGGTTAAATACTGAAAATCACTCAGCCTGTCATTGTTTACTGTACTATAGTGGTAAGGGAATACTGAAAATTACTAAGCCTGTCACTGTCTAATATACTAATGGTAAGGTTAAATACTGAAAATCACTAAGACTGTCACTGTCTAATATACTAATGCTAAGGTAAAATACTGAAAATCACTCAGCCTGTCACTGTCTAATATACTAATGCTAAGGTTAAATACTGAAAATCACTCAGCCTGTCACTGTCTAATGTACTAATGGTAAGGTTAAATACTGAAAATTACTAAGCCTGTCACTGTCTATTATACTAATGGTAAGGTTAAATACTGAAAAATACTAAGCCTGACACTGTCTAATGTACTAATGGTAAGGTTAAATACTGAAAAATACTAAGCCTGACACTGTCTAATGTACTAATGGTAAGGTTAAATACTGAAAAATACTAAGCCTGACACTGTCTAATATACTAATGGTAAGGTTAAATACTGAAAAATACTAAGCCTGACACTGTCTAATATACTAATGGTAAGGTTAAATACTGAAAATCACTAAGACTGTCACTGTCTAATATACTAATGCTAAGGTTAAATACTGAAAATCACTCAGCCTGTCACTGTCTAATATACTAATGCTAAGGTTAAATACTGAAAATCACTCAGCCTGTCACTGTCTAATGTACTAATGGTAAGGTTAAATACTGAAAATTACTAAGCCTGTCACTGTCTATTATACTAATGGTAAGGTTAAATACTGAAAAATACTAAGCCTGACACTGTCTAATGTACTAATGGTAAGGTTAAATACTGAAAAATACTAAGCCTGACACTGTCTAATGTACTAATGGTAAGGTTAAATACTGAAAAATACTAAGCCTGACACTGTCTAATATACTAATGGTAAGGTTAAATACTGAAAAATACTAAGCCTGACACTGTCTAATGTACTAATGGTAAGGTTAAATACTGAAAAATACTAAGACTGTCATTGTCTAATATACTAATGGTAAGGTTAAATACTGAAAATCACTAAGCCTGACACTGTCTAATATACTAATGGTAAGGTTAAATACTGAAAATCACTAAGACTGTCATTGTCTAATATACTAATGGTAAGGTTAAATACTGAAAAATACTAAAACTGTCGCTATCTAATGTACTAATAATGATGGTATACTAACTTTAGCATAGTGAATAAACGGGCACTAATAGATTCACTGGGTTGATAGGCCCGACCCTTGTACAATACAGATGTTTATTCAAATACCTATTTTTAGTGCTTGATAATGTGACTTGTAGCCAAGTGTCTCTCTGCAGCAAAAGTTTACTCTTCTTTGTATGGCAAAGCATGTGAGGACTTCTTTTGGCATTGAATGAATGACTTACTGAAACATTGTGAGGCTAATTTGAATTGGTGATATGGGAACCCACTTGATTCAACACTCAATTCAACACATTATGGAACTCCTTGAGAGTTTTTTTTTCTATTTTGATACTGAGCAAACCTTTATTCAATTTCATGTATTTTATTACCAGATATATGGAGCATGGGACCATTGACCTTTGACACACCTGAAGGTCAACTAGTGGAGGGCATCAATGTGGCATTCACCATGGAGACCAGCGTGGTATGTGTCGTGCCTGGATGCGACATCCTGGCCGGCAGCGACAACATCATGTTTACCGTTAGTCATGATGACGGTAGTACAGCGGCCACAGAATGGTTCACTATTACAAGCACCTATGATGGAACTGTCACGCCATCTGTTGGTGTTAGCTTCAGGAGTGGACAAATGAGGTATGGGATTTATATAAGTCAAGACAAAATATATAGTTACCATTTTGAGGAACATAATGATATGGAGCAGGAGAAAGATTATCTTTAGATAATTATTTTTATGTTAGTCATCCTTGAATTATTTTTTTTTAATTATCTACCTGTCTCAAGCATCGTAGAATAACTTTATACTTGGGCCTTTGCTTTCTTATCAGTCTGAACAAATCCTCTCTCCCAGCCAATCGATGTCTGACATATAATGGAATATTTATCTTTGAAACAGCACAAACATTTCAACAGATTGAAACACTTAAAAAATTATTCCCATTGAATGATCATGATCATCTAAATGTACGAATCATGATGAATTGTTTAAATAGTTAAATAATCTCTCCCTACAGGACATTCACTATCCAGGGTAGAATGGCATTACAGGAGAATGCATGTTCTAGTGGCACGATTTATCTGACTGTATTTGCTAACTCTAGTTCAGACACAGGCGAAACGGTACTCGATAACAACAAGAAGCGCATAGGTTTCCCATGTTCACCAGGTGAGGAAAACATGTACACTCATAAGACAATAGCTTAGATGAAAATAACAATGGACAATGCAGATAGAAGATGACGCAACGTACAGGCTATAAAATTTTACTTTGGCAATATCATACATTTCGATCAAACGCTAGGGAATCTGCTACATACATAAATCAGAAGATGTATTAGCAATATCAGTTATAGAAAAGGCAAACAGGTTATAATCAATGATAATTCATTCATTTTTATATGCCATGTAATGTTATTTCATGTGTGGTGTAACGCTAATGTAAATTTTCAGGATTACGTGAGGATGACATGCTGAGGGACCTTCAGGCCAACCCTCCCACCCTGATTGGGGTTATCATGGGGACCATAGACAGTATACCACCTAACATACCGATTCTCAACCAGGAGGACAAAATACCATTTGAAATATCATTTCAGGTAAAATTTGATTGGTAAAAGTACACAACTATTATACCTACACATTGTTACTGAAACCTCTTATCCATCCATGGCTACATAGTGCAATGATGTCTGAATAGGGAGCCTAAGTCTCGCGATAAACCATGTTGTAACAAAATGTTTCCCCTTTGGAAATAAAATTACCAACATTTCAATTGGCCCTCTACCAACCCTATATGAAGTTTTTTTGGGTCAACTCTCATCCTTTCAAAAGATATCCAAGGCCTAAAAAATTCCCGGGCCCTTCAAGCCTGCAGGCGATAATATGCTAGGCCCTGACCGATCTGTCACATCACGTGACTTCGGCTCCCTATGTACCTCTATTTAGACCCCCTCCATTTCCGGGTGCATCCATGTGTTATGACCACCTTGTGCAAAAACTCCAAGATGGTCTTGCACCCTCCCCTCCAAAAAATAGAACCAACAAATAAAGCAGGTATGTTTTGGTATTGCAAAATGCTTTCTCGTCACCTGATACATATGCAATGTACACAGTTTTCCAACTCAGCAAGTGCACATAATATTCTCATCTGAAGTACAATGCAGTGTATTATACTCTGCTAAAGAATGATGTACAGTAATTTCAAAATGTGAACAATTCACACATGCATTTTTTTTTCTAAATTCCATGCAGTTCACAGTTTTGTATTGCCGCTCAGTGTACTCTTCTCGGTTCCTAGGTTACCGGTGCTCCTATACCAGTTTCCTGTGGTCTTCCCCCTCCGGTGCCCTTTTCCTTTGCCTTCTTCCTATCTGATGATCATGTATTGGATCCATGGGATGATGCTACCATGTTTGACTTCTCTGATGGTGTAGCTGACAAACTGTGTAACCTGCCTCAGGATCAAACCTACACAACATCTGTATCGGACATGTATGGTAGGTAGCTTTAATCCTCTAAAGGCCGCTGATGCAGGAGCGCATCATTCCCATTGGTCGGCATGATGCACCAATGAAATGGTGGCGAGTCTGCTCGCCAGCACTTCATTGGAGCATCATGCCGACCCTACAGGGCTAATACATAAACTCCTGGAGGGCCAGCATGATGCTCCAATGAAGTGCTGGTAAGCATCTTCGCCAGCACTTCATTGGTGCATCATGACGACCAATGAGCATGATGCATTAATGCATCAGCGGCCCATAAAGCGTTAAGGGTTGAACCACTACTCTGTTTCCCATTGTGAAAGCCAGCATCTGACAGACCGTCCGTGAGATATCAAAAGTTGTTGATATTTGCAAATTTCTACTGTCAGACTTTGCTCGCTTAACGGTGTAGTTTTGTTGAAGCAGTGGATCTCCTTCTGAAAATTTCTGTGCGACTTTTTCCTTGTGTATATTTACTAGGTATAGAACCAGGATTGTATTAAGCCAAAAGTATACCACTGCAAATGTACTGCAAATGTACTGCATATTCCCTTCTGCCAGGGGCATGCAATTAAAGCTCCTGATATGAAAATTGGCGTTACTTCTGTGAGTAGAATGAAATGTCACATATCTGTCACGGTATGATATGGCATGCTCTTTCTGCAGTTATTCTCTAATACAGGGCTGCAATTCAAAGCAACTTTGGCAGGGTAGAGATCCCCCATGCTTACGATTGAGAAATAAAGAATGGAGCATTGATGTTTCTTTTTTTGCTGTAACCAAAACTAAAGGTGTTTCTTTGCCTTCAGGATTTGGGATTCCAGCAGGACGTTGTGGGCATCAGAACCTCATCTTTCATCTTGATAACACAAACAGAATAGCTGAGGTAGCTGAGAGCAATAACCTGGTGGTCACCCCAGTCTATGTAGACTGTCGGACAGGTATGGTGCTATTTATTCTACCCTACACTGCTATAGCCAAAAGTCCCCTATGGACACTTTGTAACCTGCTTTAGGGCTAGCTGGTGATGACGGAAACTACCTTCTAGGAGGCAGGATATTTTCATCTTTGTATATGCACAACAAAATCGCCAACCGACGGACAGCGTAGGGACAGTATTCTTAGCCCGGCCCAGCTTTCTAGATCTATTAAAGCTTGGAGTATGATTATTTGGTTCAAAACTCACTTCTCACCGGCAGCCGACGTGTGGCCACCATCACTACTAGTGAAATCACCTGCTTCAAGCCCAAACACTGATGAAAATGCCCATAGCATTAAGGTTTTGAAGTTTTGAAGTTTTTATTGGGTCTAATAAAACATATACAGATAAGTAAATAAAAGATATGTATTAAACCTAACATGGGCGCATTGCCCTACTTACGTTAGTACCCCTTGATATTTCATATGTAGGAACTAATCATTATACCGGGTATAACTGTCATTCATGGTGTGAGCTAGAGGCACGTGATTTATGTCCTTAGGTTATCTTTAACATACTATGATGGCTCATTTGCGTGCTCTAGGACTTAAAGATTTAAGATACATATGTTATTACTTAAAATTGACACTTTGACTCTCCCTTACCCCAGCATTCCTGGAGGGTGTTGCTCCTATAGTAAAAGGAAGAGCTGGCTAAAAATGCCCTTGTTTCCAGTCCTTTCTTTTCATGTAGCTATAACTTGTCCCTTTTGTTGCTCACAAGTGGTCATTCAAGTACGGTGCTAAAAAAGGGGGATTTGAGTAGGTACCTAATTGGAAGAAGTCAGTCAGTATAATAAACTATAGAGTGTGTGACATGAGAAGATACCTGGTAGTGCAGCTCTCTCTATTTTAAACAAGGCAGGTGACTTTTCAGACTAATGTGGTGAGTGCAATTACTTAGGTGAAGCAGTGCACGACTTGTTTAGAAAAAAGGGCACATACTGACAGCTTTTTTTACAATAGGAGCAACACCCTCCTGGAAACACTGTTCGTTCAAGACCCGTGCTTAATTGAGGTCCAGTGTTTAAGCGAGCCAATACAATATGCAGGAACTTTTACAGTACCATACAACCAGAAATGTTTTGAAGCAAAAGAACAAGACAAGAAAATTATATTATATCTAGGTATTTGACCTAAGTTTGCACTGGCCATATTAGGCTTATCCAATGTGATGATTAGATTTTGCTATAAATGTGCTTTCCTGTTAATATTCATCAGCTGATTTATTAATTTGTTAACTATTGTCTGCCACCACTAGATGTATGGTCTCTGGATAAGCTGGAGGTGACTCCAAAGGGCAGCATCTGGCCTGGTACACCCACAGACCTCTCTGTCACCATTGAGTTCACTAACAGGGGTAGGTATAATTTGTTTTATTGTGTCACATGTGTTTATGTAGTTACATCGCTTCATAACTATACATACAGGCAATTCATAACACAATAGAAATGTATAGGCCTCACTTTTCAATGGTATTGGTGCCTGAACACGCTAAGTCATTTGATTTGCCAATATTTAAACAGGTTTGGTATGTGTTGACAGACTGTTATTATACCTTTTCAAAAATATATACTATTGTGAGAAAATAAACTGCAAACTAAAAAGTAATTTACATAGCTTGACATAATCATGTATGTGTTTTGACTATTATGTACTATTTGGCCCCCTCACCCGGATATCAGTTCAGACAAATGGTATTATGAATTTAACATATACAACAGAACCAACCCAGCCAGAAAAAACTGCATGTGGCTGTTCATTGCCTTAAAGTAACTAATAAAACCGCCTTTTTTTATTTTATTTTTTTTTTAATTTTCATTATCCCTAATAGGTAGGTATGATGTGACAGCATGGGATGTGACACCTGTAGCTGTCAGTGTCTACCTGTCGCAGGATCCACACCTGGATACAACCATGGACAACCTGGTCAGCAGTAATGTGGTCACAGGGCTAGATGATGGTAAGATATTTGTCAATTGTACTCTGTTTACCTTTGATGCAGGTTTTCTAGTTTGAGCAATTATGTTTGATTGATTGATTGATTTGTGTTTTACAGCACTTTAGCGGCACTAAGTGGCTATCCCGTGCTTCACAGGTTGATAATTTAACAGAGGAATGTGTCAGTGCCCGCGCATATGTGTACCACACACATCCTGAGGGGATAGGAAAGAGGAGATATAGACCCTTTTAAGTGGGCTAGGGAAGCCCGCAATTATGTTTGAGCAATTATGTTTAAGGGACTTCATTTCAGGGAGGGGGGGTAGGGTGGTGCTGAACGGTAATGGGTGATCAAAGATGACACATTTTGAGGAGGAAGGGCTAACAGTGGATGGACCCATGTTTCTATGCTTAGATGTTCCATCTACCCACTAGGGATTAATTTGGAGTCAATATCAAATTTCGGCCAAAGTAGATTATATCATGGGTAGCCAAATGGTGTTAGTTATTGAACAAGTAATCAATGGATAATTCATGACGAGTGTGTGTTAGTGAAGGATAATTACACAAGGGCGTAGCCCGAGTGTAATTAGCCTTTGCTAACACACACGAGTCATGAATTATCCATTGACTACTTATTTTATTCCACGAAACCAATAAATAATCAATAGAATACCAATAAATTCAAGTTGAAAACATAAAATTGTTCCCCTTCCCCGGGACTTGAAGCCAGCCATTGACATTGTGTGTACGGGTACATACACCTCGGTGCCCGGCAGCGGACAGCGACAGCAACCGTCTCGGCTTGGCTTGCTTTGAATGCGTCTCGCGGTTATGTTTGTGTATAATACACCTTGTCGCCCGGCAGCGGACAGCTAAAGCTTTGAATGCGTCTCGCGATTATGTTTGTGTAATACACCTCGTCGCCCGGGAGCAGACAGTGACAGCGCATACGGCGAAAAAGACACGCCCGGACCGGGACTCGACCCGCGTACCTCTAACGGCTCAGCGCAATGTGCTAACCACTAGACCACCGCGTCTCCTTCTCCAGCGGCCTTCTCGGCTTGGCTATATTTGAGTTCGTCTCGCAGTTATGTTTGTGTGTAATACACCTCGTCGCCCGGCAGCAGACAGCTACAGCACACACGGCGAAAAAAAGATGCTTCTCGTGGTTATGTCTCCTCCTCCAGCGGCCGTCTCGGCTTGGATTGATTTGAACCCGTCCCGTGGTTATGTATACACGATTGGTACACACACCTCGGTGCCTGGCTGGGCTTGCTTTGGTTTGGTTTTGTTCTAGCCAACCACTACTTGTCAGTCCCTGTGGCACAATGCATAGGGAGTTGGACTAGGGATCTGAGACTGCAGGTTCAAGCCCTGCCCTGGCCTTGAAAATTTCGTGGGTTTTAACATGTAACATATGACATGTAAGGACATGAGAGGCGTGTGGGTTATCCATGGATAACCACTCGGCATGCAGGTTATCCATGGATAACCTGCACGCCTTACAAAATTGATGTTACAGCATACAGGGTGTGAAATATCGACAGGTATGTGCATGGGAATATCCAGCAAAAAGCACTGAGAAACCCAGAAATCGTGGAATAAAGATAGATATAGCTGCATGAGGTTCAGCAGATGCTTGTATAAAAAAGAATTGCCCAAGTTGTTGTTTTTCTTTGGCCCTAGCATTTCATTGTGTAAAATGCTTTTAGACTGAAAGTTTATCTGATCTTCAGCAACAAAGGAGAGATTAAAGAGAGGAGTTCCGGCAGGGAAGTCCCTGAGTCTGGACTTCCTGCTGGACAGCCTTGCCATCACTGTATCCTCCTGTGTACGGTCGCAGTACCTGATAGTTAACGTAGAACCAGTGGCAGGCCTCAGGCAGATGGACTCCTACCTGGACAATAACTACCGCCCTACTCTGCTACCTGTAATGTGTGAAGGTAGGTCATCAATTTCAATTTCATGTGGTATATTGGGTACCCCCTGGACTAAATCCCCTTTTTGCAGATTGATTCATCGATATTATATGTTTGATATTTGCTATTAAATGTACATGTAATGTCTCCTATGGTAAAAAGAAGAGCAGTTTACAGCTTTGATGGAAACACCATATTTATGAAATAAACAGGTAATTGAACTGGGTCCCTCCTAAATGACTCCAATTACTCTACACATGATTCACAATAAGTATATAATAGTTAAATTATAAAATAATGGGAAAAAAGTGGATTCAGTGGCTAATCCTTTCTCTCTTAAGATTTGACACTGCTTTTATATAAAAAAAATACCTACCCTAACCTTTTGATTATAGATTAAATTTAATGGTGATGGATATTTCAAAAGTGTGTGTTGCTTCTACAATGTACATCACTTGCTTCATTTTCTTAGCTTACTTGCCTTCACTACCATGTCTACATATTGTCCCTTTCATGGTTAGAATAAGAATTACAATCCACCTTTATTTGTGCCATACAGGGGCCGTTGACGTGAGAACCACCCTACTAGCCATGAATACTGGATTTAAAGGTGAAGTGTCATGGGACAGCATCAACCTCATGCCAGGTGGGCTAAACAAAATTTACAATTTATAGTATATGCATTATTTGAAGAGGCAACTATTCTGATATATCAATCAACTGTTGATCTATTGACATGATGAATTATTTTGATTCGTTATATCAATTTGTCACCTCGGGCACTAGCGATGCATTGACGCATCATGCCAACACTGCCTTGCCAGTTTTGCCCGGTGCAGTTTTTAATATGTAATGTGATTTTGAACAGTTGTGACCTCACTTGTCCTTCCAAATTAATTTTGAAGCAACAAATAGGACAACAAAATAAGCAAATGTCAACGACCATGGAATAACTTTGCACCGTATTCCCCGAGGTGAGTCCAGATAAGATAACCGATACTCTTCTGTTGACAGCAATGGTTACCTACCGCCTGTGGGTATCCCACAATCCTACCTTAGACAGGAAGTTGGACTGGGTGCTATGGGAAGGCAGTATGACAGTTTCCGGTACCTCTGGCGCAGAGTACGTCTTCCTGGGTGCGGCCCCAGCCATAGAGGAGGTCCTAGAGCAGGCGCCCGATGCCTTCTGCGGACAGGTGTTCCTTATAGGCGAGACAGATGTGTATAGGGAACTGGATGAACCTAATGAAGTTAATAATGTTAAGAGTGTTGCTGTGGAGAAGGTCTGTGATACCGATGCCAATAGGGGTAAGTGTATTATTAATCATTCAAGACTTTGGTCCAACAGTACAGACCGATTGGATTCTAAATTAATCAGTCTGTGAGTCTACAGAAGTGACGTATGATGAAATTTCCATTATCATCTCAGGTATCAAATAGATCATGTTCCTTATGCCAACCATCTCAGGTTTTAGCTGTGGGAAATAGTGACAAATTATCTATCTAGGTTTCTATAGAAATATCATTTTCCACTTTACAAGAGTTCAACTATGTTTTCATTTCTATGACACACGTAATACCCCTTTTATAGAGAAGTGGTGAAATTCTTGTAAAACCTCAATTGAAAGTAACTCTGATCAATATGGTTGAAAATATAAACCATCTGATGCAATTTTCTTTTCGATCTCCTTAGATATCATCACCCATACCGTGACTTCCCTCACTAAGACGGATCCAGATGCCGCTGGATTGTTCCACATGACCCTGGACATGTCGGTCATCTGCTACAGTACCAACACCAGTCTGTGTCTACCTACTACCATCACTGGTCCCACCTACTACTTTTACTTCTTGATCGAGGTAAGTAGACAGGAGGTTGTTGCTCTTATGGGAAAAGGTAGTTTTGCCTAAGAAGCGCATCACATGCAGCAGTCTCTTTCTTTGTAGTCCTAACTTTTTTTGTATTGCACAAGTGGTCAAAACAAAGCATGTGAAGGAACATGTGACAAAAGTAGGTCTGTATCTCATAGTGCAGCACAAACTTTTTCTAAGCAAGGCAGGTGCCTTTTCATACTAATATGGTGAGTGGAAGTTAGAATGTGAAGCAGATCATAACTTCCTTGGAAAAGAGGGCACCTACTCCATGCTCTATTTAGCATACGAACAGGACCCTCCTGAGGTTCACAAGAGTTGCACTAAATGAGTGTTTATTCCCGAGGTAGCCTCAAAGCAGTATTGCGCAAAGCAGCAGGACCAAGCAAATTCTTGGAAATAATTAAAATTGTATAGTGTATCTTCAAGCATGCCAATTTACCATACTTATTCAAACATTTATTCAAGTCTATAGGTTCACTCTACAGCTATAAGAAAAATATCAATGGTAAAGTCTCTTGTATCTTTGTCAATGTTCAATGTTCTTACAGCCTCTGGATGAGTCACTTAACCCAGTTGCAGATGTGTTACCTAAAGTAATAAATGGTACAAATGGACATGTGGACTCCAGTCTGTTGAAAGAAAGTCTAAACACAGGTTTGTTGATTTTTTTTTATTAACATATACTATATAATATACTATATTTACCCGCATCTAAGGGTCAATACGGCAAGAAAAGGTAACTTTTCATTAAGGGAGGTTTTTGGACTTACCCAAAGTTAACCTAATGAGAAAGCAAATATTCATTTGCAGTCTTTATTATTTGATGTGACTGATTCATGATGCAAGTTACTAGAACATGAAATACAAAATAAAATATACACCAATTATAATGCTTGACTGATGGCGTTCAGTCACTGGCAAACGATGTATAAGGGAGGCATCGATAGGGTTGTTGTTTTTCTCTAGTTCTATCAGAGCTTGGAGTATGTTATCTTGCTCACTACTTACCTGAATGTTTAAAAACCAATGACATGCAGCTGGCAGTCAACCGGTCTTGCATAAAGCTAGCTCTGTGACATCATGACCTTATTTCTCCATATATGGATAGAGGTGTGAGAGGCTATAACCTTCACTGTCAATGGACTATTTGTTAGTGAACAAGTAACCAATGGATAACTGATGACGAGTGGGTGTTACCGACGGATAATGACACGAGGCCATAGGCCGAGTGTTATTATCGTCGATAACACCCACGAGTCATCAGTTATCCATTGACTACTTATTTTATACCACGAAACCAATAAATAATCAATATTATACCAATAAATTCAAGTTGAAAAGAAAAATTATTCCCCCTCCCCGGGACTCGATGCCAGCCATTGTGTGTACACAGGTACATACACCTCAGTGCCTGGCAGCGGACAGCGACAGCCCCGGTCTCGGCTCGGACAGGCAGCGGCACACGGCGAAAGATTTCAATGCGTCTCGCTGTTATGTTTGTGTATAATACACCTCCTCGCCTGGCAGCGGACAGCGACAGCGCACACTGCGAAAAAAGATGCGCCCAGACCGGGGCTCGATCCATGTACCTCTCACGGCTGAGCGCAAAGCGCTAACCGCTAGGCCACCGCGTCTCCTCCTTCTGTGCCCGGCAGTGGACAGCGACAGCGCACACGGCGAAAAAAGAAGCTTCTCGCGGTTATGTTTGTGTATAATACACCTCCTCGCCCGGCAGCGGACAGCGGCAGCGCACACGGCTTAGTATCATATCCAGACCTGGTTCGAAATGAGGATTTCTCGTCAGTCGCTGTGGCGCACTGCATAGGGGGTTGGACTAGGGATCTTAGGCTGCAGGTTCGAGCCCTGCCCTGGTCAAGCCTATCATGGGTTTTAACATGTAACATATGACATGGAAGGACATGAGAGGCGTGCTGTTATCCTGGATAACAGCACACCTTACATGGATAACAGCACGCCTTACATGGATAACAGCACGCCTTACAAAATTGATGTTACAGCCTATAGGGTGTGCAATATCGACAGATATGTGTATGGGTATAGACCCCAAAAAGCACTGTGTAAGCCAGAAATCGTGGTCAAATAAGGCCAAATAAGGCCCTCCTAGCATCTAACAGATCAGTTAATCATTGTCTTTTACCTGGTAAGGAATATTCATGGAGTGAGTTATTGAGTAATAGATCATGATTAATGCCATTTTGAAAGCTATGGTCATATTAATGGCAAGAACTACATTACACAATTTCAATGAGGAATGCGTCAGTGCCCGCACATTATGCGCACCCCACACATCTATGGGGTTAGTAAAAACCCTTTGAAGTGGGATAGGGGAGCCCTATGCCCTCTTTAACTTTGACAGGGCAGTCATAACATGTTAAGAAATAACCCACTAACATTTTCTTTTGAGTTACAGGAGCTAAGACTATCCCGATAGATGGAGACTTTACCCTGTCAGACATCACCGCCTGCGACAGGGTCCGGTACTTAGAGGTCAGTCTGAAGAAGGGTGATGACAGCAGCATGGCCAGCATCAGTCTGGGACCTCCTGACAGCAAGATCAGGATTGTACCTTGCATATTCACCTGCAACTTCTGTGAGTATATAGAGAGAACTAAACGACCCCACCCTGGGGGGGGGGGGAGACAACCCTCCACGATGGGTGGATTGGCCCTCTTGTACACCAGGGAGTTTAGTTCTCTATTTATTTTATGCTCTTAGAAGGTATCAATGAAAATTAACAAAATCTGTTTATACTTTAGCTGCTCGTATGAGCTGCCAACAGCCATTTTGAATGTTTACCTGCACCCAGAACGAGGCTGGAGTGGGGATCAGCCCGCTGTGGATATTACGCCATTGGGGGTGTGCGGATCGACCCTTCAACCTTAACTCTATGAGACGAAGTTATTAACATAAAATAAAGACACTTATTTCTCGCATTAAACCTACAGCAGCCCTTGGGCCGCAGATATGCCCTAGTTACCCCTAATTGAAACTAGAACGGCAATCCTCCCTAAATACCATTGAGTGTTTTAATGCTTGATGGGATTTCTGTAGCGATGGTTGAAAACTCCATACCTAGTAGGATATTTCTCATTACAACATGATAGATTAAAAAGAATAAATGACTGGGCAGGATTCAAGGGCGTCTAAATATTGTAGATCCTATACAAGAAAGTGTCATGCTCTAAGCTGCTACGTTGGATAGAAAGCTTTGTTGTGTTCCTACAGTATAGAGCCCCCCTCCTTTGTAGGGCATTTATATCCTGTAGAAACCCCATCAATGTGTCTCTCCTACACATAATGCTAAATAACACTAATAAGATATGCCCTCCTGGTCTTTACCTATTATCATTCAGTTATGTTATTTACTCTTGGAGATACGTCCAGTAACTGTTTGCATAGTGCTGCTTGAGGCTGACCCTTTTGACCTCCTGTAGTGTTACTTGGTTGATAGTCAGTTTCACTAAGAATGTTGAAAATATGTTGATTTTTTCCTCTTCTTCACAAATACAGACACAGTGGACCTGAGGGTTAAAACGCTGGGCGGCAGTGTGGACTTTGAAAAGTCCAATCTGACTCTGGACCTAGAGGTGCAAGTAGAGGCTACAGACTGGCCTCCAAATGCAGACCCTGACAAACTGACATTCACCTACACTCTCGGTGTCAAATGTACGTCTCTTTCCTATTCACCGTTGAAGCAACACAGAAGCTAGGTAGAGGCTAAATGATGTACTCTTGAGAGAAAAAGAAATCATCTGAGATGGTACAGAACCAGGGGGCTATTTCAAAACTTTGAAAGAATATTCTTTTATTGAACTAATCAGATTGACATGGTCGGTTCTTGCTGACAATAATACTTTAATTGAAACAAAAATCGTTTACAATTCCCATGGTAAAGAAGCAACACAGCCTGCTATGAATTGCATCAAAACAATCAAGAGTTTTTTTCCCTCAAAATCCTGATCGTTTTCGAACAAAATGTATAATTATTTAACATCTGATTCGCTATCCAGGGGAGATTAAGGTGTTGTAGAAAGTAGGGGAAGGTGCCAATAGATCTTAGGGACTCAAAGTCAAAAGCAATGTGCACCACCTTTGAAGGGAAAAGTAAAGCTCTGGTAGATGTCGATGAGAGCTTGCTTGAGAACTTATTCAACAAAAGTACAGGATGCCATACGATATATAATGTTTTTCTCCAGTGCAAGAGACGGAGAGGTTATCAACTTAACTTTAACAATGACATATATCTAAGAAGAGTGATAAAGATTCTTTGATTTCTATATTTTAGTTAAGTTTAGATGTTCCTTGGAGATATACCCATACTGTTGCAGTGATAGGAAGGTAAATGTAATTATTCAAAAAAGAGGTGTATTAAGAAAACAACTGTTTCCATTTTTGTAGCCATGACGCCACCTGAGAGAAGCATACCGAACATAGGTTATACTCCAGGAGACCTGATCAGGAACCGACTGTCTGCTGATATCAGTAATGGTATATTGACATTGTCAGAGGTAAGTACTTACTCCCTTTAATGTTAAAAAAGAAAAGTCAACTAAGGATTCTCACTAGCCGTCCAGCGTCATACATGTACCAAGCACCTGCTTTGAGACAAAGTTGTGAGCTGATGTTTGATCAATCATGGATCCATGACCGAAAGATTAAAAACCTCAATACGTGGCCAACCTTCAAGTTCCGAATTTTCTTCGTTGTGTCTTAGGCTTTGATTTTGTTAAAAGTATTTTTGTCATTTTAGAATGATTCATTTCAGATGTACGCATGCCTGGTCATGAGCATGGTAATGCTTTAGACTGTTTTGTCTCAATACGGTCTAGTGCATTCCCATGACAATGGTCTGTGCCCTATTCCATGGTTAGATTATATGATATAATCATGCAGATTTGCTGGCCATTTTCACACATATAAAGCATACTTTCTGATCCACAGCATACCCAAGATGTAAGATGGGATGTGCTCCGAATAATGTGTGGCCGCACGGACATTAAGTTCACCATCAACTTGGATGTGGCAAATGACCTGCCCGAGACGAATGAGGACAACAACGCAGGGGAGTCTTCTACCACCTTCGCCATCGAAAATTGTGAACGTAGGCAACATAGAACTTTTCTCATTGTAATTTTGATGGATTTTCCTCTGTCATTTTAAATCTGAATGTGATGACCTATAGCAATATGAATTATAGTACCACCAGCTGTTAATGCCAATGGCCTTGCTTAATGTTTTTCCTACACTGTAAAGAGTTGGGGTTATACAACAGGATTATTCTATGTAAATCAACAGGGGAAAGAGCAGTATTCTCAAATACACTGAGTGTCACTGTTTAGTGACAAGCTTCTACCTGTAGACACGTGTGTACAGTAAGTTGTCCTGTACAATTACTCCAGGCCAGCCAGTCACTCTGCACCAGAGTGACCCACAGAGGCTTTACCAAAATAGCCTTACCTGTAGTTTCTGTCACTTTGGGACAGCAGTATCCAACATTTGTTAAGAATGTATATGCTCATAGTGCCACCTCAATGCAACAATGTCCCCAGAGCTTATCAATTAATTGTAATACAATAATAACTTCAATGGGTTCAATCTAACATTGTGCACAATAGATGACGTATAAGGTTATCTGAGAAGAACCTAGGAACAACCAGTAATATAAACCAAAGACAGCACACCTGTGTCTAAATTGTATATACAAGTGCATGGACTCTGAACTTGAAGCTAACATAAGCCTACTTGCCTTTAGGTTAGTCCAGTGTTAAAATCTGACTGACCATGAAATGATTTGGGATAGATGTTTGTTTACTTCTCTGGCTCTCAGTGACAGCACTTCACTGGGATTGGAGACATTCTTGTCTTCATCAGGCATGCATGGTTTATATTATCAATGCATGCACAGAGTGCATACATACAGAAATATGATGGGTATTGTATCATGGGCTCACCCCACTGGTAGAGTATTATATAGCAGTGCCTATACCTACTATACAGTACCTGTAGATTAACAGCACCTCTTGCTGTAATTCTACACTTCTAGTTTCTGTAAATATACAGCAATAGTTGATGGAACCTCAGTTGCCAGCAAAAGTTTTTGTAAATTTACAGTATATTCTGCTGTTCATTTACAGCAAAATTTACTGTTTATTTACAGAAAATAATGCTGTTATTTTACGAGACATATTTATGTAATTCTACAACATTACAGCAACTCACCTCCTGTAGATTTACAGCAAAATGTATTGGAACCAAAGTTGTTAAGGGTTTTTGCTGTAAAATAACCCTGCTTACTACTAACAGTGTAATTGCTGATACATATATCCCAAGCTCCAGGACAGGCCATAAGTACTTCTGCAGCACAAAGTCATATATATTATATTCTCCTCTCCAGCTGGCATTGACATTATGATCACCAAGTTTGAGTTAGGGAGACAGAGCTTGTCGTCAGGGGACACTGTGAGTGTGGACGTAGATGTAAGGACGGTTCTGATTGGTCCAACCACCTCTGTCGGTTTACTACAGAGGGAGGCCCCCCTCACCAACTACATTATCACCTTCACCTTAGTGGACCGGATAGACTCTCCTACCATAGGTGCGTTGATGAGAATATTCTGATTGAGCCACTGAAGTAGAATAGTAAGGAATTTGTCACATCCTGCCAGTAGATGTGTTTTCACTGTAAGTGAGGAAGTCCATGTTAACATTTTAGACTATTTTGGGGGATGTTTGTTCCTTGGGAAGACATAGATATGCAACCAAAAGCTTTAGCCATTACACATCTACTCTTGTATAGGGTGAATTTCATCCAAAATTCAATTGAATGCAACTATATGAACTGTTCTAAGGGATCTGGCCCATAGTTCTTGGTAAATTTGAAACACAAAAGAAGGTAATTTGATTGATCGGCAATTTCGACTCCCAGAGTAGATACATTTGGAGGAGTGAGTTATCTTGTCAAACATGTGATTGATCTATAATTTCTATTTTTCCCTATTTCAGAGTATGCATTACCATATAGCCTCTTTGACTTGCCGGAACTGTCTGCCGTCATGTTACCATTGAATGGGGTTGAGATGGCCACTGAACATGTCCACGTGTTGGACGGTATGGCGGCCAGGGACCTCCACATCCCTGCAGAACCTGTCATATGTGGGATAAATTCACCCAAATCATGGTAACACTTTTCATGTATCAAACCAGCATACTAGATTGATATTCTCCCAGATGCTGGCATCTATATATATATATATATATATATATATATATATATATATATATATATATGCGGCAAAATTCTTACATTTCTTAAGGTACTATGACTACATACCACCACTACGATCTGAGTCCCCTAGGAATAAAGCAGGTGATCGTAGGTACTGCCCTATGACTGCTCTGTACGATTAGCACCTATGCAGGAATTACATTGGGCTTGGTAGAGCAGTCGTACTGGTGCAGGCATTAGTACCCACTAATGCATGATATTGTAATGGCCCTATCTTAAGGCCAGTCCCTATGATTTGAAGTACAGCAGTTGTAGTGTGTTAAGAAATGGCCTCCTGAAGATTTCTGTATAACTTGTAGGACATATATGAAGACATGATAGCGCCTTGCATACGAAGCATTAGTACATAATATCTGTAAAACTGCACTGCTTCTATCTTAGACTGGATCTGTTCTCATTCTCTCCACCAAAGCTCTGAATAGTCTAGGACTACATTAGAATCAGTGACTGTCTACATGTCCGAAATATGCAAGTGTGTTTGGATTTCTCAGCATTGCAATTTTTTTTCGTCCTATGCAACATCTCAATATCAGAAAAATACACACCACATCAAATGAGAAACACCCCATTCCTCATATCTAACCCTTCCCTATGTCATCAAGGTTTTTAAGGGCAACAGTGAGTTTAACTGAGCAGACCCTACCGTCTGGAACTGTTATCACATCTTCATCGGACCAGATACCAGCAAACAACCATGTGCATCGCCACATCAACATCAAGTGTAAAAGTATGCACTTTGGCAGTCTATTCGTGTATTTATCATATTCAGATTAGAGAAACAAATTTGCCTTTATCCTAATAACTTACACTGTAACAAATAACCGTTAAACCTACCAGAGTTTAACTGAATAGTGAACCACCATGATCAAGCAGTGAATAACTGTAGTTTTTATAAAAATAAAAAAAAAGCCCCAGGTGGCAGTATGGTGGTATAAAGAACCTCTGTGAAAATAACAATGAATCTCTGGTAACCTTGAAATGAGGATTCTGCTATAGTTTCAAAGACATTTCCTTGCAGTGTATGCTTCCTTGAATTCAATGAATTAATCTTTACCAGAGAATCTTTCTTTCAGCTGACCAGTTAGCACTTTATAAAGTATCGGCAGTAAACCTTCCAGCCCATGTGTGGTCAGAAGCTGAATATGATATCAGGTTTGATGTAAGTATTTACCAAATACAAAAAGGAAACTAGAATACTACACTTTTCTATTCACGCATTGTGCTGATGATACAGGATTATTAAACAAAATACAAGAAGGTAGCAGCTGCATGTGAGTCAAGCCGGTAAAAGTTGTCTCACTTATGAATGCACCTTTTACCAGTACAAACTTCTTGCTCAAATGCAACAAAATGTAACATGTAGCATTTCAGAAAGACGACTGAAGTATTTATGAGTGAACATAACTTAGATACCTTAAATAAATCATGCAAAGACGTAGCTGGGTATTCAATAGCTATGACTAGATTTATTTTTTGTAGCTATAGATTGCAATGTATAGCTTTCCAAAGTTTGCAACTCGGCTTTGTGCTGATCTTGTATGGCAAAGCCAAAGCCATCTGCAAGCGTTTATATTAGTTGATATCAAGATTAATGTCAATCATCTGGCACTTTATTTGACTAATTCCTGAACATTGGTTCTAAGCGCAGAAACGGTTTTTTGTTCTGTTAAAGAAATCCAGTTTGATTTCTGATATCCATCTCACGTTTATTGTAGCTGACCATCACTAACATTGGGAGTGACATTCCTGACCTTCCTAACGGCCTCTTCAAGGTCAACCTGTACTTCTCGGCTACCAGTGACTGGGACCCGGCCAACCTTAACCCTAACCCACCCAAACTGTACCCCCTTGATGTAGAACCAGACTCCAGTAATGAGTACCGCCATATGACAGGTCTGAGGAAGGACCAGAGAGTCAAGCTGCCACGTCTTAAAGGTAGGCACAGTGTGCAAAAATCCAGCATAATTCTTACATATCAGTTCAGGAAGTCATTTCTCAAGATGGTATGACTGCACAAATCCACTACGATTTGAAGCTCTCAAAATTAGAGTGGGTTATCGTATGCAATGTACTACCACTGGTCTGTACGATCCGCACTTAATGCTGTATAGGGTTTGGTAGGGCAGTCATACCAGTACAACAATTGGTGACCACTAGATGCAGGGCTATAATGGCATTACAGCGAGGGATCACACTACGATATGAAGGGGGTCTAGACATACCATCTTGAGAAATCCATTTCCACCATCTTGCCAATGTGTTATGTACTGCTATGATAATGTTATGTTCGAAACTGGGCCTAGGTCAAAAGGTAGAGGATATTCAAAAAATTTATGGAGGTCATTTCCTAAGGAACTACGACTAACCCAGGTAGCAAACATGGTGTGGCCCAAGTCTGGGCCATAGCGGGCTCCTGATGTGGGCCACACCGGGTTAACACAGTGGGCTCCCGATGGGTTTTGTCCTCAGCAAATGGTGTGGGCCACACTGGGCTAACCGATTTGGGCACAGATCTGTTTGAAAGTGGGCTCACCGATTTGGGCTCAAAGTGAGTTTAACATGGGTTTTTGGTGTGGCCCAAAGTGGGCTGACCAATTTGACGAAAAATTAGTGGTTACATGGTAAAAATTCTTTTTGAAAAATTTATCCAATATTTTTTTTTTTTTTTCCAAAAGTCAATGAACAACAAATCCTTGAGCTAATCTCACCCCCCCCCCCCCCAATCACCAAAGCAGTAAATGCAATATCTACTTGAGTGGAAAGCCAGAGCAGAACCATCCATTTAAATCAAACCCATTCAGCCAACACAAGGCACTTTGATTCATTAAAGTGATATTCTGGCCTCAATCTTCCCCCACTACTTCCCTATGTAGGAGTAGAGAAGAGCCTTCAAGTTCATAATGACTGTACCTCTGCATATCTGCTCTTGTTCCAAGTTCAGTGCAATGGAAATGGTGTTGCCATTCCACTACTACTCAAATGACCTTGATTTGCACTTTTGACTAGAGACATCTAAGTATTTCCAGACTATGAGAAAGTCTGCACATAATTACTTCATATCTGATATAGTAGTCTATTCCAGTTGTCCTATGTCTAAAAGAAATAAGTTTTGTATGGGTAGTAGAATTCTGCCTGGAGTGCTGTGAAACCACTTTGTAGTGAGTCTGCCATGGACTGGCCTACAGGGGCAGGGGATATTTTTGGTTTCTCAATTGCCTCTATATATAGTCCTCTTATACCTGGCCAAGTGTGGGACCTGTTTGCCCCCACACCACAAATACACCTTGCAAGCCTACTAGTATAAAGAAAGACATGAAGCTGTTTTTCCAAGACTAGTCAGTGTTGCATTTTACATGAAATATCTGGATCCCCACTATGAACCTACCTGTGTATTAATGATATAGGGAAAGGGGGACTACCTATTTCCTACAGCAGTGGTGGAGGGAGGGGAGGGGGGGGCAGGGCAGGCCAGGGTAGGGTGAGAGGAGGCCAGGGCAGGGTAGGATGAGGGCAGGGCAGTGTGAGGGCAGGGCAGGACAGGGCAGGGTGGGGTGAGAGCAGGACAGGGCAGGTGAGGACAGGGGATGGCAGGGCAGGGTGAGAGGAGGGCAGGCCAGGGTAGGATGAGGGCAGGGCAGTGTGAGGGCAGGGCAATGTGAGGGCAGGGCAGGACAGGGCAGGGTGGGGTGAGAGCAGGACAGGGCAGGTGAGGACAGGGGATGGCAGGGGATGGCAGGGCAGGGTGAGAGGAGGGCAGGGCAGGGCCGGGTGAGGGCAGGGCAGGACAGGGCAGGGTGGGGTGAGAGCAGGACAGGGCAGGTGAGGACAGGGGATGGCAGGGGATGGCAGGGCAGGGTGAGAGGAGGGTAAGGAAGGGCAGGGCAGGGTGAGAGGAGGGCAAGGGAGGGCAGGTCAGGGTGAGAGGAGGGCAGGGGAGGGCAGGACAGGGTAAGGGAGGGCAGGGGAGGAGAGGACAGGGCAGGGGAGAGCAGGGCGAGAGAAGGTGAGGGGGAAAGGGTAGGGCAGGTTGAGGGGAATGAGGAGGAGATGGAAGGGGTAGGGGATTGGTGGGGAGGGCAAAGAAAAGAGGGAGAGGGAGGGGGAACACTCATCACAGAGTTCAGAACAGTCCAGAATATGAGGCTGCCCTGTCCAAACCCACTCTCACCCCAGACTGAGAAGACTTTATGTAGCTAAGCACCCATCTTGGGATGCCCATTTTGAAAGCATCCTGGGCCCAATGTGGTTGCCCATTTTAAAGCTGACCAGTGCCCAAACGGGTCAGCCCAATGTGGCCCAGACCATATGCTGAGGACAAAACCCATTGGGAGCCCAACCGGCTCAAGTCGGTTTGCCCGATTTGGGCTAACCTGTGTGGCCCTGACTGGAAACCCAGCATCTGCCGAACCTAAAACCCATGTACCGAATGCTGCCCACTTTGAACCACCTTATCCCTGGTTAAACCAATTTGGCCCCGAGTGGGCTTGCTACATGGGTGGACACAGCCACAACTATTTGAAACTCCAAAACTAGCCGTAAGCAGTGCCCTAAGACTGCTCAGGAGGCCATTTCTTAACATGCTAGGACTACCCCTTCCAAGTCGTACCAAATTTCCCATAGGAATAGCATTGAGATTTTGCAGTCGTAGTCGTATAATATTTCATGTTAAGTACGAGCATTACTATAGGCAAGCATAGGCAAAGCCATTCCTCATCAGGGTGTGCAGAAACTGAAGCTTATTCTGCACGACTCCATTTTCCACTGTGACGTCATCAAATAACCTCAATCCCTTCCATCAAAAAGTGTGTTTTATAGGGTATTCTCAGATTACATGAAATGAATACAGAGTTGCACTTAAAAGTGTCTTCACTCCCAGTTTCCCACGCATGAAGAAACTGGTCGTGCCGACACTTGACCGTTCAACTCAATATGTGTGTACATACACCATGTTATTTCATGTGAATAACAACACCCCGTAAAAATTAAGTTTACAGGGCCAATCGCCACACCCCCAGTGGCGATGCAAAGATATTCCATGGCCCTACAGGGTTAATTTGCTTTACAATAGAGAAACACAGCTCAGATCTGTTCAGAATCCAAGATGGCGGACACTTATGAAGAATTTATCAAATTAATCTAAGTGACTGCTTTAAACCCATGGCATATGCGTGTTTGTCTTTGGAGAGCATATTTCTTATTATCTATTATGTATGTTCAGATGCATTACACTTGTGTGCGCCTGATTGACAATTGTTGAAAAACTCCCCTCGACATGAGAATGGTCTTGTCAATAAAAATTCAATTCAATATGGCCACATTGTATTCCATCCCCCCATTGAATACGGCATGTCCAGTACTGTTCTATAGTAACGATTGTATCTGCCATGACATAAATTGTGGTCATCCACCCGGGGGCTTTCCCCCCTTAAGGGTGGATAAGGGATACTGTATGCCTGGAGTGTGATCCATAAAAACTCACAATATCAGCAGGGTAAAACCACCAGAGAATTATATAATTCGTCAATATTGATACTTCATGGACATAATATAATTATAGCCTTTGGAACACATCATTTCATTCACAATGATCATTAATTCAATCCACATCATTATAGGGCATGGAAGGTTGTAAAAGATTTGCATTTTCTGCAAATATTAAATTCCAGAAATACCTTTCTAAAAGGATCGTTTCTAAATTCATAGTTTAATTCTAGATGGGTCGTCTGTTTTCATGAATCACCATGCAGGGAGTTCAGTTTTGTGTGTATATATATATATATATATATATATATATATATATATATATATATATATATATATACACACATCTTCTCCATCCCACAGGTCTCCTGTCCATGTCACACGCTGAATGTGTCGCAGCTACAGCTCCGAGATCAGAGCCAACTCTGTTTGTGCACCTCACGCTGGAGTCGACTGCCGTCAGCTACTCTCCATCACCCGATAATGACGTCTTCAAGATAAGACTGAGCAAATCTCAGATCTTATGCAATAAAGGTTAGTAATAAATAGACAAAGGTGCACGAGAATTGGTCAGCACTGAGGGTTATCACACGAGGCGAAGCCGAGTGTGATAACCCTCAGTGCTGACCAATTCGAGTGCTCCTTTGTATTTATCTCAAGTTAATTCAGTTAGATATGTTCAAAATTCGATTTATTTGGCATTAGAAATGATTTTATCATCAGTTATTTGACCGTTTTGGATGTTTTCCCAGGGAGTGTGATACGGGGAAGGGTTATCACACTGTGGGGTGTGATACGGAGTTTCTTGGTTAAGCCTATGGGGCTCTCGTATTCAACTTGAGATAAGATGGTTTCTCATCTATTATTGATTTTTATTTTGTTGAACAAGTTTAGATAGGTGTTAAATCGCATCATCAAAAATGCCATGGGGGTTGTTTCCTAAGATACTAAGATCGCATTACGATAAATATCAGTGCTTTTCCTATGGCAACTTTGGTAGGACTTGTAGGAAGCAGTCGCGGTATGCTGGGAATTACTCTAGGCAAGTTGCTCTAGGCAATATCGGAGTGTAAATCGGAGTGTAAATCTGGTGTATAACTGTGTTATTAGGACATCCTCTGTAACAAACAGCTGGTATGAAAAGAAAAGTCAAGCAA
This sequence comes from Acholoe squamosa, assembly GCA_949317995.1. NCBI lineage: Eukaryota > Metazoa > Annelida > Polychaeta > Phyllodocida > Polynoidae > Acholoe > Acholoe squamosa. The sequence continues at coordinate 76,973,017 of OX439041.1, read as the reverse complement.
TAGAGAGAGGATTCTAACTACAATATACGCTGCCGACTGATCTTTGCTGCCCCTGACAAATTAACTGAAAAATATGCTTTTAGTTTATCTTAAATGCATCCTTTCACTTATCTTAACAGACAATGTCGACCTGAAGATTACGACATTCCTTCTCAGTGGAAATGGAGAAATAGAAACAGTCAGCGCCAATACACCAACCTTCTACTCCGTCAGAATGACGCATACACGGGTAAGTCTCATCTGATGTTAACCCTTTAAAGGCCGCTGATTCAGGAGTGCATCATGCCTAATGGTCACCATGATGCACCAATGAAGTGCTGGTGAGACTGCTCATCAGCACTTCATTGGAGCATCATGCCAACCCTACAGGGTTGATACCTATACCCCTGTACGTTCGCCATGATGCTCCAAGGAAGTGCTGGCGAGTAGTCTCGCCAGCACTTCATTGGTGCATCATGACGACCAATAGGCATGATGCATAAAGGGTTAATAATATGTCCACATTATGAATAAAAGAACACCACGAATGAAAGATACAACTCGTAGCAATGTGTCTCATGATAGTGGCAATAAACTGTTCTGTGTGAGTGGATGTATTTTTTTAAATGTGAATATGCAACTCTTGAACTTAATGCCAACAAGAGAATATCAAACTATTGCAAGATTATGAGAAGCCATTTTCAGGGAAGTAAATCGATACATCTGTCACTTCACTAAAGCACTGGATTTACAAAGGAGTATCTACCCTGATTTTGAATCAGGGGCCCTCTCAACTCTTTGGAATGAACCCTGAAATCATTGAATTTGCTCGGTTTTTGCGCTTAAATCTGATTCCAATAATCAATACTGTACCTTCTGCTTCCAGACTTCTACAGGGATTATACCAGCTGCTGCAGACAATGGCCTGAGCTATAACTTTGTCTTCTGTCTCAGTAATAACGATGTGTTGGATGACATCGACCACTGTATAGAAACCACCTATACAGAGGACCACCTGAGGTACCTGGAGAAGGGGGTCTCAGACAAGACTCCTGCCACTATTGGTAAGGATAAGAATACCAAATTGGACAGCGCCATAATTAACCCTTTAAATGCCATTAATTCAGGAGTGCATCATTTCCATTGGTTGTCATGATACACCAATGAATTACTGATGAGACTGCTCGCGAGGACTTCATTGGAGCATCATGCCGACACTCCGGAGCTGACACATATACTCCCGGAGGGTTGTCATGATGCTCCAATGAAGTGCTGGTGAGCAGTCTCACCAGCACTTCATCGGTGTATCATGCTGACCAATGGACATGATGTGTTAATGCATCAGCGGCCCTTAAAGGGTTAACCAGGGACCCTTGTCCTTTATTTTACATATGTAATAACCACAATGACCCATTCGGCAGAGCAATGTGTTTTTTATTTTATTCTATAAATTCCTTCGTTTATGTAAGGACTCATTTTACGTACCACTTTTTCCCCCTAGATTTTACATATCAATGCAAAATCTTCTTCGTGTGCCAAAATGGGTGCTCATTAATGTGATGAAATGCATTTCTGGAAAGTTTACCATAATGCCTGTTCTGAGGGACGTCTCTCTTGGCTCTAGATCTCTCCGATGCAAGTCAATTTTAAACTCTAAAAAGAGGTCTCTGTCTCTTTCCTCTACCCATGGCATTACATGCGTTTCAACATAATTACAACTTACCCAGCAAATTGTCGTCATCTGTCGCCATGATTGGTCATCAATGGTGACTCCTTTCTGAGTGATAACTCATTCCGTCATCTTTTGCCACTGTGTGTTAGACTCACATGGCCTAGCAATTGCTATTCCTGGTGATCTTGTGCTATAACGACGTTGTGTTCCATCTAGCGACATGTGTGAGCCACTTCACACAGGTTGACGAGGACTCACAACAATTTGCTGGGTACATGTACTTTTATCACCTGACTAAATAGATATAAACATTTTGTTCCCCCTAATGTCCAACTACATGCCTATAAACATGTAGGGATGGAATAGACATGCGACTGGTTGATGCTGTACAATGCTCCAGTATTACATGATTATTGTAGGTCAAAAGCGATTCAAAATTGTTTACTAACTTCTGAGTACAATAGAAACAGCAATGGTGTGTGCTGTCCTTCCATCTATTAACTTTGTCACCTTTTATGTTTTTACAACAGTGTTTACAGGCAACCTCAAGGTGAATATATCGTCAAAGACGGAGCTGACGTTCTACTGTGGGAAGTGTTATCTGTTTGTTAACATAACAGACTTGATAAGTGACCCCAGTATAGACCCTAACATAGACAATAACCACCAGGGTCTACCCATCATCCTGACCTGCCCCACAGGTGAGGCACTTATCAAATTTTGAGATACTTATTTGAATACTGCATCAAGTTACTTCAATACCTTTGCTATACCACCGGATTAAAACCTGGGTGCCCAAACGAACCAATACAGTAATTATCCTCTAATTCTATTCTCTGTGTTACAGACGTAGTGTCGGTTGATGATACCAGCTTGTCGTTGATGGAGAACCAGCATCAGTTTTACGCCCACATACAAACCAGCTTCCACTTCACCGCCACAGTTACCTACTTACTGGAAGTAAACCAACCTGCAACGGCCGGTCAGGCATGCTACTTTAGGGTAAGTTTACTCGATTTCTTTGTTTCCTTTTTCCATTTTGTCACCTTTTCGTCCAATATGTATAGAGTAAGCTCACGGCCGCTGTTACCTGCTAGTTGGGGGTATGCAACTGATGACAGCTTGTCAGGCATGCTACTTTACGGTAGGTTTCTGGATTTCTTATCTTTTTATTTTCTCCATTTTCTTACAATGTACAATGTTCAAGCCCAAAGCCACCTCCCTGTGTTACTGTGGGGTAAATTACTGGATATTTTTCTTGCTTTCTTTCTTTCTTTCTTTCTTTCTTTCTTTCCTTCTTTCTTTTTTTTCTTTAACCAACTCGTGGCAGTTGTTCAGATGTGGTACTTTAAGGCTACTTTATTGGGTTTAATCTTTCTGTCTTTCTTTCTCTTTTACCCTCTTTCCCCCCTTTTATTCTAATATACAGAGAACTAAATCGCGAATCACTGTGTGAAAAAGTGACCAAGAAAAAAAATGATTCTGATAAGACAGCAGCCTAGCAACAAGGTGTTATTTTTGAATAAAAACAATGTGCAACTAGCATTATGTTGATTTTCATGCAGTGAACAATACATTGCCTCTTCTCCTTTCAGTACTTTGCATCCCCAGACCCAGACCTAGACACAGACAAGGATGTAGAAATGCTTGCCGAATTAGACGTAGATGGACTTCATGATACGTTCACTGCACATGAACAGAGGAAATTCACAGGCACTGTTAAGCTGTATATGGCTGACCTAGCAACTGCTAAAATAGACCCAAAGTGAGTTTCTTTGTTTATTTTATGTGAATAACTTCTTCCCATAGAGATAGCATTGCAGGGCCGATCCACACACCCCCAGTGGCGTAACGTGTGCCGATCCACCACAGCGGCCGATCCACCACTGCAGCCTCGTTCTGGGTGCATGTAAACATTCAAAATGGCGGACCGGCGCTCATACGGGGGACTACGGTAACGGATTTCGCTAATTATCGGTTAATTAAAGACTCTAAAAACATAAAATAAATATAGAACTAAACTTCCCTGGTGTCCTCGGTGGCCGATCCACCCCTCGGGAGTTGTCTCACCCTCGGGCTAACGCCCTCGGGGGAGACAACTCCCTCGTGGTGGATCGACCACCTCGTAGACCACGGTCGTTTAGTTCTATCTATTTACATACTACTGTAATTGCAGTGTTGCCTGCTGGCAAATTACCTATTTGTCTGCAACAGTGCGCAATGGTATTTTATAAAGAATTTATGTTGAATTGTATTTCACATCATCAAGCTATTTGACTAACCATGAACTCACTCTTTAATTGCTGCAGTTTGAACAGCCTGTCGTAAAGCCTCTGTTTCATTACCTGATCGAGAATTCGGCTTAATAACCGTTCTATTAAAAAGGCAATGCAATCTGCTAATGCTGAATCTCCGCTGAAAGTAGTTAAAACAATTTGAACTGAGTGTTTGCATATGTTAAAGTTAGGCCCTCATCTTTCTGCTGGGATATGTCAAATAATAAATTTAGATGAAGCTATTGTAATGCATATATTCAATAGATCTTTAGCAGCCATTTGATGAAGTTGTCCATGTTTTCTATTTACCTAGCTACATCCTGGTGCTGTTCATGCTGTCAGGGAAGCAGGCTGAGCCGGAGGCCATTGTACTCAATAACTACGAAGTTATACCACTGCATGGACTGTTTAACGACACTACAGGTAGGATGCTATCATAAAGCTATTTCCTCTCCTTTTGTTTGTAGTCAAGAGTTTATTTGCCCCATTCATCGCCAGACTTATGTTGTTGAATATTAATTAAAGGGCCTTTTTTCTATTTTTTGTTTTCAATTTCAAAACCCTGGATCCACCACTGTATACTTAGACATACAGTAATACCCCGGTCAGAAGCCACTTTTATTTTGGGAGTTTAGACTGAAATCGGCTTCTAATCTTTGCCTCAAGTCTACCCCTGACAGGGGCTCAATTATGATAGAATAAAGATAAACCTGTGCAAATTAGGCCCCGAAATCAGCTTCTATCATTTTCCCAAGCTTACGACTGAGGTCGGCTTATGAGCAGGGTTTCCGGGTATTCATGACTGATATTACATAAAGAAAAGGGGTTATTTACATGAACTGTATTGGCCAATAAAACTGCCATGGTCTCCAGTATGGACCTGTTTGATACTACCAGGGTGAATGGTATTGAAAGCTAACCATTACATTTGTAAAATGTATAAACCATTTCTATTGCGACATAACTTCCAGATACGGATGACCTTGTGACATCAAATTTTGAGATACTAAGTGGAATGGAATACACTTTGGGATCATTGGTCAATTATTCATTTACAATGGATGTAAGTATTATTTTGCGTTATTGTGATGTCACTGATTTGGCTCTTCTTAGGTGCTTGTTTCGCTGCCGCCACCGATTTATGAGATTGCAAAGGTATAGAAAAAAAACCAGTCAGATTAGTGAAAATTTGGCAGATTGATGGCAGTGGAATACCCGCTGTTAATCAGACAACAACAGAAGAAACCATGCATACGTAAGCTTCAGTTACCGCCTTTTCTAACCATAATGAGATCTTCCCATTGGTGGAAATATATTTCCTCAATAAAGAGGGACACCTCGCAGTAACATTTTCAATAGCAAAAGAGCCAAAAGCAGGATTGCAATAATATTTTTGAGACAAATAAAAATCAGGATGCCAGCTAAGACCTTTAGCTATAAGTATATATCTTTCATAAACCACAGGCCGATTCAACATACAGTGATGAGACACCAATTACCAGACAGCAGCGAATGGAGCGGGTCATACAGATTGCCCTCTTGTTGTCCAAGGACCAAGAGGTGGATGAGTCAGATAAACTAATTGAGTCCTACCCCTCATCCTACATGACACAGAACTTTACAGACTACACAGTGGTAAGTATACATCTCAGTCACAGCAAAAGTGCTTAAAAGTGACACCAGGAGGGCCTTTTTCAATAATTCAAATTAATATCATTGAGAAACTAGGATTTCAAGACATTCAGGATAATATATTCTACAGGAGGACAGTCGAAGTATAGTCGTTGATCAACAAGGTTAAACGTACCTTCGTGAGAGGCCTCACGAAGGTACGTTTTACCTTGTTGATCCACAATAACAGTATTAGTTGAAACGTTATCCTAATGCCCACTATATTCATGCCTTTTACCCTTTTAGGTTATAACTAACTGTGATATCCCTGGCAACTAGCGTGATTCTTTTTTTATATATGCGGCATCTCTGGGATTACAGATCCTAAAAGCCTCTTGTGTCTCTGATAAAGAAATATCTCCTTGAAATAGTATAGTGTAATTTGACCCCAACCTGTTCACCTCAACAGACCATACCTGGTAGTCTGAAGCCTTCACTTTGCGGTCGGGTGTTCCTCATCATCAAGGTGGATGGGGACGATGAGATCTGGGAGAATAATGAAAGCAACAATCAACAGACATTACCGATTGTTATAACTTGTCCCTATGGTGAGTCTCTTTGTTTTAATTAATAATGTCAAGTTCTATGCAGATTTGAAGGGAATTACCAAACCGATGCCAATATGCACATGGTGTAGGACTGATTGGGCACAATGACACCTTTTCTTGATCCTGCAATTCCCTGCAATGAAATGAAAGTATTGTAACCTGGACACTGACTCACCAAGTGACTGCTTCACAGTCGCTCAGAGAGTGGTCTCATATTTGGCAGAACGGTCCACCGAGATGCTGCCACTAGAACAGTATCTCGGTGGAAAGTGGTATAAAAAAGACAAGATGTTTTTACCAAGGGTCACATCCAACCGACAGCCCAAAGCCTGCAGACGTCATTGGTTCCCAAGGGGTGATTCAAACAAGATACGAGCTCCGGAATGGGTTCTAGATGGTGTGGCCATGAGTGCAATAAACAGCTTGCCGGGTCGGATTATTCAATCATTGAAAATATTCTGAAACGTTAGTATTCATCATTGATTTATTAAAAATGTTGTGGTCCATCTTTGATACTTATTAGTATCAGCTTCATCATTTCTTATCATTTTTATTGTAGACCTGCTGGAGTTAAGTAATGTTTATGTGCCAGAGGCTACAAGTGGCACCACTTTCTTCCCAAGTCCCTCAGGAATCACAATAAACTTCACTATCTTACCATTTGCACCACTGATCCCAGAACAAGGTCGAAGAGCGATATCTTTATCGGTTTGTATACTAGATATAGCATCATCAGAGATATTATTTTACAACTAATGGAAGATAAGATTGAAATTGATATCATTGGCTTGTTATTGTACACCATTTTTTTTGTGCTGGAGGGAGGAGTACTGTTGAAAGGGTGGAACATCCAAATAATTTGGTTGAACAGTTAAAAGAGTAGTTTTCCCTATCGGATCGGTTGTTTTATATTGACAAAAGGATGCCTTAATTGTCCATTCAACAAATAATCATTGCTTGTTACAGCAAATTGTGACATCAGTTATTGGTATAATGCACCAACTATTTGCATAAATCATGTTATTCCTTTCTTTCCTAGATCTGTGCACGTCGTCCAGGCAATGCGGTATGTCACGACGTTACACCATTATCAGCCTGGCAGAATGCAGATACAGGAAAAGGAGTGTCATTCACTACACCCTTAGTAGCACAACAAGCACAGAACTACAAAACCAAGAACCACATAGATATCACACCTGCCTGTAACGCTGAAACGGACCCTGTACAGGACGGCGATATGGAATTTGTGGTGAAAGTGCTTCCTGGTGACTTTGATTACCCTGTGAATGGGGTCATTGATGGTGTGCTGGAGAATAATTTTGATGTAGTGACTGTCAAGTGCCAATGTGCAAGTAGTAAGTACTTTGTATATAGTTTACCAATGCATAAACTGAGATTTTTTCTTTTTCCTTTTTTTTTGGGTGGGGGTTGAGGTACACTCTCAGCCCCACACTGAAAGCCCAAGGTCGTCAGACTGACGATACCCAAAACTACAACCATTGGATTGAGCACCCAGGGTAGTCAACCAAATAGGTTTAGGTCAAGACACTCACCCAAGGTAGTCAAACTGATTACATAATGTTGTTAGAGTGACAACCTTGGTGCTGACTACCTTGGGTCCTCAATCTGAGTACATAAAGCTGTAGATTTGGGTATCGTCAACTTGAGCACCTAAAGTCCTCAGTGGTGAAGACCTTCAGTTGAAGACTGAAGGCCTGATCATCAAACATGAGTGGCACATACCTGCCACCTTGTGAGTATGTTACATATTGTCATCAGAATGCCAGGGACTCATACTGGGGAGAGGTTTACTGAGGGAATTCACTACCTGTAAGGTGCTGCCCCCTGTCTATACCTCCTCTGACGACTCTAGGTTCTCAATCTGACGGGTTTAAAGATCTGCAGGGTTTTCAGTGCGATTGTAGATTGCCCTGTACTGGGTGCAGGGCAATCTACTGTGGAGTCAATAGATTTGTACTAACAGCAGCTCTTAGTGTTTTCGAAAAACACAGTAGAATGTCCTGTAAATAGCTTAGTGCAGTTTGACAGTGTAGATGCGTCTACCCCGTGTACTCTAACAGCTCTGGCCCTGACCGTCCTGTCTCTCTTATGAGCAGCATAATGCTCCACATACAAGGCTCACCCTATGTATATGACGCATCTTTTTGCTTTTTAGTAAAATCATAACCTTTATTATATTCTGGAATATTGCTGTTAACTTACAATGTATCTAACTTTGTATATTTATATATATATATATATATATATATAGGTTCTGTCCTGCATGGTGACTGCGTTAATAAAAGCTGTTATTATTATGACTGGCTCCGCACCTTTTCTTTATTACAGGTTACATTGACCTCTTAGTGGAGGAATTCAGACTTGGTACACAATATGAGAATACAACACAGCTGGTGTTGGACAAGAATCCCTTTGTATTTATGGTGAAAGTTAAAGCAAGTGAGTTTTTTTTCCCTTTTTTCTCCTTATATTAGTTCAATCTGATTTTTAGTCATCAAACAGAAGAAAATCAACCCACCAGTGGGGACATAAAGCATTTTCTGTACTTTGAGGTCTTAGATTATGACTGATGATAATTTGAACATTTGAAACAATAACTGTGACCATGTGCTTCTGATGAAGAGCATTAATTTTGAGAAGAAACCTGTGCCATATAATCAAACATGTTTTAAGTCCCGTAATAGGTACAGTGTGATCTTCTAGCCAACTGAAATGAAACCTAAAATATCATTGTGTCTTGCAGACCCTGTCACCATCTACAATGATAAGATCGACCAGCAGGACGCCATCTTTGATTACCGCCTCATGTTAACGACCATTATTGAGCAGACGCTGAGGTTTGAGAAGGATGGTACAGAGATCAGAATTAACCATACATTTGTAGACAACCTGGCCTATGACACCTTACCGCGCTATCGCGCTATCAATAAAATCATTAAAGCTGAAGAAGTCCTCGCCCTTTCTGGTAAGTTGAAATGATAAATATCTAAATGGCTGGTTTTGATTTTGAAAAGCATTTGACTATTGCAATCGACACTGCAACAGTTGTAGCTCTATGCAATAATATGGACTACAAGTTACCTCTGTTTTACAAAATAATAATAATCACAAATAGATCACAAGTTTTCAAGGCGCTCATTCTATTAGTTAATGGCTGAGTCACTGACAGACCAGTCTTGAGAAAATTGAATTGAGCTTAGCTCCTATCCCATCTTTGACAAATACATAGTGGTGCTAGTTTTATGCCCTCAAATACGCAAACTATGCCTCATTTCCATGAAATATTTTATATAAATATGAATACAAATTTTTGTATAAATACTCAAAAACTATTTCCATCTAATCACAGATACATCCACTGGCTTCATTCTGTCACAAGCGGCCTTCTTCAAGCTGTGTCTAGCTAAGACGGTGTCGCTACGGGTTATGGTGGACAGCAACAATGACATCCTAGAGACAGACGAGTCAAACAATGTCCAAGCTCTGATGTCATTAACCAGGCCTAATGGCACCAAATGTGAAGGTACTGTCTATGATTTGGTTCCTATGATGTGCTAATAAATGTAGTATTTCACACCTCCAGGTGTTGAGACTGTTGTAGGTGTGAAGGCTGATGAGTATTAGCTCAACACTTGCAGGTCAGGCCTTCACATATATAGATAGAACTAAACGACCGTGGTGTACGAGGTGGTCGATCCACCACGAGGGAGTTGTCTCCCGAGGGGTGGATCGTCCACCGAGGACACCAGGGGAGGTTAGTTCTATATCTATTTTATGTTTTTAGAGTGTTTAATTAACTGAAAATTAGCAAAGTCCATTACCGTAGTTCCCCGTACGAGCGCCGGTCTGCCATTTTGAATGTTTACATGCACCCAGAACGAGGCTGCAGTGATGGATCTCTATGGGAAGAAGTTATTCACATAAAATAAATATGTGTACTCATACAACCATGGGTGTGCTCTTATTAGAAATAGGTTGTGTTCAAAGTAGAGGAAGTGGATATTTTTTTAAGACCACATGTGCTCAAATTACATCAAAATTAGGTATATCTATACACAGGTTTAGATCAGGTCTTTATCACTGACAATCCAGCATTTCACATGGAAATACCTATGTAAAATAACCATCTCTGGAGGCCATTTCTTAACACACTACGACTCCTCACCTTCAAATTGTAGTGGGGACCCTCAAATTAGTAAAATTACGGCCCAATATTATTGGCGGTGATGTAGCTGAAGTACTACGACTGTCCTACCAATCTCTATGTGATTGCTACATAAATGCTAGTCATACAGAGCAGTCGATCACTGGCACTAACTTTTGGGTTTTTTTAAATTATAGTGGCTGTGTCCAGTCGTAGTGCCTTAAGAAATGACCTCCAGGGATATATCATTGAGAATGCAATTTTATACAAAGTATGTGTGAACAATGGCATTTTCAGCATTGGTAGCCATATTTCTTATTAGGCTCAACACCTGTATACAATCATTTTTACATGACAGCATCTAAGATATTCAGGAATCTCCATAAAAGATTGATTACATGTGGATTATTTACATTTTGTTTCTTGCAACAATCTTATAGATGCAATATCTCTATTGAAGTAAATGACCAATGGAAACCCATATTCACAAACCCTTTTCTGACTCCTGCAGGTCAGGATTTTGAAGTTGCCAGTTTTGCAGTAAAGGACCTCCAGTACAACCTACTCCAGGGTGACACACCTGTTCCTTACGAGCTGCGGGTTAGTGCCTACCTGTCGGGTATACAAGGCACTAACCTATCCACCATTAACGGGTTGCCCAATGGTACCTGGAGGCACTTTGATATCTGGATCTTCTTGTCACGTGATAAAAGTCCCAGTATGACTGATGATGACATTCTGCTGCATTTAGAGCTGTCAGCCGAACAAGAACATGCACTAAAGGTGGGAAAGATTGTCCTTTTTATATTATACTTAACATTATATGTTATCTGCGCCATTTTTTGAAGATAGCAATACAAATAATTTGCTACACTGAAATCATTCCTAGACCATTGCTTTGACCTTGCCAAATGCCAAAGGGCAACTAATGGCAATATAATAGCAACTTTAAGTGTTTTTTTTAATTGTACTACGATTGTATAATGCCCAAGACAGCAAATTTCTGGGTTATTTCTTTGGGGATTTGATACAGCTGGAAAGGAGCACTGGCAGTATGTTGAGAAACCTCCTGACAGTTTTTGTTTGTGGATGATACAACAGAACATTAATATGAAACACCACAATGATCATATCAATAGAAAGGCCTGACTACTGCTTATAGTTTCAAGACTGGTTAAAGGTCTATTTTCCATGAGCAAATTATATTTTCACGTCTTTTTATACAAAAGAATATGGTTATAATAGATATATATTTCCTTACAGAAATCCTACGACGGTTACCAGGTGATGATACTGGATGGAATCCTGACAGTACCCATCAATGAGACCACCTACCCCTACTGCTGGACGAGTATTTGTCTTGGTGTATTTATACGCGTGGGACCTGAGCACCTAACAGATGAACTCACCGATACTAATAACATGGCCTTCTATGATATCATCTTTGATTGTGGAAGTAAGTGATTATTCATCATACAATATTATATATGTTCATTGTATATGTTCTGACATAATTGTCGTCTTCATGTAACAAATTCTTCTATTGCTTAATACCGCAATACCTTGCTAATAAGGCGCATCTGATGCACCTAGCTGTAAAGCGTAGAAACTCACGGCCTATTTTGTCTATGGGTTCAGATGCCTTTCTAAAAAGCCATAAATCCCATAGAAGCCTATCGCATACCAGCCTAACCACAAGTTCACTGTTGCTCACCATGATCATTTGTGGGTAGTTTGTTTCGCTAGACTGCTCGGGCTTCCCTAGCCCACTTAAAAGGGTCTGTTTCTTCTCTTTCCTGTCCCCTCTTGATGTGTGTGGTGCACATATGCGCAGGCACTGCCACATTCCTCTGTGAAATTGTGTAATGTAGTTCTCACCATGAATATGACCTTAGCTGTCGAAATGGCGTTAAACATCTATTACTCACTCACTCACTCGCTAGACTGCTAGGTTTTGGTAAGTTTTCTCCTGTCTGATGCATTATCACACACCATAGTAGCCTGGGTAATCATCTAGGGTATTTGAATAGCTACCAGTCTTGCTAAGAGTTCAAGAATATTGTGATGCATAATATATTCCTCTGGACTTTGTTTCTGAACTCACTGCACCCTCAAATCTTTTCCAAAGTTCCCATAGGAATAGCATTGATATCTGAAGCCGTAGGGCTGTGGGTGATCATAGCACCTCATGAAATTACCTCCAGATATCAACTATATCTGAGACGACATTTCTCTTTCTTATGCCTTCATAAGATGCCCTAGATGAGTGTGCCCTGGGCCTAGACAATTGTCATAGTAATGCTACATGTAAGGACACCAGCTACAGTTACAATGACCCACGTCGCGACTGGTTAGCCGACCAGCTACAGGACGAGGATAAACCAAAGTTCCTGTGTACGTGTAATAAAGGGTTCAGAGGCAATGGCACATTTTGTAAAAGTAAGTTATCCTTTATCAAAGCTGGGAATTCTAGAGTTGTATCTGGATGATATAAGTCTGGAAATCTGTACATGTATTATATTTGCTCGATAAGATTAACCCAACTGCAGACCCTCGAATGGGTTTTGATTCCGCAACGTTCTATGATCATTAGTTTCAGTCAACTCTTACAAAACAATGTCTTATATTCCATGATGATTTTCACTACTGACTACAATATTACCCCTTTTCACCAAGTCACACCATAACTGCAGCCATTGTCGTAGCTGTTTGCAGTTGCAGTAAATTGAGGTAATAACCCCCTAGATCATACTACAGTGACGCTGTTCAGAACAACATTGCAGGCTCTTTAAACTTTTTTAGTGAATATCAAAGAGAATTAGGGAACATCTTAGTAGCAGGCCTTATTCTTCATTTTCTCTTTTCAGCAAACAATGTCTATCTAACTAAACCTGTTGATTATATCACCTATATTTTCTTTATAATACTTGTAGATATTGATGAATGCTCAGAGGTGGACAATTATGGACACCCCCTACATGACTGTAACCTTGAGGCCAATTACATGTGTGTAGACACTGAGGGCAGCTTCTACTGTCAGTGTGCTAATGGCTACCGCCAGCGTGATGATGTGTGGATAGGACCGCATTGTATAGGTAGAGTATACAATGTATATGCCACAGCTCTTAGTACTGAAACACAGTCAATATATCAACAATATTGTTTAAGACAAAAATTGGCTGGTTCCTGGATTGACCAGTTTTTGAAACAGACATAGAATGGAACACTTTGGCTACATAATGCCTAAAGAGAAAAAGGTTGTGTTTCTGGTTGACCTACCTAATTTGAAAAACCCACCCTACCTAGACATTTTTTCTCATATTTGAACTTTTTTTCAATTTAGTCCACACACGATTTTGGATCTGTAATTTGATAGGTCGACCTTACAATGAGCATCTAAATATCACTGAGCTCTAACCCCTAGGTGCCCAAGCGGACTTAGATGCGCGGTTTTGGGCTTAAATGCATGCATATTGAATAAATTTTTCATCCAGGTACTTCTACTGGTTCTACTGGTACCAAATGATGATGGATCATACATAAACAGTTTCCCATACTCCCATTAGATTTTACAACAACTGTTCATATTCATAAAGATAAACCATGCTTTATTACTAACACATTAAGTGGCAGTACACATGCAGGCAGAATCAGCTTGGAAGGTTCTGTAAAGTCTCAGGATTGCAGGGATTATGGCTAGATGAGAGCAAATACTACTTAATGACAACATATGGAATATTTTGGTAACTATGGTTACCAGACCTGATCAGAAATACCATGCCCTTAGCTGAAAGTCTTCTCTGAGTTATGAGAATTAAGAAAATGTAATGCAAAGCCCATATCAAAGAAGATCAAAATAACACATGGTCTTATCAACAAAGTGATACAAATGTGAAATAATGTAAAATCTTCAAATAATTCTGGGCACAAACAGGCTAATTATAAAGGGAAATGGAAATTCAAAGCACTTGAAAGCGATTTCACAATTTAAAGTACCCTGTAGCAGTGTCTGAAAATATTATTGTCAGCTTTATATCTTGTAGATCCCATCAGCCGTCTTGTTAATTCTCCCATGTAAGGCACACTCTCGTATAAGCCATGCCCTAAGTTTGTGGTAAATTCTAAAAATGTCACAATGGTAAAGCATTTTTCCTTATGAATGGATCTTCAAAATTCAATGGGCTATGGAATCCTAGGGGACCCCCAAATCCCTCTGTGGTGCTGGAACTATTGGAAAAATATAGGGAATATGTCTTACCTTACCTCTGCCCCCAACCTCCTGGGTCGGGTTCTGGAGCTGCGGCTTATATGCGAGAGAATTTACGGTAATTTTATGTAAAAGGCCCTATAGGAATGCTCCAAACAAAGGCTGTGCCTGTGGCAAAAGAATGGGCATCTAACACATTAGAACAGCTCACAATCAACCCTCAGATTTGCCCTCAAGCGATAATGCCTTACTGCAAATAAATAAATAAATAAAAAAAATAAAAAAATTTACCCCCCTCCCAACTTAGGTTTTTTGAAGCACCAACCAGAAACACAACATTATTTTTTTTGGCCCAATATGATGCCCATCTGGGCAATCATTGAAGAAACCAGCTTATTGTAGACTGATACCATATGGCTTAACTCTTGTATGAGTCACTCAACTTCACTGTGTCGCTTTTAAATATACATTTAATGTTGACTTTGCTATTTAATGCACTTGTAATACAGCCAACTAGTTACCCTCTATAATTCAAATACATCTTGACCAGTTTTCTCAAGCAGGAATTATGGGATAATGTGACCATAATCAAACTTGTTTAGCAGGTTATATATCTGGCCAAGAAATGAGGTAACCATTTCATCTGACAGTGTAATATAATTATAGAGACTTAGCCATTCCCAATTCTTATTAAAGGCCTACATTTGAGGTTTTTCTTCTTTTTTTACATTGATATCAATATTCTTTTTTCATTTTGGTTTGAACAGATGTCGATGAGTGTGCTGAGGATTTAGCCAATTGTCATGAAAATGCTGAATGTAACAACACGGACGGTTCATACATCTGTAGGTGTAATCCTGGCTTCTCTGGTGATGGGAGAGACTGCTTTGGTAAATAGAATTAATACTATGCTGAAAACCTTCATGTATTAGATGCATGTTTCCCCCAATATAAGACACTTAAGTCCTATATTGGAGGAAGGCACACCCTAAAATCTTACTTAACAAATAATTAATGGATATATCATGACGTATGACAGATATCAAACAATAATATGCAACGAGGGGGTGAAGCCTCCCCAGTTGGATGTTATTGTTTCATATCAGTCACAAGTCATGACATATCCATTAACTACTTATTTTATTACACAATTAATCAATAGATAATCAATAGAATATCAATAAATTAAATGTGAAAAAAAATTCTTCATCTCTCCTCGACGCCTGCCATAGTGTGTGTACACACAAGGTTTGAAAAGTTGCACTGCGAAAAAGATGAATCAGACCTGGACGTGAAGGCCTGTACCTAGGGTTAGGAGCACAACTTGCTGACCAATATACTATGCATAGAGATTTCGGATCAGTAGGGTATGGGTTCGACCCCTGCCCTTGGCTATAGAATTCTTGTAGGTTTTAACATGTGACATATGACATGTAAGGTGTGCTGATATCCAGGGATAACAGCACTGGGTGCCTGCATGCATCATGGCATGCAATATCGACAGGTATCAGAATGGGAATATCCACAAAAAGAACCCAAAATCACAAAAGTCATGTAATAAAATCTAGTAATAGGGGAGCCAGACCTTATAGGACCTACTGTGTTTAAGCTGGCAATCCAAGTTGGTTATGATGGATTTCCTTTCTACACCCCTGGTGAAAAACTGAATAATATTTGACAAAGAATATTTGATACGGTAGATAAGTTTGATAAGCTTTCACTTTATAACTGTGTGAGTCAGTTAAATGTTAAATCCATGTTTGATATCTAGTATCTAGATCCTGATCAGTGACAGTGGGTGACCTAGTCCGATGCTGTTAGACAAAGCACTGTGGGAGTTATAGAGATGTATCTGAGATGCTTCCTGCAGTTTCTGTTATCATGCAGTGATTCTTAATCATGTTCATCTGTATTGACCTACCTGCCCTTAATTGGGTCACATCTGTATAATATATATCAAAATAGGTTATTTTCTTTTTTATCTATCAATATATCGCAGCATCCTTTTTACCACTTGTATGATATTGTGTTGTTTTAGCTATTAAATGTAGGGTATTGTATCTTTTCATCATTATATGACTTTGATGTTTCTCAAGGTCGCATACTAAGATGAAATGTTGAGCATTATATCATAAATGATATCTGAACTCAAAAGCAAGTGACAGCATAAAGAATTCAGTACACTAAAACTCAGGGAATAATCTAACGAATTTTCCTCTGTTATATAACTCTAAGTTACAATTTAAATAATCGCATATATCCCATTTCTAAGCCACATGTAACCATTAGTTTTCAATGCACGGTATGTAGACATTGATTTAGATCAGAAATCATGTCTATTTTTACATAAGTGTCTTAGCTACACAAACTGTAGTGAAGCATATTACACATTTCTGGCTGTTTTCAAAGTCTGACCTTGAGAAAATCACGCTTGTACCCAATCAAGGTCAACCAAATCCACCCAATTCATGATCCATATAAGTACCTAGCCCTCTGTAACAGGAACAATGCACAGGCATAAAATCGTTGTGTTTGTGTGAAGATATATGCATCATTTTACAATTGATTTTGCCAAATCATGACCTTTGGCCTTTAATTTGACTTTGTTCCGACCTAGATATGGTCTCAAGCAGTCAGGATTCGAATTCAGCAACCTCAATTTACCCTTATCCATCCTTCAATTCTTCTCTAGCTGCCCACACCAGGTCCTCCCCTTATCTTATATGGGGATATGTTGGTAATAAACATAAACTTGGGTATGACCTCACCTCGCAAGGGACTGTAGCATTATTCAATTATTTTTAATGTTGTAAGTTGATGCACAGGCATATTGTTCAAAACCTCCTACAATTTTGAATTCCTTATGCCAATAAACATATTAAACTTAAAGTCCATGCTTTTTAGGAAACTCCTAATATATTATGTCTACAGCATTATGTCTACAGCATTAATCCAACTGTTGCCCTTTTTCATTGTGTCCACACAGATATTAATGAGTGTGAGAGTGACCCCTGTCAGAATAATGCCACCTGTCAGGACTTTGTGCACCAGTTTTGGTGTCAGTGTGAAGCACAGTATGACGGACTGGTTTGTGACAAAGGTAAGTATATGGTACATTTATGTAAATATATGTTATAATGATCTAACGGGATAGAACTGGTTCTCGGAGGGACCATGTGTACACTGACATCACTGACTTCCAGACCTTCCATTTCTGTACCTTCAAGTAGTTTCTTTCCCAGATCCAACCAGATTACATTATCGCTGCTTTGAGGAAGTCCTCGCAAAAATATATCTGAGAAGGAAAAGTATCTTTGGATGTGTCCCCTTGTTATGTTAATGCTGTATAGAAAAACTGTTTGGGCCTAGATATACAAATGCAATGCTGTCTACTGAACATGTGATGAAGACCTCAAAACAAAACAAAAAAGAGTTCAAATGCAAGTGTTATGGAGGTTATTCCTTACCATACTAAAACTGCACACTCCAAGTACAAAGAATTTCTATAGGAAGAACATTGGTATTTGGAGTCATAGGGCTGTGTGCAATCGTAGTGGCGACAGTCCAAATTGGCGTGACACATTGAAGCGTTATCCGACCTTGGCTATGTTTCAGAACACAATGATTTGCGCCTCATTTTCTGTCCCAAATGATCATCCGCCATACAAATTGTTCAAAAACATTATATGTTACAAAGTCTTGTTTGTTAGAAATCATAGAAAAGAGTCTTCAACTCTTCAAAACTACAACAGAAATAGAACCATTGTATGCACATGTACTCAAATCTTGTATAGTCCTTTATTTATTATGGAATTGATCCTACGTTTTAGTCAGATTCTGTTGCGAGTCTGTGATCGATGTGGTATTTTGTTGATCATAGAACTATTGGTGATCGTAAAAGATTCACAGCATTATCTTATATCAACATTGAATTCACACAGTAAATGGTGAGTGGGGTGAATGGAGTGAGTGGTCCGAGTGTCGCCCACGGTGTGGTAATGGTAAATCTGAGAGGACCCGAGCCTGTGACAACCCAGCACCTCAAAATGGAGGACTTAACTGCCATGTGCAGAACAATGTGAGGACAATGGACACCAGGCCCTGCTTCACTGACTGCCAGGATGAAGGTAAGAGTGTGATCCTTTTTCTTTAAACGGAAAAGGCGTTGGGATTCAGGGAGTCCTGGCCCCCAAATAAGGGGCTTGCCTAGATATTACTGGACCTCCCATCACCCCATCCTCAAGAACTGGCAGTACCTTATGAAATAACTGAATTTCAAAGCTGTCTCATTGCAGGGTATCAAAAGGACACCAAAGAGTTCATTTTCATATAGAGCATATGTATACAGATCTGTTTATATGTGGGTATGTATAGATGTCAAGTTTACTTGATGAGAGATACTCCCCCAATAAAGATTTGTTCCCCATTACTATGTCCGGCAGTGAGCAGCTTGTGGACTCGACATGGCTAAAAATGGTTTGGCTTCCAATGGGAGTGCGGAACGATCCCACCTCTTTTCAGTAAAAAATAAAAAGTGAAAAAATATTTGAATTAATTTAAAAGTACTTAATAAATGATGTCCTTAATAATATCCTACTCTGTCACCATTACATAGACCCAGACACTGCACATAAATGTGCTGAAGGATTCCACTTTGTGCGACGACCAGATGGAGAACTTGTCTGCGATGGTAAGATTCAATTAATTAACACTAATAGTACTGAACCATATCACTCAAGTTGTACTTGGATATAGTGTAAGCAGTTTAAATGGTGATACCAATCAATATATTTTCACAGCAATTTTCATTTTAGACATCAACCTTGCCATTGCATAAATAACGTCAAGAGAACCCACTTAAAACATTTCCATGGGAATGAGCTGGATTCTCTTGCCAATTTAGATTAGGTGAATATTAAAACTACATTTACATTAAAAGTAATTAAAAGCATGTATCAAAGGGGATTTTCACAATTTTTATAAAATAAATGCTGTTTTCAGACATAGATGAGTGCATTGAGGAGAGAGGCCGTGTGCTCCATGACTGTTATCCACTCGCTCTCTGCATTAACGAAGAGGGCGGCTACCGTTGTTCATGTAGGGACGGCTTCTATATGGAGGACCGGCTTTGTAAAGGTACATACTATGTCTCATTATCAATATATTTTTGCCATTAGTTTGCCCAAAAAATATGTTGTAAAGAAGATGTTTTCAAAATAACGACACATCTTCGGAAGCATTGTGACAAGGATTTCAGCAGTTCAATATTATATTCACAGAGATTCCTTGTACCACTTTGCTTTATCTTACTGTCACCAGGGGCTGAATTTGAGAGAAGGCTAAAGGCCACAGGGGGTGGGCTCAAAATGTTGTATATCCTTATTTTAGTATATCTATATGATGTAAACCCCATAGTATAAGACACAACCTGACTTTGGGACTGACTGATCCTATAAGCCACATCAAGGAACTAAAATGGTATATAAGCCATGGTGATAGCTCACACGCATACCTCAGCCCTCTCATCAGTTACCCGAAACCCCAAGGGTTTCCTCAGAATAACTACAATGCTACATCAACTTAGTAAGTCTCGCAGAATTATAAAATTTTACAATATAATTTTTCTCGTGTTGCAGATATCAATGAATGTGCGAGCCCGAGTAACAACACGTGTGATGTCAATGCTGAATGTATCAATACAGGAGGCTCCTATAAGTGTAAATGTAAAGACGGATATGTCAAACACAAGGACGGCAGTGGCGTTTGCATCGGTATGTTGAATAATAATACCCTTTCCACTTGTCGTAATTTGGACTTTTTGAAGTATGTAAGTTACCTGGTACATAAAAAAAAGCATATCCTTGCCTTTGTGAAATAGAATTAGGAGAGAAAAAAAGCAATCAGTGTTTTTAGTGGTTTTTTTTATTCTTTATTTTCATTTCTTTTAAGTTAGTTTTAGAGAGTGTCTGTATTGTAAGGAGTCCTTTAGTATGCTCTACTAATTTGTTGTCAAAAGTCATCTTTTTGCCAATCATTGTGTTTCTTTAAATAGGTTAATTGATGTTTACAAAGATCTTTTCTCTTTTGATGTTTACAAAGATCTTTTCTCTTCCTTTCTCTTTTATTCAGGGGACTGTAAATCATAATATAGAACTCTGAAGCTAGACACTAAGACGCTCTTAAACATAACCATAAAAATTATAGTCAACATTAAAGCCATTAAAGTGGGTATTCCACTGTTGTTGGTTGACCAAAGTTTTTGCTAATCCATCCGATTTTTTTCCTATGCTTTTGTCAAAAGTAATCCGATTAGTGAAATTCCGCCTTACTGACGGCACTGGAATACAATATGTGCTTTACATAACTAAGAATGATATATGCTGCATGTAACTAATATTTTAAATGAGTTTGACATTGATTGCGAGCAGAGGATCGCCTGTTACCATTTGGTGCTGAGGTTGGAGATGAGGAGGTGACGTCAGAATCCAGACTACACGAGGGTGAATGGGTGTCCCCCCTAATACATATACCCTATGGTCTGCCGCTATTTGATTACATACTGGCTGAGTCTGTATATGTGAGTTATATACTTCTATATTCAACAAACCATTCACACCTTCTCCATTAATCGATGTGAAAAAAATAATCAAATCTATCATCATTATTTATTAGAAGACTCTTCTTAACAAATTGCTGTACTGTACTGTTTTTACACAGCTTTAGTGTTTCATAAATACTTGACTTACTGTATGGTTTATGGGGATGGCTGGTACATTTCAAAGTTGTTTTATAGAATAAGTGCACCATAACTGTCCAATGGAAAATACAGATGTCCATAGGAACATCCCATAACGATATCACTTTAATGCAGTTTGCCCTACAAGTACCTTCCATGTATTAATCATCTCTATTTCTACCTTATATTGTAACAGTTTTCAGAGAATGGATTAATTATAGCCACCAATGAGCTCCTGGACACAGATCGCAAAGAGCCATTCAAAAAGCTACACAACTTGACAACATTGACCTTCCCCGCTGACCAGAAACACCGCGCCATCTTTGCTGTCTGGTGGGCTGATAGTAACATGAAGCCTAATGTGTCTTCTGTAAGTAAGATATATTCAATACTTTGAGATTATTCAAGATTTTATATATGGTATAAATGTGAAAAAAGTGTACAATATAAATAACAAAAGTGTTAAATGATTGAATGGTGGATCAATGATTTTTGAGAACAAAAGGTTGCAGCCAAAAACAGTTGGTGCCAACCCTTGATTTTCAGATGAGTCCAGTCTTAGTGAAAACCGGCAAAAAGGCTGCAGGTCCGGCAGAAATTGTTGGACTGCTGGACCAAATGTCTGGCCGTAATCTACAGACCCTGAGCTACATGCCAGTTTTACGGCTTTCAAATCATTATTAAGGTTTTTACAATGTAAAACAAAAATCATGAACATTTTTGTCAAATTTTTCTCAGTACATTATAAATCCTAATGAGTTAGATAATTAAAACGATGTTTATTCTAGCTCTATAATATCTTTTAACAGAAAATGCCCTGAGGTTCTTGTTAAATTTCATCTCTGCGAAAACTGAACCGGGCCTGGAGAATTTAAAATCTGCGACGGAACGTCCTGCATTGAAAAATAAACTTTTCACAAAGACTGTGACTCTGAGAATGAGCCATCCTCAAATAAATCCATATGTGACACGATCTGCGAAAAGGGGTCTTAGTGCAGGGGGCAATAAGACCCCCTTTCCCAGTACATGTCACATATAACATATAATTTGAATATACCTAGAAATTAATATCAATCCATAGATAGATGGATGGATGGGAGAGGGGAAAACATGAGAGTGAGGACAGTGAGGCAAGCAATATACTAGCTTGATTAAGAAAAATATAGGAAATAGGGATGAAAAGACTGTTATAATTGTTAATGGGTTTAACCTCTTCAAGCTTCATTCTAATTCTTTTTGGCAGTGGTGGTTTACTCACTATATCTTTTATATGTAGCTCAACTAAATGATAATGATAATAATGAAGAGTGGATACACATTTACCCTTAGCTGCAGTCTAACATGACTGACAAAGGAGCCGTTTATTAAATAAACAAAGAACAAAATAAAAAGAATTGATGAAATCTCGTGGAGGATTTGTAGTAGTTATGGTAGTTGGTCTGGCGCCAAACGTTTATATAGTACCCCTAGCGGTGGATAGTTGAACTAACATATTTAGTTTCGTATCTCATTAATATATCACAATATTCTATACTATTATATTGTACACATTTTATACATACCCCTGTTACCATTGGCAGATGTGGTACCAGGAGTATGGGAAGTATGACCACACAGTCTACACCAGAGTGAAGGCTATGATGGAGGAGATGGAGGCCTGTGGCCACTTCAGCCCTGACTACATACTCAAAGTCACATGGAAGTACATGGCACCATACTATAAAAGTTTTGATCGTGAGGTAAGTAGTTAATTTTATATTTGTATTATGTAAATTATACTCATGAATTTTTTCAAATTTCCCAAAAAGGAATTTTGGGTCTGTGCTTACATGCTGTGGAATATGTTAAGTATCAGTTGTAAACAACCTGTGACAAAGGTGGTAGACATTTTCCCCTGCTTGGGCTATTGATGATGTGGAGTGATAGAATAAGAGTTTGAGTTTTGAAAAGGTTTATTGGCCAACAATATTATAACATGGTGATGCTTTTAGAATCATCAGCCGATACAAGAAGTTTTTAATCCAATACAGGGATATATTATACGGTAAACATTCGGAGTTAGACAAATGGTTTCCATGAACAGTCATACAAAGTGATCATATATCCTATGAATATTACATTTCATATTTTTCTCATGCCTATGTAATACTAATATTCCACAGAGATGCTTCTTGAATATTTGCATGTTATCACTTGTCTGTACATTTGCCGGTAATAGATCCCAGACAATGTTTCCTCTATACAAAGGGCTCATTCTGTATAATTCAATTCTAGGTTGATTTACCTTAATATTTATTTTGTCGTTACCCCTGAGAGGTCTTGCCGGGACAATTCTATTCTCAATATTTTGTACATGTTTATACATCATATATATGCTAATACATGTTTTCTTCTGACTGCAAGTATATCGACATTGCACAACGTCAATAAATCATTTACATGTATATCCTGTGGGTGTCTTATTTTTTTGCAAGCCCTTAAACAATGGTTTTGTAGTGTATCTAGTTGATTAACTAACATAACAGGACCACTCTCTAATATATAGCTGCAACATTCCTACAGAGGAACTATCATTGTTTTATAGATTTGAAGACCAGTATTGTCATCTAGATATTTAACAATATTTCTTAATTGTTTCAACTTGGCAGTACCTTGTGAATCGAATTTCTTGCAGTGCATTTTGAAATTCAAATCAAAATCAATTACCACCCGAGATGATTAAAATATTCAACACAGGCCAACTTGGTATTATTCAATAATATATCATGTTTGTTTATTCGCTGCATTTTAGAGTAACACCAAAGGACCTTTGTCTTTTTAACATTCATTGTTAAAGTATTTTGTCTGCACCATCTCTCTTTATTATCAACATCATTCTGCATAAGCTTACTCATAATATCAGGATCTCTACCGTTTACCACTAATGCCACATCATCCGCATATAAGAAAAACTTGCAGTTGTTCAATATACTGGTTATATCATTTATATAAATATTAAACAATAAAGGACACATAATGGTCCATTGTGCTACCCCACACTCAAGTAACTTTTCATCTGAATAAATACTGTTGGCTATTGTAGTTTGTTTTCTATCGTATAGGAAACTTTTTATCCATTTAAACAGTCATTATCACATCCAATACTACGCCGTATTTTCACTAATATGTGCAAATTTACCATATCAAATGCTTTCTTTAGATCTAAAAAAAAAGAACAAGGAATATTCACCTCTATTTCTCGCTTCTATCAAGTACTGGATTAATTTGAATGTGGCATCCACAGTGGACCTAATTGGAATAAATTCATACTGACTATCACTAATGATATTATTAACGATAATATAATTCAATAGTTGTGAGTGTACTAACTTTTCAATCAGTTTAGCGAAAACATTTGTCATCATTACGGGCCTCCAATTTGACACATCTTCTAAGGTACCATCCTTAGGTAATGGCACTACTTGACCAAGTTTCTTTGATTTGTGCCAAACTCATTATTTCTATGTGAGCCATACGGTTACTGAGTAATGCATAATCTCTTTTTTACTACACACTTGTTATGATCAGATATACTATATTTTGATTTCTCTGATATTTGCTGTAAGAATGCTACACTCTTAAAATAATGCGATCAAAATAATGATGTAATACTCATATTAACGGTGTCAGAGATGTCGTTACTTTCACAGAGATGTCAATTCCTTCTACCACTGAACTGCTACCTGGGACTTCTTGTAAAAACTACACTGGCTCCCTGCTATATAATTATTGTGGTTCACTGTTCAGTTTTACAAGGATCCCTGGTATATTCAACAACTATTCTTTACAGTGTAAGTAAGCAAAAGTTTTTGTTTAACCTCAAATGAAATTCATTGATCTTACAGCTGAACCTCTTCCAAGCAGTCATAACTACAGACAACAAACACACATGTCTCATCTACCTGTATGGTCAGGATCAGATGAAGTGGGAACCACAACATAGGTATGGCAACAGTGCTTATATATCTCTATAGCCTCTTTGATTTGTTCCACACTCATTAGTTCTATGTGAGCCATGATTTCAGTCCATAGAATTCTATTGGGTTATTAGTGGCTTTTCTCAGACAGCCACACATGGAGGATATATGTGGATCAACCCGGTAAAAGGTACGCCAGCAAGGGGGTGCGTGGGCGTACCTTTTACCGAATTGATCCACATATTATAACTTTATACTTGTGCCTATAATCATAATGCACAAAATTTATACTAGTCATACATAAAACTTTGTGCCTTTTGTATACATGAATTCAAACTTATTGTTATATTAGAAAATATAGAAATAGAACTTATAGTTTAGAACATGAGGAAGGTTAAGGGAAGTAAAATGTCCAGCAATTAACAGAGAAGGATAGAATTTGACTTATCCACAATGACTCCTAGCTTGGAGTTTTTAATGTCCATATGCAATTTTCACAGCTACCTTTAATCATTTTGCAAGTAATGAATGCTTTAGAAACTCATTGGTGTAGTCTATAATATTATATATGTCTGCGTTATTATATTTGTTAAACTTTCAGATCAATATCTTTACATAACTTTCAAATAATAATCAACCACTCTTTCATTACCCCTCCTACAAACAGTCCAGACCGACCTGCTCCCCAACCCATGGTGGGGTATGCAGTATATTCAGCCGTGGGTGGTACTGTGAACCACTCTGAGGCACTTAGTAGTTCGGTATATACGATAGATGGTGTAAGACTACGGCCGGACATCACCAACAGGCCTGGAATCCTGTCCTACCGCCTGGATGATAATGATGACATGTACATGAACGCACGACGAAAATGTCTCGAGTGGTACTATGTGAGTAATCGTTTTCATTCATTCTTATGAAAAAATGAGATGGAAAATCTTTACATCAGCTGCACCAACATACTATCACTGCGTAATAAAATTTTGATTTAGTTCAATCTCTTGTAGTGCTAAACCTAGGGCAATGCTGAGCTTTTGGTCTTAACAGCTTCGTATATATATCAACTCAATCTGAAAAAAAAAATTGACTTTGACTACTTTTGTAAGACCTGGCACCATACTCATCAGCTGACTTAATAGATTAAAAAAGAAACATATTGTTCAACCTGGACTTCGAAACAAATGTAACAACAACACTATGGCGGTTAAACCTCCTTTACTGTCACATTGAAAAAAAAAAGAGTAAAATATGCCAAATTGTGCAATCAAAATGAAAACTAGTTTTGGCTCCAAGATTTTGGTCAGTTTAATTTGAGGCAGCTTTAAGGGTATAACATTTTTCTCCCCATCTAACACAGCTATTCAATCCCTTATTATTGTTGTGTTATTCCTACAGGCTGAACCAAATGTGTCAACATGGGCTGCTGCGCTACATGGTTCTTGTCCACCTAATTTGGCACAAGCCCACGGGGACTACCACTTTGTGGACGAACATACAGAGTCTCTGACCCTTCGCTGTTTCAACCGTCACTTTCCTCTTGAAAATGGTATGTCCTGAAAGTATTGGTTCCACAGATGTACAATCGGTTAGAATAGCTCTGATCCAACGATTTAGGATATATCAAAAGTATAGAATGAGATTAGTGCTAATCCGACCGATTTACACCTGTGGAGCCAGTGCCTTAGAAGCTTAATTTGTTATATGCGCACAGCTATGTTTAAATCAGTGTGACTTGTTAATTCATATTGCCACTGTCAAAGTTATTAAGAAAAATAAAGCTATAAGCAGCCTTAAGTCTTGTGTCCACAGGGTTGTATATCTGGTACTGACAAAATTTCTGACGATAAGACCACTTCTGTTGTCCATTCCCGATGATAAAAATCACCTTTGTCACCCATTTTCGACGACAAAAATCAAACTTGTTAGATATTATCATCAAAAATGGACGATAAAAAAAATAGTTTTATTGTCGGAAATGAGCTTTATGGATTGTCAAATGTAATCCGGCTTATATAATTGAATAATAATGAAATGTTTTCTGTTATGATGTTTATAATGACGATAATGTATTTATCTACAGGAGCCAATATCCGTTGTTGCTATGACTTTGAGTCTGGTGCTATATTGGACAAAAAGACTGCTTCCTTCAGTACAGCGAGTCAGATAGGATTTTACAGTTACGGCTTTTTATATCGCTACTCAAAGGTAAGCAGAACCTGCAGACTAATATATGTGACATATACTGGGAATAGGGACCTTAATGCACCCTGCACTAAGGGCCCTTTTCGCAGATCCTGTCACATATTTTGAAATAGCAAACAGTGAATAGATGTATGATTAAATTAAACTGATAACTGACTTCTTCACCTAGCTCATTACCTTACCAGAAATAAGTGAATGAAGTTTTCATTTTATTCTGAATCTTTGCAGATCTATCTATTCAGGTCTGCTCTGTGGGTAGAGATGACTATATTTAGAACAGCTGATTGCCAAAAATGTTGAGAAAAAAAAATCAATAGGCCTCAATGCTACCTAGTGTGTAAAGTGCATAGTATAGCCAAAGTGTTTTGAACACTTTTTTCCACTTCTTCTCTCCTTTTGGTTCAGTAAAAAAAAATTAGCACCTAAAGTTGATCAAATGTCATCATCACACTTAGGAAATTTTAAGTGGAATATACAGAAATTTAGATTGGATAAAAAATGAGTTTTAGCAAAGATAATACTGTTTGAATTTCAACAACAATGCAATTTCTGTCACTTTTATCATTATATGACAGGACTTGAACCCCAACAGTGACCATGAGGTCCATGACCACCGACCGTTCCGCTGGTGTTGTAAGGAGGCCCCCAATGGACAGCGAGACTTCTCTAAATACTACCTAGAAAAGCGCCCGCTCGCCTCATCTGAGAATTATGACTACTTGATTCCAGGTATGGCCTACAAGACAAACTGGAGGGCGGTTCATAAAAACTGACGACATCAGCAGGGGAAGACGACCACAGAATTGTGATTTTCGTTAATTCTGATTACTCCCACAAATGATAGAATTACCACCTTTTGAGCACACCATTTCATTGTCAATTATCTCTAATTCAATCAAGAGCCTTTAAGGCACAGAAGGTTCTAAAATATGTGTATTTTCTACAAGTAGCTCTGGGAATATCTTTCTAGAAGGATCATTTTTAAATTTATCGTTAATTTTTAGACAGGTCGTCAGTTTTTTTTATGAATTGCCCTGCAGATGGAAGACTAAGCTATAGATCTTCATATTTGAACTGAGAATCTTTGTTCTGAAAAAAAAAACACTTTAGTTACAGAATACTGTCTTTTTCTCTGGGCACAAGTTTAGAAGATATCCAATGCAATCAGGGTTGGTGGGGTATAGGTAAGGACATAGTTAGACTTAGGCCATTTCAAACAGTTAAAGTAATCCAATTGAGTACCCTTAATGACTTTTTTAATTCATTTATCCTGGCTATAGTGGGCCTGTCTATATTGATTCTAGTTAATTTCTACTTAATTAGCTATACATGATTGATGCAGTGACTCAATTCACACACAAGCAATGGTGTTTTTCATCTATAACACAGGTAGTTAGTAAGTCAGAAAAGGTTACTTTTAATAGCAAGGTACTAACAATTATTTATATATCCTAAGCATAAGGTAGTAGATGCACCAAAGAAGATTAAACATGATGATACCGGGTTTGACACATGTACCGTCACTGAAAAATGCGGCTCTGTACTTTGATGTAATGAATTTGAACAGAAATAAAACGGTGAGGCAACTGGTCTCTAGTCAATTGTATCTAGCACAGAGACCTTGTCAGACAAAGCCATATCTGTCCAAGAGCCTATGAAGAGGCAATTTGAGGAATATTAATGTCAAGTTAAACTTATCCCTCTCTTTTGCTACAGCCTTGGTCCATGGAAGTGTTCACTATGAGACATTTGATGGTAAATCTGAGACATTTGACGGTTTCGGAGAATATGTCGCCTTCAGTTCAACATTTCAAGATCCATACTTCCTACTTCAGACACGACATGATATCAAAATGGAGAACAATCAATCCTACATCTATGTCAGGTATCAATCATATTTTCTTTTATTTGCGTTGGGAATGATAATGTTTATTGGCTACAGAAATGTGTGTAGAGCTACAGGGTTCTGGCAACATAAACACATAAGGACCAATAGTATGGGACCAGCATGTCCCTGAAAGTGGATGTTAACCGGGGACAAGGTACCCATCGCAGCTTGGCTTATAAGTGGGTTTTTCCTCAACCAGCGAAATTTAAAATTGTGGTTCCACTAGGCATACACATGAGTTTTATCTATAGGCACCATGGACACTAGCAATGTATCAAGGATTCATGCTTAGAAGGTCTCTTCATTGATATCTGTGTTGTATTACTCTGTTCAAACAGGGCAGTGGCTATACAGGCGCAGAGCAGCCAGGCACCGGTGGTAGAAATCTACAGTCAGAGTTCTGATACCTTACTCATTAAGGTCAATGGGTCAGTATGGACTGGGGGTCCCACCCCACCTGGAATTCACATTCACGAAATGGGTAAGTGAATGATATATCATTCAAAGCTTTTAAGGAAAATTCAATATGCGGTCAAATTTTTTTTCAATTTGGCCAGTTGCTGACAGACCTTTTCATTTTCTCAATTGTGTCCATTGCTGAAGCCTAGCACTCTGTAGACAGACAGAGGCAACTACTGATTGGCTGATAATATGGTCTATGTTTTTACACCCCCTTTTTTTTAAGCATTTTTTTTTAGTTCAAAATATGCAAATACACAATTAGGTACTGACAAAAAGGAGGGGCATGAGCCCCAGTGCCCCTGCCTAAATCCGCGACTAGTCATGTTCTCTCAAAACCACTACGGTGTAATCTTAGACCAAACTCTGTTTGATATTTTATGTTTTTGTAGATGATGGTAGTGTTGTGGCTGTGTACAAAGAGGGAATAGTAGTACAGGTGTCTACCAACTCCAGCCGGCTACGGGTTATGCCCATGATACCAGCCTCTCTCAGTAACGGCCACTGGAAGGGCCTGCTAGGGAATGCTGATGGGAATCCTGATAACGATAACCCAGCGGGAACTAACCTAGAAAAATGTAAGTGTTGTAACACCGATGCAACTACATCTTAGCAAAAAGAACAAACCTACTATTAAACCTCATGTATAGGGTGGGGCCTATATGCAAGGGAGCAAAGACCCTACAGGGACAACTCAAATAGGTGGTGTGTCTTATATACAATGATCTTTAACTCGAGGAGATCATCGCTGATGCACTACAATCGTACACAATGCCCTACAACTTGAAATCTCAATCCTGTCCATGTGGAAGTTTTAGTAAACCTTGGAGGATGCAGTCACAAGGATTGAACCCATTGCCTATGGATGGGCCATCTATGTCCCTTCATACATTTTCTCCCAGCAGAAATCAATAATAGAAAAAAGGATTAAGCCACCAGAGCAGTGGATATGTCCCTGTAGTGCATCAGGAAATGTACCTCTGAGCTAGTTTTGAGGCAGCATACAAGCATTACTACATTATAATACTACCTTTTTGTATTTCCTTTTAGGGTCCTTACAGCTGGTCTACGGCAGTTCGCTTCATGGTTCCAATGCCAATGACAAAACCCTGTTCAGCCTGTATGGTTCTAATTACATATCGTCCAACATCCTTAATGCCAGGGAGTATTTTGACATCCACTGGAGACCTACTGACCTTGACCTTGGTACTACAGAGCCCTCAGTACAAGCCATGTGCAGGCCTCTCAATGCTATAGAGTACAAGTTCCCATGTGTATTTGATACTTATGTTAGTGGTGACAGAGACCTGGGCATGCTAACACTACAATCGGAGCTTGCGTATGAAGAGCTGAGAAGGCTATTCAGTAAGTTTCTTTTTCATCCTTGGATGTTAATGATCTAGCTCACACATAAAAACGGGGCAAACATTTAATGAAAATATTGCAAACAAGCTATTACCTATATGTCAGAAGGATATCATGTAAAAATGTATTTTCTTATTATTATATGATATTAACATCGAATAGTCAGCAAAAATAGTAAAACGTCGCAGTACATGGCGCATATATATCTAATAACATTTCCCCATCCCCCATCCATCCACCAAAAGGAAAGAAGAATAGCAGGCGCAAAGTAGTTATTCAAGTAAATTGGTAATTGTAATTCTACAAATTACTTGTAGACCATTGTATTCACCCTCCTGGCTGTGTATCAGAATATTAAAACGTTTATTTACTTATCTATTTTTATTTTTCAATATGACATATTCTTGTTTTACTCCGTTTGATAATCCTTTCTGAAAAATTAGCCTTGTTTTAATTTCAGACCACTGAGGATGTATCAGGCTTTAACCATTTAAGATCTTAAATACTGAGCAATCATTAGCATGAATGTTAGACCAACCAGTCACGTTTTTTAAACAGATGTGTAGTTCATGCATGCACTCCAAAAAGGTTCTGCCTCCCTTTGATTCTATAGTAATGCATACGGGTTTTTGCAGATTTGTCTGTTCCTTTAAAGACTGGTCTGAAATCTTATGGTTTGCAAAGACGCAGCCCTCTCCAGCGTTTTTAAAAATCACTAATCCCCCCAGGTGAGGTGCCCCCACAGTTCTCCAACCACACAGATACCTCGGTACAGGTACGTATAGGTACACCATTCTCGGTACAAGTGGTGGCTGTACAAGCAGGCACCGAGCAGCTCTCCTTCACTGCCAGCTTTGAAGTAAGTATGCCTGGGAATTGGGGCTAAAAACAGCATTTTCTGAACTGTAGAAGAGAAATGTTCTTCAGACTACATTCTACTTATTTTTGCATAAACTTATCTTTGTCATGAATGTATTCAGGATTCTGAAACAACAAGTGTAATTCTCCCAAGGTTTTGATCTCAGATAAAATGCGAAAATACAAAGATGATTAAAAATCCCCTGTCTAAAATAGTGAAGATATTCAAAAGGATCAAGGAAGCGAGGGTGGATTGTATACAATTCTGTAAACAGTCTGTGGGGCACATTGAAATAAAATCTTGAATAGGAAAAAAAACTATAAAATCTACTTTTCAGGATGACTACGTGGAGCTGCTGACCAGCAGCCAGAGAAAGCTACAGACTATAGAGGGCGTCCACCCCGGCACTGTCCAAGCCCTATTCACCTACACTATAGACACAGTGAAGGCCTACTACCTCAGCTTTGTACTGCAGGATGGGGATGGATCCACTGCCAAGGTCAATGTGCACCTTACACTGTGTGACTGTAGGAATGGTGGCACGTGTCACTACTCTGTCAGAAAGGTAAGTATCTTTATGTAGTTATAGGTTAAGGTTTCCTCAGATTGTGCCACATCAAATTGTCTTGCACTCACCCGTATAACATGAGCGGAAACCCCCTCTTTGTGGCTTTATTTTGAATTAGAAATGGCCTGAAGCCCTCTATCTTTGTGTTACAATTTAGTGTTAGAGATACTAGGGATGGGTTTCAGAAGTTATTGAGTGCACTGTTAGCTACTTCATTTCTTATGATGGTACGACAAACCCCTTCAAACCCCTTCAAATCGTAGTGGGATCCCTGACTCTAATACAATTACTGCCCTGCATTTATTGGTCACTGATAAATAATTTGGTTCGACTGCCCTACCAAACCCTATGTAATTACCACATTAAGTGCTGATCGTACAGAGCAGTCGTAGGGAATTACCTGTGATCACCCACCCTATTTTTCAGAGTTTCAAATTGTAGTGGCTCTACCTAGTCGTACCATCTTGAGAAATACCCTCCAGGAGGTCGTTACACAATACACAAGAATAGACCTGTTCTCGTTGTTGCTGGTCAAAAGTGTTACACAAAGGAATTCTCGTTGTGATTTTTGGGGTCAATTTTCACAAAGAGAAAAAAGTGTTACACAAATAAAAAATCGTTAATGAAAAATCGTTGTGTATCATTTTCCAAGTCATCAACGAGAAAAAAAAGGCAGTTAGTCAAGAGCTACTGCCTTTTGTGATTTTAGCATTGATTCCTATGGGGACCATCGTTATGAAATATTTAGGGGAGGTAATAACTCCCCCTCTTTAACATAGAACTCAATAAACCAATAACTAGAATCCTTGATGGCAGGTTCTGAAATTAATAGATGAGTTCGAAATAAAAATGAGATGAAGTCAAGAAACTAATTGGTTAGGTGGGGAATAATGAGATAAAGTCAGGAAATTAATAGGTGAGGTGTTAAATAATCAGATGAAGTCTGGTGATGGAAAGTTAGAGGTGTGGTTTGTTGAGTTCTATGTCAAAGAGGGAGAGTCGCCATAGGCTTCAATGCTATTGTAGGTTTTGATGTCGTGGGGGGGGGGATGTCATTCCAGACCTCACCCATCAATTATCTGACTTCATCAGATAATTTCCAACTTGTTTTGATTGTTTCTTCTGAAATTTTATGTCCATTTTGGTTATTATTATTATTATTTTCCACACATCAGGTCAATGAGAACCTAGTAGGATATGTAGTTGCTCGAAGAGGTCGTTGTAGTCTCCAGTATCAATGTGGAGCCACCTAGTGGAAATTGTGGGAACTACAGAAAATCGCCAACTCGCAATTTTGGGGCTGATTTCCTAGATAAATCCAGCAGATACCACTTGTTTAGCATCGGGAATAGGTAGATAACATGTAGATTTATCTATGTGAATCTTTACAGCTTGTAAATCGGACTATAAATGTGGATTTTAGACAGGAATCTTTGGAGATAGTTTTGAACAGGAAGTGGCCAAAATTCTCGTTGTTGCTGAAGTAGGTCAAGTTACACTGGTTCCCTGTGCAACAACGAGAAAGCAACAACGATTCTCGTTGTGAAAAGGCAGAAACAATTGTGTAACAGGGGTAAAAAATACTCTTTGTTAATCTCGTTCTTTTCAAGACATTTTCAACACTGATGGTTAGCTGATTGTGTAACGACCTCCAGGAGAGTAATTCATAAAAAACTCACAATGACATCAGGAAAAGGCGACCAATGAATTGTAGTTGTCGTCAATATATAGTAATTGCTATAAATGGTAAACATTATACATACTTATATCAATCTCAACAATGATCACTTTAACTGAAATTCTTTAGGGGCTTTCGTGATATATCTTTCTAGAAGGATCAAATCTAAATCCTTCCTACTGGCATTTATACTGAGGTAGCGGATTGGCCAATGGGCACGGCCATTGATGGCGGTTGTTACCCACGACTTCTACTGATAAGATCTATCAGATGGGTACCAGTTGCCCCCGGATAGGGCCAAGATGAACAGTTGGGATAATTTGATTGGCTGATAATTAAATGCGCTAGGTCAGTAAAATCCATGTATTTAATGCTGCAGCCACTGAGTGATGGTATAACGGTAGCGTCCTGCTCGTGTCCCCCGGGGTGGACGGGTGAATTCTGTGAGCAGGAACTAGACGGGTGTGCCATGAATCCTTGCTATCTACAAAATGGTGAGTAATAGGCATAATTTGGCGGGCAACTTCTCTAAGCCACCCATGCACCACTTAGTAAGATGGTTCAACTACCATGTATACTTTCCAATACTTAAATATACTGGGATAGCCTGTTTCTTTCTCGCCGCGTTCATTTCCATTGGTACAATGGAAACAGTCTATATTTGTTTGTTTTTTATCCAGGCTGTACAGATATCACACCTAATGACCTGCAGTCACAAAAAGGAACAAGGGAATTTACATGTTCACCCTGCCCCCAAGGCATGGACGGCGATGGGGAGAACTGTTATGGTAATCATTTATTTATTTTGATAGTCATTTTCAACATTTACTGTGACATGTGGCATCTTATGCATTGTGAGTATATGCTATGTTATGCTACCCAGTTTTCAGCAATTAATGGCTTACATTAGTGAGTGTGGTTCAGAGATTATTGGAATTACGTCTAGAGTTTGATTCATAAACACTGACAATATAGGATTCAGAATACAAAGTTTATATACAGTTCTTGTTCAGTTGATTTTTCTTATACCATTTAAGATATCAGTGACGCATATATAATTACCACCCTAGACTTACAACCCATTCTTATTTTTTATTACTTCCTTTTTTTTTTTAATTTCCCTTTTAATGTGCTCTGTGCTGGATGCACACTTTGGTCTTGATTTAAATTGATTTTTGTTATTTGACAGAATTCAATGAGTGTGTCCTAGAGGAGGGTCACCCGATGAGACACAACTGTCAGCAGGTGTGTGAGGACCTTCCTAATGGCTTCACATGTCAGTGTAAGGACGGATTTATTTTACAACAGGATGGCGAGACATGCAAAGGTAAAGTAATACACTTTCTGATAATAACATAAATTCATTGGAACTTCAACTCAAGAGGAAAATACATCCTCAGTCAATTGTCTTAGGGCTGCTCAGTCAGACTCTCCTGAATTGTATTAAAAAAAGTGATTATAACTACTTTTACTTTTTGAAAGGTCAATAAATGCCTTATTGAACTTTAAGTCCTGAGTTGTGGTTGTTGTTCTTCATATAATAATTTATTATTATACAATAATTTATTATTATATACGTTGTAAAATTGTATTAAAACGTCGTAATCCTTTTTTATATTCAATTCATGAGAGTTCAGTTCTAGAAAGTGTATCCCATAGTGATGTCCAAGAAAAGGTATACATTCAAATATGGTACTTAAGGTATACACTCAACTAGGGTACTTAGGGTAGTCAATCTGCTTGAACTCATTGTATGTAGTGTTTTAAGAAACTATGATATGTGACTGCTAGTTTTCTAGAAAAATGCTGTATAAATTAGGTATATATGTCTATAAGGGGTCCTAGCGTAAGCACTATAATGCATAGGAGCTAGGTTAAGCATATACATATTTCTTTTTGTATTTTTTTCCTGCCCAATAAATGACTTAAAAAAAGCAAAACAAGCTAAAAAGGAATACTTCACTCCATTCTGCCGCTGTTAAAATGGAAACGCCTCATTATGGGGACAATTTATTAAGGTTATATATATTTAGTTATAATGGTGTTTGAAACCTTTCCTATCTGCTTAGGCCTATGGGCTAAAGTGTTCTAGTCAATCCACCCTATCGTGCCCCCTTAATCACTAATTGACTCTTAATTGGGTCATCCGCTATTGAAATTTCGCTTAATTCATAAGGGTACAGATGGATCAAATAGCAATCAGACTCCAATATCTCAAGTGGACTATCAATGTTTCCAGCCCATAATACTAATACTCAATTACCATTTCAGACCGGTTGGAGTGTGCATCGGCAGAGTTGAACACATGTGATATGGTGCACGGAGACTGCCTGGACAACATCCCTGGTACCCATACCTGTGTCTGTAAGGAAGGCTTCACCAAGCTACACAACAATGTATGCCAAGGTGGGACAGTTTTTTTTTTAAATAATATCATTCTCATGTTGTTCATATCATTGTTGGGCACATCAAGATCTATGGGTATTATGATTCAAGTGAATGGTAGAACAACACATATCAGAAGGTCATATCAATAATGCATCTTGTCCAATGGTCATCGTGATGCATTAATGTAGCCCTGGCTAGTAACTCGATACACATTTACATACTTGCAAATTTCTTTATGGCATTGGACTCATATAGGAAGACTGGGCGCAACCAGTATGTACACGTCTTCTATCCTTTGAGACAAAAAAAAAGTAGATTATGAGGATTATCTTTAACAATGGCTGACTTCTAACTCCATTCATTTTCCTTCAGATATCAATGAATGTATAGGACATGTCTTTGGCAAGCCTTTACATGAATGCCAACACAGCTGTCATAATACGATTGGTAGTTACGAATGCTACTGTACTCAAGGTTACCGCAAATCATCCGCGAACCCTACTGAATGCATTGGTATGTTATTTTTCCTGCTAAAATTGTATTCACTATGTTTTAGAACTAAAAGAGTTCAAAGACGTTGATCCTATGGATGCCTAAACTAATTGTGTAGAGAGTGTAATGATAGTTCAAATCGAAGTAAGCTCCGGAAAATGGTCTAAAATGCTGGTTCCACAGGCTGACAATCGGTTGGATTAGCCCTAATCTGACAATTTATGATTTATCAAAAATATAGAAAAAATTGGTGGGATTAGTGATAATGTGACTGATTTTCGTCTGTGGAACCACTCCCCCTGCGATGTAAGTGAAATCTATGCCTATAGATATACTGGGCACAACACTATAGTGGAGGATTTTTTGCTACATTCTCTCAGAATGTTATCCCTCTAGTGCCTAAGGTATAGGGTGTTGACATACCTATTTGTAAACATAAGATTCAAAATTGTAAACATGAGATTTCAGGGGTCATTTCTCTCCATGTGTGCCATATTTACAAACTAGCCTGCACCTGCATAGACTCTGTGATTGGGTGGGAGTTCAATATATAAACATCAACACAGCAAAATATGAATAACAACAATGCAGGCACACAGATCGCAGGGTGTTGTACTGTAAAAACCAAACCTGTCTGATATTGAGTTGCAGAGAGACATCAGTGTGAAAGTCTGCAATGTTTACATTAGGTCAGCTTGATTCGGTAAACAAAAACATCTTTTTGACAACACAAGCATGCCTGAGATTGTACACAATGACATCCCAACATAAGCAAATGGCTCCTTTAACATACAATTTCTACCTTGCAATGATAACAAACACTACTCATTAGTCGGTGTTTGTGTTTGTGAGAATAGCTCTGATTTTGTGCAGAAAACGTGTAGTGGAGCCTTACCTATTTGTTCACTCAGTAAGTTGCTAACTGAGGACACTAACATTGGTATCAACACTCTGCACTTACACTAAAAATATCAATGCTACAAATGTGTCCAGTACTGGCATTGCATATGTTGCGAAATTAGAAAAAAAAACTTTTATTTTTCGAAAATCTCAGTTACAACCACCGTGCAGTTGGGTGACAAAACAAGCTCTATAGACATTTCTAAGTTGACCAAATCCGTCAATCAAATCATTATTAATCAAAACAAAATCAATCAAATCAACATCAATCAAATCATCAGTAATCAAATCAACATCAATCAAATCAACATCTCACAGACATAGATGAGTGCCTGGAGCAGACCGATGAGTGTGACACCCATTGTGAGAATTTGATTGGTGGGTTTAAGTGCACATGCTGGGACGGCTTCACTTCAATCGGTTCCAGCTGTACACGTAAGTCGCTTTTGTTTGCAATTCCTTAATTTATCTTGTTGGTGTGTCTAAAGTTCATACAGCCAGATAGGTGGAACAGGTACCTCACCTTTAAGTGTGTTTTAAAAAAATAATGCTTCTAAATCATTATCCGCCCATTATGCTGGAATAAAGTTGATGAGGTATAGTGGAGTAATCATGGTATATCAAAATATAATGGTAAAGGTGAACGATGATGAGTTTTTGACGACAGTTTCTCCATGAGGGGGTTTGGGACCGTTCCACACGAGGCCGTTAGGCCGAGTGCGGAGCGGTCCCAAACCCCCGAATGGAGAAACAGGAGGCAAAAACTCATCAGAGTTCATCTTTACATTTATGTCAAGGTGTTTGGGTTGATAATTAATTGATATTTCATCAATAATATTGAAATTAAACCCTTATTTACCCATCGTCATCGCTAAATCCTGACCGCCGCCATTTTGAATGTTTACGTTTCAAAAATGCTGCGCATGCGCGGTGGACCTATGACGTCATCGTGCGGATTTGGCGCCGGTTATTTAACGCCGGGGTACAATACGCGGTCTCAGTGCATTGTCAATGGGGCATCGATATTCACCTTGACATAAAAGTTATATTCTGCAACTGATGAATACAATCAGAGAGCAAAACACATTATTGTATTCATTCTTATAAGCGCACATGTTCGGAAAATCAATTATTAGGTGCTCAAAACCTTATAAGAAAAAATAATTCTAATAAGCGCACCCTAAGAGCCTAAAATCGTTGTTTTTGCCCTAAAAATCTTTATTTTTACACTTTATTTGACTGATCTTACACCAGGGTGGGACCCAGAAAGGAGGGGTCTGTGCTTTTTAGAGCATGTGCGCTTATTAGAATGAATACAGTATATCTATTTGGACGCATGTATGCTTTTAAAACTTGTAACAAAATTTTAAATACAGCTTTTGAAGTGTTTGTAAGCAATATTCTTATCACCAATATCATTGTGATTAGGCTAAACTGTCATAATCTAATCTGAACTCAGTCACAAAGGTGGTTCATAATTTCCTTTTCATTCCTTAAGGGCATATCAGGCACACACAGGCAAATGCATCAGGCAAATTAAGGTGCGGTCCACACGTATAGGCCCAATAAAACATTAATGATGCCACTTCCATCGGCCAGGCAATTTTTTGCTAAAACAGTTGAAATAGTAAAGTAAAGAAACCTGCCTGACCAAGGGCTTATGCGCCCGTTATGCTGAGGATCATACATTTTTGCTGATTTTGTTTCCAAAGTATCATCATAGATTTCTAAGGTTGTACTCCATTTTGTGTTTATCATTGTCTACCAGCTGACCCTGATAAGACATGTAGACCCCAGGATGACATCTGTACACGTGACCACAGAGCTAAATGTAGCTGGATTGATGAGAAAGCTGACTGTCATTGTCCTAGAGGTTATCATGCCAGTGATGAGGTTGAACCTGTCTGTATAGGTACGTTAATACACTGCCTTTTTAACTCCTAGCCTGCTGCCAGGAGAATAGGTATAAATTATCATTTTAAAAGTTCCAAGCGATTTTTTTTTATTTCCACATGTTTCTACAAATCTTCATACACAACTAGCTAAATCAAGGTAGAACATACCTGTCTATAGGTATTGATATGCATCTATAACTACGCAGTTCAAACTCAGGTTTTAGGAGATGATTTTATTGCTTTTATTTACACAGTAGCTTTCTGTCAAGCAATATTGCCTTTCTAGACAATACCCCAAGAGGTGGTAATGGTTTCATTTATAGAACACTTATATATGACGCCTTGACTATAACTATAGAGAGCACAGCTTACAAGCTTGGTAGGATAATATCTCCCATAGATAGTATGTGAATGTTCGGTTATTAACCCTTTGTTACAGTTCAGTAGATGGACTCTGAGTGCCATCTGGGTCATTCCCTATGTCACACACTTAAGGCAACCAGTGCTGTCCTCTCACGAGAGAGATAGGAAGTGGTCCTTTAGGACGCCTATCCCCGCACTATCCTTTAACAGTGATAGTCTAGAATACATACTAGTTTAGAATGCTAACTCGATTCCCTACACTTCTTCCAAAAGATGATGGGTATAAGACTGTTTCACAGTGGAAAAGGGACCGTTTCTTCACACCCTGATTGGGAATGGTTCAGCCTATACTCTACTTTAGCAGCCACTGTTCTTAACATACACAAGATATATTTGGGTTTGTGGATGGGGGTCCCCCATGTCATATGTTGACTTTAAAAATGGCCATGTCCCCATGTCAATTTTAAGAAATAGTCATGTCACCATGTCAATTTTAAGAAATTGTTCATTTCCCATGTCACTAAGCCTAAAATAGCGCATATCGCCATGTCAATGTTAGTGGTCTACACCCATTATATTTTAAACCCTACATAATGATACCTACAGATGTGGATGAGTGTCAGACCAAGCTCCATAACTGTGGCAAGATGGCGGACTGTGTGAACACCAACGGCAGCTTCAGCTGTATATGTAAACCAGGCTTTACTAAAGCTGAAGGGATTGGGTGTATAGGTTAGTATCATTACAACATTTGAAATGTAATA
The DNA here is from genome assembly GCA_949317995.1 of Acholoe squamosa. Classification (NCBI taxonomy): domain Eukaryota; kingdom Metazoa; phylum Annelida; class Polychaeta; order Phyllodocida; family Polynoidae; genus Acholoe; species Acholoe squamosa. Next base: position 76,931,986 of record OX439041.1, on the reverse strand, counting down.
AGCATAAAGAGAGAGAGAGAGAGAGAGAGAGAGAGAGAGAGAGAGAGAGAGAGAGAGAGAGACAGACAGAGACAGAGACAGAGACAGAGACAGAGACAGACAGAGACAGAGTCAGACAGACAGAGACAGACAGACAGAGACAGACAGACAGAGACAGACAGACAGAGACATACATACATTCAGACATACAGACAGAGACAGACAGACAGACAGAGACAGAGACAGACAGAGACAGAGACAGACTGAAAGAAACATACTGACAGAGACAGAGACAGGAACAGATAGACGGACAGACAGAGATTGACAGACAGAGACAAAGATAGACAGTGACAGATAATCAACCAGGCAAGCGAAAGAAGGGAAAGACAGAGATTTGAGTGAAAGTTTTTGTTACGGATCTTTTATAACACAGTTATCTCTTTTCAATACAATTTTTGGTGCCCGTACTTTATATTCTGAGTTTGTTTATCAAGGGAAATAAGCACTGAGTTGGCACCTTGCACCTTAGCTGTGCATACGGTATGTCTTGTTCATGCCTTTAGCCATCGATACAGGGCACTCGTGCCTCCCTATTCATGCATTAGTACCTGGATAATGTGGCATAATATGTTCCTCCATGTTGTAGATATGAATGAGTGTGAGGGTGATGTTAACCCCTGTCAAATGGACCCGGACGTCCCGCGAACGTGCATCAACACATACGGCTCCTTCTACTGCCTCTGTCCTGACGGTATGGATCGTGTAGAAAATGGAACATCATGTATAGGTAGGTGAAGTCATCTAACAGTAAAGGTAACAGCAAATTAATTAGGGATATGTGCTAATCCAACCAGACCATGGCATAGATTAGGGAGGGATCAGACATTATCAATGGGGGAGGGGTTACTTAACTTTTGTGCATGCACTGAAAAGAAAATTGGTGGTTTTATATAGTCCCTTCTTTTATTGTGTGGTTATGCAACAGGTTATTTTTTCCTAAAAAAAAATGGTGGAATCTCACCAAGAGGGATCTTAACTTTGTCTAGATGTAAAATATGTTAATGACGACAAGGTAGATAGGCAATTAATGTTTCTTTGTCCCAGATCGTAACGAGTGTGAAGCAGGGCAGCAGAACTTGTGTGACCATTTGTCCACCTGTAGCAACCTGAATGGATCTCACACATGTCACTGTGTGCAGGGTTACACCAAGGTGAATGGGGACTGTACAGGTAAGCTACTGAAGTACATCTTGAATAAAACAGTTAAGGACTGTTGATGCAGGAGTGCATCATGCCCATTGGTCATGATGCTTACCACCATCTAATTTGAATATCATGCCCCCCCCCCTGGAACCATGCATATCAACCCCATATCAACCCTGGCGAGTTGGCATGATGCATGAATGTAGTCTTGTGAGGTAGTCAACAGGTCTGCAGGAGGGTGTTGCTCCTATAGTAAAAGGAAGAGCTGGCTAAAAATATCCTTGTTACCAGTCCTTTCTTTTCATCTAGCTATAACTTGTCCCTTTTGTTGCTCACAAGTGGTCATTCAAGTATGGTGCTAAAAAGGGGATTTGAGTAGGTACCTAGTTGGGGGAAGTCAGTCAGTATAATAAACTATAGAGTGTGTGACATGAGTAGGTACCTGGTAGTGCAGCTCTCTCTATTTTAAACAAGGCAACTGACTTTTCAGACTAATGTGGTGAGTGCAAGTACTTAGGTGAAGCAGTGCACGACTTGTTTAGAAAAGAGGGCACACACTCACAGCTCTTTTTACAATAGGAGCAACACCCTCCAGAGGTGAGATATATACTGAAGTGCATCTTGAATCCCTCGCAAGACACATTCTAGAGAACACCTCTCTACTGTTTAGTGATCATGGAGCCCAAATTGGTGGGAGACATTCCTATGCATGGTATACTTGCCTACAAATTACCATTATTGTCAAACAACGGGCAGGACTACCTTAACCCAAAATGCCTGTAAGCCAGTACTCAGAGTAGTGGTCAGGGTGGGGCCAGCATGCTATATTTTAGAATCTAAGTAGTTTCAATGGGAGTTATAAATATAACAGTTCACAATAATAATATTAAGATTCACTAGAACTGACAAGAAATATAGAATGTGATTAAACCAGTTTGAAAAAACTTCCTTTTGGAAATAAACCTAACCCTTATGAGAAATAGTATCTGCCTTGTGAAGCATTGATATTGAGAGCACGCGAAATGACATAAGGCCCTTGCACTATTTAGTTCACATGTGTGTTACAGATGAGGTTGACTGTCCCAACCTCAGCTGCCTGCAAGGGTGTGAGGACATACCTGGAAGCTATAGATGTACCTGCTCCATGGGATACTACCTACAAGATCCAAATACATGCACAGGTGAGTATTCCCTGTATATTTATAAAATCTAATCATATGTATAAATGGGTAAGATAATGACATGTATATATTAGCTTGGGAATACAAGCAAGATGGGGATACTATTCCATATTTTATGCTGTGATGCACCCTTGCATGATCTGCAGGTTAATTCAAAAGATCCTGCCATCGCTACCACTGTGCTGGTAGCATAGGCACATCTTATAAGACCTAGTGAGTCTACTGTATGTTTTATAGTGGTGGTAGGCCAGTCAGGCACAGCAAGTGCTGAGGATCATTCACTATTCCTAATCCAGCCTTTTCACCACCATGATGGTACCGAAAGAATTTCATAGTGGTATCCCCTTTGTACAAGAGCACCTGTAGGGAACACTCCTCCTCTCAAGAGTGAATATGCCTGCTGTATACATAAATAGGGGAGGGAGGACGATTGCTGAGGGTCCTTGATGGCTCTTCAGGCTACTCATGCATTAAGTGCACTTGAATACTGTATGGGGTCAACTGCACCCTGAACTCTATAAGTAGCTCATATAGGGAAGAGGAACGCTTGTGTAATCACTCTTGTGAAAATAAGTGTTTCCACAGCTATTCTTTCATTATGACCCTTTTGCTCCTGTGCACAGTGTATTCTGCTGGGAATAGTGTATGCAGGGCTGAGGCTACCACCACTGAAACTTAGTTATGGCTGTGAAAACGCAAGGCAGTCTAACCTTACCATCACTGAAATGGATAAGGCAGAAAAGATCCTACCATCGCTGGTGTAGTGATCGTAGGGCCTTTTGAATTAACCTCCTGGTGCTGGCACCAATAACAGCTGTCATGATGGGTACCAGTTGCACCCTAAAAGGTCTGCAGTGAATGGAGGTAAGTATCTGATTGGTCTATCTGTGTCCAGCCCTTATGCTTCACATGAGGGTAGTTGTACCTGACTAACAAGAGCACTTCTGTGCAGCAAGTAAAAAAGGCAGGTCTGAAAAAGAAGTGACTGCTGCAGGTGATGCACTTCTTAAGCAAAACTAGCCTTTCTCTTATATGTAACACCCTTCAGAAATAGCCTGTACCAACATTTATAAAGAAAATCAGTACTAACTTTGAATTTCTTTCATTTTCTGTTCCAGACATAGATGAATGCATGCTGCCAGACAATGCGACCCGCTGTGCCCATAACTGTCAGAACACGCTGGGCTCCTACCTTTGCCTCTGTAGGCAGGAATTTACGCTGGACTCAGATGGTAGAACATGTCTAGGTAAATATCTATTTATGATCTTGTCATTAACTTCTGTCTTGTACTAAATTTCTAGTTTGCACAAAATTTAGAACTAGCATGCTAGATATTCCCAGGTCGAATTTTTGCTAAACGGAAAAAAAAAGTAGAAGAAACGAAAGAGCTCTGAAATTATCAGAAAAGCAATCTGAAATTTTTATCTCCTTTTATTGTGCAGCTTTGGGGCCCTGAATCTGGCTGATTTAACAGTGGCTATGATTGAGTTATGATTGAGTTAACCAGTTTAACATAGACTTTCTCAGTTATGGTGTATGAGAGCAAAATAATGATCCTTCGGTGTTCGTTTTTTCCTCTAAAGCTAATAATCCGTGCACCATAAACTGTGGTATCGGTGGTAAATGCCGTATTGGTCCTGATGGAAGTCCCATGTGTGAATGTAATGCAGGATATCACCAGACGACTGACAGCCCACTTGCTGTGTGCACAAGTAGGTGCTTTTCTCTATTGATTTCTTTTTTTTTTGTGTGTAAAATAATGGTGAAGTATAATGACATTTAGCATGTATGCTTTGCTGTTTCTAGTGCATTGCAACAATCTCAACAGTTTCTATTTGGTGGTCTGTACAGATGGCTCCAGTTGTCTGTGTCTCCAAATTGGTAGTAGAATAGGTCTGTTGGAATTGAGGCTATTTAAATCAATCATAAAAGGATGAAGATCATTTTCTTTTAGTTTGCAATCTCCTTTCATCAATCTACCCAATGGCTAGAAGAATACTGTTCCATGTTGTATCATTATTAACAATATAGTGGGTAAGGATTTATCAATTCTCAACCAAATCAGCTTCTATGATATCAACTATATAGGGAGTTTAAGTCTCGCGATAAAATATGTCACAAAAAAGAAGTACTTTGGAACTAAAATGACCAATATTTCCATTGACACCCCTAGCTACCATATATGGAATTTTTGGCTAAACTCTCATTCCCTCAAAATTATCAAGGGGTATAAAATGTGTCCATGCCTCAGTCCTGTGGGTAACAATACTGTGGACTCGGAGCAGGCCAAGAGGTGACCTGACTTAGCCTCCCTATAGCATAACACACTTTGCACCTGAAGCAAATCTTCATCATAATGGCATTTGATACAAAACACATATGAATTCTAGCGTCTGAGCAGGTCAGCAAACAGGGTACCTGGCGGGCACTGTCTTGAATCATCCCTTCTACTTGCCGTCTCTAATCTTGCTCTGCACCTTCAGATATCAACGAGTGTGATGGGAACCATGGATGTGAGGACGCGTACTGTCTGGACGCTGTACCAGGCTACGAGTGTGTCCCACCGCAGGGCTACCAGGCTACCCTTGACGGCTTCTCTATCATCGGTAAGGATTGAAAGAACAAGTGAAAACTATAGTATCAACCTAAAAGGCAGTTCATTGAAGTGTTCTTAATGGTAGACCGGATAGGGCCACCCCCTTCAGTCATGTACCCAGATCACCGTTATTTCTTGGCACAATTTCCAAGTCATACCAACATCGCAATATTCAAATTTCTGCATAATTTGCTAAAGTCTGGAGTACAATTTTTGTTCTGTATGAATTCTTGGATAATGTATCGCATTCAGTTCATGTAGGCAAGGAAGGTGGGGCTGATGGTCATCTGACCACATTAAGTTGTGGAAAGTTTTTTTTTTTTATCCCAGATACCAGAAATATTGAACAAGTAACCAATGGATAACTGATGACGAGTGGGGGTTATCGACGAATAATGACACGAGGCCGTAGGCCGAGTGTTATTATCGTCGATAACCCCCACGAGTCATCAGTTATCCATTGTCTACTTATTTTATACCACGAAACCAATAAATAATCAATATTATACCAATAAATTCAAGTTGAAAACAAAAATTATTCCCCCTTCCCGGGACTCGAAGCCAGCCATGACAGTTACATACACCTCCTCGCCCGGCAGCGGACGGCGACAGCGCACACGGCGAAAAAAGATGCTCCTAGACCGGGACGCGAACCGCGGACCTCCGACGGCTGAGCGCAAAGCGCTAACCGCTAGGCCACCGCGTCTCCTCCTCCTCACGCGTCTCGCGGTTATGTTTGTGTATAATACACCTCCTCGCCCGGCAGCGGACAGCGACAGCGCACACGGCTTCATATCATAGGAAGACCTGGTTCTAACCGAGCGTATCTCGTCAGTCCCTGTGGCGCAATGCATAGGGGGTTGGACTAGGGATCTTAGGCTGCAGGTTCGAGCCCTGCCCTGGTCAAGTCTATCATGGGTTTTAACATATGACATGTTATCTATGTAAGGCGTGCGGTTATCCTGGATAACCGCACGCCTTACATGGATAACCGCACGCCTTACATTGATAACCGCACGCCTTCCAAAATTGATGTTACAGCCTATAGGGTGTGCAATATCGACAGATATGTGGATGGGAATAGACCCCAAAAAGCACTGTGTAAGCCAGAAATCGTGGTATAAGATATTGATAAAGGAGACCTAGAGACCTTTGTACACCTGGATTATCAAACACTTCATCAGAACCTTGCACAAGCCACTCTCAAAATGTTGTTTCCACATGTTTCCAAATGTTGTTTGAAGACCCTCAATCCCAACAGATATGTACATGAAATTATTAATTCCTCCCATCCTCACTAGATGTGGATGAGTGCTTGATAAACATCCACAACTGTAGCAGTGTAACATCTACATGTATGAACACCATAGGCAGCTACCAGTGTGTGTGCAGACCCGGCTTCCAAATGCTGGACGATGAATGTACAGGTAAGCAGTCAGATAGTTATGTTGATATATACTGTAGCGGCTTGGTTCAAAAAAAATTATTCCATGTTTCCAGTTACATGGCTCTAAAGTCTACGGTCGGTAGTTCGGATTCTTTTTTTTTTAACTTTTTTTTTAGATTTGTATTGAAATATATGGGTTGATATGCCATATTCGTTGATTTTATCATTTGAACGTGAGAAAGGTGAAAAAGATGTGCATATTAAGCTAGACTCATGACCAGTAGAAATATTGAAGAAAATCTATAATAAAAAAATAAGGGAAAAAAACTGGAAAATTGTTGTAAATTAACAAAGAATATGAAATATTTCTTCAAAATTACAAAAAAAAAGTAAGGATCGCCCCTACTTTGATGGGGTCTGTCGGGTAACTGGTAAAATAACTTTTTTTTTCTCTGGCCTTGTTATTGAGCCTTGGTCTCAAATACATGATGGTCTTGAAAGGGCATTGAGGTTAAGGGGTTATGGAAATCAATCTTCAGCATTAAAACTAATATTCAAATATGCATCAGTCTTAGACAAGCACAAGGGGTACATTAGTATAAAAATTCAAAAGCACCCAAATGTTTAAGCCTTTCCCTACCGTTTCACTATATCTATAGGAAAGTGGTGAAATTTTACATATTTTGCCATGTCAAGTTGGTGAAAGCATAACTTGGTAAATATTATATTTGCGAACTCAAAACTCAAAATTTGGCCCATTTACATATATGTTGACTTGAAATTTCGGAAAATGGCCATACTTTTTAAATGACATTGGAATGTTATTGTCCTTGAGCCAAGGTCAAGGTCAAAGGTCAGAAAAAGAGATATCTCTATCAGAATGGATTTTTGTTATGGCTGACAAATCGTGAGTTCTCAACTGATTTGCATGTGTGAGGGGTCAATTTCACAATTGGCTTCCAAAAAACGGAAATTTTACCCACATTCCTACACCAAATCACTACCGCATAGGCACATTGTATGAACTGGTCCCAAACTCTCCAAGCACATTCACGGCCCACCCTAGGGTGCAGTCTGACCCTCCTGGACCCTTCCCACTCACCTCCCACCCACACATCTGCAAAACCAGTGTTTTTATCAAGGGGACTCTTTTACGATACTTCCATAATCCATCCAGCTCACTCACTACACCACCAATGTTTCAAATCGTAATTTCTCAGGTTTCCAGTGAAAATGTGCCAATTTCCCACAATCCATCAGCACCCTGTCTAGAGGGCCATATAATTCTCCAAAACTAAAAAGGTGTAAGTCAATGAAGTCTACAAGTCATGACGAGACAAAGTTCCAAATTTCGTTAGGATCCTTAAAGCCACACTGAAAAAAGTCTTCCTGACAAAGTGACATGTATACCCATGTCAACTTGATTTGACACAGAGAGCACATGTCATTGGGACATGTGCACATATGTCACCATGACAACTGTAGCACACAGTAACCCTCATATAATTTGACATGCCTTAAAAAGCCATGTCATCTGTAAGTTGACTAGGGTCACGGCCATGTCAAAGGCACTTGACATGTAATGGTTTGACATACATAATTGTTCTAGGATATTCCACTAGATGGGGCAAACAACGATTTTGGTACCAGGATTAATCACTACCAAGAAGTACTATCAACACTTGAGACATTTGATGTATCTGTGTCATTTTATTTTCATGAAAAATAGATCACTAAGGTCTGTAAATACTTTCAATGAATGGTAGTGAATTCTATTTCATTGTTAAATTTGCATTTGTTAGTGAATATCAAAATAGACACCCACCATTCTGAATACTTCAACTGGAGAGGTTAGACACCTTATGCGTGAGCCAGTGAAAATACCAAAGGACTGTATTCTAACCCACAATCTATAATCTCAGTATCTATAGTACATGGAGACATATGGCATTGCCATGCACCTCCATGCCCTTGTCTTATGGACTGCATAGAGGTCCTCAGTCAAGTAGTTCTGTAGATAGGAAAAGGTGCCTTAGTGTTGCAGGCCTGTGGGACTATGATATCCCCTGCCTTCTATTATAGGCCTGCCTTGATTGAACCATTGGTACATAGTTATTGACTGCTCTTGACCCTTACATAATTGTCTCATAGTATTACCTAGCACTCAGGTGAATGGATCAGAAATATGTGACGTGTCTTTATTACGCATGTCAAGTGGAGTTGACGAACCATATATGAGAGCGTCAACCTCATTCGACATGCCTTCATACATGTCATGTGGGAGACAAATTGTGACCTGTGTAGTAGGCGTCAAAGCGATCAGTGTTCTTCTCTCTGTGCATAATGAAATGCTGGCCTTCCGAAGTTGGCACGTATTTCCCCTGAATTACCCCCCAGGAGGCCGGTAAGAAAAGGGTTAAATGGGCCACTACAATGTGTATGATTCACATTAGAGGGTGCACTTTATTCAAATGACCTACTGCTTTTCAGGTAAATCACATTATATATATATATATATATATGTACATTGCACAGAGGGAAGTTTAGATATGTAAATATCAATATAGAAGATTTCATGTCGCTCACATGATTTCTGTTGGAAAACAGCTAATGAAGATGGAATTTTGAACTACCAGCTAGGAGAACATAAAAAAGGAAAGTCCTATTAATTTAGGAAACCATTAAAAATGAGAAAGGTTATTATTCACTATCTTTCATAATGATTCAACAACACACACACACACATATATATATATATATATATATATATATATATATATATATATATATATATATATATATATATATATATATATATATATCTTAATATATCTTATCTCTTATATATCTTAATTATACAGACCTAGACGAGTGTTCCAAGGTACGACACCAGCCCGTGCGCTGTGCTGATTATGAGATAGCTGATTGTGTCAATACGTATGGATCATACTATTGTATGTGCAAACAGGGCTATAGAGGCAATGGTACCCACTGCACAGGTAAGTCTGAAAGTCATACCAATTAGCATAATTCTCATTATGAGATATTGTTCATATTTGCCTCAAAATTCAAATAATGGATTTTAGTTTTGAAAATCGAAACCCCTCTGTTGTTGCCAGTTTCTGCTATTTCCACTTTTACCAGGATGTCAAAATAGCATATGCGTGTATATATATATATATATATATATATATATATATATATATATATATATATATATATATATATATATATATATGTATATATATTGGAGTTGATATTTAGCTCTGAAGGCACTGTTTCTGGTTGGGATGAGTGTGTAGCTATGTTTATACCAAAACGTATAGCTTCAGTCTCTAAGCCCATATTTACTGTTGTTATAATAAGGTTGGTCATTAGCAAATTCCCCTTTCCACCCTGTCCTATCAAACTCAATCTGTTTTAGACTGGGATGAGTGTGCAGATGAGATGGAGAGATGTAATCGTAAGACAGAAGTGTGTGTTAACACGGACGGTGAGTTCTACTGTCAGTGTGCACAAGGGTACAAGCTACAGTGGGACCCGGATGTACGCCAACTAACCTGTCAGAGTGAGTACCTTTATTTCATGTGAATAACAACTGACCATAGAGATAGCATTTAGGGGCTGATCGCCACACCCCCAGTGGCATAACAATCTCAATTTCAATCGCCACTGCTGGCCACATGACTAAATAAAATATTGTGTTTTTCCAGTTACATGGCTCAAATCCTTAGGGTCGGTAGGTCAGATTTCTTCTTCTTTTTTTTTGTATAGAAATGTATAGGCAGGCATGTTAGATTCTATGAGTTTACTGAAATCTGAAAAAAAAACATAAGAAATCTGAATCAATATATTGTCAATGAACCGTTACAAGTCGATATTGTAATGAACACTGAATCCAGAGAAGTTCTTTGATCCTTGTTTATTGCATGATGACAGAGTGTACATATAGGTGATAACAATGATACACTTGCCAGCGTGCAGGCTCTGCCCCTAAGCTCCTAGCTCAACCTGTCGTAGGTCCTAGATACTAGGGAGGTTGTATGTGGTATAATGTAAGTAGAAAAGATTAGCTTAGAATAGATGATTGGGAGCTGCTCACCAGGTCTTAAATACTAAGGTGAGCAGCTCACAGGGTGATGAAATGTCCTGGTAGGAACAGTTCAGATCTGGTCAGATCTGGTTGGGTCTGATCAGATCTGACGCGTCGCCATACCCGGTAATGATTCTATTTATAGATGGACCAATCAGGATGAAGGGAGGTTGTGGAATTTCCCTGCATCCTAGAAATGCGTCCACAGGTATGTCGGTATGTTGTGATACTCCCAGTGAGTCAGTGCCCAGAAATAGGATGGGTCCGGCTCTCACAACATCCTGGTATGGGTGATGTAAGAGCAATCACTGTACACACTCGGGGGGGGATTGAGCTGTGAGCTTGTGATCAGGTCCTGAGCGTATATGGCGAAGTATTTTATAAATGTGTAAAATAATGAATAATACCCAGAATGGTCCATGGACAATATAAAAGATATGAACCACTAAGCTATCAACTGTATACCAAAAGATGATTTTCATGAACAATGGATGAAAGGTTTTGAAAATAGAATCCTAAAGATATCCACAAATTTAAAAAAAAAGAAAAGATCCAGGGTCGGCCCTGTTTTGCTATGGTGGGTCGGGTAACTGGAAACACAGCATTATTTTTGCCTCATTTAGTTGCTAAATTTCATGAATTTAAGCAATTTAAAATCGAAACAACTTGAAATGAATACAGAATTAAACTCCCTGGCAAACATTCTCATCGATCCCCCTCTCGGGGACTGTCTCCCTGAGGGTGGATTGATGAGAATGTATGCCATGCTCGTTTAGTTCTGTCTATGGTGTATGAACCTCAACTTCCATAAATCCTCCTCTATAGGATGCACCTGGTGTATGGCACTCACCCTGAGTTTGTCCACTTGCAGTTGGTCAAAAGATTTAAATTGATCAACCTTTTTTAATGAATGGATTTTCAAAGTTAGAAAACCTATATACAGCCATGACTCTAATGTGCCTCCCAAATGCCCTGTTTGCCTTGGAGGAAATATTGGGAAGGTTTTGGATGACCCTTCTCTCCCATCTCCTTTGGGCGCTGAATGGGTCTATAGCCACCTCTTATAAATATGTTAGGATTTACGGTAAATGTTTGTTGTAAAATCAACATGTATCATTGTAGATTGGTGTAAATGTCCCTTATACAAAATGATGGGTGGTGTAGTTTGACATAGAGGACCTTCATCAAGATGACTGGTGTAGATTTGTGTAAATTACCCTAATACAATACTATCGATGTTACATATTGGTGTAAATGTCCCAAAAACAAAATGATTGGTGTTATAAAGTAGTGTAAATATCCCTTATACTAAATAATTGATGCTGTGGATTGGTGTTAATGTCCCTAATACGAAATGATTTGTGTTGTAAATTGTTCTAAATGCTCCTCAAGGAAATATGATTTCTGTTGTACATTGGTGTAAATGACTTTCATATAAACTGATTGGTGTTGTAGATTGGTGTTAATGTCCCTTAAACAAAATGAATGGTGTTGTAAATTGGTGTAAATTACCCTTATATAAAATGATCAATGTTATAGATTGGTGGAAATTTGAAATACATTGAATACTTTATATTATAGATATCAATGAGTGTCAGAGTCCTATCCTGAACCAGTGCAAACCACAGGCAAGGTGCATAGACAAAGAAGGGTCATACCAATGTCGCTGTATGCAAGACGAGGTCATCATGAACGATGGACTCACATGCCGAGGTAGGCTTTGCAGGTTGCAGTACACCAATTGACGGGAGGTGGCAGCAGGAGACACTTTTTAGCTCCGCACTGAAGAGTGTTGTAAAAAGATTATTGGTCTAAAGTCTGACAGTGGGTAGGCAAACCAGGCATCAAACTAATCCTTAGGGTGTATATTAATAGATTTGAGTGTTATTAGGGCTGATATTTGATGGTAAGTTGAGGGGGGTGCACTCTATTTAATTAGAGAATTTATTGAAATCATTCACTGCAAAACCCCCAAATCTGGGTATGTCCACACTCTATGGCCGATAGTTAATTCAATGTACCACATCTCATGGCCCTAAATTAATGGGAAAGATGTGTGCCTAAAAGAAAATTATAGTGGCTAAGCCCAAAAAGGTGCATGAATATTTTATTTTTGCCAATATGCTATATAGGCCAAACAGTGGAAAAATAATTAGTGTTTTGCAGCCTGCAGCATGAATCTAAATATTTTACAACTTGCACTATGCTAAAAGTACCTTCTATTTCCTTTTATGGTGTAGTCATACAAGAGTTGAGGACATGTTTTCTAGTCATCACTCCATAGATCACAGTGTACTTTCCCCACCCCTTTGAGCATGGTCATAGCATTTTAATAGATAACCTCAATGAATGTGTTTTACTATGGAAAATGTGAATATTTTTGATATTTCTATGAGGGGAATTAGTAGTGGACATGCATTATCTTGATTGGCTAATAACTTCTCCCATCAACTTATATCCCAATAAATCTATGTTCAGAAAGAATCTTTCATCATAAGTAGCTTTTTTTGCAGTCTTGTTTTCTCATTAATTCTTTCCATGGTGTAGAGGTACACGTTATTAAACCATAAGAGTTGGGTACCGTCTGACGTGGCGGGTGAGTCGAGTCGTCGGACGTTCCTCAGGTTCCGGATAGGTGGCAGCACCGATCCGGGTCTGTGGGGACATCTGACGACGAACACCTGGGTCCGTATATAAAGCCCAGGGCTCAGCCGCTACGTCAGAGGCCCTTCTGGCCTCCACACCATGTAAACCATTGTCTTTTAATATTAGCTGCCTCCTTGATATCATCCGGCAGCCGTGAGTGTGCGTTAAGTAATAAACCTAACCGTTGGCATACACTTGGAATACTGTCTTACTCTTTCTTTCCGAACCGTAAGACCCGAACCCCCCCAGGTCCGTAAGGCCACAAGCCTTTACACTGGTGCCGGATGTTCTGGGTTAGTACTACCACCAACTTCGAACATCGAATCACTTAATTCGTCAACAAGCGATTGTTGGCCTATTAAGTTACTATGTCTCTGTATAGACTGTTTGCGTCGTACAGAGTCTGGCAGATTCTCCTCACTATCATTATAGTGGGGTCCGGGATCTCTCCAAGATGCTGATTCCGCATCTTGCGAGTCCGAATGGGCTTGGAGCATTAATGATCCATTTCCATTCTCTTGGGCAAGTGATTGCCCTGCTGGGTTAGCTTCCCTAAGGGTGTATAACCCATGTACTAGCCGTTCGGACGTTATAACGTCCGGGCTATACACCAGAATTAACTGGTCAAATAAATTATGAACCGAATTAAGTGATTCGATGTTCGAAGTTGGTGGTAGTACTAACCCAGAACATCCGGCACCAATGCGAAAAAGGGTAACATTCGGAGAACTACCTTATAGGTTACCCAGGCCCGAATTACCAATATTAGATTATAGCGCTATAGATGGCGACTTAACCTATGCGGTACCGGAAGGTGAGGAATTAAAACGACCGGATGTCCTGTTGTTGAATGAAACTTATGTAACTTTGAACGAGAATTTAAATACCTTGGTCAAAGCTAAGGATGAAGTATTCCATGAAAAACTTCAGATGGAAGAGGACCTAACTGGCATGCGAAAGGAATTCGAAGCCAGAAGGAGCGAGTACATGAAAGAACTCGAGAATGAAGAACTAAAACTTCAATCAATGAGAGAATCATTCAACAAAGAATATGATAATAGGCACATTCGTATCCAAACATACATAGATACGAACGACCAACTAAACCTTGATAAGGCAAAATTCGAATCCGAAATTCGCCATTATCAGGACGAGTTGGATAAATTGAAACTTCAGTGTAGTAAACAAGCTGAAGACAATGAAACCATCCGGGTAGGCATCATAGCTTACAACAAACAACTGGAGGAGGATAGACAGAAACTCACAAATGAGCTTCAGGAATTGCAGACTACTGCAATAACTCTAGATAAATATGTAGAAGCAGCCCAGTTAACTATAGGTAATATAGATCCAGCTGTGGTATCTACAATGTTGGGAAAGACATCTAAAGATGCAACCCCAATTAGATACAGCCCATTCGTTGATGATGGGGCTGACAAGAATGTGGTATCCGGAATCTACAAGAAACCGGATAATGCTGCAGTAAATGGAACCGCATCTAAACCAGTAATTCCAATGCTGGATACGATAGGTCCGGCACCACCCATACCAGATTTGAGTCACAAAATCAAAGCGACTCACGATGGTGCTACAGGGAATAATAATAATACACCCGTGGCACAACCAAGAGCACCCGGACCAATGAGGCATATGTTGACACCACCTTCATATTTCCCCCAACCCGGCCACAGTACACCAGCAGTACCAAGATTACCGAATCCAACCCCAGGTTCTGGTAATGGTCCTACTGATGGACGTTTTCCGAGACCAAACCCGCCACAAAACAATATTAATGGCGGTACGTATCAACCAAGAACATCTTCCTATGGATATAGAAATAATTATAATCCATCAGGAAGTGGTAATTATCAAAATGGTAATAGCTATAACCAGGGATGGAATCAAAATGATTCTTACCCTAGATATGCGTCTTCTGGAAACACCGGTTACAATGGCGGATGCCCTGGTGGTTCATCCGGAAGCTATAATAATAATGGTCCACCAGGAGGAAACCCTCCAGGCGGCCCAGGAGGATCCGGATCCGGAGGATCAGGATCAGGAGGAGATGGCAGGAAACCAAACAGGAGAACTTCTATGCCTGCAGGGATGCAAACCATCTTTGATAGGAGCCAATGTATCCAAAACCTTGGCATTGACTGCTACCGAAAGGGAGCGGACGGCATGGAAGTCATGAACTGGAGCATGCGAGAAGCAGATAGACTACGCGGATGTAATAATCCGGCACGTAGGCAGGCACGGATACCCCCTCCATATGATTCTAATGATCCATGGAAGGACAGGTATCAAGCTTTTGTCGACGAAGTCAATTGTAGTGGATGGACAAAAGAAGAAGCTCTGCCATATTTGATTTGTTGGTTAAATAAAGGCGGAAAAGTAGCTCTCAACCAATGGAGAGCAGCTTACGGAATATACGGTACCTATGATCAATTGGTCGAATGTGCCGCATACCTTTTCGGATCAATCGTTAGAGAAGATCCGTGGGTAAGCTTTAAGAAGAGAACACAAAAACCTAAAGAATCACACAAAGTCTTTGGTTTGGAGCTACAGGACTTGCTTTCAAAAGCACGTCCAAATTCTATAGTGGATTGCGAGATCCGGATCATAAGCAAGTGGTGTGGGACTCCTGGAAAGATGACACTTCCTTCAGTGATCTGTTCATAGCAATTGATGGACATGACATGAAGAAACGTTTGGTAGGTCTTGGACCTAGTCCAGTAAGAGCAGCTCCTTTCCAATACGGAGGTACACCTGCTCCGGTATATGATACTTCCCAATTAGCTCCGGTTGAATCGAATGAAGTTGATGAGGAAGATGAATATGTCTCCGATGAAAACGGAGAATATATTGGTTCAGTCCAGGTGGCTGGAAAGTATTACCGACAAAAGCGGTATAGGAAAGTACATTCGAGAGGGAGAGGAGGATCTGTTGCTGGTAAAACAGCTTCCGGATCAACTCAACATGGCAGTGTAGCCTCTACGGCGAACTCAACTGTAGCAGCCACTGTTGCTCCGACTAACATGATGGAAACATTAATAGCCGGATTAACAGAAGCTCTAAGGAGACCAAGAGTTGATAAATCTCAAAGGAGATGTTTCAGATGTCAGAAACTGGGGCATTTTGCTCCCGAATGTATGGCTGAAAAGCCTGTTCCGCGTAAACAGGAGAGTGTCTCTGGGATAAGTACAGAGGAAAACTAGAAAGGGATCTCCCGAGGGGCAAAGAAGGGGATCCCAGTGACAAATCTTGCCATAATATCACCATCCGTGACGATGGTTCGCATTTAGTAACAAGATCGCCTAACACCGAGGTGGTTGTAGACACCCGGAAGGTTAGGGAAGCTGATATAACAGGTGCCACGGGCGCACAGGGGAAACCCAATATCAGTAACGAGGCAGGCGGCTATGAATTAGCCAAGGTCTGTGGTGCCCACCTGCCCCCGGGTCATCCTTGTCTTGAATTCCTGAAAAGATGTGGATCGACTCCTGGTGTGAAAAATGACGTTCCGATTGTCACGGACATACCCTCTGTTCTAAACGGAAGGCGGTGGTATGTTTGCCTCACTGTTAACGGAAGATCTGCCGAATTCCTTGTGGATACGGGAGCTAGCCACTCTTGTATCTCCAGGGGGTTCTACGATCTTATACCGGATGAACATGAGACTCTCAAATCGGGAGGAAGTGCTCAGACGGCCGACGGCAGTACCTTGCAAACGTATGGTAGAACTTGTGTGAAACTACAGTTGGATGGTATCCATGACTATGTCATGAGCACCACCGTTGCGGATATAGCAGATGAGGGTATACTTGGGTTGGATTTCGCATCCCTGTATGGTGCTGTGTTAGAACCTCAAACAGGAGTGTTGAGTGTGAGATACCCGTATCCCGTAAAGGTTAGATGTGTACTGAGACAAGTGAGCAGTATGGCTAGTGTGGCACACACTGTGCGAATCCCTCCGGGAGTAGCCTGTGATGTGCTTGTAAGAAGTGATCCTGCAATGCGTAATAAGCCTGCAGTGATAGAACCGGATGTAGTTACGTTATCAAGTATCGGATTAAATTCTGTAGACACGATAGTAGCGAATGCATCCTGGTCGGTAGTACCTGTCTCCAATACTGGAAACACTACTATCTACTTGAAAAAGGGACAAGTTTTTGGAAATGTGACCCTTTCGGAAACTGTAACGGATAGTAAGCTAAGCTTACAGAAGGTAACAGGGGATGATGAAATTTCGGAAGACTTACTTAAGTTGTATGAAGAAACTTCATTAGAAGATCCGGAACACCGGAAAGAGTTCTATGATATGCTCTGTCAGTATCATACTGCCTTTGCCAAACCTGGTGAAAAACTAGGTACGACAAATAAAGTATTACATAAAATAGATACTGGAGATGCCGAACCCTTTAAGATACCGTATAGACGATTACCTTTAGCAAAAAAGAGAGTAGCTGAGGATGAAATAAACAAGATGTTGGAACAGGATGTAATAGTCCCTTCCAATAGTCCATGGAGTAGTCCTGTGTGTATGGTAACAAAGAAAGACGGTACTATCCGTTTCTGCATAGACTACAGGAAGTTGAATGGAATAACGAAAAAGAATTCGTATCCATTACCGAGAATAGATGAAACCATTGACTCCTTAGGGGGAAACAGCTGGTTTTGTACCCTAGACTTGCAATCAGGCTACTGGCAAGTGGGAATGAACCCTTCAGATATGGAGAAAACTGCATTTTCGAGTCATATTGGATTATTCCAATATAATGTAATGCCGATTGGACTGTGCAGTGCACCTGCAACATTTGAAGCAATGATGGAAACAATTCTAAGTGATTTATTGTGGAAAAGATGTCTTGTATATCTAGACGATGTCATTGTCTTCGGAAAAACATTCGAAGAGTGTTCTAATAACCTGAAAATGGTACTAGAACGTATTATTTCTAATGGTCTCAAATTGAAACCTAAGAAATGCCACATGTTTAGAAAGTCCATAAATTATTTGGGCCGCATCATCAGTGATGAAGGAATAAAGGCTGATCCAGAAAAAATCGAATCAGTTACGAATTGGAATAGACCTAAAACACCCAAGGAAGTGAGGTCCTTTTTAGGATTCTGTTCCTATTACAGGGAATTTATTCCGAATTATTCTAGAGTCAGTTACCCATTACAAGCAATAGCTAACTGGACTCCAGGAAGTACCAAGGAAAAATTTCCTTGGACGCATGAACAGGAAACCACTTTTCAAAAGCTAAAAGACCTGTTCACGAGTACTCCCGTATTGCAATATCCGAATGAAACGGATCATTTCATACTGGATACTGATGCTAGTAATGATAGCATTGGTGCAGCTCTCTCGCAAGTCCAAAATGGGAGAGAAGTACCGATTGCCTTTGCCAGCAACACACTGAGCAAGACTCAGCGCAATTACTGCACAACCAAAAGAGAGTTGTTAGCAGTAGTCGTATATACCAAGAAGTTCAAACATTTTCTATGGGGAACGAACTTTACTTTACGTACGGATCATTCCTCTTTAAGGTGGCTACTGAACTTCCGAGATGCTGAAGGCATGTTAGGCCGATGGCTAGCCCATTTATCCAAATATGGGCTTGAACATCAACAGATTCAGCATAGACCCGGAGTTAAGCATTTAAATGCTGATGCTTTGTCTCGAATACCAATCCGGAAATGTGATAATCCGGATTGTACTGATTGTGGAGCTCATAGGGCAGTGTTAGCAGGGATTCGAAGACCATTCGTACCCCTAGTTGCCAGTATACTGGATTGGTCTATGGATCACATACGACATTTCCAGGAAGCTGACTCGATAACTGCGCAGCTACTGCAATTAGTACCAAAGGGTATACGTCCAGTTAGACCAGAGGTCTCTCTGGAAAATCGAGAAATGAGAAGGTTTCTTGCTCAATGGACCGAGCTTGAAGTCCGTAAAAGGCGTGTTATACCGTTGGAAGCCATGTAATAATGGTGAGAGAATCATGCAAGTGGTGATACCACATGCTATGAGACATGACATTATGTACTTCTGTCATGGGCATCGGACCAGTGGTCATTTCGGAAGGAAACGCTCGCTAGCACGACTTTCCAAGAAATACTATTGGCCTGGCATGACACGGGACTTGCAAAGATGGGTAACCACCTGTCCGGATTGTTGTAAAAACAAACCCGGACCCGGGATGGGCAAACTTCCCCTATCCCAAGAACTTTTCGGAGTTAGATTCGCAAGAATCGGGGTAGATATTATTAGTGGATTTAATACAACCGCTAATGATAATACCTGTATGATGGTAGTGTGTGATTATTATACGAAATACACTAAAGTATTTCCACTACCGAACCACAAAGCAATTACTTGTGCCGAAGCTTTTGTAAAAGGTTGGGTACTAAGCTTCGGTGTACCATTAATGTTACACAGTGACCAAGGCAGAGAATTCGAATCAAATCTCTGGCAGGGTATGTGCGAATACTTAGCTATTTGCAAGACTAGAACCAACCCATATAGGCCACAAAGCGACGGATTGGTGGAAAGGTTCAATAGAACCCTCATCCAAGTTCTAAAGTCACTCGTTAATGAACATATGGATGACTGGGATGAGCAATGTCATTTCGTGACACATGCTTATAACAGTACGGTACATTCAAGTACAAATTGTTCTCCGAACCTTTTAGTATTCGGAGAGGATTTGATAATGCCTGCTGACCTAGTTTTTGGAGTCGTAGGGATGGACCCTGAACTACCTTGCCATGTAGTTTTTGTGGAATGTTTAAGAGACAGATTTAGAAAAGCATATGAGTCTGTCCGAATTGATTTGGAGAAAAGTGCCAAATGGCAGAAAGTAGGATACGATACCGATCTAAAGCATCGGAAATTCCAATCCGGAGACAGAGTTCTCAGATTACATGAACCGCTTAGACACATAAAATTAGCGTCTAATTGGGACGGTCCCTTTACTATAACACAAGTTATCAGTGATTGTACCGTAATTATTAAATCTGACCTTGGTCGACTTTATAAGTCAAATGTGGCTAGATTAAGGAAATGGTCTGGGAGGGAGACCTCCACAGAAATGTATGGTGAAGGTTCCGGAAAGATCCTGAACCAGAATCGCATAATAGACCAGGTAGAGAACACTACAGTGAAGCGCGGTCGTGGTAGACCCAAGAAGTGTTCCGAATCAGTGACACCCACGCCAACACCGATTAAGCGTGGGGGAGTTAAAAAAGTCTCGGCAGGTGAAGACAAATAGAGGAGGAAAGGTGTTTCTAAGGCTAAGAAGCACCTAGAGAAAGCTCTTCAGACTGTCAGGTCCGATAAAGAACTATCCGAGAAGGGGAGATACGTTCGCCGCAGCCCCCGAATTGCCCAGAGGACTGCAGTGACCTAACCTGTATACACAACGAGTGTAATGTTTACATTTAGAGGAACGGATGACAACTGACCCTAAAGGCTTATTTGTCGCCGCCGCATGATGTACCAATGGGTAGTGGACGGATAATCCGGTGGATTTGCTTAAGCTTTCCATAATCTCCACTTAAATCCCCAGACGAGTCATCGGGGTGAGCGATAATTACCTAAAAACAATCAGTTTGTTGATGTACCGCTTGTAGCACGTGCGTTTCCGCATGACGTCACAGTGTCCAGTCTCGGCTGACCTCTCGTGACCCCGCGAAGCAACGGGGAAATGACGTCACGAATGCTGGCCTGTCGCCATATTGTTTTTCGGTAACGTCTAAGACGGTCGAGCTCGCTCCCTTCTTGGATTTTACCGGCTAAGCAAACCCCTCGCTGCTCCTCCAGAGTCTGTCTCCTGGTAGACAGACTCCGTTTGTGTCGGCCCCGGCGCCGTAAAAGCCGGAAAAAGAAGTAGTTTACTCCCGTGGGCGATTCCCCAGTCATGGCTGAGGAATCCGTAGCTGCAGCCAAGCTATCCGGTGACCCGGATAAGCTGACTCCGTCCGCAGAAGCTTTTCCGGAAGCTTTGTCGCCTGTTACACAGGAAGAGAGCGAGATGATGGACGTGGAGGAATCCACGGATCGCTCGTTCGAGGAGAAACTGGCTTCATTTTCACTAAATGAGCCAGAGAAGATGCTATCTCCACTTCCACCAGAGGAATCCGGAGCGACTGCGAGTGCTGAACCCGCAGCGACAGAGTCCGAGACCACACAAGTCGACGGCTCGAAGGACCAGTGGAAGCCAGCAGTGGCTGACCCGTTCCCAGTAGAATACGATGGTCGCTACCTGTATGTCCACCCGGAACTACAGGCACAAGTGACCTACGCAGACGGGACACCAGTCAGGTTGGACCCGAAAGTTAGGGTAGCTGTCGAGGGCGTTATGGTTCCCGATCAGCTGACCAGGACGCCTCCCGAGTGGCTTCGAGACTGGCCGTGGTTCCAACGGGGACTTATGGTAGACGCTGACTTCCGCGAGACAGTGTATGAGGCCAACCGAGCCCTCGAGCTCGGAACGTACCCTAAGCCGGACATGTCCCTGTGGAACATCAAGGCAAAGAACATCAACTGGGTAGGCTGCGTCTCGGAATCCGAGGGGCAGACTTACCCACGCCCTTGTGCTACCCGGCCCCAGTACCGGACCACAAAGGAGTACCGGGAGGCCGCTGCTAACTTCGAGCAGTGGGATGAAGGTATTTATATTACCGAGCAAGAATTAGTGGACGTCCAGAACGGTTCACTAATTGGTATGGACCGAGGTGCAGCCCTTCGGACGGTTCTCGTCCGCCGAATGACTGCCGAACGTGAGGCTCAGGAAGAGGCTAAGAGGGCCGCGGAAGCACCCGCACCTCCTATCCCTGACCTGAAACTCTCTGCCAGAAGTTCAGCCAGTGCTACACCAGCCACCGGCAGTACTACCACCCAGGTAGAAGCCTCGATCTCCCGGATTCTGCAAAGGCCGAGCCGAAACCCAGCACTTCAACTACCGGCAGTACTGCCATGGAGGTTGAATCGTCTGACGAGGAGTCTGTGCACGAGTCCTCGGTTGAGTATGATGAGAAGGCCACTCCATCAACTCAAACCGAGGCCGAACGTTGGGCTAACGCCAAATCCGGATTCAAAACCCGGATTCCGACGTGTTTCTCCGACTGTGCGTACGGAGTTAAGAAGGACGGCTCTACCCTCTATGCCTGTCCAGACTCAATCAATAAGAACGATGAGTCGGATGATGAAGATTGGATGCGTCTTTCGGACGAGGACCCCAATCCGAGCAAAGCCTATCGAAAGATGTGGCTTATGCTAAACCACACCGAAGGGTATTACACTTATACCCAGAGGAGGAAGCTGCGTTGGGCTTTAGAGAAGTGGTACGGCGACGATCAAAAGTCCTGTCCCTTCTCTATCTGCCAGGATGCGAGTGATGTCTCGATCCGGACCTGGAGTACTCCAGCCCGGTTTCAACGGCATCTGGTAGAGGCCCACTTCCACCATCACCCGGTTTACATTTGTGATCCGAGTTATGGTAAGAAGGGCAAGAAGTGTACTACGAAGGTGCAATACAACCGACGTAGTGATCTGGCTAGACACCAGAAGAAATGCCACGCAGAAGGTTTGGACGGGGCACGGAAGCGCATCATGGAGCTTCATCAGGAACTCATGAAGGAGTTCGACAGTCTGAGCGAGGATGCTTGGTCTAAGATCCGACCAGGGGACCAAGTCCTCTGCGAAGTTCCGAAGACCAAGGATTCGAAACTCCAAGCAAAGATAGTCCTGACTCCTGGAAAGGGTAAACTGGACATGCAACGATAATGGTCAGAGCACGACTAAACCGAAAGTCAGAGCAGAGGACCGTTCCAGGTCCCCTCTGGCAAGGCACCCCGCAGAGCAGGCTCAGGGCACTCCGGTGTTCAAGAAGCCCGAACCTGCCGGATACGCTGGAGCCGTATCTAAACCTGGGAAAGTGAGTTCTCGAAACTTTCCGTCCTTAAACCAGGGACCTGGACCTGAGAGCCAGACCTTGGTGGTAGGAAAGGATGGTCGCCTTATGCCAAAGAAGACCACCGCATCTGCTGCCGCCGGATCTGCATCCGCTCCAGCCGCCCCACCAGTTACCTTTACCCAGGAGCAGTTAAACATGTACCTGCAAATGGGACTGAAGCAGAATGCACCACCTGCCTACTGTGTACCAACGGCAGGTGTGTCCGGAAGCCCTAAACCCGGAAGTGGTCCACAGGCCGCCTCGACTCCTCCCAAGGCTGTCGCTGCACCTGCGAAACCAAAAGACGCTATTACCATTAAAACCGGTAATGCGGAAGTTTGGTTCAAGAAGTCTCGCCAGGGGGAGGCAGATGTCCAAAAGGCCATCTACACCCACTGGGAGAAGTGTGTTCACGAAAAAGCGACCGAGTTTCATCAGGGTCTCCTAAATGACACCCTGATGTGCTTGAAGCAGGTGGGCGACGCCGAAAAGCAACGCCTCGAGACCCTCATCCGGGACGATGTGAAGGCCCAGGAGGAGGCTGCCGCAGCTGCCCAAGAAAAGGCAGCTATGGATGTACACGTGTTGGAGAAGCGTGTAAAAGAGGAGATCACTCGGAACACCAATCTGAACACTAAGTTCATGAGGGTGTTCGGAGTCGACTTGGACGAGTGGGACGGCACTCCCGAGTCGGCTTTAGCTCTTCTGAAGAAGAAGCATGCTAAGAAATCCGTTTAAGCATGCTAGGGTTATTTCTTCTATAATTTTTTTTAAATGACCAGATATAGTCTTTGCGGAACCCTATAGGTCTGCGAATGTTTTATTCACTAGTGTATGAACACCTATGGTATGTGTTCCGGGTTCCTTATGACCAGTCTATTGTATAATTCAGGTTGTATAACTTTATTGCACCCTGAATAGTCTATTCGGATTTATAACTTGATCCATGAACAATCCGATAGTAGACTTGCTGCTGTGAGACGTATCCGGATGCCAGTTCCAGACTCCTGCTGTTACCCGTGCTAACCACTTACTAGGATGGACTTTACGATTTACCTCTACAACTCATCTGTACTCCCGAATGGACTTATATCAAATACTACTATTACTTCCGGATCAACCTATATCGGACTATTATTTACTTATGTCAACTAAGCTTAAAAAGGATTACGTTCTCTACATAGTTGACACATCCGGACTATTATTCTACAAATCTACACCATTCGGATATGCTACAAACTTTAGCACTACTAGAGGATTGTGGGTAGCTGCCCCAAAATCAACTACCGTGTTCACTCTATATAAGGAAACTATAAACTTTAGCACGTCCATCCCGTGGTTAGCTGACCACACCTACCTACTAGTACCCGGAGGATACAGCAGAAGACTTCAGCAGCATTTATAATTCCTGTATATTGTATATAATGTCATATTTCTATTTTTCTATAATATTATATGTATGTGCATATCCATTAGATACATATTATGATACGGGTACATAGACATTTTCTTGAAGCGGATCTCTGATTATTATTAGTATTCATATTATAAGATCCGTTAAACCTCACCAGAAAACACATATTATTGTCCTGCGAGACAAATTGTATAATAAGTATATTGATCTGGTGCTATAAAGGTTATTAGGTACACGGTGATAATATATCATTATTATATTCATTACCACACCGTGAATTTTTTTTTTTTTTTTTTTTCGAGTGTATGGTATAAATAACCCTATTCGTACTACTCACGGAATCTTTAACGGATTCGTATGATAATAATATACGACATGTCATTATATAGTGATGTTACTATAACAGTCTTCTTTAAGACTACATATTCAAATGTGGTGTTAATAACTACAAACACACATACGGATGTTATTATGTGATATATTTTATTATCGACAGTTCCGTTACACATAGCTGTCATCATCACATGTATACGATTCGAATTACTTGTCTTATTAGTTATACCTTAAATATAATATAATATTATGTGGTATAATAATTTAATAGACAGTTCCGTTTCACATAACTGTCTCTTGTTCAAGTAATTCGTATAATATTTCAACATCCTAATCGTTATTTGTAACTACATTTCACTATCGAATATATATATGACATTCGGTTCATAATTTATTTGGTGTTAATGTTATACCTATGGTTGTACCTCTATTACTAAAGGTTTAGACATGTAGAAATGTTATCCTAGTAATATTATATGTATAACACCCT
Source organism: Acholoe squamosa (assembly GCA_949317995.1). Lineage (NCBI taxonomy): Eukaryota > Metazoa > Annelida > Polychaeta > Phyllodocida > Polynoidae > Acholoe > Acholoe squamosa. The sequence goes on along the minus strand of OX439041.1, from coordinate 76,906,701 downwards.
CCTAAATGTCTGGGGGAGTGGTGTAGAGGTACAGGTTATTAAACCATAGGAGTTGGGTACCGTCTGACGTGGCGGGTGAGTCGAGTCGTCGGACGTTCCTCAGGTTCCGGATAGGTGGCAGCACCGATCCGGGTCTGTGGGGACATCTGACGACGAACACCTGGGTCCGTATATAAAGCCCAGGGCTCAGCCGCTACGTCAGAGGCCCTTCTGGCCTCCACACCATGTAAACCATTGTCTTTTAATATTAGCTGCCTCCTTGATATCATCCGGCAGCCGTGAGTGTGCGTTAAGTAATAAACCTAACCGTTGGCATACACTTGGAATACTGTCTTACTCTTTCTTTCCGAACCGTAAGACCCGAACCCCCCCAGGTCCGTAAGGCCACAAGCCCTTACAATAACATAGAATCTATATAATTATTATAAAACGTATAAGTAGCTCTCTTTTGCTACAAAATATAAATTGAGCACATTTCTGTCTATTTTCCTTACAGCAAAACATACCTGTAATGCACTCCAGGATTCGTGGTGTGGAGAGCTGGTGTGTAAGGGTGGACGGTGTACTTGTCCTTACTCCAAAATGATGCTAATCCCCTCCATCACATGTCAGGGTATTTATAGTTTCTGATAGATACTACTAAACAGGTGGCATGCCTGTCCTTTGTTTTTTTTTACTGCACTATACTAATATACTGGCTAAACATTCTTGTATCACCGTAATTCAGCAAGTGGTATCACAATAATTCTGTTATTGAGAGCCAACTGAATAACGGTAATAGCAACGATTTTTGAAATATCAAGTAAATCCATGTGTTGGGTGTTCAGCTTTAATGCCAATCATTTAATTTGTCCAAAGAAGATGATTAAAATTGTCATATATATTTAACAATTTAAATGAGAGAAGATGAAGTAAACTGATCAGGCGCCATCTTTGATCACTGTGATTTGATTTACGGTAATAGGTGTTGTGACAGTGAAATGAGCATAGTAACAGTGTAATCTTTTACTCTGCCTTTCCTAACATTCGAAGCTACCATCATTACTGAGTTGAATTTCACATGTATCCTTACCAAGATGACTTTGAAGTTTTGTTTATTTACAGATATCAATGAGTGTGAGATTAACCCTTGTGACCCTGACAACAGTGTGTGTGAAAACAAAGACCCACACTTCACCTGTGTCTGTAAGGAAGCAAGAAATGCCGCTCCCGATGTGGACGGTCTCGGATGTATAGGTAAGTACTGCAATCGTAAGCTAAATTTAATTGCCGTCGTTCGGGCGAATATTTGTTTATTTGTATTTTTTTCTATGCTTTTCAAATATTATCAATTGTCGGATTAGCAAGAATTTGCTTAACCAACGCCCAAGGGAGTGAGAAAAGAGGGTAAAAAGTCATAGAAAGAGTGCAAATTATGCTTCTCGCCATGATTTCATTTCCCTTCATGACTAGACATTCATGCCTGGAAGGCATTTCTCAAGATGGTGCGACTAGACTACATCCCTGTATCTAGCGGCCACTAATAATTGCACTGGTACGACTGCCCTACCAAGCCCTATGTTAGTACTGCCTTAAGTGCTGATCGTACAGAGTGGTCATATTAGGTATACCTACGATCACCAACTCTGATTTTCAGGGTGTCAAGTTGTACTGGTTGTGTCTAGTCGTACCATCTTGAGAAATGCCCTCCTGAAAATACTTCCTTCAAAAATCACTTTAGGACTTAGTGACAAATTGACTCTGTAAAAGACTTGTCAGAGAGAAAGTTTGCCATGATTCATATTGAGTATTTATTTTTGGAATATTCACCAAAATTTTGAATTGACCTGCAGAGACTGACGGTCACTGGGGATTATGGAGTGAGTGGACAAAGTGCACACATGTGTGTGCTGGTACAAGGAGCAAACGCAGAGTGTGTAACAACCCTCCCCCTGTAGGACCCACCAGGACATGTCAGGGACCTGAGGAACAAGCACAACTCTGCCACAAGGAGGACTCCACACAGGGCTGTCCAGGTAAGTCATTCTATCCAGTACATTTCTAACTCTACCCAGGAAACTTATCCCAAGTAAAATCTTATCCATTATCTTTCTCTAACTCTACTGAGGAAAACTGTCTTACCAATTTGATTTCAAACTGAATTTAGAAAACATCTTTTCTGTTTCATTTTAAACTGTATCAGGGAAAACATCTTATCCATTTTATTTCCGTATCACATCATATCAATTTATGGAGAAAACATCTCATTACAACTCTACCGGAGAAAATATCTCATCCACTTCATTTCCTAGTCCCCCTTGATAAACATGCTATCCATTTCCTTTCCAACTATGGAAAACTACTGGGAAAACATCTCATCTATTTAATGTCATGCACTTCAAAACCAGCATGATTATCTTATCACCACCAAGATGAAGTTGCAGAAATATTGCCGTCAAACATGATAATTTTCCCTGTCAAGTACCAACTTGAAAAGAAATTCTGTCAGCATGTTATTTCCCCCTGTCAACTGTAAGGTAGAAAAAGAAATATGCCATCAACTGTCAACTTGACAGGGAAAAATTCATATTGACACCAGATAAGAAAACCTGATACTTCCTCTGTCAACTGTTAAGTTAGAACAAAATATAATTTCAACTGTTAACTTGACAGTTGACAGGGGAAATCATCATATTGACAGCAGATTTGTTTTCTACTTTGGCAGTTGACAGGTGAAATTTCAGATTTGACAGTAGTTTTATGTTGTTACCATATTTCGGATGAAAAAAGTTCAAGTTGATTTTTTTTCAAGGTGTGGTCCTCCACGGCTGCATTAAAGAATGGTTTCTTATCTATTTGATGTAGCCCTATGCATTTTCTTTCTATTTCAGCACTACATATTGATGAGTGCAGCTTCCTCGACATAAACTTACCTCCAGAAAAGGTAAGTATGCTATCTTTACTGGACACAACCTTCTGAATTTAACACTTCAATTAGTAAAGCAGTACTTTGAAACTGTATGCTCAGCAAGGGTCTAAACAGAAGCCAATACTTACTAAGTCATGTTTTTTACAGCTGCACCAGGGCGATTTGTGTTGTGAAACCACACACTAGCACATATGCCTCTTATTAACCTTTACTAAAGCGTTGATTCCATCAAAACCCTAAATTTTGTCGGGCCGATAGTGGGCAGATAGCATCGTTTTAGGGTATCGGCTCCCTATCGGCCCGATTTTTTGTCAGGCCGATGGCAGCCCGATCGGAGAATTTTCAGCCTCAAATCTCACTCTTTTGACCTCTTCCACCAAGGAAAAAATGAAATCGTTCACGATTATTGGGCCGATTTTGCATAGAGGCCAATGGGTATCCGATTTTTTCTAATCAGTTAGAAAAAATCGGGTACCTGTCGGGACCATCCCCGACGTCTTTCCGATGGTTTCCGATGGTTTCCCATGCTTAAAATAGAGCTCTTCCACAGAACCCGATTTGAGCCCGATTGTTGCCCGATTGTTGCCCGACAGTTGTCCGATAGTGCCCGATAGCTGGCCGATAGTTCCCGATGCTGCCCGATGCATCCCTGATGCAACCCGATGACAAAATCGGACAACTATCAGCTTCAGTGGAATCCATGCTTAAGGGTCAAACCCCATTACCCGATTTAGCACTAATCGGTACATTTATCGGCTGAAAATTGCATAGAAAACGTAGATATTGCCCAGTTTAATCTGAAAGGGTAGTGATTTTGCAACACACTGCCGATTTTGCTGAATATGATTCCAAAGATAGAGCCTTTAATTATCCCCGTTAAAAGCTATATTGTCCGAATCTGCAACCGATTTTAATGTGTACCTTCATCAGATTGATAGAATCGGCCAGTTTTACAATTGTGTAATGGGTTTAGGCCCTTTAAAAGCTGTATCGTTGGCCACACAATAGTAGCTTGATATGAAAGGTTTTGACTTTGCGTATTACAGTTTGCTAAAATAGAATGGCCGATAAAAGAGGCACTGAGTCACTCTGTGAACAGGCTGGACAGTCTACTCCCATACAACCAGACGTACGAGATGATCTGCAAATCAGAAGCAAGGTTTGCTATAAATTTTTGAAGTGCCTTCAATCATATTATATGAAATACTTGTAGCAAAAATATTACATTAACAGTACAAGATGGAAACTGTTTTTTTCCATAAACCCCCTAAAGTTTAAGATCAGTACCCTTATGGTGTTAAATAACATCGGAAAAGCCCACAAGTATGTACATCATGAAGTAATGTTTCTCAATGACTAAACACTATTTCATTTCTAACAGGTTACGGGCCCAGATGAGTGACTTTATTTACTCCTCTGCTGATATAACCACTGTTTATGAATATAGTTTACCCTTTGTCATTATTGAATATTATCAACATATCAATTTCATCCTTTCATTGACTGAAATGACAATAGTGATATGGAGCATCATGGAAGGGAGAATTCACTGTGAGTCTGTAATATGTACATATCTCTAATTTCAGCCCCAGTCTTGATGCCCAATACCTGCTTATGCCGTCTGATATTAAACGGACTGGAAATTACCCGCGGGCATTAAGAGGGGACCAATCAAAGTCCAGGTGAGGGATAGTAACTGAAATCAAAGTATGATCAGTAAAATAGACACTCCTTACTCCGAACCTAACCTGACTATAGATCCATGTGGCAAGAAAGGGTACCTTTTTCTTCAATAAAGTTATGTTTATGTCATTTTTGGTAGAATGCTTTGCCCTGAGGGATTCACAAGACAACTATCTTTCAAGTAATGGGTTTTACATGGCAGGCCTGATAAGAAAAGTCCAAAAACTTTATCAAAAACTTTTCTGAAAAGTCACCCTTTCTTGCTGTATTGATCTATAATCAATTATAAAAGTTATAGCTATCTTGGTGAATCCTCTTTTTTAAGCCTTGAGGTACGTCTTACTATCTGAATTTGAAAACTTCCAAAATTAACATACATGATTTTTTTTTCTCTTTTCTAACAGGGTTGCGCTATGTGTAATCATAGACAGATTCTGCTCCATGCACAAACTTGTCCGTCGGTCCCTCCCAGAGCCCGGAGCATCCCACCACGTCTCGCGGCGCTCTGTGTCTGATGGCACAGGAGTCCAGAATGAAGTGGTCAGCAATGAGACTCACTTCTTACCTACTCAGTATGTTGAGGAGGCCATCAGGAACAACTCCCTCTTCTGGAACTTCTTAAATGATGTAAGTTGACTCAACTCCTAAAGACGATCCTCACTGAAGCCGCCTATGTTTTATTGCATTAGTTTATAGTGGACATGAATTTCAACAATAAGAAAAATAGGGGAAAAAGAAAAGTCCTTTCCACTGAACAGCTTATCGAGTTTGTTAGGCCCAATCAGATCTCTACGGATTCTCATTGCTTGGTAAATGTTAACTATTTCCCGGAGCCCCACCCCCCCCCTTATTGGTTCCTGAATGTGAAATTTCTTCTCTCTATTGTCCCTACACTACCATTAAATGTGTTTTACTTTATATACCTCTTACACCTGCCTTTATCTTTTCCATACGATGGCCGTTCTTTCCATACCATTTCCCATGCATCTACAGGAGGGCATTTCCTAATTAGCATTATGGGGAAATACCCTCCTGATACCTTGACCTTGTATTCCTCATTACACATTTTACATTTGCCCATGTTTACATTGCTCTTCACTTTAATACTCACATCTGCTATAATTATGTGAAACATGGTGTAATTGCTATCTTATCTGTGCATTAGATGATGGAAGTCACGTTTGATTTTATAATCTAACTAGTAGAATATAACGGTTGAATCAACAGGGGATCCTCTTAGAACTGAACAGTTGACCACCGTAATTGTATAGCACTGTATAAGTGTAGTACATACAAGAAGCCCCAGGTGTCGGTACAGTGGTACACAAAATTATACAAAGAATCTCTGTGAGAATAACGACGGATCTCTGGCAAATTTGAGACAAGGAATTTGACAACATCCTTTTTATAGAGTACTTATCAATTGCTCCTTTCTTCCACCCAGGGGTTGTATGACGCCAGACTAAAGGACTTGATAGGAGTCATGCACATTACTGTCACACCAGCCTTCAATGAGGACCTTAGACTGATCACTACCAAGGCCCCAGTACCCACCAAGCCACCAGAACCCCTACCCTACTGGGCTATAGCTCTTATTGTCCTATTCTCAGCTCTATTCGTCATCATCGTTGCCGCCACCCTCATCCTCTACTGCCCAAAGTAAGTACATTGGCCCGCAGCATAAATGTAGTTATTTAAGCAAATTACCAATCGCTTAAAGTGGCTATTTGAGCAACCTTAAGTTACCTAAAAGGTACCTAAAGTTGCTTAAATGTCATTGTGATAGTCAAGTAAGTTTAGGTTGCATTTAGTTGCTTAATTAATCACTTTCAGTACTTATATGACACTGCATTAGAAATAAACCAAGCTCCAAAGGCTTCATATATGCCAGGCAAAACAAGAAAGAAAAGCCAAAATCGATTACAACTTGCAACGTAATTTCCTCTTAATGAACGGCACTTTGTAGCAGCTACATCATTATTTTTGAGTTTATCTTACCATACTGATTTAGATTCCTGCTCTTTACATTCTAACAGATTGAATGGCAGTAAAGATCAAGCTCCTACAGAAGAAGATGATTAGACAGGAAGTGCATTTCTATCATTAACAACACAAATGATGATCTGACCTGCTAAGAAGAAAACTTTATAAAGGAATGTAATATATGATGATTTTGCTTGTACTAGTGCCTTTATGTACTGATAGAGGCACGAGGCGGAGAATGCATCAAAATGCATTCTGCATTCACTGACATACAAACATATATATATGGTATCCATAGGGTGCCAAACCTAAGACTCATCTAACCCACCATTTACACGCCCCGTGGCCTAATGGATAGCATGAAGCACTTGAGATCCGAAGGTCCCTGGTTTTAGCCCCGGCCGTCCTGAGCTTTTCCTGTATGAACCACCCTCAAAGCTAACCCTGTGCTGCTACCACATATAAGAATAGTATAGAAAAAGATCACCGTCAATATTCAAGTGTCAACTCTCAGTGCCTTTATCATGTGATAAAAGCACTCAGATTATCCAATGCTGAACCAAAGCAATGTAGCTGTATCAACCCCCCAACACTGCATTAGTGCATAATGACAATAGATGAGCAGGGACCTGCCCAGCTAGCACACGCCATGCAATTTACATCAGTTCTACTTAAATGCATGCTGTGTGCTAGCTGGGTAGAGGGTATTTCTCAACATTGTACGAGGGACCTATCCAGTATGACAGAAATAATTAGCACGGCTGAAATAGACACACAGAATAGATAAGTAATAAGATTAGTTGACAGCAATTGCTGTTTTCACTGATGGACCATGAAGGCATTTCTCAATATAGTATTACTAGACCCTTCATATCGTACTGGGATCTCTCCCTCTATTGCGGGTACAGCTCTGCATCTAGTAGTAACTGCCTTTTTTTAGAGTTTTTATTGGGTCTAATAATACATATACAAGTAAGTAATTAAATGATATGTATTGAACCTAACATGGGCGCATTGCCCTACTTACGTTAGTACCCCTTAATATTTCATATGTAGAATCTAGTCATTATACCTAGCAGGAATAATACAGTTGCTAAAACGTCCTTAGGTAAAGTACAGATTATATATGGTACATTTTTTGGGATGAGATGAGATGAGAGATTTAACAGATTTTTATTGATGAAAATACCAGTAGTAAGGAGAAGAAACAGGTCTCCTACATGAAACAAGTGGGATAGTCTGGGAGAATTTTCTTTTTAAATATCTTTGGACATGCTATAGTAGTAGTTCATCCTCTAGATCATTCCATCTTTTTATGGCTTTATAATATGATCCCCTTACGACAAGCGGTTTCAGTGAATGTGGTAGTGTTAGCCTAATGCCCTGATTTCTCCTTGTAGGGAGGTTTCTGTTATCTACTAGATGTTGGCCTTGGTAAAACTGCCCCACCAAACTCTATTTAATTACTACATTAATTGCTGGACAGTCTTAGAACATAACCTACTCTAATTTTGAGAGTTGCAAATCGTAGTAGTTGTGTATCATGTTAAGAAGTAGGCCTACCTTCCTGTCAGTTTAGTGCCTGCTATACATCATTTTAATTGCAATTGCTTTAAAGAAAATGACATACACCTAGGCAATATAAATGTTATTTTTCACCTGGCTTTATCAACTACACATATAACACAATTACGAAAACAAAGAATATATATTTCAGTAAACTGACACTATAAGATAACATTTTGTGATTGTAATGTTAACGCACGTGTATAAATAACACCCTACTCACTGAAAACCTGGAAGATCCGAAACTAGTCAGTGGTGATGACTTTAGGTCCTCAGGTTGACAATACCTAAAACAACTACCTTTATAGGTGGTCAAAATAACGACTTTAGGTCCTCAACCTGATGACCTGAGTCATCAGTATGACAATACTGACAATATAGAGTTGTCATACTGACGACTTAGGTCATCAGGTTGACGACCTAAAGTTTTCATTTTAACGACCTAAGGTAGTTGTTTTAGATATTGTCAACCTGAGGACCTAAAGTCATCATCATTGACTAGTTTCGGATCTGCCAGGATTTCAGTGCTCATTTCCCAACTGTATTCATAAGCTGTTCAATGCTGTGATAATAAAACTATGCTACAGATAAAAACATACAATGTCAGCCTAGCGCACTGGTTTTACAGTGGATTGTTTATTATTCGGGTCTACAGGGGGAGTTGATGTTAGTACAAATCTAATGACTCTACAGTAGCTTACCCTGTACCACGTACAGGGCAAGCTACTGCCTATTTACAATCGGGGCTGAAAGTATACCTCTATCTTAAAACCGTTACCTTTGATGACTGCCATACACAATCCTTTGTTGCATCCTGAACTTTGCTTGTGGTGATGTATGAATAGAGCGCTGGCAAACAACTCGCTGAGACTGCATTTATGCACCACGATCCGAAATTCTTGTTGATTGATTCACTGATCCACAGAAAACCTTCCACTCCTAGAAATTTGTCAATACAGACGAGTTTAGGGTGGTCAAAGCTCATGACAACCATAACTCGTCATACTGAGAGGCAAATTTGTCATACTGAAAATGAAGAGTTGTCATACTGACGACTTAGGTTTACAACCTAAAGTCGTCATTTTGACCACCAAAAAGTGTAGATTGTCAATCTGAGGACCTAAAGTCGTCACCACTGATTAGTTTCAGACAGTCCAGGTTTTCAGTGACTAAAGCGCTGCATCCACTGCGACGGATGGACCATCCGTCTCCCTTCATCGTTTTTTTGCTCCATAGAAACCAATGATAATAAGACGGATGAAACCGACGGATGGTCCATCTGTCGGCAGTGGATGGTACCCCTAAAGGGCCAGCATGATGCTCTAATGCAGTGCTTATTATTCACCTCCAGACCACTAGATTGGTGAATCATTATCATAAGAGGAACTATATTTTTGATATGGTCAGGGGATTGAAATATCATTCAGATCATTGATTATTGATTCGGATGTGCATACAATATGAGCATATACATTTATGCTGTATTATAAGGTTTATTCTAGACGTTATTTATTTGGTGACTCGCAGGGGTAGACACTAACTTTTCTAGCCAATGGCCACCCGGGCCCTTAGCTTTAGAAATCTATGGGCCCAGAGCTAAAACTGTGCGAACAGCTGGATTCCTGATGATCTTCTCTTTCCATCGCTGACTAGTTTCAGATCTTCTATGTTTTTAGTGTACTTATATAGAGTAACTCTTTTAGATGACACTCTGTAAACATCTGTGGGCCCACAGGAAGGTCAATCTTGAGAAAACTACGGCCCCACGACCAAAACTGTGGGCCAATGGCTCCCAGGCCAGTTTTATATATACTACTTTGATTGACCAGACTGCTTTGAAAGAGAGGCCATGATTTCAATGAATAATTCAATTCAGTGCAAGGTCCACATCCTTACTTGTAAATGGGCTATAAAGACTGCTGTATTGCATACAGCAAGATCCAAATCAGGTTTTGTACCTACAGCAGCTACTACTGTATTCCAGAAATAGAAGCATTCTACTGTAAAACCCTTGTCGTGGGCTGACAGTGTTAAGAAATCCTCTAGGAACAATCATGACTTCATGGGTATATTTTTGTAAAACATCTAAAACTGTGAAGCGCATGAAGTGAAATAAATGTTTACTATTCAACATCAATTATGAAGTGAAATTTTATGTTGATCCTTAAATGAAGGCTAATGCAAAATTGCCCCTGTCATCAGGAAAATTTAGGGCGAAACTTAAATGTGAGTATATCATACCGTAAAACAAGGCTATGGTGTTTAGAATGTGGCTGAAGATGCGCATCATATCTTTCCCTCAAAATTAGGTGCATCACATACCCATCTCTCTGTGCCTCTCTGTCTCTCGGTCTCTGTCTATCTCTCTAGTGTCTGTCTGTCTGTATCTATGTCTCTCTCTCTCTCTCTTTCTCTCTCTCTCTCTCTCTCTCTCTCTCTCTCTTTCTCTCTCTCTCTCTCTCTCTCTTTCTCTCTCTCTCTCTCTCTCTCTCTCTCTCTCTCTCTTTCTCTCTCTCTCTCTCTCTCTCTCTCTCTCTCTTTCTCTCTTCCTCCTCCCACTACCTTACCCTCCCTTCATGTGACATCGATGTGCAGATTTGGACAGTCACACAAGTTTTGCCTAAAGTAGATTTGTTGGTTAGGTGCCTAGAGCCGTAAAGGGTTATGTCATCTCTGTCAGCCTATATTAACGCTTTAAGGAGTGCATCATGCCCGTCTATTGGTCGCCATGATGCACCAATGAAGTGCTGGCGAGCAGACTCATCAGCCCTTCATTGGAGTATCATGCTGATCTTCCAGGATCGCATCAAATCGGTCGATATGACGCATGAATGTAGCCCTGAAAGTTACACACCGGGGCATCCAATGGGCATGATGCATTAATGCATTAGTGACCCGTTAAGTGTTAACAATCCCCCACCCCATTTGGTCTTGTCAAACATTAATTCCCTCAGACTTCCAAACAGCCGATCCAGTTTGTCCCCCCTCAACTTAAATGCCTGTCATTCATGGCCAATATCAGGCATGGCACTGCCTTGATTGACCTGTCAACAGGAAGTTGGTCTTCAAACATGGCCGCCAAATGGACGCCGATAGGATGATGGGAGTTGCTGTGAAGGTGCACAAGAAACACCCACTGATGTGGACTTCATGGGTGAATATCATAAATCTGGCCAAAATTTGAAATAAATCATTTTTGTAACTGTTTCCTGGTGATGCTCATGGCTGTACAATGTGTCCACCAAGACTGAACGATGCAGTATGAGCATTCTAGAAAGAAATTGAATAGACACTTGGTTATTGTTCTCCTCTGAGCAGTGCAGGGTGTTGCTCATATGGTAAATAGAGCTGTCAGTATGGGCCCTCTTTTGAAAACAAGTCACGCTCTACTTCACCATTCAACTTGCACTCACCACATTTGTCTGAAAAGTCACCTGAGAGAGCTGCACTATCAGGTACCTAGTCATGTCACACACTCTATACTCTACAATACTGACTAACTTCTCCCGACTAGATACCTTCACAAATCACCCTTTTATAGCACCGTACAAGCATGGCCACTTGTGAGCAACACAAGTAAAAAGTTATCACTACATTAATAGTCAGTTCTGCAGAAGACGCACTTCTTAGCCAGTACTAACATATTGCAAAATTATAGAAACATATTTGTGAAAATTCGTTTGACTGACGGCAGTGGAACACATGCATTAAGCAGGTATTCCAATGATATGAAATCCGACAGCCCTGTGAACAGAAATCATGTGCCTCTAGCTAGTGTCACTGATCCAATGAGGGCCGTAACGATATGAGGAATTAGATCACTTGTAGTGCTACAGGCAGGTGATCTGGATCAGCCTGATGCTAGAGGCAGGTGATCTGAGCGAGCCTCCTTTCAGATCCAATTAGATCATGAGGTCATGACGTAACACACAGTGATGGTGGCCGGCTGGCTGCTGGAGTCGGCCGCCGTGTGCAGTGATAGTGGAAATAAAACGAATAGGGATTAAAAGTAAACAAATAATCATACTCGAAGCTCTAATAGAACTAGAAACAATTAAAGGGCTAATGATACTGTCCCTACGCCGTCTGTCAGTGACTAACGGCCATCAGTTGGCCGTGAACCAAGGGTTTGTTGTGTATACAAAGATAAGATCACCTGCCTATAACAATACATAGTGAGCTCATTCCCCATAGCGTTACGGGATCAGTGGCACTAGCTAGAGGCGGCTTATTTTCTGCTCAGAGGGGTTAATCCGACTGACTGGTGCTGATTTCACGATATCTAATATTGTAAATATATGATGTCGGTTGGTTACTAGTACTGAAAACAGCCTATATATACATATATATGTATATAGGTTATGTTATCTGAATCAGAATTGTTCAAAAATTAAATATTTACATGTTTTATGATTATTTTGGGTGATTTTACTGGCCGTGAGATATGGGGGTGGTCTATATCACGGGGGTGTGAGATACAGAGCTACACTGTTAAACCTATGGGCTGTCAGTACCTCGTGCATATCAACATGAAATAAAGTGGAATAGCCAACTAAGAATACAATGTCATTCGTAATAAAATGATGCAGCTGGATAAGATATAGCATAGTTCAGTGAAGTACAGCCATATGACTATGTAGGCTACCTTTGATGCTTGAAGATCCAATTTCTTTTCTTGGTAAAACTTTCATATTTTGCTTCTTCCGCTCTTACCCTTCACAACACCTACCATGCCCTCATCTCTTCCTATCAACACACACTTGTATCCCTGTGAATACCACCCCCCCCCCTTCACCTCCCGCCCCCTTTACCTCCTCTCCCCTTCCCTGTCAGCCCCCACTAATGATGTTGTCACTCAGAGCTCAACATAACAAGGAACATGGCCTACTGATGGAAAAGGGGGTGGGGACAGGGGCTACAGTTTTCTTTTTCACAGACATTACTCTTTAACCAATGAAAAGACTTTATAAATAGTGCATTAGAATTTGGAAAGTAAGCATGAAAATGTTAAACAGTGCAGCATATAACGAGTATATAGCACCCTTAATAAGGAACTTGTAAATTCAAAAGCCCATGATTGTGATCATTTTGCACGTGCTGGAATTGTACATTATCTCATTTGATAGCAATCTGCCATTACTAGAAATGCATTCCTCAATTTGCAGTATTTGGCTACATAACCATCATCATTTTCTTTTATGAATTGCCCTCTTGATGTTATAGAGACATTTCACCGATGTGAAATATGACTGCCTTTCTGTATGAAAACCAGAGTGTCAGTACAACAGTAAGAAGGGTGATATATTTGTGTCCGGTCCTGAGGCAGCTGGGATTTTATCAAATTCAATTTAATTGATTTCTCATAGGACGCAGCATGACGTGGTCTTAGTGTACGTCACGGTTGTCACGTCATGACGTCACTACCATCCATCAACGTCTCATCATGACAGCGTTCCTTTACTGCTGCCCTTGTCTTAACAACCCCCTCTCTCCACTACTCTACCCACTCCCTCCCCTCCTGGACGAGTGGCACTTGAATTTATTTTAGCTTATTGAGAGTATCCCTACCTTTGGTGAGACGGATTTTTTGTCAAAAGTGACCCTTGCTGAGAGGGATTCTCACCAAAAGAGACCATTAATGGCATTCATTTTGATGAAAGTGTCCATAATCGGCACCAATTTTGCTGCGTGAGATTGAAATTTGAGGAAAGTGACACTTGGTAAGAAGGATATTTATGGGTCAATCCACTGAAAGTGGGCACTTGTCCATGGTAGAGGGTCATTTTTAGATCATGAAACTTAGTTTTATTGATAGCCTTATATCTTGGCTCTTTGGAAAGGTTTATTCAAGTCACTAACTCACAAGTGGTCAGTTTTTATTGCAGATATTCAAGATTATGAAAATGTAATGGGCGTGAGCAAAATGAATTCTTCTCTAAATCAGAGAAATATTTGTCAGAACTACATGATTATCAGTTAGCATATTGGACAAAATGTCCAAAAGAAACACTATGAAGAAAAAAAGGAAAAAATATCTATATTGACAATACATAAGGAAATAATATGAATGTGATGGGTGTGAGCGTAATGGGCGTGAGCGAAACAACTTTTCCCGGCTTCAGACAGCCACTCAGCAATATAACCTCAACCAGCATTGATGTAGGTAATAGAAATAATTCAAGAATGCATCCAGCCTGCCAACATTCTTGCACTGCATTTTACTCATGCCCATTACACTCACGCCCATTATATCAGTTGACCCCTCTGTTTGGCATAACCAAGGCATTTAGAGACTCCATTATTTTTTTCAAAATGACTTATTAATAATAGATCTTCCTGTTAGGCTGGTTGAAAGAAAGAAACCTTTGATAGTATTTGTCCTGGATGCAGAAATATGAATGTAATGGGCATGAGCAAAATGGAATTGAAAATAATTGAACATGTATTGCATAGTCATGCCTGCAAGTAGACCCTAAGCTTCTGTACCAGAAAAGCCCCTATGAGGACCCTAATCTTGGTGGGAAATAAGAAGAGTGAGGATAGTGTTTTAGTAGACATACCAGTGTACTTTTATTTTGATCACGCCCATTACCGCAACTTATTTGGTTACAAAAAATTTTTTAGATAGGACCCTCCACTTCTTTTGAAGCCCAAGGTGTTTTCTTTCCAATGAAACAAGAAATAAGAATAATGGTTAAATACATTTTATTCTATAAACCCCTGTATCCGAAAAAGACCAAAAAAGACCCAGGTGCCCACTTTCGGTGGACTGACCCATATACGTTGGCAAAAATCAGACCTTTGACCAGAAGGATTTTGGCCAGGGATTGGCCTTCCCAGCCGCACACCCTTGTCTCCGACATGTGCCTCCCCCCTGGGTGTGCCTCCCCCCATGGGACCCAACTCTGTGTATCATGCAGACAAACAATGTAGGGTTGCCAGGGTATTCTGTAGGTGAGCAGCATAGAATAAACGAGTTAGGATCCATCATATATCTAAATAGTCATCCCTGGCACAGACTCTTCATCTTCATAACTTTATATGGCCAAGACACATGGCCCCACATAATAACCCTTGTGAATTAGGCATAGAAGTGGTCAATGTGAAAGATCTGATGGGTTAAATTTCACCGGGTTTGTCTCATTCATTTTATTTTGATGCTGCTCATTTATAAGACCTCATTCTTTTGGTGTATCATGCCATGCTCTGATAATACCCTAGTTATCATTCTTACAAGCTTCTGCCCTTCCCCTTGTGAAGGATAGATTGAACTTGTGCTGTTCTGCTCGATTTAAGACTGGGGTTTCAAATATGCATTGTCTCAATCAAGAGCAAGGAGGAGAGAAATATTCAAATCTATCAGTGCCAAGGCGCTAAAACGGGTCATTATGGTATTGATATTTCTGCAAATGATAGCTTCAGCCTGTAATTGCAGCTCCCCCTATCACCATCCCTGAGCCATTAAGGCCTCTCACCCATTCAGGGTGGCGTATGCAGTAATGCATCTTACCAATTGGTCATGGGCGAGGGCTTCGGTCATGCATCATGCCGACCCTACAGGATTGACACAGTCCCTTAGGGTCGGCATGATGCTCCAATGAAGTGCTGACGAGCAGACTCGCCAGTACTTCATTGGTGCATCATGACGACCAATGGGCATGATGCAAACCTGCATCAGTGGGCCTTAAAGGGTTAGCCTGGCAGTACAGGGAGTAGGTTAATCACACTGCTTTACAACCATTGACAACTTCATTTCATGTATGATTGCATAGCGCGCGTGCCGCAAATAGAAATGTAGGGATGATAGAGAGAAGCGCTAAATCACATTGCTCAGTGTAGGAAGTTAGACTTGTATGCAGTCCTCTCCTTGGATTTTTATCCGCAAAATGTATCGATTTCTCTATGATATTATTTATTGTTAGAAATCATCATCCTAGATGGGAAACAAGATCAGATCAGTATTATTATTCACTTTGCATCGGTAGGTATTTTTCAATAAAGATAGTAAGCGTCATTTAGATATGCCCTTCAGGAGTTCAATTCTTAACACACTATAATTGCTCACAGCCCTACGACTGCAAATTTCAATGATATTTATAAAGTATGTGTTGAGGAATGCTGCCGTAGTCTGTCATAGTATCTTTCAGCTGCTGTCTATATATGAAATAATCTACAGATTACCAGACTGGAAACATTTTTGCTCAAAACATGAATTCTGGCTCAACCTCTGAGAATAGACCTCATGTAGTGTGCAGGTCTGGTGCCGCCAACTGCATATTGTTATCCCCATTGCCACGTACTACTTCATCCATACTACTTTTAGAAACAGCAAGTCATACACGTGAACTATGAGTTGATCCATTGCCCTCAAGGGGTTATTTGTTAACATACTACGACTGCACCCTCCAAGTCTTAAGTAATACAGCTGTGAGCCATCGTACTGGATCAGGAAATGACCTCCAGGGTCATGGTCATTCTTTTCAGTATTTAACCTTTGAAGGTATGTGGGTGCATGTCCGTTGGTTGTCATGATAAATGAATGTAAGTAGCACAGCAGTGGTCCTTTGCATGGATGGTGAGGTATCTTCACTAAAGATAGGTAGAAATCAAGATAACACTGAAGATAGCTCTGTGGATATCTTCAAAATTTCATTTCTATAGATGCCGGCATTATTTGTCATACATTTGCAATAATATCCTTGAAAAGATAGGTTAGAGATAACTATTCTCAAGATATCTTTAAATTTTCTAAGATATCTTCAGTTTCCTTTGGCAATGGCATTGACTTATCTTTACCATCTGAAGTTATCTTCACCGTCTGTGCAAAAGACCACTGAGGTACCCCACTTGGCAGAAAAACGTTGTTTTTTTTACGTCAAAAAACGGTTTATTTTGGTTCCTAAGTCTGCAAAATGTTTTTATCTTTCAATATCAAAATAAGGTTTTTACATGTACTCAAAAAACATTATTTTGACGTTTTTATAAAAACGTTTTTATATCAGGTTAAATAACGTTTTTTTTTCAACATCAAAATAACGTTTTTTAAAAACTTCTTTTTTTACCCAAACCAAATAAAAACGTTTGCCAACGTAAAAAAAAAACACGTTTTTTGCCAAGTGGGACATTCAAGGTTGTGGGAGAGTTACCGGTCGATGTTGTTTTGAGGGTCGCTCATGCAATCAAAGATTTTCATGACCAAAGCGTATCATGTGTTAATTAGCACATGAAAAATATTAGGCTCAAGTTAAAATTCCACCAGAGCCAATTTTGTTAGTGATTCATGAATTTTGCACGAGAAGGAGCCACAAAATTGCTCCTACCCTTGCACACATTTTCCCACTTATGAACTCATTGTGGGAAAAAAATCTATCACAGTATATACAAGGTATATCAAACATGAATATATCTAGATAAACGATTTTGAAATTGTTTATCTGAATCAACACTGTAATTAGAAACAAAACTCAAAATACTTTCTCTGGAGAGATGGCACAGATCCAAGCAGCTGAGAACACATGTCAGAGTGACAAGGAACGAAGGAGTTTAAAGTATTAGGCAGGAAAAATTAAAGCACAGACGTTTGCTTTCAATGGCGATTAGTCTGTCATCCTCGGCATCTCACCCTATTTCATTTTATCTTAATTCTGTGTCGTGAGGCCTTAATCCTTTCAGAGCCACACAGTGCATTAACACTTGAAGGGCCGCTGATGCATTAATGCATCATGCCCATTGGTCGTCATGATGCACCAATGAAGTGCTGGCGAGAATGCTCACCAGTGAGGTGAGCATTCATTAAGTGAGGCTCCACTATGCGATTTTGGCAGAGAATCGCAGCAATTCTCAGAAAATGGAAAACAAACATGGGTTAAAGAGTAGTATTTGTTACCATTACAAGGTAGAATGTGTATGTTGAGGGAGCTATTTGTTTATTTAGGGATGTGATTGTGTGTGATCTCAAGCATGCTTGTTTTGTCAAAGAGATGTTTTTGTTTATTAAATCAAGCTGATGTTATGTAAACATTGCAGACTTTCACATTGGGGAGTCTCTGCAACTCAATATCAGACAGGTTTGATTTTTACAGTACAAGACCCTGCGATCTGTGTGACTGCTGTGTTGTTATTTATATTTTGCTGTGTTGATGATTATATTGAACTCCCACCCAAACATAGAGTCTATGCAGGTGCAGGTCAGTTTGTAAATATGGCACACAAGGAGAGAGATCACCTATGAAATGACCCCCTGAAATCTCATGTTTACATTTTTGAATCTTATGTTTCCATTATAGGAATATCAACACCCTATAGCTTAGGCACTATAGGGATAGCAGTTAGTGAGAATGTGCCAAAAAAATCACGTAGTGGAGCCTCCATTATAGGAGCACCATGCCGACACTCAGGGAGTTTGGTAATCAATCACGGTCATAGGGTCGGCATGATGCATTAATGCATTAGCAGCCCTGAAAGGGTCAATACATCATGGTTGTCATTATGCATGGATATGACAGTGGTGGGTCACTCACCAGGGTTGCATCAATGCATCATGCTGGTCCTACAGCTCATGTTACAATGCAGAACAGGTCAGGGGGTTATTGCGAAAAGAATCAGAATCGGATTCTCACTGACGTAACTCACCTTCCAGTTCCTGGCTGTTCTGCTGCTCAGAACAAACTTCTCACCTTACACTCAGAATCAATTTTCTTAGTGTGAGTCATACTGGAAAGCAATCCCCAATTCATGAAAACTTAAGAATCAATTCTATTACCTATTACCTTTCTGCAAAACAGGGGAGAAGTCAGTGCCTGAGGGTAGTTATTTCCCATTTGGGAATAGCACCTCCGACAGGATTGAACTCCTGTCCTTTCGCAACACCCCCCAGAACACTAAAATAAGGTTTGTAGGCCTGAATTGTGTCAGTAGATTTGAATTAATAAATAGACTTAATTAAGGTAGACTTGAATTGGGTAGGTAGAATCAAATTAGGTAAGTAGACTTAATTTGGGAAGACTGAAATTAGGCTATTAAACTTATACGTTGTGTAAATACACTTGAATTAGGCAAGTAGAGCGGAATTAGGCAAGTTACCCTGAATTAGGCAAGTAAGTATACTTAAATTAGCTAAGTAGACTTGAATTAGCTAAGTAGACTTGATTGTGTAAGTAGGCTAAAATTGTGTAAGCAGACTTAAATAAGGTGAGTAGATCTTAAGAATCGTGCATGCAGCCTTTTAGGGTTAAATTGAACACACCGTAAAGGTTTGTAACAGAATGCGGCAGTGTGCATGTGTGGCGCCAGGGTAAACCGATTTGTGAATACTACATATAAAAGAACTGAAAAGGGAATTTTAAGGCAGCGGCAAAGGCTAAAGCAGTTGTGCGGGTGCTGATGGGTAAAAGGTCATTACGAGGCTGAGGCTCTGCCTGGTGAGACGCGGCGTAATGAACCACTAGAGCATGATGGGATGTCAGCCCCTGATGTTGCACATGATGGATCCCGGCAGGGGGCACTGTGTTTTAACTCTTTAAATGCCTATACTGACATCCCTGGATCTGTAGTATGTGGCACCATTGCTTGATCTGGTACTTGGAGAGATAAGTACTGATAACAGCTATGATGATGAGGACAGTTGTTATGTAATGCAACATATTAAGTCTTCACTGATTAAAGGGAATCATTTCATTTAGAGAATAGACAATGATCTTCTTCACATCAAGACTGTCTGTTGTCCTCTAATGCATGAATGCATCTGAATGCATTATAGGACAACAGGCAGTCGAGATGTGAAGAAGGAGTTGTCTATTGTCTGTATAAAACGTCCATTTCATTCCAATCACTTAATTACCCAAAAAAGGTATGACTAGACCAATTAATGGCCCTTGACCTGTTCACAGCTATGGTGACCTTGCTCAGGTGTGCACTACACTCCTATAATACACTCAAGGTCACTTCTATCATGCAGCAGAGCACTGCCAGCCGTTTTATCATTATACCACAATTTCTTGGTTACTCAGTGCTTTTTGGTGGATATTCCCATCCACATATCTGTCCATATTGCACACCCTGTAGGCTGTAACATCAATTTTGTAAGGCCTGCGGGTTATCCATGAGTAACCCGCAGGCCTCTCATGTCCTTACATGTCATATGTTACATGTTAAAACCCACGAAATTTTCAAGGCCAGGGCAGGGCTCAAACCTGCAGTCTTAGATCCCTAATCCAACTCCCTATGCATTGCGCCACAGGGACTGACGAGAAGTGGTTGGCTAGAACTAAACCAAACAAAGGAAGCCTAGCCAGGCACCGAGGTGTGTGTGCCGATCGTGTATACATAACCGCGGGATGCATTCAAATATAGCCAAGCCGAGACGGCCGCTGGAGGAGGAGACGCCGTGGCCTAGCGGTTAGCGCATTGCGCTCAGCTGTCAGATGTAGGCGGGTCGAGTCCCGGTCCGGGTGCGTCTTTTTTTCGCCGTGTGCGCTGTCGCTGTCCGCTGCCGG
The DNA here is from genome assembly GCA_949317995.1 of Acholoe squamosa. Classification (NCBI taxonomy): domain Eukaryota; kingdom Metazoa; phylum Annelida; class Polychaeta; order Phyllodocida; family Polynoidae; genus Acholoe; species Acholoe squamosa. The sequence continues at coordinate 76,886,067 of OX439041.1, read as the reverse complement.
GCGATGAGGTGCGTTTTACACAAACATGTCTCGTGTGTGTTAGCGAATGCTAATGACACTCGGCCTACGCCCTCGTGTCATTAGCCTTCACTAACACACACTCGTCATGAATTATCCATTGATTACTTATTCAATAATGTATCCTCCTAGGTCAATATAGTGGATCAATTTATCATGTCCATTGGGCCACAGTGTGCTAACATGTAGGTCTGACTAGTGGTGCAAACGTGTAGCTATGACTAGTGGCCACATGGTGCTAACATGTAGCTCTGACTAGTGGCCTCATGGTGCTAACATGTAGGTCTGACTAGTGGTGCTAACATGTAGCTCTGACTAGTGGCCTCATGGTGCTATCATGTAGGTCTGACTAGTGGTGCTAACATGTAGGTGTGACTAGTGGCCTCATGGTGCTAACATGTAGCTCTGACTAGTGGTGCTAACATGTAGCTCTGACTAGTGGCCTCATGGTGCTATCATGTAGGTCTGACTAGTGGTGCTAACATGTAGGTGTGACTAGTGGCCTCATGGTGCTAACATGTAGCTCTGACTAGTGGTGCTAACATGTAGCTCTGACTAGTGGTCTCATGGTGCTATCATGTAGGTCTGACTAGTGGTGCTAACATGTAGGTGTGACTAGTGGCCTCATGGTGCTAACATGTTGCTCTAACTAGTGGCCTCATGGTGCTAACATGTAGCTCTGACTAGTCGCCTCATGGTGCTAACATGAAGCTCTGTCTAGTGGTGCTTACAAGTAGCTCTGACTAGTGGTGCTAACATGTAGGTCTGACTAGTGGCCTCATGGTGCTAACATGTTGCTCTAACTAGTGGCCTCATGGTGCTAATATGTAGCTCTGACTAGTGGCCTCATGGTGCTAACATGTAGCTCTGACTAGTCGCCTCATGGTGCTAACATGTAGGTCTGACTAGTGGCCTCATGGTGCTAACATATAGCTCTGACTAGTGGTCTCATGGTGCTAACATATAGCTCTGACTAGTGGTGCTAACATGTAGCTCTGACTAGTCGCCTCATGGTGCTGACATGTAGCTCTGACTAGTGGTTGTAACATGTAGCTCTGACTAGTGGTGCTAACATGTTGCTCTAATTAGTGGTGGTAACATGTATATCTGACTAGTGGTTGTAACATGTAGGTCTGACTAGTGGCCTCATGGTGCTAACATGTAGCTCTGACTAGTGGCCTCATGGTGCTAACATATAGCTCTGACTAGTGGCCTCATGGTGCTAACATGTAGGTCTGACTAGTGGCCTCATGGTGCTAACATATAGCTCTGACTAGTGGCCTCATGGTGCTAACATGTAGCTCTGACTAGTGGCCTCATGGTGCTAACATGTAGATCTGACTAGTGGCCTCATGGTGCTAACATATAGCTCTGACTAGTGGTCTCATGGTGCTAACATGTAGCTCTGACTAGTGGCCTCATGGTGCTAACATGTAGATCTGACTAGTGGTCTCATGGTGCTAACATGTAGCTCTGACTAGTGGCCTCATGGTGCTAACATATAGCTCTGACTAGTGGTCTCATGGTGCTAACATGTAGCTCTGACTAGTGGCCTCATGGTGCTAACATGTAGATCTGACTAGTGGTCTCATGGTGCTAACATGTAGCTCTGACTAGTGGTCTCATGGTGCTAACATGTAGCTCTGACTAGTGGCCTCATGGTGCTAACATGTAGCTCTGACTAGTGGTCTCATGGTGCTAACATATAGCTCTGACTAGTGGTCTCATGGTGCTAACATGTAGCTCTGACTAGTGGTCTCATGGTGCTAACATGTAGCTCTGACTAGTGGCCTCATGGTGCTAACATGTAGCTCTGACTAGTGGCCTCATGGTGCTAACATGTAGCTCTGAGGAGTAACTCGCCAGGAAGCCCTGCATTCATGCATCCTACCGACTGCATATATATATGGGATTGATTTCCCACCCGTTATGCTGTATCAAGGCATTAGCAGTCTTCAAAAGGTTCGGTGCTGCTCAAGGTTTATTTTCTATTGTGTTTTTGATGCACCGCTGCAGTGCTACCAAGGTTACTCGCCAAGACTGCATCATATTGGTGCTTAATGTCAGACCTTTAGGAGTGTATCATTGTGTATCCCCATGATGTACAAATGCAGCACTGGCAAGGTAATCACTAAGACTAAACTAATGCACCATGAGAATAAATGGGTACACTGCATCAATGCACTATGCTGGTCTTAAAGGGTTCCTGAACGTTGAGGGGAGAGATGAGGAGTGTCTAAGCTAACTATGACATGAGCCTTACCTCCCTGAATCCCCATCCTGTTATGATGGGGGAATAGAGACTGGAATTAGATATTGGCATTTGGTGGTTATGTAGGATTATATATGTTGAAGGAGGGATGGTGGGTTGGGTGAAGGAAGTTGGGAGTGAGAGGGAAGGAATAAGGGCTTAAAGGGAAATGGTTTTCTATTTTCATTGTAGTGTATTTTGATTGCATTTATGTCAAATTAAAAAGGTTCTGACATAGTTACTGACGAATCTGCCACTGTAGTGGAGAGAAACAGGTTTTCTGATGCATCTAATGACGTCACGATTGTGCAAAATGCAGCAGGGACTGCATTCTTAATGCATAGAGAGTTTTATCAAATGTGCTTTGATTATAATACTGACGTGTTCAGTCATGATATCATACCGCAAACTTTTTAAGAGTTACCTAGTAATGTTCAAAGGAATAGCTAAATCCTGCCAGAGGAAAAGTGACAAAGAGCATCTGATTGAATCCTATCAAAATTATACAAGCACTAGTAGGATGTATTTTACACAATCGCGACGTCATGGAAGGATGGAAGGATGGACTGAAGAAGATGAGAGATCCCAGAAGAGTAATATGGGTTTATATATATATATATATATATATATATATATATATATATATATATATACATACATACATAGGGTAGCTTATTCCACGATTTCTGGGATTCTCAGTGCATTTCCTGGATATTCCCATGCACATACCTGTCGATATTGCACACCCTGAAGGCTGTTACATCACTTTCGCAAGACATGCAGTTATGCATGGATAACATGCATGCCGTGCGGTTATCCATGGATAACCTGCACACCTCTCATGTCCTTAGATGTCATATGTTACATGTTAAAACCCACAAAACTTTCAAGGCCAGGGCAGGGCTCGAACCTGCAGTCTAAGATCCCTAGTCCAACTCCTATGCAGTGCGCCACAGGGACTGATGAGAAATGCTTGGTTAGAACCACGTCTGGATTTGATACAAAGCCCGGGGAGGCGACGACTGCAGGCTGTCCGCTACCATAACCCTGTGACGCATTCAAACATAGCCAAGCCGAGACGGCCCCTGAAGGAGGAGACGCGGTGGTCTAGTGGTTAGCGCATTGCGCTCAGCCGTTAGAGGTACGCGGGTTGAGTCCCAGTCCTTGCGCATCTTTTTTTCACCGTGTGTGCTGTCGCTGTCCGCTGCCAGGTGACGAGGTGTATTATACACAAACACATTCAAACAAAGGCAAAGCCAAGCCTAGCCAAGCGCGAGACGCATTCAATGCCAAGCCGAGACGGGCGCTGTCGCTGTCCGCTGCCGGCGACGAGGTGTATGTACCGATCGTGTACACACAATGGCTGGCTTTGAGTCCCGGAGAAGGGGAATAATTTTTGTTTTCAACTTGAATTTATTGGTAATTTATTGATTATCTATTGGTTTTGTGGAATAAAATAAGTAGTCAATGGATAATTCATGACTTGTGTGTGTTAGCAAAGGCTTATTACACTCGGGCTATGCCCTCGTGTAATTATCCTTCACACACACGTGTCATGCATTATCCATTGATTACTTGTTCAATAACCTGAAGATGTCCACAAACCTTGAGTTGTCCACCCCACAAAATGTTCATAGAAATGACTTTTGGTACCAAATCAACATTGCTAGATGACTGATGAGCATTGAATAGTGTTGATCCAGCAGCAAAACCTAAATTAATGGCAATTCTGTTGGTGGGATATCTCAAGGTACATGGACGTCTTTACCCTACAGTGTAAAAAAAGGGATCCTCGCTAAACTGAACAGTGAATCACCATAATCATATTGCAGTGAACCAGTATAGCTTTAACAAGAGGCCTCAGGTGGCAGTAAAGTCGTACATACATGTACAGGGAATCTCTCTGAAAATAACGACATATCTCTGGCAACTTTCGGGCAAGGATTGTGCCCATTATTGTGACGACATTTGTTTACAGTGTATGGAGCATAGGCACTTTGTCTTTCTAATTTCAGCACCTGTCACTCAAGTCTTGAAAAGGAGGAGTGTTCTCGAAAAGAAGAACTGAGAACTATGAGACATCGCAAATATAATCGGACATTAAGATTAAATTCATCCTTTATTTTGGCAGAACAAGAAATGCATGGACAACTTGACTTTGATTCTAAAATTACTGGTCACAGCCGACAGTGGCGGAAGTTATGATGCAATTTGGCGTGATTTGTGAAAATGGTGAGAGGGATTTATGTAAAATGGCATGGCAGAGGGAATCAGTCCTGACTCTGTTGCAGTTTAACCTTTTAAAGGCCGCTGATGCAGGAGTGCATCATGCCCATTTGTCATCATGATGCACTAATGAAATGATGGCGAGACTACCCACCAGCACTTCATTGATCCCTACAGGGTCAATACATTAAGTCCCAGAGGGTCGGTTTATTGCTCCAATGAAGTGCTGCTGAGTAGCCTCGCCAGCTATTCATCGGTGCATCATGCCGACTAATGGGCATGAGGCATCAATGCATCAGTGGCCCTTAAAGGGTTAGGCCCGTAAGGATGGTGTAACACATTAAAATAGTGTTAAAAATCAGCATTTACCACAGGGAGGTTACAGAGCAGTATCAGATGAGTAACTCCTGCTGCCCCTCCAGGAGGTTACAAGGCTGTATCAGATGAGTAACTCCTGCTGCCCCTCCAGGAGGTTACAATGCTGTATCAGATGAGTAACTCCTGCTGCCCCTCCAGGAGGTTACAAGGCTGTATCAGATGAGTAACTCCTGCTGCCCCACCAGGAGGTTACAGATCTGTATCAGATGAGTAACTCCTGCTGTCCCACCAGGAGGTTACAAGGCTGTATCATATGAGTAACTCCTGCTGCCCCTCCAGGAGGTTACAATGCTGTATCAGATGAGTAACTCCTGCTGCCCCTCCAGGAGGTTACAAGGCTGTATCAGATGAGTAACTCCTGCTGCCCCACCAGGAGGTTACAGATCTGTATCAGATGAGTAACTCCTGCTGCCCCACCAGGAGGTTACAAGGCTGTATCAGATGAGTAACTCCTGCTGCCCCTCCAGGAGGTTACAAGGCTGTATCAGATGAGTAACTCCTGCTGCCCCAACAGGAGGTTACATAGCTGTATCAGATGAGTAACTCCTGCTGCCCCTCCAGGAGGTTACAGAGCTGTATCAGATAAGTAACTCCTGCTGTCCCACCAGGAGGTTACAGAGCTATATCAGATGAGTAACTCCTGCTGTCCCACCAGGAGGTTACAGAGCTGTATCAGATGAGTCACTCCTGCTGCCCCTCCAGGAGGTTACATAGCTGTATCAGATGAGTAACTCCTGCTGCCCCTCCAGGAGGTTACAAAGCTGTATCAGATGAGTCACTCCTGCTGCCCCTCCAGGAGGTTACAAAGCTGTATCAGATGAGTAACTCCTGCTGCCCCTCCAGGAGGTTACAGAGGTGTATCAGATGAGTAACTCCTGCTGCCCCTCCAGGAGGTTACAGAGCTGTATCAGATGAGTAACTTCTGCTGCCCCTCCAGGAGGTTACAGAGCTGTATCAGATGAGTAACTTCTGCTGCCCCTATAGGAGGTTACATGAAAGCAGCTATAGCAGTTCACTCACTCCTGAATTTCCATAATGGATTATACAACCCCTGAAGAGCTACTTGTTAGTGAAGAGAAATGATGGGCTGTTTAGTACTGGCAGCAGACAGGATTTAGAAAAATGACGTCAGCACTTTTAGATAAAAGTACAATTTAAAGCAGATATTTCATGAAAGTTATATGAAGAACTTCAAGTCATCACGTCCACAAGCACTGAACTGAAGTCAACAACATTCTACGATGCTATATAGTACAAGTTTCCAAGGTGATACAAATCACTACAAGTAATAATTTGAAGAGTAATATGATACAATAATCGAACTGATGTGACAGATCTATCCGATGAGGCTTTCATGAGTCAATACCAGTCTCTATGTTCCTCCTCAAGCAACCACGCTGTAAATAAAATGTTGTTGATATAATGTCGTTATTTCCACAGAGATATCCTTATTTTCCCAGAGATTCCTTGTAGCATCACACTGCCACCTGGAGTTTCTTTTACAAACTAAAGTGGTGCCCTGTTGTACACTTACAGTAGTTTTACGAGGATCCCTGTTAGATTCAACAGTTAATTTTTACAGTACATTTTAAGTTGCTTTCCTTGTTCATTCCCCTCCTCCCACCTCAGCTGGCTCCATATCGCCTGTTAGAAACCTGACCTTTCATTCTCCTTCTACCTTTCCCCCCTCACTCTTGTTTTTCCCTTTGTTCAATTCTGCTTGCCCCATCTCCCAACTTCATCCTTCCTTTTATATCTTGCCTCAATGCTACTCTCCTCTCTCTTGTTGCTCCCCTCCCTTTCCTGCCTCCTTTAACCTTTTATCTTTTTCCCCTACACTGTCAGCCTAGCGCACCAATTTTACAGTGGATAGCTTATTATTCGGGACCACACTGGTAATTCGTGTTAGTACAAACACATTGACCTGATTTGGGTTCTACTGTATTTACTACGGTGGTATGTACTGCCCATTTACAATTGGGGCTGAGTGAAGTCTTCATATTTCCTCCATTACCACCACATCCCATCCCATGCCCCCTCCCCAGTTGTCTGATTTTCAGCTTCAAATAACGTAACCGAGCTCAACAACCATACCATATCAGTCGCCAATCGTCCAGAGACATTCTGCTCAACTCCCCATCACTCACTCCCCTCCCCTCCCTGTCCTCCAAGGGCCCAAGTGGCACCAACTATCTACACCAAAGGCCAGAGGACTGTCCCATGGACAAGGAAAGCAATTAATGAGAGATGCCTCAATTCAGGAAAAAGGTGAAAAATAGTGAAATTACTAAATTGATCAAAAGGCGTAGGAGGTGTAGTATCAGTTCTGCCCTTCAGGGTGTGAGGGGATCGAGAGGGGTATATTTGGGGAGTTAATTAAAACTATGCCCTATGCCACAGTATCATACAGTGGTTAATAGGCATGGAATGAGGAGGGGTTACTTAGGGCCAGAGAAACTTTAACAACGGAAACAGTAGGGGATCCATATATAAGTTGGAAATGGAGGGGGCACACGTACGGCCTAAAAAGAGGGGGTACACTGCCTATTTTTGACCAGACTTTAGGTGTCAAAATTTGCAGTTATACTAGGGTAAGGAGGGGACATGCGCCCCAGAGCCCCCAGTCTAAATTCGTCACTGCAGAAACCAATCTGATCAAGGCCTTAAAAGCCAGCATGAACTGCATGCATGCATGTGCTTTACAATAAACTTTTTTTCCAGTTAGGGAAAGGAGACAGCAGATTAGGTGAGGGGACACTACTTCAGCTAGACACTCAATTGTAGGAGTGCCTCTATTGACATAGTTGAAGAATATTATTCAAATAACAATTTAAGGTATTGCAAAATGAAACCATCAGATTCACTTAGCTACTCATTTAATCCTTCTTCCCTGACCTCATTTCACATTCTTATACATCACCCTGCAGTGTGATGTCAAACCTAAGCTGCCACTGTCAAGCTGTCACTGTCAACTTGTAGTAGCTACAAATCCCCTCTAAGATGGACGTTAGTGTGAGCTCCTCCCTCCTGAAAAAAAACACCTGGTTTGAGAAACCAAATGGTTTCTCAAGTCAAACACCCTCCCACTGGACCTGTGCCTTATCTGACACAATACTGTGTATGACATAAATTACAAGCCCAAGTTTCTTACTCATCTTCCTAGATTGTCACTTGAATTGTTTGAATAGTGGACATAATCTGCAGTTAATGTCAGTGTTTTACATGTACCCTGAGGAAGACATAATATATGTCGAACCTGTAAGTTCAATATATCAATAAAACACCACTGTTATTTACCTAGTCAGTACTCTAGTTGTGTTGTATATCATATCTAAATATATATAAAAAAAAGGGTTTAGATATAGTTTCATATCAACCAAATAGAATCTCATTTTGATGTACCTGTCATCTAAGACACAGGCACAGGACAAAATCGTACTATTTTATCTACATTGAATGGCGACACAAGTGATGTTGAGACGTTTTTTTAATAAACAGGCTTAAATGATGGCGCTCAGGCATCCCCAAGGGGAACTTGTGACAGTAGTGAACATGCTATAGCTTAGGAGACTGGTGCAAGGTAATCCTTTAAACCCCCATCATGTTGGGTCTGACATTGGCCTCAAGATCGACTCTTCTCTATATTGTCTTGTTTGATATAAACTCACTAATCTTGATGATATCACTTGCAATGATTTCCAGCTCTAAAGATCAATCTTCAATCGCACTTTTGGGGAAAGGCCCAATGAAACATATTCAGAGGACCAACTAAATTAAGGTTATCTAATGGCTGAAATGTGCTAGTTCTAAAATTGGTGTGCTCATCATAAATGTCCAAACCTGAGTTTGTCGGCCCACTGTTGTATAGCGCTCGAGTGTTTTTTTTTCTGTCTTTATGTTAGATATAGAAGAATGAGCATAATAATTAGTTGATCAGAGATTCCTTATTAAAATGATGCTTTTAGGCTACCTACCTTCTATGGGAACTATATATAGAGCATGCCTAGAGCATGATGGTGGAAAGGCCTTATACGCAAATTTATAAATAGGCACACTCATGGGTGGTGGGGCCGTGTGGGTAGAGGCTGTATAGTTCAGGCTGAAGATGATAGCAGTCAATTGGCGTTACTATTAATGGACATTGTCTTTTTCAATATATGGCCTAATGGAGACAGACTGTGCAGGTGGCTGTTGTGTGAGGGAAGGGTAGGGTGGGGGTTGTCTTGGTGAGGTGTCTAAAGGTAGACAACCAGTTGTAATTGTCTTTGTGTTACTTCTAATTGCTGCACATCATCTCCCATCACCCTACTATAATCAGACAAGTATGACTAACAATATTAAAAACTCACACCTCAATTATTATGTCAATAGATTGCCGATAACAACCAGGAAAGCATTAGGCACGACAGACTTGTATCAAGAGAACATTATGTTTAATGTTATACATAATTCTTCAGGGAACAGACCAATATTTTCCCCACAAATGTGAATTCAATGGTGGCAGCAGACAGAGGCAGAAGTGAGAATGTGAACTGGAGGAGATTTGTCAGGATTGTTCTGCTAGATTTGAAACCCTCGCCGTTGGTGTAGCACCTCTAAACAACTGCCATTTTGTCTTTTCCTCATCAATTGAAACAAACACAGGTTACTCAGGCATAATACACTGAGTCCTTTATAATGGTCCAATTTGCAGATAGTAAAGACAAATTGTAGCGCGAGGTCCCAAGATTACAGTGTGACATTCTGGCAAAGTCCAAAGGCCCGGCAGCAATTTTGCTGTAAATGGACTCGATCCTGCGAGTTTTTCTATTGACTGCACTCATGAGGGTCAGCATGATGCATGGATGCAGCACGAGCAAATGACTCACCGGTGCTGTACTCATGTTTCAGAACAACCTGAAGAGTAAAATGCATCATACTATCCCTAGACAGCTAACTGCCAATCCAGAAAAAGTGACAGGCTGTTCAACACCAAAAGTGGATAGGATTTAGCATTCAACTCCCCTCCTAAACCAAAATACGATTTAAAGCAGATATTTCATAAAAAGTGGTATGCCTATCCGGAATTACAAGATATCTGATTCTCAAGTTTTGAAATGAATTGGATAAGCTACAATGTATAGTTCCAAATGATGAGATGATTTGTTCAGTCGGTTGTGAGGGAAATCAATATGACAGATATAATTAGCCATTCAATCTCATCTACTCTCCCTTTGCTCTCTTACCATGACTGCTTCCACCAATCTCGTATTCCTTCCCTCCATTTCTACTTTCTTAGAACTTTTATTCCTCTCTATCACCCCTCCCTCTATACCGTCTAGTCTTCATCCCCTATTCCTTGTTTCTGACTATTAATCCTTCCCTTACTTCTCAATGTCTTCCTAGTCTCTCCATCCCCAGTCATATGATTGTCCCCTTCTACCTTTGCTATATTCTATAATTGTGCTCAGATCCCATCAGTTACTCATTGACTTGGGACTAAGGTTGTGTATTTTTCCTCGCTGCACCCACTTCTGTCCTCCAATGGCCTAATTGGCAGCATCTATAGACACCAAAGCCGAAAGGACTGCCCCGTATATTTTTGGGAGTTAATTAGAAGACTGCCCTGTGCTACAATATCGGCAAGTGGTTAATAGGTAAGGAATTGGGAGGAGCTGCACAGGTCCCAAGGGGAACATGTGGCAAACTCATTGCCTATAGCTAGAGAAAATAGGCTGATTATGTTTCAACAGATAGTATGCCCCATTGCATACATGTTTCTTACATAACCCCTCTCTGGTAAGGGGTAAATAAGGATCCTAGTGCAGCTGAAACCATGTTGTAAGAATATCTTTAATCGCATGATTTAAGAATACCTGGTACAACAACCAAATCAATCTACATTTTAGTTATTACAACATGAAACCATCAGGTTCAGTTAATCTGTCTCCTGATCACATTCCTCATGTTTCTACATCAACCTGGAGTCAGTGTGCTGTCAAACCTGACCTGTTACTTTATACATGTAGCAGGATGGGTATAGATTGAATGTGTTAAGACCTGGTCACACCTGTCTTGAAAACAGGAACAAATTGTTGTAGCATTGTTGTGGGATCTCAAAACAAAATTATTTGCCAGAGAACATTTTTGTCTTTGAACACAATTTGTTGTGGCCCCGGTCAAACTTGACCTGAAAAGCCAAGACAATTGTTGTAGGATTGCCAAGACGTTGTTTGGGTTTTTTAAAACAGGTCTGACCAGGCCTTTAGTCAATCAGAGATACCTTGATGCTAGTAAGGTGCATACTGTCTCTGTGAGCTTTAAGCAGAGTGTGCCTAGAGGCTGCTCACATAAAGGCCTTGACTAAACAATTTATAAATAGGCACACTCAGACATGGCATAAAGAGGGTGGTGTGGGTGTAGGCAGCGTAGTTGCAGCTGATGATGATGGCAGGTAATTGCCTTTTCTATTAATGGACTTACTCTCTGTTAATATATGGCCTTGAAGGGATGGAGAGTGAAGACAGTTATGGTGTGAGGGAGTGAGTTGTGGGGTGTCTAATTGTAGACAATTTCTAACTGCTGTACATTATCTCTCCTTTTGGTATTACTGTAGTATATCAAGAGGGATTGCTGATGACAATATGACAAAGATCAGTTAGGACAAATATGAATTAAGAGAGCATTAAATTTCATGTCATATGTCAAATTGGCAGGCAGGGAAACAGACAAATTGGCCACAACTCTGGATTAATTGGTATCTTGCAACAGTGGCAGAAGTGAGGACGTAATTTGGGGTAGATTTATGAGGAGAGTGAGAGGGATTCATGTAAAATTGCATGATGGGGGGATCCGTCTTTACTCTGTTTTATACTGACAGCAGACATGATTTAGACAAATGACAAATCAGCATTCAATTCCCTTTAATAAGATTTAAAGCAGATAATACTTGAAAGTTATGTTATAAATTACTGGCAGAACCAGAGCGAATAGCAAGCTAGGATAAATCAACTGTAATTATTACACTCCTATGGCTCTGTATCATGAGTTTGATGCAACTTTTGGATCCATAGGGATCGGGAAGGGGTCAGACCTAAAATTCTAGTAGGCTTAAATCCATCTGTATGAGTAAACTATATTTATTGATGGATGACCATACAAGGTTGTTCTTTCTTAAATATGTGCACTCCCCCCATGGCACCTCTTCAGATTTGGTCATGAACATACTTCATAGCTGTAACATCCTTTCCGCTTATCTCATTAGGGATTTAAGACCCCAGCCTCCCTAAATTTGAATTTTCACCCCTTTTTTTGCAAGAATTTATACTTAACTTTGAAATTTTGTACAAGGTAAACAAATAGGGCCAGAGTAATACTTTTGGTCCCAGGGGTACTGCAAAACCTTCCTCTTAAATTGTTATCCTGGGTGAGAACCATATCCATAAAGATGTTTTCATAATTTTCAATATACTCAACCATGTAAAGTGGTTGGGAACGGGACAAAGGTGATTGGGAGCAGGATATGATCAGGATATACATATGTAGGTGAACTGACATGTAAGGCCCTATATGCACACTTTCTATGATTTGTGACGGAAGGTATAGTCTGGTAATTAACCCAGGGTAATTAACCTGTAGAGAATGAGACTCGATCTACTGTGTTTAACAGAAGGGGTAACTATATAGCTTCATCTACAGAAATATTATTTGACGCTGTGTTAATCAGAGTGAGTTATTATATGTTACATTCTGTAAACCATATTTATTGATGGAAGCTATATAGCTTCATCTACAGAATTATTATTTGACGCTGTGTTAATCAGAGCGAGTTATTATATGTTACATTCTGTACTAGGTTGTAATTAAGTACATAATGTGACTGTATTTACTGCACCTCTATACTGACCTGGCTGTTCATCTTTCACTTTCTCTTTCAGTATCTCAACATTTATGTAATGGTTATCTAGCCTTTACTCAGAAAAGGGAATTCATAAAAAACAAACAAGCAAATTTCAAACACTTCACAACACAGACATCTTCCCCAGAATTTAGTTTCCCACATGAGAATTTAGTTTCCCGCATGGCACCTGTTCAGACATATGGTACCCATTCTGTCCCGTTCCCAACCACTTTATTTTGTCCTCATAGATAGTCTTTAATATCCAAACCTTCTATACATTTTCTGTGGAAAATTATTTGGTCATGAACATACTTCATAGCTGTAACATCCTTTCCGCTTATCTCATTAGGGATTTAAGACCCCAGCCTCCCTAAATTTGAATTTTCACCCCTTTTTTTGCAAGAATTTATACTAAACTTTGAAATTTTGTACAAGGTAAACAAATAGGGCCAGAGTAATACTTTTGGTCCCAGGGGTACTGCAAAACCTTCCTCTTAAATTGTTATCCTGGGTGAGAACCATATCCATAAAGATGTTTTCATAATTTTCAATATACTCAACCATGTAAAGTGGTTGGGAACGGGACAAAGGTGATTGGGAGCAGGATATGATCAGTATATACTGTGGTCGTAGATATTTTTACTGGTATACATTTTCACGGAATTGATAAAAAGCCCTATTTCACGTGTATTTAAATTCACGGATTTTCAAAGCCAATAATAACATTAGCTATTGCTATCCTATATGATAGATATATTCACTATGGACATAAATTCGCGGATTTTACATTTCCTTGAAATCCGCGAAAATATGTACAGCGCGAAATAAACTACGACCACAGTACATATGTAGGTGAAATTCTAAAGGATACATAGTAAGAAATTTGTCATGAGTTAGTGTGAAGGAAGGGGAAAGGATATGGCCAGTGGTAAGTGATTTTCATGTGTGGTAGAACTGTACAAAGTCACATTTCAAATATGGTTGGGAACGGGACAAGAAGTGGTTGGGAACAGGACATTATCATTATAATGACTGGGGTCTATTCATCATATTGATGTAATTACATGTGCTGAGCTAAAGGAGGGACGTGGCCAGAGGAACAGGTGCTTGTGAGTGAGGTTCATGAATGACAAAAACTGAGTAATGTTACTTTTCTTTAAAGAAGTGATTGGGAACAGGACATAAGTGGTTAGGAATGGGACATGAGTAATGGGGAACAAAATATAATCATTACAGTGACTAGGAGTAATTCAATAAATTGACATAATTCTATGCAATCAGTGGATGGGGGAACAGTAGCCACGGGATTGGTGCTGGTGATTGAGGTGTGCAACTGAATGTCACTTTCAAGAATAAAGTGGTTTGGAACGGGACACAGAAAGTGGTTCGGAATGAGATGCTATCATTACAGTGACTGTGATTAACTTCATTATACTGAGACAATACTATGTCATGAGTTATTGGGATGACCGAGGTGAAGGGATAGGTAATTGCGATTGAGTCTCACAAGAGTTATGATTGAATAATGTTACATTTGAAAAAAAATGGTTGGGAACAGGACACAAGTGGTTGGGAACAGGACATTATCATTACAATAACTGGCATTTTCTTTATTTTTATGTTATGAGTGGATGGGAGAACAAAGGGGAGGGAATATGTGCCTTAGAGTGAGTTTCATGCATTGTAGAACTGAACAATGGTGTGTTATAAGAAGTCGTTGGGAACAGGACAAAAGTGGTTGGGAACAGGACACATGTGTTGACTGATGAAGGGTTGCAGAAAAGCTCTATATTAAATTTTCTTTTAGGGCTCAAATAGGGCTAAATTGTGCATATTATGCAGACAGTTAAATATGAAAACTATGGAGATACTACTATCTTAAGTTTTTGTGGTTGGGAACGGGACATAAGCACCATGGTAAGTTTGGAAGATCCTGGGAATGGATAAATAAGGAGACAGAGGCTAGGAAAGATTGGGCATTGCTTCAGAGACATATGGATTTCACTTATAGTACAACTATTGTAGCTTCAGGAAAATCATTATTAGAAATATGGTGGGAAGCATTCATTTTTAAAGACTCTTTTAAAAAGTGGTTGGGAATGGGACTTTGCTATTTTCTCATATATGCCTAAACCATGTCGACCAGATTGCTTACTAAAATATGCCCATAGGTTAAAATGATAGCCAATGGTATAGACATAAATATGAACACAAAAACACTTACATATAGTGGATTAGTATTTGTTTTCTATATCACTGAAAAGAGGAATATGATGAAAAACATGGAATTTGGGACATGTATTGCCCCCTTTTAACAAAAGAATAACAAAGCAATAGGGTAAATCATATATCTTTTGAAAGGGCACAACTAGCACAACCTCCTGGGCCAATAAAAACCTAGGATATTAAAATTTATTGTGATTTGGAGTAGTCCAAATGTAAAAGTGGTTGGGAACGGGACAAACTCAAAAGTTGCATTGAACTCATGATACATAGCCCTATATTGGAGTCTTGCTAGCATTTAACACTATTCAATGTAGATCCTAGAGACAGATACCTCCCTTTACTCTTCTTTTGTTCTCCTTATTCCTTCTATTCCTCTGCTTCCCTTATTTGCAGCCTCCATCTGTCGTTCTATATCATCCATCCTCCAGACTTCTTCTTTTCATACTTTCCTCATTTGCCTCCTTCTCTCTATCTCTTTGACCGCCCCTTCCTCTCACTTTTATTTCATCCCTTTTTGCATCTCAACATCCCCCCTCACCCCCCCTCCCTATTTGTGTCTTCCTTCTCCTGTGCATATCTCCCTCCTTTTGTCTTCACCAGTCTCCCATTACTAATCCCCTTACTTCCTCAGCCTTCCCGTCTCATCTCCTCTCCCCATCTCACCCTCCCTCCCAAGTCATTTATCTATCAATACTGCCCTCTAGGGGGTGAGGGCAACAGGAGGGGTATATTGGGGAGTTAATTAGAAGGCTGTCCTATGCGCCATTATTAGGCAGTGGTTAATAGGCATGGTATTTGTAGGAGTTACACAGGCCAGACTCAAGCAGTAACAAGACAAACCAGGCTGATTTTTTACAGCTATGTACCGTTTCTATTACATACATTTCAATGGCCATTTCTATGAGACACTTTTTGATTTTTTCTAAACTTTAGGAGCCCTCCTAGTTCAGGTAAAGACAGGATTATAGGGTTTTTTTTTCTGTGAATGATTCAATAATGTCAATAAAATCACCCCTTTATGTATTACAACATGAAACCATCAGGTTAATTTAACTTCTCTCTCTCCAAACGCTTTCCCATTCTTTTACATGCCCTTGCAGTGTGCCATCAAACCTGTGCTGTCACTGCCAAGCTATAACTGTCAATTTGCAGCTGTTACAAATCGCCTCTAAGACAGACCTGAGCTAAAGCAACTTTCCAGGTGATTTCTGATTATTATAAATTATATGATTTTTGATATGATAGATATAGTAGGAAAGGTTTATTAAATGGACATCAGTGGGTCATTCATTCATGATGCCTCTAGGACACAGGTCAACTGTCCATGTGAGCTATCAGCAGAGTATGCCTAGAGGATAGTTTTGTGAAGGCACAATGCACTATACTATTATAAACAGGGACGCCTATGGGTAGGACAGTGATGGATGTGCGAGTGGTAGCTGCACAGTTGAGGCTGAAGCTGATTGGCATTGCTATTAATGGACATTGTCTCACTGTCAATATATGGCCTTAAGGAGACAGACTGTGGAGATGGTTGTTGTGTGAGGTAGAGATGAATATTTCTATAATTGTCCCACTCTATTATCATAAGACAAGTATGGATGTCAAGGCTAAGAAGAGAAGATTTAGATAGATTGCTGATTGCAACCTTTCAAAGATAAGCTATGACAAACATGATTTAAGAAAATTCTGCTTAATGTCATACTTCAAATTAGCAGCACAGAAAGTAGACCAATGTCTGAATTTAATAGTGGCAGCAGAAAGCTGCAGAACTGAGGACATGATTTAGGGAGATTTGTGAGGACAGTGAGAGGGATTTATGTAAAATTACATGACAGCGAAATCAGTCCTTACTTTGTTGGAGTTTTACCCTTTACAGTGATGTAATGCCTTAAAACGTCACATAAAGTCTTCATTCATCACAAATATGTTACTTCCATGGTACTGATGTTAGCCTTTTAGGAGAGTATCAGCTTTATATGGCCAGCATGATGTATAAGTACTTTAAAAGAGACCGCTGTTGGTGCACAATAACCAATAAACAGTGTCATACCATCCTAGAGGAGTTAATTGTCTGCACAGAGAAATGGATGTTTGGCACTGATAGCAGACAGGATTTAGTCAAATGGCAAATCAGAATTCAAAATCAGCTCCTATTAATATGATTCAAAGTAGATATTTCTTAAAAGTTATCTTATGAATTACAGCCAGTCTAACTTGAACTAGAAATAACAGCAAACTAAAATAAATCAAATATAATTATAACACTATGTAGGAAACTTTCATGCATTTAACACTACTCCAAGTAGAATATAAAGAGGGATATAGAATAAGTAGATAGGAAAGCCAATATGTCTTCCTCTATTCCCACTTCCCTCTGTTGCCTCCCTCCCTCCCTTTATCCCTTTGTTTTTCCCTTACCCTTACATTTATTTCATCCCTTTTTGCATCTCAACATCCCCACTAACTCCCCGTCCGTTTTGTTTTTTTCTTCCGGACAATGCTGTGTAAGGCATCAGTTACCAAGGCTACAACCTTGCATTTCTCATATACTCATAAATGCATTGAAAATTGAGTTAGTTGAACAAGCAAGCTGAATTTACAACATTCTAAAGAACAAATACCTTTTTTGCAGTAGCAGAATACAGTTGCATCTCGTTGGTTGAATTCATCATTGTTAAGAACAGAATAGGGTAATCCAATGTACTATGGACTTAATCAATGCTGGAGGGGTAACACATTTTTATTAATTTCCCTAAATGGTGGGTCAATTTACATTTTGCATCACATTTTGATGTACTGTACAACTAAGACACATACAGGAGGCAAAATGTTACTATTCCTCCCATATTGAATAGAAACACACCAAATATTGAGGTTGCTTTTAATAAGCAGACATGTTAGGGCAGAGACACGGAATGGGAAGGTGATATATATGATGGTGCTCAGGGATTCCCAAAGGGGATATGTGGCAGTAGTGAACATGCTTTATTGTTCACTACTTGTTGCCTAACTTGAGAGACATACACTAATCCTTTAAACCCCCATCATGGTGGACCTGAAGCAGGCTCCAATATTCCTTTCCCTCCTTGACTTGATTTATTTAAACTCTTTGGTCTCAATACACACCCCATGCATCTAAAGTCAGCATATTCTTTATGGTGATGGCGGTGACACAGTAAGCACTTTAGATATGCTGACTTTTCGGTCACTGGTCACTGGTGACAGGGATGTCAGCCTATCAAATAGTATTGCACCACCCATAACCTTGAACACCCTTTCTGTGACTTGTTATGTGGGTGTAGTATATAAAGCCTGGAGGTGCATTTCTCCTATATAAGCTTCTATCATATTCCTATATATAGAATAGAATTCTATACTATTTATACCAGGTATAGAAAAGACGCTTGCCCCACAGGGCTACTAATATAGGACAGAATAGAAGGTTAGCCCACAGGGCTATGCTTTTGAAATTGATACTTATAGGGAAAAGAATAGAATTTCGCCCCGCAGGGCTATCAATTTCAAACCTTCTTTCATAATCCTTTAAATCATCTATTTTAGATTAATAGCCCTGCGGGGCAAAATTCTATTCTATTCTGTATAAGGAACAATTTTGAATTAATAGCCCTGCAGGCCATCCCTCTTTTCTATCCTTATAAGGAACAATATCAAATCAATAGCCCTGCAGGGCAAAATTCTATTGTATTCCAAATTGATAAGAAAACCCTGTATACAACCAATAGGGACAGTATCATTAGGGTTTAGGGCCGTTCCTCTAGTTCTATTAGAAGAGAGGGATTTTATCATGGTTTGAATAAATCACAATTTCTTTTTTCTTTTTTTATAAAGATTGAGGTTTATTAAAAACCATGATAACATCCCTCTCTTCTAATAGAACTAGAGGAACAGCCCTAAACCCTAATGATACTGTCCCTATTGGTTGTATACAAGGTGGGTGACCAGTGACAGGAAAGTCAGCATATCCAATAGGCTGACTGCAGGTGCCCGGTCACCGTATTGAATATGCTGACCGCGGACGGGTGGGGTGCAATACGATCACTCTCAATGCTTGTCGGGTCTGGAAGGCAATAGGAAAGCAGTAGGACAATCTTAAATTCCATTGTTTAGAAATACATTCATAAATCCTATACAGAGGACCTATTCTACTAGGTTATCAAATAGGCAACTAAAGATGGATCCTACCTTGAGACTTGAGGCCCACTGCCATAGAGCTTTTGTTTTTTTCTTGGTTAATTTAAAGAATTAAAGCCATACATACTAAGGAAACATGATGTATGTCTAGATGATAACCCATGGATACTATAGGTAGCATTCATTCTCCTGACTTTCCAACTGACCTATGCTTATATGATTTTTTCCCCATACATACCCAGTTCATAGTAAAGAGTTGGGATGTGCGCCCATTAAAAGTATCTTTTGTTTAAGGCTTGGAGCATTAAGAAATTATTTCTTTACACTTGTGCTCTCGTTAGAATAAACATTGTATTTATATAGAAGGATGGATAAAAATTAAATGAGTCAGTTGATCCGAGATACCTTCATGAAATGATGCCTTTAAGATATGTGGTTGCCTCTGGCCTGGTGCCTGTCCTTTCCCTTCCTCCCCCCTCCCCCCTGGCACACCTCTGGGGTCCCCCCAGCATGTACGTACTAACTTTAATGAGCTATGACTAACAATATTGGAATTAAAACTGTTTCAAGAAAATTTTATTATGTCGACAGTTATAAGTTTATTGTTGTCTGTATATATTGCTATCTACTACCTTGATTTATGAAAGATCACTAAAACACTGAGTGTGTGGTTCCATTGTTGTTTTCATATACATATACTGTTCAACAAATAGCACTGTAGTAGGACAACTCGGACCAGTTGGCGTCCCCCCTGCTGCAGTATGAATAAAGAAATTTGAATTGAATTGAATTGAATACCTATATCTCTGTGAGCTATAAGCATAGTGTGCCTAGATGCACTATATGACTTATAAATAGGCACACTCATGGTTTACACAGCAAGGGCCACGTGGGTGGAAGCAGAGTAGTCGAAGCTGATGATGATGGCAGGTAATTGCCTTTACCATTGATGGACCATGTCTTACTCTTTGTCATTATATATGGCCTTGAAAAGACAGAAGGCGGATATGGTTATGGTATCAGGGAGGGGGAGGAAGACTTGAGGAAGTGTCTAATGGTAGACATCCAGTTACAGTTTTAAATTCAAAACTGCCTCGCATCATCTCTCCTCACTCTACTACAATAGGGTAGGTATGACCCTTAGGTTTAAATACAGAACATGTGAACAGATTGCTGATGACAATATGACAAATATTAGTTGTGATAAATATGATTGAAAAGAGCATTACGTTTCATGACATACTTCAAAATGGAAGTGAGGGAAACAAACTGATTCGCTACAAGTCTGGATTTATTGGTGGCTGCAAACAGTGGCAGAAGTAAGGATGTGACTTGGGAAAGATTTGTGGGGACAGTGAGAGGAATTTATGTAAAATCGCATGGCAGGGGGTTCCGTCCTTTCTTTGTTTTGTACTGACAGCAGACAGGATTTAGACAAATGACAAATCAGCATTCAACTCCCTTCAATATGATTCATAGCAGATACATGGTGAAAGTATCGTTATGAATTAGAGGCACTCCAGCTTGAACCAGATTTACAATAACTTATTATACCATTATGTAGTCCTGATATCTGCAAGCATGTAACACTACCCCAAGTAGTTTCTATATGTCAGATACCACCGAATCCAAATCCTATATATCAGTTGATTACAATATTATCCCTTTATCACTTGTATCATGAGAAATAAACTCTTCAAAAAGAATACATAGATTCCATAGAGAGAGATGTTATTAGTCATCCCGGGAGCCAATATGACAGCTAGAAACAGGCATTCACACCAGTCATTCATTTACATGGGCTTTACTCCATCCCTTTTTGATTCTCAGACATTTTTCCTGATTCCTTGTCCCCTACCCTTTTCATAACCACTGCCTTCCCCTCATCCCTGTGACTTTCATCTTCCCTTCATCCCCCTTTCACCATTTACTTGCTCCCTTACTACCTCAGCCCTCCTTTCCCTGCTAGCACAACTCATCCAAATGATGTCTTTTTTATGTAAATCACATGAGTTTTCACGTAAGAATGATGTAAATTGCACAAGTTGTGCTAGCTTGGTTGTCATCTCCCTTTCCCATATCACTATCCCTGTCCAGTCATTTAATTCTTTCCCTCAATCAAGCTGAGCTCAACAACCGTGCTGACATTTTATCAGTCGCAAATCGTCTTAGGGTCACTCTCTCAGCCCCTCCCTCCTGTCCTCCAAGGACCTAAGTGACATAGTCTATATACAGCTAAGGCCACAGACCTATAGGACAATAAATGACTGAGGCACTGATAGCAGAGTAACGGTGAAAAGCAGAAGATTGCTAAATTGATCAAAAATGGAGGAGGTGTAGTATCAGTGCTGCCCTCTAGGGTGAGGGTGGGGGTAAGGGGTGAATGTGGGGAGTTAATCAGAAAGTTGTTAATGGGTAAGGAATAGGAGGTAGGGGTTATAAAGGGATAGATTCAAGCACTGACAAGAGAAACCAAGTCGGTTGTGTGTCAACAGCTATTATGTACATTTTGTATGCATGTCTATTATAATGGTAATTTTTTTGAGTCACTTTTTCAGTACATCAAGGACACTCGTTCAACTACAGATCAACTGATAAGAGTGTCTTCATTGGCATTATTCAATGTACTAACTACCGGTAAAACAATGAAGAGGCAGTTGGTATAAGAAATAAGATTTAATTGGAGTAAATGTTTGAAGTTATAAAGTGTTACATACATGTATAGATTAAATGATAATGAAGTATGTATGTGAAACATTTACGGGGCGCAGCGCATCTATTACGTTGCAGTAGATAAATTGATTCATGAAACTGATAATGAAACACCTAATAAAATAGCCGCTGACTAAGTACAAAATACTGTAAAATATGATATGAGGTGTTGTGTGAGGGTGGGTGGGAAAAACTTGTCCGTAGGGGTAGGCCTGAATCTGTAGAGTGGAGGAAGTAGGTCAGGCGCACCTGACAGGTGAGTGGTAGTATCTACAGGTGTGTGTTGGTGGAGGTAATATATTGGAGGAATATTAGTGTGAGAAAGTTTCCCCAGGTAGAGACACCAATGACCAATCCTGCTATGGCATGATCCACCAGTGGCAATCAAATATTCCTTTATAATATCATAACATGGAACAGTCAGGTTCAGTTATCCCTCCTTCTTGATCAGCCTTCTCCTTCTTCCACATCACCCTGTAAATTGCTGTCAAATCTCAGCTGTCACTGCCAAGCTGTCACTGTCAACTTGTGGCTTTTTCAAATCCCCTTAATACCAGCCTTGGCTGGAGGAACTCTCCAGGAGGCTATTTCTTAACAGACTACGTCTGCAACCTCCAAGTACCTAAATTCCCATAGGAATAACCTTGGCATTTTGCAGTCATAGTGTGCTGTGCAATTGTAGTGCCTTACAAAATAGCCTAAAGGTGGCTTCTCTGTTCAGGAACCATACTGCTGAGTCTCTGCCCAAACACTGAGAAGGTGCCAATTACCAACGTGCAGCAGTTACTTCTGTTATATTTTCATAGATATATTATTGAGGGTCAACTTAGTTGGATGAATCACCTGAACTCTATCATAGAAGAACTATACAGTTATGTTGCATTGATTGAATTAATTATTGTTTAGGATAGAATACTGATGTTATGGGCTACAAAAAGTGAGATGGGAAAAATACTCTGGCTATGTATCATGAGTTCAATGCAACTTTTGAGTTTGTCCCGTTCCCAACCACTTTTACATTTGGACTACTCCAAATCACGATAAATTTTGATATCTTAGGTTTTTATTGGCCCAGGAGGTTGTGTTAGTTGTGCCCTTTCAGAAGATGTATGATTTACCCTATTGCTTTGTTATTCTTTTGTTAAAAGGGGGCAATACATGTCCCAAATTCCATGTTTTTCATCATATTCCTCTTTTCAGTGATATAAAAAACAAATGCTAATCCACTATATGTAAGTGTTTTTGTGTTCATATTTATGTCTATACCATTGGCTATCATTTTAACATATAGACATGTTTTAGTAAGCAATCTGGTCAACATGGTATAGGTATATATGAGAAAAGTCCCATTCCCAACCACTTTTTAAAAGAGTCTTTAAAAATGAATGCTTCCCACCATATTTCTAATAATGATTTTCCTGAAGCTACAATAGTTGTACTATAAGTGAAATTCATATGTCTCTGAAGCAATGCCCAATCTTTCCTAGCCTCTGTCTCCTTATTTATCCATTCTCAGGATCTTCCAAACTTACCATGGTGCTTATGTCCCATTCCCAACCACAAAAAATTAAGATAGTAGTATCTCCATAGTTTTCATATTTAACTGTTTGCCTAATATGCACAATTTAGCCCTATTTGAGCCCTAAAAGAAAATTTAATATAGAGCTTTTCTGGTCATTCATTTCTCTGCAACCCTTCATCAGTCACCACATGTGTCCTGTTCCCAACCACTTTTGTCCTGTTCCCAACCACTTCTTATAAGACACCATTGTTCAGTTCTACAATGCATTAAACTCACTCTAAGGCACATATTCCCTCCCCTTTGTTCTCCCATCCACTCATAACATAAAAATAATAAAAATGCCAGTCATTGTAATGATAATGTCCTGTTCCCAACCACTTGTGTCCTGTTCCCAACCATTTTTTTTCAAATGTAACATTATTCAATCATAACTCTTGTGAGACTCAATCGCAATTACCTATCCCTTCACCTCGGTCGTCCCATTCACTCATGACATAGTATTGTCTCAGTATAATGAAGTAAATCACAGTCACTGTAATGATAGCATCTCATTCCGAACCACATTCTGTGTCCCGTTCCAAACCACTTTATTCTTGAAAGTGACATTCAGTTGTACACCTCAATCACCAGCACCAATCCCGTGGCTACTGTCCCCCCATCCACTGATTGCATAGAATTATGTCAATTTATTGAATTACTCCTAGTCACTGTAATGATTATATTTTGTTCCCCATTACTCATGTCCCATTCTCAACCACTTATGTCCTGTTCCCAACCACTTCTTTAAAGAAAAGTAACATTACTCAGTTTTTGTCATTCATGAACCTCACTCACAAGCACCTGTTCCTTTGGCCCCGTCCCTCCTTTAGCTCAGCACATGGAATTACATCAATATGATGAATAGACCCCAGTCAGTATAATGATAATGTCCTGTTCCCAACCACTTCTTGTCCCGTTCCCAACCATATTTTAAATGTGACTTTGTACAGTTCTACCACACATGAAAATCACTTACCACTGGCCATATCCTTTCCCCTTCCTTCATACTAACTCATGACAAATTTCTTACTATGTATCCTTTAGAATTTCACCCACATATATGTATATACTGATCATATTGTCAGTAGACTGTTATAGGTATTGTACTTATCATATTTATTTTTCACCTTTGACTCTACCATGTAACCCAGTGTCCGAGTCTACCCACAAGCCAAGCCATACCCATAGACCAAAGGCTGGCGGTGTCAACTGCACTCAGTGACCCCGCCTCCTCCCACTGGAGGATACGCCGTCAATCACAGGCAGCCCACTGCATGCTGGAAATTCCTAGCAGACAATGTTTAGAAACAACTCCTCCTGCTGGAGGACATGCCCATTGATCATGAGCAGCTCACAGCATACCGGGAGTTCCCGGCAGCTATATTTAGAACCACACTGAACTCTGTGAACCCCAGTGCTATGTTTGGGATCCCCCCTACATACCTGCACTTGAGTTCCCCAGTTACTATATTTAGCTCACCTGATACTATTTTTAGGATGAGCTGGGTGAGCAGCTCCTACTACAAATACCTGTGGAGGGAGCAGCTCACTCATCTTTCCACCTTCATACTTCATACCTCACACACTCACGTGAGATCAAGGCCCTTGGCTCAAGGGCTAGGCTTGGACACTGTTGGGCACCTTTGTACTGTATCACCATCTATACCTCGTGGACTTCTATGAATAAAGTGGATATCAAACTGGATTCCTGATTCGTCTGTATTCATCCTTATTCATCATTTACGGACTCGTTGACAATGGTGGAAAACCCTCACGTATCATCCCACAGTTACCACCTCTCATGAGCCATGGACAACAGTGAGACCCTACCAAAGGAGCCAGCCCCACAACGTATCCCTACATCTCCAAACAGAGATCAGCAGGAAGCCACCAGTACACAGTACACCACCCCGATATACTCCTCGCCAGACGCGCTCCAGCTGGACCCAGTGCTGCCAGCCCATAGACGCACACATAAACAAATACCTGTAAGTTCAAATACCTTACCCTTTTCATCTACTATAGTAGACACCAACACAGGTGCACCCACCAGTACACCAGCAGGAGCCCCACCACCAGGTTTAAACCTCACCCTACCTGGTTATTCACCCTCAGAATCACCACCTCTAAGATTAGGTGGTCTTCAAAGTACCACATACAGCACGCCTGAAAATCAATCACCAGGTTACCTCCACCTAGACAGCCATCTAGAGGAAAGATCCAATAGCCTGCAGGAAGCCCTGGAAGCTGCTGGCCGATCACCCTCACCCAGCAGTGATTCTGACCCACAGGGCGCACCTGACCTAAGTTGGGACAACCTTACTGTACCGGACATCCAAGCCCACCCATCAGTAGCAGACAATTACTGGAGGAGCAGGCTAGACTCAGCAATCCACAGGTGGAGAGAAAACAGACTCAACACAGGACGTGCACAACAGATACCAACCGGAGCTACACCAAGCTACCAGTGTGGTGAGAGTCCCTCTGTTTTTCTAGACAGGATAAACCGTATTCTAGAAGAGCAGTGGCAAGACAACTCCAATCCCACCAATCTGCTAAGGCCGCACCAAAACCCACAGCCTGATAGCAATCCACCTGGAGGAAACCCTAGGCCTTACTACTCCTACTCTACCTCTGAGGAAGACAAGGCGACACCTCCAGCACCAAACTCATCCCTGAGCACGCCTCCAAGAGCCAGATCCTTTGAAAGGCCATACCCCACCCATAGACCCAGGAGAAGAGTGCAATCATCCTCCCCTCAAAGGCCAAATACACCTGTATTTTACAGACTTCAAAGAAGCTTGGACTCTGCAGCTAGAAGAGGCGACCTTGTGGCCACTACTCCCATACTACACAGAAACAGTCACTTCCCCGCCCATTTACAAACAGAATCCACCTCTGAGGAAGACACAGAAGTAACCTTCCCCCACCTGCACAGAGCACCTGCCTACCCAAACATGGCCACTGCAGCTCCACCTCCAGAGTACAACCAGGATGACATGACGAGGAACATAGTCAGAGAATGCACCCAGGCAGTCAATGACTCCCTCTCCAACCTATTAACAGGACAAATGAACTTATTGTCCGCTGAAATAAAAAGGATTGGAGACGACTCCTCCTGCCAACTGTCAAGAATAAATGACAGGTTGAATGACATGGACACTTGGAAATCGCACCTGGAGAATGACATTGGCCAAATACAAAGAAGAGCAGCTCAGGACAACGCTGATGTACTGAGAAGGTCTGAAATAGCGTCAGCCAATCTGTCTGACAGAATCAACAGAAATATTGATGGAATGAGATCTGAAATATTCAGGGCCATTGATAGGACAAGAACACCTACCAGCCAAGGCCAAAACAGCCTTTTCTCACCCACCAATACTAGGCTACCCCCTTCAGGCCAACCTTCACAGGTTATGAGCACCTCTACCAGAATGCCGACATCTGTACCGGTAGGATACAGGCTCAGCCCCCCAAGCCTTTTCCAAAATACAACCCGAATGATAGCGACAGGTGCCACGCCCACCCAACAAGGCGCTACACAGGCAGGTCTTGGTAGTTCAGCCACAACCCACCAGATGGCGCCCTCTACCACTCGTCCATCACCGGTAGCCGCCACATCACTTTCAGGCAGTGTTTACAACCATGTATACATACCCCACCAGGCACACACGCCCTACAACAACCCTATACCAATGTATGGTTTGTTTACAAACACTCCACCTGCCCAAGCAGCTGCCCACCAGCCTGCAGCTCAGTCCACACCAATGATACCAAATCTAGGACAATCCAATTTCTCCGCTCCTACTGGATACAGAAGTTTTGAACCTGAGCGACTCACATCTGCTCAATTAAGCTGTTTTAACAAGCCAGAACCCTTTGGCAGAATTCAAATTCTATATAAGAAATGCATACCCCCGCAGCCCAACAATGCATGCATCCTGTATGTATACCTTTTTAAAGGGCAGAGCAGCACAATGGTTTTTCACAAACATTTTTGACAAACCAATCATGTATGACACTGAGGCAGTCTATACCGCCTTTCTCAGCAGATTCAACCAGCCTGACCCTGCCACAATAATCAAAGGATATAGAAACAGAAAGCAGCAACCCAAAGAGACTGTGGAGGAATACATAGCAGATATGACCTTATTGCTATCCAACAGCAACCTGGATGAATCTGTACAAGTGGACTATCTCATAAATGGCCTCAAAGATGAAATAAAAAATGTTGTACTCTCAGACAGCCCCAAAAGCATTAGGGAAGCCGAGACTGCAGCATTAAAACAAGAATTGGTCATGGAAGCAGCCAAAGCAGCCCATGCCTCAAACCAATCTTCAGACTTGTGCGCCATGAACTATAATAACTACAATGGGCAAAAGAACAACAACTACAATGGCAACAACAACAACAACAACAATAACAGATCCAGGAAGGACCAGTACAATAACAACAGTTATAATAACAAGCCCCCTGGAAATGGCAACAATAAGCAGTATGACGACAAACCTAAGTCAGGATACAACCAAAATCAACAAGGTTATAACAACTCCAGATCCGGCTCAAACAGCAGATCAGGCTCCAAGAACAGGTATCAGTCGCCAGGCAGGAGCAAATCTCAGGAAGGAAACAAAAGCAGGTCCAAATCCAGCGACACAAGAAATAACTTTGTTTTCATCCCTGTTGCCTCCACCCCCACCAACACCCGCCAGGTGTCCTTCCAGAAACTACTAGTCCCAGCAGATTTCCCAATCCCTGATGATTGGACCCAGCAACAAAAGAAATCTAGGGACCCAACACCAGGCAGAAATGACAACAAAAAGACAGGAGACAACCATCCTGACAACCAACCTCCTGAATCTGGACAAGGAGAACACTACAATGACAATATTGAATAGGACACAGGGGAGGGCCACCATGCATCTTACGGCCCCGCCCCCACCTTGGACAACAAAATTGGAACGTCCCCCACATGCCATATTTCACACATGAATGATGGAGCAGAATTAAATTCAGCAGAACAACAGAACCACGACCCCCAGCCTGTGAATTGTGACGAAGACTCCTCATCAGACAGTGAGGACCTCTATGAGAACCAGAACAAGAGAATTTCCACCCTCCAATTAAAAGTCGAGACCAGTAAGTATGGGCAGCAAGGTAAGACCTCTTACATTAATACTGAATTGACTAAAGGCGCAGTTAATGTTGATATCAATGGCAGTTCTTACAGAGCCCTTGTAGACTTTGGAGCCTCCCTTTCCTTTATCAGCCAGAAAATGGCAGATAAAATCATATCAACCCCCAATTTCAGACATGGTAGGAGATCTCGCATGGTTATCCTACTAGCTGATAAATCCTCAGTTCAGGTCAACAATTCCATCACCATAACCTTCCTAATCAATAACACAGAGTTTAAAACAAGACTACATGTTGTTCCAAAGCTAAATCACCCCATAATTCTTGGCGTAAATTTTATGACCAAATATAGGGCCAAAATTTCCTTTGGGACCAAGTCCCCTTCACCACACTTCATTAGAGCAGCCAAAAGCCTAACCATGCCACCAAATTCTGTATGTATACCTTTTTAAAGGGCCTGATTCCTTAATAGGTAAAACAGGCATCACAGAAAATGTTGACACGACATTACCGGTACTAATCAAACACGCCCTTGTTGAACCAAGGTCAACAAGAAAAATCATACCGGTAACAGTGGCCAACCCAAATGATTTTTCCATCAATATCAAAAAACACATGAACCTAGGCATCTTTGCACTTAACAATCTAAACAAAGCCATTCCCATTGGAAAACTGAACAGCCAATACTCCCTCAACAGCATAATCTCTGACAAAGACATGCTCCCCATCAATTGTGGAGATGATCCCCTAGATCAGCTACCCAAAGGGGACGACCCTCTAAAATATACAATATGTGACAAGCTCACTGAGGCCCAAAAACAACAAATCAAAAACATTGTTGAATCAAATAGAGAGGCTTTTGTATTAAATGAAAGTGCTATAGGATTAAATGTTGAAAATGAGGTCAAATTAGAATTAATCCCTGATTTCAAACCCTGCAACAGACCATCCTATAGAATGTCACCCAAGAAAGAGATTTTCCAAAGAGAGCTGTTAGATAAACATTTACAGCAAGGTGTCATTGAAGAATGCACCAAACCCTGTGAGTGGAACTCCCCAGCTTTCTTAGTACCCAAACCCCAGGGAGACAGGTCTGTGGCCTCAGGATGGAGAATAGTCGTGGATTATAGATGGGTTAACCAAAACCTAAAATCTTTTTCCTACTCCTTCCCCAGAGCAGACGACCTCATGCAACAAGTTGGCAGAACAGGTGCTAAATATTTTTCCAAATTGGATGTATACAGCGCCTACCATCAAATTCCTCTAGCTAAAGAATCAAGGCCTTTAACAACTTTCTCCGCCAATGGCACAAGATATATGGCCAAAGTATTACCCATGGGTTTAAAAACTTCTGGTTTGTCATTCATGAATGTAATGGAACAATTGCTCATGAAGTGCAAATACAGAAATGCAGTAGCCTATGTGGATGATGTGGCCATATACAGCCCCACATGGGAAAGACACCTGCAAGACCTAGATGAAGTGCTAAAACTTTTCATCAAAGGAAACATCAAATTAAAGTCAGAAAAATGTGAATTTGGCACCACCAAAATGGAATTCTTAGGTTTTACCTTAGATCAACACGGCATCTCACCTTCCCCAGACAAAATTTCACCGGTTAAAACCTTCCCAGCACCTAAAAACATCCACGACCTTAGGTGTTTCAATGGAATGGCACAATTCTATAAGAGATTCATTAGAGGTTTTGCCCATATAATGAAGCCCTTATATGAAGCCACAAAGGGTACCTTCAAATGGACCACTCAATGCCAAACAGCCTTTGAAAAAATCAAAGCATCAATTTGCACTGAGGCAATCCTAAAATTCCCAGACTATAACAAACCCTTTATCATCTTCACGGACTCCAGCAACTTCAGCTTAGGAGCAGTTATTACACAGGTAGATGAACATGGTTTTTATAGACCCATTGAATTCTCTGGGAGAGGTCTAACACCTCAGGAAACCAGATATGGAATAACTGACAAAGAGCTACTTGGGATAATCTTCGCTGTCAAAAAGTTCCACCATTATGTGGACGGCACTCACTTTAAAGTATATTCAGATCACACTGCCCTAGTCTCCTTCTTCAACAAAAAGGAGAATATCACCAATGGGAGATTGGCAAGATGGATAGATACTGTTATGTCCTATGATTTTGAAGTGAAATACCTACAAGGTAGAGCCAATTTAGTGGCAGATTGCCTGTCCAGAAGAAAATATCCCCCTGGCTCTGATGATCCAATACCAATTAGATCACAAGGAAAAATTATCCTCCCACCAAAGAGGGTACAATTTTCAGATATATCCATGACAAAGGTTTTCAGATCAGACGACCCAATCCCCAATAATCCCATCTGTTTGGGACCTCCCAGATCAATATTAAAAGGAGGCAAAATTTGGGGAAGCACAAATAAACCACCAAAAGGCGTCATAGCAAGAAAGGGCACCCCAGAAAGGCAGCAAGGTGTGAATCCTGACCTGTGTGTACTCACTCGAGCACAGTCCCAGTCCCAGGATGACACACCTCCAGCAGCCAGCCAATCAGCGCCCAGTAAAAAGACCCGCCCACTCAAGCCTAGGTGCAGCAGTCCTCACCCCAGAGGTAGGCCCGCCAAATCTAGGTCACCTAGGGTCTCCATCAAAGCTGCAAACGCCAAGAGAGCTAAGCTCTCCCGCCGTGTGCTACCTCTAGCTGAAAGGGCAATTCAGGAAATCTGTAAACACCAATCCCTGACACCTTCTAGAGAAACACTGATTAAAAGCCAAAAAGAAGACCTTTTTGCATCCTCCATGGCAAACTACATTGAAAAAGGTAGCCTGCCACACGACTCAGGATTAATGAATCAAATACTACGTAACCACGACCAATTCATCTTACTGGATGAAGTCCTCTTTAGAATTACTGATACCAACTTGGGTAAAACCCTAGAGCCCACACTGCAAATTGTAATTCCAGAAAAGTGGACAGAATCTTTAGTGGAAGCAACCCATTGCTCTCCCCTAGGTGGACACCTAGGTCCAGTCAAAACCTATACAGCCATAAGGGCTAGGTATTACTGGAGATCAATGTTTAAAGAAGTTTTTGACTTCTGCGGTACTTGCCACACATGCCTGACCACCAAAAAGAGACCCAAAAACCTGAAAACTCCAATGAAACTACGTGACCCAGTACTCACAGCATACTCTCATGTCACCATGGACACAATAGGCCCTTTTTCTAAGGCCGCTGATGGCTCTCACTACATACATGTGGTGACCGACCATGCCACCAGGCATGTAACTGCCTGGACAAGTGAAGAAAATACGGCTGCAATTGTAGCACTTGGTTTCTTCCAAAGAGTCATATGTATCCATGGCACTCCCTCAGTACTGAACACAGATAATGCCCAGCAATACGTCTCAAAATTATTCAAATATTTCTGTGAAAAGTTCGGCATTAAACATGTGACAGGAAGTGCACATTGGTCTAGGTCTCAAGGTCTCTGCGAGCGCCAACATCAAACCATAGAATCATCCCTCAGAGCCTTTGTATCAAAATCACAAAAACACTGGTCAACCTTCCTGCAAGCTGTAGTCTTCAGTATTAATAATACTATAAGCAGCGCCTTAGGCTACTCACCAAATTTGTTAGTCTTTGGCAAGCAGACACACCTACCAACTGAAGCAGCTTTGTCCTTGATTAAAGCTGAAAAAGACTCAAGCACCAAGGAGAAAATTATGACCAGCCTACTACAGTTTAGGGATGATATTCAAATGAAAGCTGCAGAAAACATGATCTCTGCTCACAAAAAGATGAAAGCCAGACATGACACTTCAGCAGAACTCAGCTCATATAACACAGGCCAATTGGTATATTTACATATACCCACCCTACTAGTCAAATGTACATCAAAAAAGTTGCAACCCACATACTCAGGCCCCTACATCATAATGAAGATGACTTCACCAGTTACAGCTATTCTAAAAAGGCTACAAGATGGAAAAGTACTGAAGAAATCAGTACATGTATCAAGGCTGAGGAGACCAATCACAAGAGCTAGCGCCAAAGCCATCATAAAAAGGCTACAATCAGGGCCCACAAGCTCACTTCACGACCCCGACCAAGACGACCCCTCCAATGTGAGTCTCACCACTCACAAAACAAAGAAAAAGAGAGGAAGGCCAGCCAAAAAGGGAATAATCTCCTTCAGCCCCATGCCCTCCAGAAAATCAAGAAAAATTTCTAAGCGTCCATTATAGATCATAAGACGTTGTGTCAAACACCAAGCATCCATATAAACGACCCTCCATTAATCCCCACAGGCGCCACGCGCCCCAACCAAATTAATCAACCATTAATACACCAACCACTTAAACACACTGACAGCAACAGTCACAGACCAACGCCCAACCTATTTATACTAACAGCCATAAAAATTCCTATGCATCCAAAATCAACACCGCCTTGATTAACTGTATATACACACACCTACCCTTTCTAAGTGGAACGCCAAACACTGGCAAATGGATTATCAAATAATTAGGTTAGGTTACACACGCCACATACCGACCGCCCAAGGCAGCGCTGTATCCTCGGTTTGTGTATAAACTTCAATACACACATGCGACGGCTTGTTACCACTTCAAGACCACTATGTCCAATGATAAACCTATTGTAGGAAGATGGACCTCTGACACCCACACCCCATGTTTACACCGCTGTCTCTGCCAACCCTTAAGTGCTGTGGTGGCCATATACAAATCAACAACACACTGCCCTCAAGGTCTTTAAAAACCACAGGAACGCCATAGCAACCATATCACCTTGGCCGGGGATAAAACACCCCCCCCCCCGCCAAGCTTCCCAATATGCTATCCTTAGACAATATCTCACCACCAACCAATCCAGGCCAGGATAACCCTAATTTGCATATGGGACCGTACAACCCCACTTGCATCCACCAATAATATTTGGCCTACGCCTCTTTCAGGGCAAGACATACCACCTATGGGAGATCTCAGACTGAGAAGTAGCCAAACTCAGTCTCAGGTTTATAAGCGCTTGCCCACCCACATCTGATCACAACACAACCCACAACCAATACCACCACACCTTAAGCACGGCAACAAGTGTCTGGGAAGGGACCATGGCAGACCCATCATGCAACCAGCCCAGGTAGGATTATCTTATGGGTCTATTTTAGCATTTAGGATTTTTAACAGTCGTTCTAGCATTGTACATGATAGTAGTTTTATTATCATGGTGCCCAGGTACCCCTATTAATCAATGGCGGTGTGAGCCTTAAGTGTGTGTAAAATGTGGAAGAACTTCTCCACTATCCTATAATTTTTAACATTGATAATCCAATTTACTAAACCTCTTCAGCCAAGCAAATTCCCCACCTTTACCTCTCCCCCATTTACAGCCCACTTAGACCCTTTTTCCTTTATAACTTACAGCCTGGACCCACCGGCAAATAAGCACGGCCCAAATGCTACATGGACCATACACAGCCTCCTTGGACCACATGGGATCAGGAGTGATCTCATGGATCCTTTTGAAATTAGGAGCATAATCATGGAACAGCAACACCTCATCACCTTCCTCGCCCAGGAAGATATTAAACATTACCTCAGCAGCCCTGTGCTAAGACAGGAGCTGGACATGAGCAATCACTCCATAGCAGCAACCATAAAAGCCTTCATGGTCGCTGTAGCTGGGGATAATCCCCGCCGGCCTCCATGGGGCAGGTTTAACCATAGATCTGCATCATACATAGCACTCTTATGTGCTCGCACGCTTCTAGCGTCAGAACAGCCCCTCAGGGACCTACCCCGCCAATACTCCAGAATTGGACGCGAATTGGCCATAAGGAATACAGTCAGCCTAGTATTCCAGTTTGCTGTTTTCGAGATAAACAGGTTTCATGCTCAAGCACGTGTACCGCCCCTGACAACGACAACAGGCACCAGTCCATCTGCATAAATCCACTCATGTGACAACAACACTACCACCCACAGAATCCCCGACCTTTGTAAATACTTGACCATACTAACTTCCCATTTGTGACTAAGCTAATGTTATTTTTAAAGTGAACCCCACCATCAAAATTTTCAAAATCCTCAAAATTTTCAATTTTTTCTCATTTTCTAGAGCAGCAGCCATCCTAGCAGTCTGTATATTCTTACATCTGCTCCTCGGCTGCACCTCAACATCAGACACCAATCTGCGTCTGGCAAATGGATTAATCAATCTGCGTCTGGTTCCCCGCCAAACGCTGCGTCAGAACGCCGGCGCTGCGTCTCACCACTGCCGTCGGCCTCCCCAACGTCAAATCTCTTTCATTTTTCCCACGTTGGCATGACAACTTAACGTCAGTCAATACACCTGCACTCAATATCTGCGTCAAAACAATAACATAAGCACGTGTTAGCAATATCACTAGACTTGTTTTCGACCCAAGTTAACAATACCACCCCGCATGAGTTTTGGAAGCCCACCCTCGCCAATTTAGAAGCCCAGAATAAACAACATAACTTCTAACTGGTGGTGGACTTCTTATATATTATTGGCAAATCACAGTAAATCAGGCTCATGGCACGTATGGTTATCACAGTTTTTCATCATATAAATCACAGTTCAATCATATATCCGCATTTGGCAGTGCCACCTTCTGATTTTTCTTCTTCTTCTTCATCGTTCTCCCTCAATCATCCTCCCATAGATCATCGCGACCTGATCCTTCCAGATCATACCCGTCGCCCGCCTACGACCGAATTTCTGAAATCAGAATCAATATCCCCACTTATAAAAAGTCACCACTCATGCCATAATTCCAAATTCCAAAATTTTTTTTTTTTTCTTTCCAGCCCTAAGTTACCAAACTCGAATTCAATAAACTCCAGCCTAAGTTACCAAACTCGATTTCAATAAACCCCAGCTACCGCAACCCAAAAATTCAGCAAAATTTAAGACTATACATACCGTCCACTCTAACCAAAAACGGTGCAGGGCCCGCTCGAGCCGCCCTCCGGGCCATAAAAAGGGCCAACGACCCGGTGGCAGTGGGGAGGAGACCACCCCACGATAACCCACAGAAGCACGACACTAAAAACATAAGAAACAGCACAGTGTCAGACCACCGGCGCACTAATGAGTTGCTCACCATCTCAAATTTCAAAATCAGCTCTCATGTCAGTACTCACCCGAAGTAGCCTACGGCCACTATGGCCAGGACAACCAACCCCGAAGGCATGGTGACAAGTCGGGCACGAACAATCATCCCGAATCAAAATGTCCTCCTTTTTTAGCCGTCAAAAGTTAAGGGTATCTCCCAATAAGATTTCGGTCGCCTTTCTGATCCCAAAATAGCCTCCGCTCTCTTTTATATCAGGATCCAAAACGGGAGCATAAAGTTAATTCTTGGACCTATTTTTCGAAAAAGCGCATCATCAAAATTCAAAATTTCAACCAATTAACCCCACCTTTAGGCCCCAAAACACCTAACCCAACATGGGTACAGACACTTACACATGACCCAACAAGGTCATGGCAAGTCTACACCATTCACCATACCATTTCCCCATACCATTTCACGAACGCCGAACAAACGCCAGCTCAGTGGCGCCAGCCAATGTTTGTCGCTTGAACTAAATAAGAACAGATCCCCATGCAGTGGCGCTACCCGCGCCGCGCAGCAGAACTAACCTGGACCCTGGACATTCCAGTTTCCCGCTCACCTTTTGCCATAAGTCTACACCGGCTCGGCGACACTGCACATCAGTATGCACTGCCTAATTCACTGCCTTACCTGTCAATTTGGTATTTTTGTTGGTCGCCTTGTAATCCATTCACTATGATCGACCCTACAACTAAAAATCCCCCTTCTCTTGTTCTGTTTTTTCAATACAGAGGCCAACGACCTAATCGAGGAGGCGGAGACCGCATTGACAGGCCAGCAGGTGATAACAGCAGACCAGGCACGCCCATACCAACCGGCCTGCCCCATTGGAGCACACGAGTCTGCTCTCCAATAGGGCCACCTACTAGATTTGCCACCCTGGGAACAAATTGTCCCCACCTAATGTACAGCTACAGCTGCCCATGCAGTATCAACAAAGACAATAGACCAGAAACCTTCAAAACAATTGGCTCGACCCAGGTCTGGAGACCCCTACCCAAAATTAACCAAGCTTCATCTGAGGAGGATAGTGACTCTAGCACCTCCCTCTCAGCAGAACCAATAGACATGGACCCTGCATACAGTTCCGATCTGAATTTGCAGCCTGACTCAGGCAAGCCTAGCAGAATGCACTTCAGCAAAATCGTAAACTTTGTCCCCAACACCAAAAAATCCAGATCCAGGAGAAGACCCTCACTAGGTCGCTCCCTCAACCCAAACGTCTTTAACCACCAAGACCCACCACCAAAGGGTCTTGCAAACCAAAGTCGCCATAGAAGGAGAAAATAATTTCAATAACCATCCTTTATTTATTTTATTTATTTTTGGAACTGTCTTTAAAATTATGGACTAAAAGTGTAGAGACACACTTCACTCACCGACCGCCCATGGACACTATGAACACTGACTCAGTCAGCCTAGTCAACTGATTTTTAAAGCCAGTTTTTCTTGTTTGTATAGGGCTATGATACATAACCATGAAAACACGCTGCGTTTTTACATTTATTTTCCTTTATAAGAACATTATGAAGAACACAAGCCAGGCAGCAGGTTTTTGTGATCTTAAGATGCCATAAAGTTCTTTTTCTTTTTCACACTGTACCTTTTCAAACCCAACCATGTCAAATATTTATGGGTTTTAGTTAGTTTATATTTTTCTAAAAATTTTACAAGGAAGCCCTGGCAACCAGTATCTTTGCAGGATCAACTGAGATCCAAACTAAATATCAGCCAGAGCCTCCATTTACTTTTGTATTAACCTCGTCCTTTTTCAGCAAATGATAACCCCAGGTAGACTGAAGGCTAAACATGCTAAATTTTCCATTGACTAAGACAAACCTTCTACAAAATTAACAGAAACTTCTACAGATAAATAAAAGACCAAAAATCCAAAATTTTTTTTTAGAAAATTCCTTAAACATATCACCTAAAAGCCTTCAGACTCCCTAAGCCTTACCAGTATTATAAGGAATGATTGATCGACTTGCCAGTCATCAATTACCTTACCTCTGTTTTTATTTATTATATTGTATTGTATATTGGCTCAAGACCTAAATAATAAGTGCCTACCGGTACTGAAACAAACTTCAGTATTAACGTGTCTACCTCAAGGTCTGCCTTAAAGCCAATAACTGCATGTTTTAGGATAGTTTTTATTCCTCTATCCTTGTGTGAACTTTAGTACTAGATAAATAATCCAGCCCTTGTATCCTACCACGACCTGAATTTTTCATATTCTTCTTGTCAAAATTACAAACAACACCTCTTTGGCACAGTTTCGTTTTGTACTGTTTATAAATTATTCATGTTCAATCAAAAACCAATATTAAATATCTCCTTAATACTGTAAACTTTCAACTTAAATGATAAGATGTAATACCTATTATTACACATCAAACATATTGTCAGTAGACCTTTTCTCACGAACTTCCTCCTTAAAACCTCGCGTGGAATCGAGTAGGAATGTGGGGATTTGTCAGTAGACCGTTATAGGTATTGTACTTATCATATTTATTTTTCACCTTTGACTCTACCATGTAACCCAGTGTCCGAGTCTACCCACAAGCCAAGCCATACCCATAGACCAAAGGCTGGCGGTGTCAACTGCACTCAGTGACCCCGCCTCCTCCCACTGGAGGATACGCCGTCAATCACAGGCAGCCCACTGCATGCTGGAAATTCCTAGCAGACAATGTTTAGAAACAACTCCTCCTGCTGGAGGACATGCCCATTGATCATGAGCAGCTCACAGCATACCGGGAGTTCCCGGCAGCTATATTTAGAACCACACTGAACTCTGTGAACCCCAGTGCTATGTTTGGGATCCCCCCTACATACCTGCACTGGAGTTCCCCAGTTACTATATTTAGCTCACCTGATACTATTTTTAGGATGAGCTGGGTGAGCAGCTCCTACTACAAATACCTGTGGAGGGAGCAGCTCACTCATCTTTCCACCTTCATACTTCATACCTCACACACTCACGTGAGATCAAGGCCCTTGGCTCAAGGGCTAGGCTTGGACACTGTTGGGCACCTTTGTACTGTATCACCATCTATACCTCGTGGACTTCTATGAATAAAGTGGATATCAAACTGGATTCCTGATTCGTCTGTATTCATCCTTATTCATCATTTACGGACTCGTTGACAATATCCTGCTCCCAATCACCTTTGTCCCGTTCCCGACCACTTTACATGGTTGAGTATATTGAAATTTATGAAAACATCTTTGTGGATATGGTTCTCACCTAGGATAACAATTTAAGGGGAAGGTTTTGCAGTATCCCTGGGACCAAAAGTATTACTCTGGCCCTATTTGTTTACCTTGTACAAAATTTCAAAGTTTAGTATAAGTTCTTGCAAAAAAGGGGTGAAAATTCAAATTTAGGGAGGCTGGGGTCTTAAATCCCTAATGAGATAAGTGGAAAGGATGTTACAGCTATGAAATATGTTTATGACCAAATAATTTTCCACAGAAAATGTATAGAAGGTTTGGATATTAAAGACTATCTATGAGGACAAAATAAAGTGGTTGGGAACGGGACAGAATGGGGTACCATATGTCTGAAGAGGTGCCATGCGGGAAACTAAATTCTCATGGGGGAAACTAAATTCTGGGGAAGATGTCTGTGTTGTGAGTTGTTTGAAATTCGCTTGATTGTTTTTATGAATTCCCTTTTCTGAGTAAAGGCTAGATAACCATTACATAAATGTTGAGATACTGAAAGTGAAAGATGATCAGCCAGGTCAATATAGAGGTGCAGTAAACACAGTCACATCATGTACTTAACTACAACCTAGTACAGAATGTAACATATAA
Organism: Acholoe squamosa; assembly: GCA_949317995.1. Taxonomy (NCBI): domain Eukaryota; kingdom Metazoa; phylum Annelida; class Polychaeta; order Phyllodocida; family Polynoidae; genus Acholoe; species Acholoe squamosa. The sequence goes on along the minus strand of OX439041.1, from coordinate 76,846,542 downwards.
TAACTCGCTCTGATTAACACAGCGTCAAATAATATTTCTGTAGATGAAGCTATATAGTTACCCCTTCTGTTATACACAGTAGATCCAGTCTCATTCTATACAGGTTAATTACCCTGGGTTAATTACCAGACTATACCTTGGGTCACAAATCATAGAAAGTGTGCATATAGGGCCTTACATGTCATTCATGTCATTTCACCTATATATGTATATATACTGATCATATCCTGCTCCCAATCACCTTTGTCCTGTTCCCAACCACTTTACATGGTTGAGTATATTGAAAATTATGAAAACATCTTTATGGATATAGTTCTCACCCAGGATAACAATTTAAGGGGAAGGTTTTGCAGTACCCCTGGGACCAAAAGTATTACTCTGGCCCTATTTGTTTACCTTGTACAAAATTTCAAAGTTTAGTATAAATTCTTGCAAAAAAAGGGGTGAAAATTCAAATTTGGGGAGGCTGGGGTCTTAAATCCCTAATGAGATAAGTGGAAAGGATGTTACAGCTATGAAGTATGTTCATGACCAAATAATTTTCCACAGAAAATGTATAGAAGGTTTGGATATTAAAGACTATCTATGAGGACAAAACAAAAGTGGTTGGGAACGGGACAGAATGGGGTACCATATGTCTGAAGAGGTGCCATGGGGGGAGTGCACATATTTAAGAAAAAACAACCTTGTATGGTCATCCATCAATAAATATAGTTTACTCATACAGATGGATTTAAGCCTACTACAGTTTTAGGTCTAACCCCTTCACACCATATGATACACACCATAATATCTAAAATGGTGTGCAATTCCTACACATCTATCATATTCAAAAACCTGCAACACCAAACACCATTAGATTCCAAACATGTATTGTACAACCTATACACCTAATACAGTTACATGCCCAAGTGTTTAGATGTGTGGGTTTGAACATGTCCAGTGTGTATACGTTTAGTCTTAAACATGTATTCAACTTATAGGTATTTAGCTACCGATAGGGGTAATATCGGAAGTATGGGGGTATGGAAAACATGAAATAAACGACTGACCTGGTCTCCAAATCATGTACTGCTGTAGTGTAAATGACAGTAAAGGGATGGGTCTAAAAACAGAGAAAATGCCTAATAATCATCCCAGATTTCAGCAAGTCATTAGGTTTATGGTATATCAATTTCAGTATATTTTTTTACCTGTAAAGGTCGCCATTCCTTTGCATAGTCTATGTTGTTAAAGTCCCTCTGTATTTGTAGCACATAACTTTCCAGCGTATTAGCTTATTTAGGCCAAACTACCACAGAGGTGCTCATTCAAGACTGGCCCTCATTCAAAGACCTGGTACTTAAAGGGGAGGGAAGACTATAAATAAGAATCCACATATGGTGGGATAAAGACCTCTGGTCAAATCTTTCAAGTTATCCTAAATATCTATGTCTTTACTGAAAATTAATCTCTCTAATCTGCCATGGGGCCAGCAGGACTCCAATTTATAGGTGCACTAACGAAACTTTCGCCTTCAAACATTCCACTATGGTACCCTTCTGAACCTGCATTAAGAATGTTGTACACTAAGCAAAAAAACGACCTTTCTTACCTGATGGTCAAAATGACCGGTTTAAAGTTTCTAGAATAAGATAATTGTTGCGTCAGTTAAGATCTTTTAAGGACATTAGTTATTCATACCTTAGATGGTCACTTAGTTTTAGGTCACCAGACTCTCAATTTTTTTTTTATTTGAATTTACTTTATTTGCCTCTTTATAATTTTTGATGAAGTCTTACATGATGTTCAATTGTAACATTTGTCCGTTATTCTCAATTTTTCTTAACAAAATTATTTCCAATTTACATTGATATAGTAATAATCATAATTGTCCGACAAAACACTGAACCCTCACAGGTGTTCAGGTTTAATTGGCCATTTGAGATATAGCTTGAAGTACATGTAGGCAAATAAGAAGGTATGGACCTCATCCCCACTTAGTTAGTGTCTGGGTTGATCCTTCTGGTCCTACCTAGGTATAAATATATATATATATATATATATATATATATATATATATATATATATATATATATATGCATAGTAACATGACACAGTAAGATATAGTATAATATATGAGGGATAACATGTGGGGGGAAACAGCTCATCCCATCTTATCAAGCAAAGAGATTAGCTAGATGGTAACCTTTATCCATAGGGCAGCAGTGATTTAAGATATTGTAAACATTCTTTTTTAAATTTCCCTTTGGTTTCAGCATTTCTTCTGCCCATCGGAAGAAGGTTCCATTGTTGAGCACCATAGAACTCTACGCTTTTAGCAGATGAAACACAATTTGGGGTAATAATCTTACATGTAGGGGCATCATGTAGGCGAGTAGGTAATATGTTAATAGCCTTATAAACATTGGACCTAGATCTATCGTACATGTAATTCAATAGATGGGTAAACCTTCTATCTTTCAATTTATTACAATTTGTTTCATTATGGACAAGATTGGTATTGGTGATATGAGGAACCTTTAAGTAAATTTTTAGACATCTATTCTGGGCAAATTGGAGAGGCTCCAGGTATTTGTCATAAGTGGTTGTGAAGCATACATCAGCATAGTCCATATAAGGTAGAATCGGCGTTTTATATATATGTTAATATCTATTTTCACATCTACATATCGTCTAAGAAAACAAAGTTTATATGTCTTATAAGCTATAATTTTTACCTGATTTTTTAGGTGTAGCCCATATGAAAGTAAAGGGTCTAATATCACACCTAGGTATTTGTAGCTCGGGACCACCTGTAATAAGTGGTTATCTAATAAGATATTAGCTTGAAGCGTCTTTAATTTTGTGGTTGAACTTGAGAAAATCATGACCTTTGTTTTTGCCACATTGATAGACAGTTTGTTTTGTATACACCATGTTGAGTAATTTTCTAAATCTTCCTGTAACAATCTTTTGGATAAGTCGAAGTCATGATTAGATTTGTAAATTACAGTATCATCTGCGTAAAGCTTAACTTTACATGATTTAATACAATTTGAACATACCTTCAATATCTAACAGGATGTAGTTATTAATTAATGTGCCTATCACTACAATGTGAGGTCATGAGATGAATAAGAACTCACACTGCATGTGTTTACATGTGTTTAAAATGACATAATCCAAGTAAAAGTAAATTAATCATATCACTCAAAGATAAGAATGACCAGTTAAAAGTCTTTAATGTTCCAGCTAATATTTCTGCTGTCTCTTAAAGTAATTTAAAAGTATGAGGTATCCACGGTGAGATCTCGCTAATCTGCCATGGGGCCATCCATAAATTTGACCATTTTTAAACCCCCCTTCTCCCACCTTGTCATGTTTTTTGCCAATTTTGCAATGCTGAAGGTATATGGGAAAGTGATTCCTTCACACCGGGCCTGACCCTCCCCTCCCCCTCCTCCAGCATGACGTCATCTGCGGATGGCACCCATGCAAAAATCCTTGAAAATATTGGTTGGATTTGAGATTGGGGCAATATTGAGAGAAACCCCAATTTAACTGTATAAGAACAGTCCTCTGGGTGAACTCGCTGGAGGATCTGACTGCAGTGGAGTACTGTGTGACAAGTCATACTCTACTTGGTCTCTGAGATTCAGGTCAACAGACATGTATGTATGTTTTACCCATTATGATATACAAAAGATTTACATGATTATGACGTTCTATTGGAGGTGAGGATTCAGCCTACCTTATCTAATAACCTCTGAGGGAAATGAGTGTGGTAAGTAAACTATTTTTACCTTCTATTGCTGTCTTTATGATGCACAGTTCTGTAGATATGCAATGAATAGCTACCGTATATGTGTGCTTTTCTTTGTCTAGGAAAAAGCATCTTTATCAATCTGATGTCTCAAGGTAGCAGACTCTAGAATTAACTAGCTTAAAATGTTGATATGAAATCAATGGTGATAAAGTCATAGTATTGATTGTAGCTTCATTTTATTACAGCAATAAATGGTGTATAAGCCACACCTAATGCATGAGGTCAGCACCGTGCTTCAGAGCTTATAGATTCTACCTGAGAAAAGAGCACAACTCTAGATATAATTTTCGACTATTATTCAGGAAAAGACCACAACTGCAGATATAATTTTTAACTATTATTTGGGAAAAGACCACTCACAACTACAATTATAATTTTTGAATATCATTGAGGAAGGAGCACAACTGCAGGTATAATTTTGCACTATCATTGAGGAAAGAGCACAACAGCAGATATAATTTTTGACCACACATTGAGGAAAGAGCACAACTGTGGACATAATTCTCAACTATTATTCAGGAAAGAGCACAACTGCAGATGTAATTTTCGACTATCATTGAGGTAAAGGCACAACTGTGGATATAATTTTTATTGGGACTATTATTTACATCTACAATGGATTATCAATGGACTACAGATAAGTTTTCTACTCTTATCTTAACTGTATCGCTGATACTGGGTACACTTCTTACAGGACTGGTAGCCTGGTCCTGTCACAAGAAGTATGGACCCTGTAAACCTACAATATATAGGCCTACAGCAGGGACAGCATACATCCGGATGACATGACAAGTCCTAATTAGTGTTGAGGTCAGATCTACCTGGTGCACTTAGTTGATATAAATGATAAAGGTGTGTTCATAAAGGACATTCATTTCTTGCTCACACCTGCAGAGCATTTCTATGGAAGTCTTTTTGAAAATGTGTCAGACATTAGCTGTACGCTCCCAGCCCCGATTGTAGATGGGCTATAAATACCTCTTTAGGTAGACAGTAGAACCATCTGTGCCTACAGCACAATCTAAATCTAGTATCTAGTCTCATGCCTACAGCAGGTTGAACTGTATATCAGAAAAAAAATGACTATACTGTATATGGCAGACAGTGCAGCTGACTGAAAGACTATCAGGCCAACAGAAATTGCCAGCCTGCAAAACTGAATACCTGGCTATTACCTCTAGACCTTGGGCTACATGCCATTTTGCAGCTTTCAAAGAATGAATATTTTCCATAAAAATAGAATGTATATTCTTGTTTTATGATATTTCAGTAGCTCTGCAGTGGTCTACTGCACTGCATATGGGGCTGTAGCAGCACTAAATCAGTAGACTACTGATCAACTACTGCATGTAATTTGCATATTTCAGACATACTGATTGACCACTGCTCTTACACTGGACCACTGGACCACTACTGCCATGTTTTGTGGTGGTTAAGAGCAGAATGGCAGTGGTTACTGAAACACTACTGTTCCTCCTACCGATCTCACACTGAAACACTACTGCTAGACCACACTGTTTGTACACTGCTTAGGTACTGCTTTTCCACTGCATTCTGGCCTGGTCAAATCCCAAACTTTGGTTTGTCTCTGAGGGAGGGTTTATGGTACTTGTAGGCTGAGTGAGTTTCTGGTTCAGCCTATACAGGGTGTGCTTTGCACTATGTTATTACCCCATATCTACCTATATGAAGGCTATATCACCATACCACCTACCTCCAGGTATGCTTAATCTAGATTATAAGTATGGCATATATATATATAAATATATATATATATATATATATATATATATATATATAAATATATATATATATATATATATATATATATATATATATATATATATATATATGGGTCATTCCAAGATTTTCTGGATATGTGGTTCCTTGGACATATAATAGCAAGGGAAACACGTCAACATCACCAATGATATCTTTATTCCTTAGTGGGGGGTCATAGCTAAGATTTCCATATGGTATGGGAGGGTTCTGGGGCATAATTTATCTTCTATATGCATTCAAATATGAATTTTACCTGACAAGGCATGAGCGAATTTCTTTTGAAAGTGACCATCCAGGCTCTTACAAAAAAGCACAATTTTTCTTATTATATGCAATCAAATGGTTGCAAAATGGCTAATTGCATTGTGAATAGAGAAAAAAAAATGAATGAAAATGATTCTTTTCTCAGGGGACATGAATTGTTAGAGCTAGGGCTAATAATGATGGTATCGAAGACTTTGGTATGATTGAAAATTCTGATATTCTTAGGCATCTTTCTTACGATGGCACAGTCCAAGCCCAGAGACCTGTTTCACAAGGACCATGTACGAGTAAGATTGGTGTACGAGCAAGATCACTCCTATGGTCATTCTAAGGTTGATCTTAGGATTCTTAGGCTTAGGGGACGTGTTTCAAAAGTAAATGGGGAGTGAAACTTACTAGTAAAGGGTCAATGTAAGAGTGACTTACGACCAACATAAAGTAGCTGATTTATGGGGAAGGTTGAGGGTACACATAAATTTGAAAAATCCTATCAACAAGTGGAATCCCACAACATTTTCTAATGCATGAAGTCAGGTATATATCAAATGGAAATTCCCCCTTTTAATACCATTTTCTATCATGGAATTATGAAGTAAAGCCATATTCTGCACTTGGTTGATTGGTCTTACTAGCTGGATAATTGGCCTATGAGTGACTTTACAACTGATCTTGATTACTGCCCCTATGTCTAATTGACAGCTGTTTCTAAAGGACCAGTCTTAAGTTCCAATATGAGTAACAGCTGTTCTGAAACACTAGTAATCATTCCCAAAAGACTGATCTTAAGTGGTCACTCATAGAGTGGAAAGATCGATCTTAAATAAAGAATGCTTATGAAACACGTCTCAGAGGGCATATGCCTCTAAATTGAAAAAGGACGTTAAATCTAAGGTTTCAAATAACCCATGTTATGTATTCAACAGAGCAGAGGGGTGCTTGAGGGACCCTTGCAAGTATAAACATGGTTGTAGTAGTTGCAGCCTGTCTGAACATAATAGATGGAGTATCAAAAATCTAGAAATGATTAGAAAGACGTGGGTAGCCAATGTCCAATGGCTGGTAGTGATTTTTGTTTGGTGCCGGATCCAGTTTTAGTAGGTTTGGTAGATGTTGGCTTACCTCCCCAGGCCACTCCAGTACAGGAGGTAGAAGACAAAGGTTGGGTTGGTAGATTAACTCATGTTCAATCGTATCGGAACAAGAGAGTCTTTTTGGTCCAGTTAGTCAGAGTGTATTCAAGAAATTAATTCTTTGGAAAATATGGAAGAGGTTAATAATTACATTAATCCAAAGGAAATGTATGTTACATACAGTGGCCCAGTACAGGGTGAAGATGAGCCACTATTTTCTGTAAATGTCAAAGGTTTACCTAACATCAGGGTATATGACAGTTGTATGGAAGGTGTGTGTAAGTGTGTTCATTATATTAATGGGGAGGAATCCAAAATTTTGCCATGCAGGGTGGCATCTTTCCTCCAACAGAAAGGTCTCAATAATAGTAGTGATACTGAGGCTAATTTTCTATGGTATGGTTTCGTCCAAGGTTTTAAGATTGTAGACCCAGACTGTAAAACTACCTATGACTGTAAGAATTATAAATCAATTCTTGAAGGAAAATTTTACATTGAATTTTGTGGTATATTATTGGATGAGTTGGAGGCAGGTCTTGTCTCAAAATCTAAGAGTAAATCATAGTGTAATTATTCACTTGGGGGGGTGGAAAAATCCAATGGCAAGTTAAGACCAATAACAGATTGAAAAAATCTCCATTAATAACTTTATGGATACTACCAGTGCTAGCTTGGTTGTCATATCCCTTTCCCATCTCACTATCCCTGTCCAGTCATTTAATTCTTCCCCTCAATCAAGCTGAGCTCAACAACCGTGCTGATATTTTATCAGTCGCAAATCGTCTTGGGGCCAACCTTGTTTACTCTGACTCACTCTCTCAGCCCCTCCCTCCTGGCCTCCAAGGACCTAAGTGACATAGTCTATATACAGCTAAGGCCACGGACCTATAGGACAATAAATGACTGAGGCACTGATAAAAGAGAAACGGTGACAAGCAGAAGATTGCTAAATTGATCAAAAATGGAGGAGGTGTAGTATCAGTGCTGCCCTCTAGGGAGCATTTTGAGGGTGAGGGTGGGGGTAAGGGGTGAATGTGGGGAGTTAATCACAAAGTTGTTAATGGGTAACAAATAGGAGGTGGGGGTTATAAAGGGATAGATTCAAGCACTGACAAGAGAAACCAAGTCGGTTCTGTGTCAACAGCTATTATGTACATTTTGTATGCATGTCTATTATAATGGTAGTTTTTTTAGTCACTATTTCAGTACGTCAAGGACACTCGTTCAACTACAGACCAACTGATAAGAGTGTCTTCATTGGCATTATTCAATCATTAGTGTACTTACTACCGGTAAGACAACGAAGAGTCAGTTGGTATAAGAAATAAGATTTAATTGGAGTAAATGTTTAAAGTTATACAGTGTTACATACATGCATAGATTAAATGATAATGAGATATGTATGTGAAACATTTACGGGGCCCAGCGCACCTATTACATTGTAGTAGATAAATTGATTAATGGGATTGATAATAAAAAACCTAATAAAATAGCCACTGACTAAGTACAAAATACTATAAAATATGATATGAGGTGTTGTGTGAGAGTGGGTGGGAAAAAACTTTTCTGTAGGGGTGGGCCTGAATCTGTAGAGTGGAGGAAGTAGGTCAGGCGCACCTGACAGGTGAGTGGTAGTATCTACAGGTGTGTGTTGGTGGAGGAAATGTATTGGAGGAATATTAGTGTGAGAAAGTGTCCCCAGGTAGCGACACCAATGACCGATCCTGCTATAGCATGATCCACCAGTCGCAATCAAATATTCCTTTATAATATCATAACATGGAACGATCAGGTTCAGTTATCCCTCTTTCTCGATCACCTTTCTCCTTCTTACACATCACTCTGTAAATTGCTTTAGTAGTCGATCAGAGTGTTTCCTCCCAATATTTGCATTAATGGTGTGAATACCTTTGGGATGACAACCTAGCGTAAAACAAAACTAGTATGTGGTATGAGCATATTTTATTTCAATATATTAAATTATTCCGGAAAATAACATTTTTATTTAATAGGGTAAAGGTCCCTAATTTTGAAAAAAAACCCACATACTTCTTGATAGCCAACTTTGCTTCACCTGATTACTTGCAAGCATTGAAATAAAATTTAATCAGTTGGGGTCCCAAGAGCAAAGTATCCCCTTTTCATAAAGGGTAAAACTGTGAGAGAGAAGTAGACTACCTGCTTTATTATTATACAAAATCCAAAGACATGTTCGTTTTAAAAAGTAATTACAGATTGATTGTAACATAGTTCTCATGAAATGTAGGCAACCGCAAACTTAGAGTTATCACTTGGGGATGGCTCTGATCTTGAACTGTTCAGGAGCTAAGGTGAATCCTGCCTTGCCTAGTAATGGGGGTAGGTTTTTCTCATCCACAGGTTTGAATGTGAACTTTTGGATGAGGCAGGCCAGGCTGAGGAAAAGCTGACTCTGAGCGAGGAACCCACCAATACACAGACGGGGTCCTAAAATTCAAAGAAAGTGTACAAATGAATACAGAGGTTAGCAACATTTTGCTAATTGAAATATTCCATAGGGCACCCTCTTCATGACACCTTTTCATATAAACTAGGCTACTTACGCTATTATTTATGCAAGGCACTCATTCAAAACATTACCATGTATGTTTCAATTTTAGTATCTCTTAACTTTCTGTGTTTTTCTGTGTTTCTCTCCTGTTTAGGGTCGATATGATAATTTGATTTGTATTGACCAATTTCTACATGCTGCATTACTACTGTTTTGAATATGAATCTGTGATGAATCCTTTCGATGCTAATGATTTTCAAAACAAACCTACCTGCACCAAAGGGTAAGAAGCCATCCTTGATGTTCAGGAATTTACCATTAGTATCAATGAACCTGTCAGGGTTGAACTGAGTTGGGTTCTTCCAGTACCTCTCAGACATGTGGATATGGTAGATATTAGGCATGACAGTGGCTCCTTTAGGTATGGTGTAACCCTGAATCTGTGTGTCGGTAGTGCAGGTATGAGGTACTGTCATGTAAGCTGTAGAAGAAGGTTCATCTGTGTTACCTGACATGATTTTCAAAAACGGTTCAAATAGAAAAATGAAGTTTGATCCTCTCTAGATGGAATAGAAATGAAGAAGTTCAAGTATGAAGTCAGGAAACACATACTCAATAGCTTTTGACACCATGCAGAAATCATAAAAATATATCTAATTGGAATTTTTGCTCACCAACACAAGCATAGCGGAGTATTTCCATGATGAAAGCATGCAGGTAGTTTAGAGATACCCTGTCATTGAGAGATGGCTGTCTTTCATTGCCAACAACCTGATTTGGTACAAAATAGAATCAGATGATACAAAGGTTGTTCTTACATAATGTCATCATATGTCTCAAACACTCTAGAGCTAAAACCAGACAATATGTATGTGTACAGTCATGACAGCCCTGATCTCATGGGAAGTTGTTAGCCTGATGCAGTGGCTTTCTTGACATTGAAGGAAACAGTGGCACCTGAGAGTTTGACACTGCCTGAGCTGACCACACCAATTTACACATAACTAGATATTTGCGTGCAAACAATCAGACTCATCACCACATAAATAAGCATATAGATTTCACATCATGGTAGTTAGGACATAACTTAGATATTACCTTCATTTGACATGAGGGTTGTAGCAATTGAAGTATTGCTACAATGATATGAATGAGTAAAGTTGTCAATATAAACAAGAGAATGTAAGTACCTAGGCCAAAGAAATGCATATGTCACAAACCTCCTCCATCTCTTTACCCAGCTTTGTCTGTATCTCTGGGTAGTGCAGCATGTAGATCATTGCCCAGCGGGTTGAGGTAGCTGTTGTATCTGTCCCGGCAAAGAACAGGTCCCTTATAACACTCCTTATGTTATCCTCTGTAAGAATTATTAAAGAAAAATGTTGTTTTCATTTTGCAGTCAAAATAAAGCTATACAACTCTGTCACTAAGTTGTTCTATTAGTTTTTTTATAAACATTAGTGAATCAAAATGTTCTTGTGTAATTATGTGTACGTTTAATTCTTTATTTTTGTTCATCTTATAAGACAATAACCAGGTCATAAATCAGTAGTTCATGAAACCCTCAACTGATGTTGAATCTGAAAGAATTATATCCAGAAATATATAATTCTCAGATAAGCTATCTGAAAACAAGGTCTTTACCTGAAAAGAGTTCATCATCTCGATTGTCCTCCCCCTGTTTATCCAAGTACATGTCTATAAAGTCTCTAAGGTTGTTCTTATCAAATGTTGCCCGATGCTCCTCAATCTGACGCTTGATGAATGCATCTAACACTGCCATATTTTCAATTTGTTTCTTCAACTGTAACATGACGTTCATTACCTCAGCGATCATTTAACATAATATTGAGCTGCCTCTCATTTTACATGTGGGATTGACAGCATGTCTATTATTTGCTTTTTACTGGGTTCCAGGTAATTTTCTATGGCACTCTGGACATCCATAATGTACTTTATAAATAGGCTCATTATATTCAAAACTTTCCACTTAGGCCTAGTATATTTACTATTTTTTTAATAATATATTATTTTGCTAAACCACTATACAATTAAGAATGTGATTGGCATGTGATTGGCATAAATAAAATGTTCAGCTCACTCTCTTAGGTAAGGGGAAGAGCCGCAAGATGGGAATCTGGTCTATCGGTTCAAATAGGCTCCCTAGAGCCATGTTCTCCACTAATTTGTCTACCAGAGACCTGAATTGTTTGTCAGAGTACTCAAACCTGAAAGTTAATTGTCGGTCAGCATTATTTACAGAGGGAAGAATACTACCCGATTTCAATCATGACCTAATTCAGTATAGGCTTTTTATTGAATAAAAGATTCATATCCTACTTCTATAGAAATAAACACAATTTTGGTAACAACTTCTATGATTCAACAATACATCATCTGGAGGGTGTTTCACCAATTAACATAGGCCCCCATATGTGACATAAGGCTCTCCATATGTCACATATGGACATTTTCTGTTTCAGTTCTAATTTCAGTATGTAAATAGGCCACATACGGATGTCCGTATATATGCATACAGAAATTTACCTGTTTCTGTTCAACATCTGGAAATTGGAAATCCCACATAGAGGCCATATATCCTCCTAAATGTGGAGGGGTAGGGTGGTACCCTGTATGTTAAAAATGTGAGGATATGTTTTTTTTCTTGTCTGTATGTCAGGAAAAGCGTATATCTGTTGGGGAGGGTCGGGGTATGTAACAATAGACAGAGTGGTTCCTGGTAATCCAGTGGATGATAGGTCTTGTCCATTCTCGTGAGCTTTTAGGATGCAGAAGCGTCAAGATCCAGTACTAGACATACCAATCGATGCAGTTTTGACTATCAGCTATAGCATGTTCTTTATTTCACAGAGCAAAGCCACACTGGTGCTATTTGTCATGTTTTTTTATTACTTTTTTTTATATTGCAGTTTACTTCTTACTTCAATTACAGGTTGAAATAACTTATTTGTAAGCGATAGATTGCACTGCAAAATGTGCATACGATCTATAGCCATCTTTCCCCCTTATGTTTCCCTTACTCTCTTCCATTATTAGCACAAGCTGAAGCAAATTCTCAATATCTTAGAAAGTTATTCATGAACAACTATTGGTGTCTACACCAATGCCTGAATGATCACAATAAGGTGCATGTTGGTTACTTAGCTCATGATTATTATCAAGTTATGAAACGCTCCCAAGATAGGTAGATTCCATATCGGCTAAAGATATGATTGTTGCTTAACAACAAACTAGCCATGCAGTCAGGGGGCATTCACATGCTGGTCCACTTACAGGTCAAACAGTAATAAAGTTATTTATTGCCAGCCTGGGGCGGGGGTGGCCTGTTTTTCTTTTTGTTTTCTATTGTGTTTTCTTTAATGCTAGCATTTCTTTTTCACAACCCCCTGCAAAAAAGAAAACAGATTTTGCAAAATGACGAAGGTTAATAGGTTCTTTTTTTTGAGAAGTGACAATGCTTATTTGGGATAGCCCCAGCCATGTAGTATACTGTGAAAGACACAATTTCATTTTCTGGTGGACATTGCAATCACAGCTGTATACATGAAGTAGTGGTCCTGCTCATGAGATATATAACTATTGCCAGTCCAGATGAAAAGGCCAGTCCAGATTGTCAGGGCAGAATACCTCTAGACTATCTTTGTCATGGAAGAAATAATAAGGTGTCACCACCCTGAACCATTTCCGGGTTTACTGGCCAAATAGCCGCTGTAACCAAAGCTGGTCAAACTGTCTGACAATGGCCCCCATCAGTCGGGAACACAATCGGGATCATTATCGGGCTGACAAAAATTATCAGCCCGATAATGTAAAACCCATAATCACATACCAAAACATACCCAATTGTTTACTCTTTCACTGCAAGTTGGTTGGAAGATAAAAAAATATATTCGGCCTTGTCTTTGCATACTGTGATATAAACATGTGTCATGGGGGGTGAGCAGCCTTATCCGTCCCTGGAGATAAGAGGAGGGTCAGCCGTCACTAAGCAAGGTGCAATTAAGGTACATGTTTACGGTAATAGTAGCCTAGGCATATATATATATATATATATATATACATATATATATATATATATATATATATATATATATATATATATATAGCTCATTCCAAGAAATCTTGTACATCGGGTTCCTTGGGCATATAAAAGTAAGGAAAACACTTCTACACCACAAATAATATTTTCATTCCTTAGTGGGGGGACATAGGTAAGATTTCCATATGGTCTGGGTGGGTCTTGGGGCATTATTTATTTTGTATAAGCATTTAATTATGGATTTGCACAGGGGGGACTATACTGACAGGGGGTCATCTAACCTGGTTAGGGAATAGCACCAGTCTTTTTTATTATATTCAATCAACCCTACGGGGTATCATCTATAGAAAATTGTTTGATGTACTCCGGGAATTACCCATACCAGGTACAGGTAAGTGATTTTCAATGCACACGACAATCAATATAGTCCCCGTGCATTTTGCCTGAATATAGAACAAAATAAGTCAAATACATACAATTTCCATAGTCTATGCCCAATTTTTGGGTATATATGCGTCATGCCTGAAAAAGAATTCAGGCCAAATTTCTTTTGGTTTGGCTATATGGGGGGTAAAATCGTAGATATACTGATGCTTGGTGGGAAAAACAGTGCGGGAAAAGAAAAATGACTTCCTGTTGCCCGTCCCAAGTGGCCTGTATCCGGGTCTCAACGAAACAACTCCCAGCTTCAAAGGAGCAACACGTCGCAGAATTGTATGGCAAAAAGTTGACGAAATTCCCCAAAAAAGTAAGTAAATTTGATGAAATTCTTGTCAAATATTGTTGGAGATGTGTGGGAGTCCGTAGATCGCTTTTTGTGTACCGAAACGATGTATTTTGTATGCTAGTGGGTAAAATGTCCCGCCGGGTGAGGCTTTGGATGCTTTGGACGCTTTTTTCGAAAGGGGGGACTATACTGATTCTCTGCTCGGCGGGCAGATTTTGCCCTGTCCTGGTCCAATTGATGTATACTTTGCTCTAAATTGATGATAATTCTTTAGAATAGGACTCCCTATGTGTATGAGACGCACTTTTGGTCATGAGTAGTATATAGGGGTAAACTCAGCACATAGCTACAGCTACTGAAATCCATTTGACCTACTTACAAACCAGACATGTGACCTACTTTCTTGAGCTCTGATTGGCTGAGAGATAATTTTTGCAAATTTATGCAAAACATGACCTAGTTTTCTCTTTGGCCATGCACAGAGATGGGTTAAATTCAAAATGGTGGACAGCAGACGTTTGACGTACATTGTCATCGATTTTTGCACATGTGCAGAGAGAGTTTAAATCCAAAATGGCAGATAGTGTGTTAGGGAGCTTTCATTATCAACAACAGGGGGGTGGGTAGGTAGGTAGGTAGGTAGGGGTGCCCCCACCCCATAGCCTACCTTATTTTACCCTACCTTACCTTACCCTTCCTACCTACGTACCCACCCCCTGTTGTTAATAATGAACGCTCCCTAACATTTGTCCGCCATTTTTGGATTTAGCCTCTCTAAAGGGAGACGTCCATTTATAATCGTATTTGTGTTACTTCTATTTGCTGAACATCATCTCTTCTCACTCTACACTCTCAGCCCGAATTGTAAATATGCTATAGAGACCACTGTTCTTTGTACAGGGCAATCCACATCAGGGCAATAGAATTGAATTGACAGTAACTACCAATAGAAGCAATCTACTACAAAACCCTTAGTGCAGTCTAACAGGGTACTACAATCAGACAAGTCTGACTATCAATATTATTATCTCGCATCTCAATATGTCAAAAGATTTCCAATAACAACCAGGAAGGCATTAGGTATGACAGACTTGTTTAACGTTATACATAATTCTAGAGAGAACAGACCAATATTTTCCCTACAAATGTGAATTTAATGGTGGCAACAGACATAGAAGTGAAAATGTGTACATGGGGAGATTTGCGAGAATTGTTCTGTTGAATTTAACTCCTTGTAGATGGTGCAACACCTCAAAACCACTGCCATTTTGTCTGTTTGTCATCAATTGGCACAGACAGGTTACTCAGGCATGATACACTGACCACTCCTGGATCGTGTTCCAATAGTTTCTACGACAGGATACCCTCAAATCGTACTGGGAGGAATAAGAAATGACTCTATACCAGTGACTACATAGTGAGCTATAGTACAGACCTCAAAATAAGAGCTGCTATTTATTCAACTGCTGGCTCAGTAGACAGCACTATGAATTCATAGCACCCAGTTATAGGAGCCACTATTGGCTATATAGTGACCTGTCATACCTCCCTCATGGTCTAGTTAGCACTCCTGTGTCCAAGTGAGTATAGGGCTGCAGTAAACGTATGTGTAAGTGACCCCGCCTGGGCCCTATGAAGTACAGATCTATGCTTTTTATACTTAAGGGTCAACTTGCACCATGCTATACCGTAAATCCTCGCATATAAGATGCAGATTATACACCTAAATTACCCACTCTGCTTCCTATAGGATGTAGCCCAACTTAGGGTGCATCTTATATGCAATGATTTTACACCATATAGAACAGCACCAAATTGCCCAAAATGTTACCCCATATCCATCCTATATCATTTTAGCCATCTCAAGTTGTAGGTGGCTGAACCTGTCGTAGAATCTACTGAAACAAGGTCCTGAGGGTCAGCATGATGCAAGGATGCAGCATAAGCTTACAAGTGCTGCATTGATGTATCAATACAATTCAAAGAGTAAAATGCATCATATTCTCTTTTAAGACTTAGTTGCCAGTTCAGAGAAATGACAGGCTGTTCAATGCTGGTAGTGAATAACATTAAGACATATGACCAATCAGCATTCAACTCCCCTCCTAAACCAAAATACAATTTAAAAGCAGATATTTCATAAAAGTGATATGTCTATCCTGAATAACAAGAGATCTAATTCTCAAGTACTGAAATTAATTTGATAAGCTACAATGTATAGTTCGAAATAGTGAGATGAATTGTTCAGTCAGTTGTAACAGATTGTTGTCACCACCCTAAATCGGACCACTTCCGGGTTTACTGGCCAAATAGTCCCTTCTGAACTTAGTTATTTTGAGGAATTTGGCCCCAAGGGAAGGGAAAGAGGGGCCAACCCCATTTTTATTTGGTATCAGAATGATGAGTAGGAGTGTTTTAATAGGCCCAGAATATTTTTTGTTCAAAACATAAATTCAGTGGAAGTTTATGGGGTGAAGGGGTCCTGATGTGTATTCATGCGCTGATCAGGCCTCACCATGCAAAAATCACTACCTGGTTACCATGGCAATTTGCGCAAAATCTAGCCTGACTATGTTTATGTGGACCTATCTTATTTTTTTCTCCATTTCATAAGCTAAAATATGGTGTAGGTTGCTAAGCACTGTGAGAATTTTAAGTATATTTAATATCAGGTCAACGGTGGAAGACCTGTGATTTTTCGGATGGTCACAAGGCATTTGGGGTGGTGACACCATAAGCCACTTAGTCTCATCGACTCTCCCTTTGCTCTTTTACCATGGCTGCTTCCACCAATCTCGTATTCCTTCCCTCCATTTCTACTTTCTTCCTCTCTCTCTCTCACCTCTCCCTCTACACCATTTAGCTTTCATCCCCTTCCTTCTTTCTGACTATTAATCCTTCCCTTACTTCTCAATATCTTCCCCATCTCTCCATCCCCAGTCATTTGATTATTACCTTTTATCTTTGCTATACTCAACAATTGTGCTCAAATTCTATCTGTAACTGATTGTCTTGGGACTAAGGTTGTGTAGTTTTCCTAGCTACCCCCAATTCCTATCCTCTAATAGCCTAATTGGCAGCATCTATAGACAACAAAGCCAAAAGGACTGCCCCATGGACAACAGGGACAATGGATGTGAGAGGGCCCAATGGCTTAAAGTGGTATATTGATCAAAAGTGGAGGCGATGTAGTATCAGTGCTACCCTCCATAATCAAACCAATGGGTGAGGCCTGAGGGTATTGCAAGAGATACATTTTTGGGAGTTAATTAAAATACCACCCTGTGCCCCAGTATCAGGACACGGTTAATAGGCAAGGAATTGGGAGGAGCTACACAGGGCTAGACCCACTGCCTATGTATAACTAGAGGAAACACACTGATTATGTTTCAATAGTATGCCCCATTGCATATATATGTTTCTTACAATAACCCCTTTCTGGTAAGGGGTAAATAAGGGATCATAGTTCAGCTAGAAACCATCTTGTAGGAATGTCTTTAATCACATGATTTAAGAATACCCGATACAACAACCAATTCAACCTTTTACTTATTACAACATGAAACCATCAGGTTCAGGTAATCTGTGTCTCCTGACATTCCTCATGTTTCTACATCAACCTGCAGTCAGTGTGCTGTCAAACCTGATCTGTCACTTTATATATGTATGGGTACAGATTGAATGTGTTAAGAATGTGAAAACAGGAACAAATTGTTGTAGCATTGTTGTGGGATCTCAAAAGAAAATGATTTACCAGAGAACATTTTTGTCTTTGAACACAATTTTTTGTGGCCCTGGTCACACTTGTCCTGAAAAGCCAAGACAACTGTTGTAGGATTGCCAAGACAACATGTTTGGGCTTTTCAAGACGAGTCTGACCAGGCCTTTAGTCGATCAGAGATACCTTGATGCTAGTAAGGTATGTACTGTCTCTGTGAGCTTTAAGCAGAGTGTGCCTAGAGGCCGTTCACATAAATGCCTTGACTATATGATTTATAAATAGCCACACTCAGACATGGCATAGTGAGGGGGGTGTGGGTGTAGGCAGCATAGTCAAAGCTGATGATGATGGCAGGTAATTGGCTCTACTATTAATGGGCTTTGTCTTACTCTTTGTCGATATATGTCCTTGAAGGGATGGAGAGTGAAGAGAGTTATGGTGTGAGGGAGTGGGTTGTTGACTTAGGGGAGGTGTCTAATTGTAGACATCCTTGTCGCACAGAGGATATAAATAGATTGCTGCTGAAAATATGACAAAAACTAGTTATGACAAATATGAATTAAGAGAGCATTATATTTCATGTCATACATCAAATTAGCAGGGAGGGGGAACAGACCGGTTGGCCACAACTCAGGATTTATTAGTAGCTGCCAACACTAGCAGAATTTTTTGCATCTCAACATCCCCCTCACCCCCTCCCTATTTTCCCCTCTCACCCATGTGCATATCTCCCTCCTTTTCTCTTCATCAGTCTCCCATTACTACATTAATCCCCTTACTACCCATCCTTCCCATGTAATCTCCTCTCCCCATCTAAGCCACCCTCCTAAGTCATTTGACTATTCCCCTCAATCAAGCTGAGCTAAAAAAACATGCTGACATTCTATCAGTTGTCCTGGGCCAACTTGTTCCACTCCGACTGACCACCAAAGCCACTTTCCTGTCCTCCAAGGGTCTAAGTCAAGGCCACAGAACTGGGACACAGACCTGTAGTATAATTAATGAGTGAGTGCCTGATGGGGGGAAAGGGTGAAAAATAGAAGATTGCTAAATTGATCAAATGTGGAGTAGGTATCAGTGCTACCCACCAGGGATGGATAATGGTATAGCAAGAGAATTATTTTGAGAGTTAATTAGAAAGCTGTCCTATGATTATCAGGCAGTGGTTAATAGGAATGTACTTATGTTTCCATAGAATTCAAAGGCCATTTCTATGAGACACTTTTTGATTTTTTTAAACTTTAGGAGCCCTCCTAGTTCAGGTAAAGACAGGATTATAGGGGTTTCTTTCTATATGATTCAATAATGTAAATAAAATCACCCCTTTATGTATTACAACATGAAACCATCAGGTTCATTTAACTTCTCTCTCTTCAAACGCTTTCCCATTCTTTTACATCCCCTTGCAGTGTGCCATCAAACCTGTGCTGTCACTGCCAAGCTATAACTGTCAATTTGCAGCTGTTACAAATCGCCTCTAAGACAGACCTGAGCTAAAGCAACTCTCCAGGTGATCCCTGATTATTATAAATTATATGATTTTTGATTTTTTATGATAGATATAGTATGAAAGGTTTATCAAATGAACATCAGTGGGTCAGAGATTCATTCATGAGGCCTCTAGGGCACAGGTCAACTGTCCGTGTGAGCTATCAGCAGAGTATGCCTAGAGGATAGTTTTGTGAAGGCACAATGCACTATACTATTATAAACAGGCACGCCTATGGGTAGGACAGTGATGGATGTGTGAGTGGTAGCTGCACAGTTGAGGCTGAAGCTGATTGGCATTGCTATTAATGGACATTGTCTCACTGTCAATATATGGCCTTAAGGAGACAGACTGTGGAGATGGTTGTTGTGTGAGGTAGAGATGAATATTTCTATAATTGTCCCACTCTATTACCATAAGACAAGTATGGATGTCAAGGCTAAGAAGAGAAGATTTAGATAGATTGCTGATTGCAACCTTTCAAAGATAAGCTATGACAAACATGATTTAAGAAAATTCTGCTTAATGTCATACTTCAAATTAGCAGCACAGAAAGTAGACCAATGTCTGAATTTAATAGTGGCAGCAGAAAGCTGCAGAACTTAGGACATGATTTGGGGATATTTGTGAGGACAGTGAGAGGGATTTATGTAAAATTACATGACAGCGAAATCAGTCCTTGGAGTTTTACCCTTTACAGTGATGTAATGCCTTAAAACGTCACATAAAGTCTTCATTCATCACAAATATGTTACTTCCATGGTACTGATGTTAGCCTTTTAGAAGAGTATCAGCTTTATATGGCCAGCATGATGTATAAGTACTTTAAAAGAGACCGCTGTTAGTGCACAATAACCAATAAAGAGTGTCATACCATCCTAGGGGAGTTAATTGTCTGCACAGAGAAATGGATGTTTGGGACTGATAGCAGACAGGATTTAGACAAATGGCAAATCAGAATTCAAAATCAGCTCCTATTAATATGATTCAAAGAAGTTATTTCTTAAAAGTTATCTTATGAATTACAGCCAGTCTAACTTGAACTAGAAATAACAGCAAACTAAAATAAATCAAATATAATTATAACACTATGTAGGACACTTTCATGCATTTAACACTACTCCAAGTAGAATATAAAGAGGGGTATAGAATAAGTAGATAGGAAAGCCAATATGTCTTCCTCTATTCCCACTTCCCTATGTTGCCTCCCTCCCTCCCTTTATCCCTTTGTTTTTCCCTTACCCTTACATTTATTTCATCCCTTTTTGCATCTCAACATCCCCACTAACTCCCCATCCGTTTTGTTTTTTTCTTCCGGACAATGCTGTGTAAGGCATCAGTTACCAAGGCTACAACCTTGCATTTCTCATATACTCATAAATGCATTGAAAATTGAGTTAGTTGAACAAGCAAGCTGAATTTACAACATTCTAAAGAACAAATACCTTTTTTTGCAGTAGCAGAATACAGTTGCATCTCCTTGGTTGAATTCATCATTGTTAAGAACAGAATAGAAAATTGCAATGTACTATGGACTTAATCAAAGCTGGAGGGGTGACACATTTTTTTTAATTTTCCTAAATGCTGGGTCAATTTACATTTTGATGAATCCTTACACGATTCCTGGCATCACATTTTGATGAACTTGACATCTTAGACACAGACAGGGGACAAAATGTTACTATTCCTCCTATATTGAATAGAGACACACCAAATATTGAGGTTGCTTTTAATAAGCAGAACTGTTAGAGGAGAGACACGGAATGGGAAGGTGATATATATGATGGTGCTCAGGGATTCCCAATGGGGATATGTGGCAGTAGTGAACATGCCTTATTGTTCACTACTTGTTACCTAACTTGAGAGACATACACTAATCCTTTAAACCCCCATCATGATGGACCTGAAGCAGGCTCCAAGATTCCTTTCCCTCCCTGACTTGATTTATTTAAACTCATTGGTCTCAATACACACCCCATGCATCTAAAGTCAGCGTATTCTTTACGGTGATGGCGGTGACACAGTAAGCGCTTTAGATATGCTGACTTTTTGGTCACTGGTCACTGGTGACAGGGATGTCAGCCTATCAAATAGTATTGCACCACCCATAACCTTGAACACCCTTTCTGTGACTTGTTATGTGGGTGTAGTATATAAAGCCTGGAGGTGCATTTCTCCTATATAAGCTTCTATCATATTCCTATATATAGAATAGAATTCTATACTATTTATACCAGGTATAGAAAAGACGCTTGCCCCACAGGGCTACTAATATAGGACAGAATAGAAGGTTAGCCCACAGGGCTATGCTTTTGAAATTGATACTTATAGGGAAAAGAATAGAATTTCGCCCCGCAGGGCTATCAATTTCAAACCTTCTTTCATAATCCTTTAAATCATCTATTTTAGATTAATAGCCCTGCGGGGCAAAATTCTATTCTATTCTGTATAAGGAACAATTTTGAATTAATAGCCCTGCAGGCCATCCTTCTTTTCTATCCTTATAAGGAACAATATCAAATCAATAGCCCTGCAGGGCAAAATTCTATTGTATTCCAAATTGATAAGAAAACCCTGTATACAACCAATAGGGACAGTATCATCAGGGTTTAGGGCCGTTCCTCTAGTTCTATTAGAATAGAGGGATTTTATCATGGTTTGAATAAATCACAATTTCTTTTTTTTTTTTTTTTTATAAAAAATGAGGTTTATTAAAAACCATGATAACATCCCTCTCTTCTAATAGAACTAGAGGAACAGCCCTAAACCCTAATGATACTGTCCCTATTGGTTGTATACAAGGTGGGTGACCAGTGACAGGAAAGTCAGCATATCCAATAGGCTGACTGCAGGTGCCCGGTCACCGTATTGAATACGCTGACCGCGGATGGGTGGGGTGCAATACGATCACTCTCAATGCTTGTCAGGTCTGGAAGGCAATAGGAAAGCAGTAGGACAATCTTAAATTCCATTGTTTAGAAATACATTCATAAATCCTATACAGAGGACCTATTCTACTAGGTTATCAAATAGGCAACTAAAGATGGATCCTACCTTGAGACTTGAGGCCCACTGCCATAGAGCTTTTGTTTTTTTCTTGGTTAATTTAAAGAATTGAAGCCATACATACTAAGGAAACATGATGTATGTCTAGATGATAACCCATGGATACTATAGGTAGCATTCATTCTCCTGACTTTCCAACTGACCTATGCTTATATGATTTTTTTCCCCATACATACCCAGTTCATAGTAAAGAGTTGGGATGTGCGCCCATTAAATGTATCTTTTGTTTAAGGCTTGGAGCATTAAGAAATTATTTCTTTACACTTGTGCTCTTGTTAGAATAAATATTGTATTTATATAGAAGGATGGATAAAAATTAAATGAGTCAGTTGATCCGAGATACCTTCATGAAATGATGCCTTTAAGATATGTGGTTGCCTCTGGCCTGGTGCCTGTCCTTTCCCTTCCTCCCCCCTCCCCCCTGGCCACCTCTGGGGTCCCCCCAGCATGTATGTACTAACTTTAATGAGCTATGACTAACAATATTAAAATTAAAAATGTTTCAAGAAAATTTTATTATGTCGACAGTTATAAGTTTATTGCTGTCTGTATATATTGCTATCTACTACCTTGATTTATGAAAGATCACTAAAACACTGAGTGTGTGGTTCAATTGTTGTTTTCATATACATATACTGTTCAACAAATAGCACTGTAGTAGGACAACTCGGACCAGTTGGCGTCCCCCCTGCTGCAGTATGAATAAAGAAATTTGAATTGAATTGAATTGAATACCTATATCTCTGTGAGCTATAAGCATAGTGTGCCTAGAGGCCCTATGCACTATATGACTATAAATAGGCACACTCATGGTTTACACAGCAAGGGCCACGTGGGTGGAAGCAGAGTAGTCGAAGCCGATGATGATGGCAGGTAATTGCCTTTACCATTGATGGACCATGTCTTCTTTGTCATCATATATGGACTCTTTGTCATCATATATGGCCTTGAAAAGACAGAAGGCGGATATGGTTATGGTATCAGGGAGGGGGAGGAAGACTCGAGGAAGTGTCTAATGGTAGACATCCAGTTACAGTTTTTAATTTAAAATTGCCTCGCATCATCTCTCCTCGCTCTACTACAATAGGGTAGGTATGACCATTAGGTTTAAATACAGAACATGTGAACAGATTGCTGATGACAATATGACAAATATTAGTTGTGACAAATATGATTGAAAAGAGCATTACATTTCATGACATACTTCAAAATGGAAGTGAGGGAAACAAACTGATTCGCTACAAGTCTGGATTTATTGGTGGCTGCAAACAGTGGCAGAAGTGAGAATGTGACTTGGGAAAGATTTGTGGGGACAGTGAGAGGGATTTATGTAAAATGGCATGGCAGGGGGTTCCGTCCTTTCTTTGTTTTGTACTGACAGCAGACAGGATTTAGACAAATGACAAATCAGCATTCAACTCCCTTCAATATGATTCATAGCAGATACATGGTGAAAGTTACATTATGAATTAGAGGCACTCCAGCTTGAACCAGATTTACAAGTAAATTTAAATAACATATTATACCATTATGTAGTCCTGACATCTGCAAGCATGTAACACTACCCCAAGTAGTTTCTATATGTCAGATACCACCGAATCCAAATCCTATATATCAGTTGATTACAATATTATCCCTTTATCACTTGTATCATGAGAAATAAACTCTTCAAAAAGAATACATAGATTCCATAGAGAGAGATGTTATTAGTCATCCCGGAAGCCAATATGACAGCTAGAAACAGGCATTCACACCAGTCATTCATTTACATGGGCTTTACTCCATCCCTTTTTGATTCTCAGACATTTTTCCTGATTCCTTGTTACCTACCCTTTTCATAACCACTGCCTTCCCCTCATCCCTGTGACTTTCATCTTCCCTTCATCCCCCTTTCACCATTTACTTGCTCCCTTACTACCTCAGCCCTCCTTTCCCTGCTAGCACAACTCATCCAAATGATGTCTTTTTTATGTAAATCACATGAGTTTTCACATAAGAATGATGTAAATTGCACAAGTTGTGCTAGCTTGGTTGTCATCTCCCTTTCCCATCTCACTATCCCTGTCCAGTCATTTAATTCTTCCCCTCAATCAAGCTGAGCTCAACAACCGTGCTGACATTTTATCAGTCGCAAATCGTCTTAGGGTCACTCTCTCAGCCCCTCCCTCCTGTCCTCCAAGGACCTAAGTGACATAGTCTATATACAGCTAAGGCCACAGACCTATAGGACAATAAATGACTGAGGCACTGATAGCAGAGTAACGGTGAAAAGCAGAAGATTGCTAAATTGATCAAAAATGGAGGAGGTGTAGTATCAGTGCTGCCCTCTAGGGTGAGGGTGGGGGTAAGGGGTGAATGTGGGGAGTTAATCAGAAAGTTGTTAATGGGTAAGGAATAGGAGGTAGGGGTTATAAAGGGATAGATTCAAGCACTGACAAGAGAAACCAAGTCGGTTGTGTGTCAACAGCTATTATGTACATTTTGTATGCATGTCTATTATAATGGTAATTTTTTGAGTCACTATTTCAGTACGTCAAGGACACTCGTTCAACTACAGACCAACTGATAAGAGTGTCTTCATTGGCATTATTCAATCATTAGTGTACTAACTACCGGTAAGACAATGAAGAGGCAGTTGGTATAAGAAATAAGATTTAATTGGAGTAAATGTTTGAAGTTATAAAGTGTTACATACATGTATAGATTAAATGATAATGAAGTATGTATGTGAAACATTTACGGGGCGCAGCGCATCTATTTCGTTGCAGTAGATAAATTGATTCATGAAACTGATAATGAAACACCTAATAAAATAGCCACTGACTAAGTACAAAATACTGTAAAATATGATATGAGGTGTTGTGTGAGGGTGGGTGGGAAAAACTTGTCCGTAGGGGTAGGCCTGAATCTGTAGAGTGGAGGAAGTAGGTCAGGCGCCCCTGACAGGTGAGTGGTAGTATCTACAGGTGTGTGTTGGTGGAGGTAATATATTGGAGGAATATTAGTGTGAGAAAGTGTCCCCAGGTAGCGACACCAATGACGGACCCTGCTATAGCATGATCCACCAGTCGCAATCAAATATTCCTTTATAATATCATAACATGGAACGATCAGGTTCAGTTATCGCTCTTTCTTGATCACCCTTCTCCTTCTTCCACATCACCCTGTAAATTGCTGTCAAATCTCAGCTGTCACTGCCAAGCTGTCACTGTCAACTTGTAGCTTTTTCAAATCCCCTTAATACCAGCCTTGGCTGGAGGAACTCTCCAGGAGGCTATTTCTTAACAGACTACGTCTGCAACCTCCAACTACCTAAATTCCCATAGGAATAACCTTGGCATTTTGCAGTCATAGTGTGCTGTGCAATTGTAGTGCCTTACGAAATAGCCTAAAGGTGGCTTCTCTGTTCAGGAACCATACTGCTGAGTCTCTGCCCAAACACTGAGAAGGTGCCAATTACCAACGTGCAGCAGTTACTTCTGTTATATTTTCATAAATATATTATTGAGGTTCAACTTAGTTGGATGAATCACCTGAACTCTATCATAGAAGAACTATACAGTTGTGTTGCATTGATTGAATTAATTATTGTTTAGGATAGAATACTGAAATACATTGTGTTATGGGCTACAAAAAGTGAGATGGGAAAAATATTCTGGCTATGTATCATGAGTTCAATGCAACTTTTGAGTTTGTCCCGTTCCCAACCACTTTTACATTTGGACTACTCCAAATCACGATAAATTTTGATATCTTAGGTTTTTATTGGCCCAGGAGGTTGTGTTAGTTGTGCCCTTTCAGAAGATGTATGATTTACCCTATTGCTTTGTTATTCTTTTGTTAAAAGGGGGCAATACATGTCCCAAATTCCATGTTTTTCATCATATTCCTCTTTTCAGTGATATAAAAAACAAATGCTAATCCACTATATGTAAGTGTTTTTGTGTTCATATTTATGTCTATACCATTGGCTATCATTTTAACCTATGGGCATGTTTTAGTAAGCAATCTGGTCAACATGGTATAGGTATGTATGAGAAAATAGCAAAGTCCCATTCCCAACCACTTTTTAAAAGAGTCTTTAAAAATGAATGCTTCCCACCATATTTCTAATAATGATTTTCCTGAAGCTACAATAGTTGTACTATAAGTGAAATTCATATGTCTCTGAAGCAATGCCCAATCTTTCCTAGCCTCTGTCTCCTTATTTATCCATTCTCAGGATCTTCTAAACTTACCATGGTGCTTATGTCCCATTCCCAACCACAAAAAATTAAGATAGTAGTATCTCCACAGTTTTCATATTTAACTGTTTGCCTAATATGCACAATTTAGCCCTATTTGAGCCCTAAAAGAAAATTTAATATAGAGCTTTTCTGGTCATTCATTTCTCTGCAACCCTTCATCAGTCACCACATGTGTCCTGTTCCCAACCACTTTTGTCCTGTTCCCAACCACTTCTTATAAGACACCATTGTTCAGTTCTACAATGCATTAAACTCACTCTAAGGCACATATTCCCTCCCCTTTGTTCTCCCATCCACTCATAACATAAAAATAATAAAAATGCCAGTCATTGTAATGATAATGTCCTGTTCCCAACCACTTGTGTCCTGTTCCCAACCATTTTTTTTTTCAAATGTAACATTATTCAATCATAACTCTTGTGAGACTCAATCGCAATTACCTATCCCTTCACCTCGGTCGTCCCATTCACTCATGACATAGTATTGTCTCAGTATAATGAAGTAAATCACAGTCACTGTAATGATAGCATCTCATTCCGAACCACATTCTGTGTCCCGTTCCAAACCACTTTATTCTTGAAAGTGACATTCAGTTGTACACCTCAATCACCAGCACCAATCCCGTGGCTACTGTCCCCCCATCCACTGATTGCATAGAATTATGTCAATTTATTGAATTACTCCTAGTCACTGTAATGATTATATTTTGTTCCCCATTACTCATGTCCCATTCCCAACCACTTATGTCCTGTTCCCAACCACTTCTTTAAAGAAAAGTAACATTACTCAGTTTTTGTCATTCATGAACCTCACTCACAAGCACCTGTTCCTTTGGCCCCGTCCCTCCTTTAGCTCAGCACATGGAATTACATCAATATGATGAATAGACCCCAGTCAGTATAATGATAATGTCCTGTTCCCAACCACTTCTTGTCCCGTTCCCAACCATATTTTAAATGTGACTTTCTACAGTTCTACCACACATGAAAATCACTTACCACTGGCCATATCCTTTCCCCTTCCTTCATACTAACTCATGACAAATTTCTTACTATGTATCCTTTAGAATTTCACCCACATATATGTATATACTGATCATATCCTGCTCCCAATCACCTTTGTCCCGTTCCCGACCACTTTACATGGTTGAGTATATTGAAATTTATGAAAACATCTTTGTGGATATGGTTCTCACCTAGGATAACAATTTAAGGGGAAGGTTTTGCAGTATCCCTGGGACCAAAAGTATTACTCTGGCCCTATTTGTTTACCTTGTACAAAATTTCAAAGTTTAGTATAAGTTCTTGCAAAAAAAGGGGTGAAAATTCAAATTTAGGGAGGCTGGGGTCTTAAATCCCTAATGAGATAAGTGGAAAGGATGTTACAGCTATGAAATATGTTTATGACCAAATAATTTTCCACAGAAAATGTATAGAAGGTTTGGATAACAAAGACTATCTATGAGGACAAAATAAAGTGGTTGGGAACGGGACAGAATGGGGTACCATATGTCTGAAGAGGTGCCATGCGGGAAACTAAATTCTCATGGGGGAAACTAAATTCTGGGGAAGATGTCTGTGTTGTGAGTTGTTTGAAATTCGCTTGATTGTTTTTATGAATTCCCTTTTCTGAGTAAAGGCTAGATAACCATTACATAAATGTTGAGATACTGAAAGTGAAAGATGATCAGCCAGGTCAATATAGAGGTGCAGTAAACACAGTCACATCATGTACTTAACTACAACCTAGTACAGAATGTAACATATAATAACTCGCTCTGATTAACACAGCGTCAAATAATATTTCTGTAGATGAAGCTATATAGTTACCCCTTCTGTTGTACACAGTAGATCGAGTCTCATTCTATACAGGTTAATTACCCTGGGTTAATTACCAGACTATACCTTGGGTCACAAATCATAGAAAGTGTGCATATAGGGCCTTACATGTCATTCATGTCATTTCACCTATATATGTATATATACTGATCATATCCTGCTCCCAATCACCTTTGTCCTGTTCCCAACCACTTTACATGGTTGAGTATATTGAAAATTATGAAAACATCTTTATGGATATGGTTCTCACCCAGGATAACAATTTAAGGGGAAGGTTTTGCAGTACCCCTGGGACCAAAAGTATTACTCTGGCCCTATTTGTTTACCTTGTACAAAATTTCAAAGTTTAGTATAAATTCTTGCAAAAAAAGGGGTGAAAATTCAAATTTAGGGAGGCTGGGGTCTTAAATCCCTAATGAGATAAGTGGAAAGGATGTTACAGCTATGAAGTATGTTCATGACCAAATAATTTTCCACAGAAAATGTATAGAAGGTTTGGATATTAAAGACTATCTATGAGGACAAAACAAAAGTGGTTGGGAACGGGACAGAATGGGGTACCATATGTCTGAAGAGGTGCCATGGGGGGAGTGCACATATTTAAGAAAAAACAACCTTGTATGGTCATCCATCAATAAATATAGTTTACTCATACAGATGGATTTAAGCCTACTACAGTTTTAGGTCTAACCCCTTCACACCATATGATACACACCATAATATCTAAAATGGTGTGCAATCCCTACACATCTATCATATTCAAAAACCTGCAACACCAAACACCATTAGATTCCAAACATGTATTGTACAACCTATACACCTAATACAGTTACATGCCCAAGTGTTTAGATGTGTGGGTTTGAACATGTCCAGTGTGTATACGTTTAGTCTTAAACATGTATTCAACTTATAGGTATTTAGCTACCGATAGGGGTAATATCGGAAGTATGGGGGTATGGAAAACATGAAATAAACGACTGACCTGGTCTCCAAATCATGTACTGCTGTAGTGTAAATGACAGTAAAGGGATGGGTCTAAAAACAGAGAAAATGCCTAATAATCATCCCAGATTTCAGCAAGTCATTAGGTTTATGGTATATCAATTTCAGTATATTTTTTTACCTGTAAAGGTCGCCATTCCTTTGCATAGTCTATGTTGTTAAAGGCCCTCTGTATTTGTAGCACATAACTTTCCAGCGTATTAGCTTATTTAGGCCAAACTACCACAGAGGTGCTCATTCAAGACTGGCCCTCATTCAAAGACCTGGTACTTAAAGGGGAGGGAAGACTATAAATAAGAATCCACATATGGTGGGATAAAGACCTCTGGTCAAATCTTTCAAGTTATCCTAAATATCTATGTCTTTACTGAAAATTAATCTCTCTAATCTGCCATGGGGCCAGCAGGACTCCAATTTA
Source organism: Acholoe squamosa (assembly GCA_949317995.1). Lineage (NCBI taxonomy): Eukaryota > Metazoa > Annelida > Polychaeta > Phyllodocida > Polynoidae > Acholoe > Acholoe squamosa. The sequence goes on along the minus strand of OX439041.1, from coordinate 76,816,460 downwards.
TAGGTGCACTAACGAAACTTTCGCCTTCAAACATTCCACTATGGTACCCTTCTGAACCTGCATTAAGAATGTTGTACACTAAGCAAAAAAACGACCTTTCTTACCTGATGGTCAAAATGACCGGTTTAAATTTCTAGAATAAGATAATTGTTGCGTCAGTTAAGATCTTTTAAGGACATTAGTTATTCATACCTTAGATTGTCACTTAGTTTTAGGTCACCAGACTCTCAATTTTTTTTTATTTGAATTTACTTTATTTGCCTCTTTATAATTTTTGATGAAGTCTTACATGATGTTCAATTGTAACATTCGTCCGTTATTCTCAATTTTTCTTAACAAAATTATTTCCAATTTACATTGATATAGTAATAATCATAATTGTCCGACAAAACACTGAACCCTCACAGGTGTTCAGGTTTAATTGGCCATTTGAGATATAGCTTGAAGTACATGTAGGCAAATAAGAAGGTATGGACCTCATCCCCACTTAGTTAGTGTCTGGGTTGATCCTTCTGGTCCTACCTAGGTATAAATATATATATATATATATATATATATATATATATATATGGGACTATATACACCCGTGTATATATATATAATTAATATGTGCAGTGGTTGGATCTACTTTTCCTCCAGGGCGCGCATTGGTATGTGTGACGTCACCGTAAACTTTCAGCGCCTATAAAAGCTGCGGGATCCAAATTAACCGTCAGTTGGTGTATATCCTCCGAGCGGCACACACCACGCTGGGTGGTGCCAGAAATTTTAACTTTATTCTTTGTTTGTTCGAATTCTACGGTACAATACCCTGCAATATGGGTAGGAAATCGACAGGTGGGGCTAATGCCAAGCCTGGTACGAAGAAAATTACAAAGAATGCGAGGAATAAGGCCAACTCTAGGACTTCGAGCAGCTCAGATCCAAGTATGGTTGACCCGGTGTCACCTGTTCCAAAAGCTTCAGGAGTTAATTTGGGTCTAGCTGCTGACCAGACGTTCATCAATCTGGAGGAGAGGACTACGGTAATGGAAGACCAGCTTGCTGATATCAAAGATCTTCTTGAGACCATAGCGGCTAAACAGAACAATCCGGTAGAAGGGGCGTGTCGAGCGGACTCACGTGGGGATGTTTTGACGCAGGATTCCAAATGCGCTGTAACCAAGCAACGGGGGAGACGTAGACAGCGCTCGCCTAGTGACCGGAGGAGCCATGACGACAAGAATCCAAGATGGCGACGGGACCGTTCTACTTCGTCAGAGTGGGATAAAGATTCTTCTTGTTCAAGGGCTTCCTCTACTGATACTACACGTTCTACACGGAAAAAGCACCGGGGTGAGTTCGATCAGAAGAATTACCTAGATAAAAAGTCTAAAATTGATTGTATCGAACGGTTAATGCTGGTAAATGTACGTCTTGCGAAAGACAAGTATGAGGAGGGCGAGGATATTTTCCATTTGCTTGACCACCTTGAAATGCTGATCGAAAAATCTAGTACAAGAATCTATACGGTTTCAGCTTTATCTAAATATGACAAGTCTGTAAAGGATAGGGCAAACAAAAACGGGTTGAAGGCATTTGAGAGGGTGGACAACTCTGATATCCTTAGGTATTTGTCTTACGACGGGACCATTCAAGCCCAGAAGGGGCAGGTGGCAAAGTCCAAACCGTTCAAATCTAGGTCAGCTCGTACTTGTTTTGCTTTTAATAGAGCTGAAGGCTGTAGGGAGGATCCCTGCAAATACCGCCATGTTTGTGAGGTATGCAGTTCTCCTAGCCACGGCAAGGATAAATGCCAAAAGAACAAAAAGGATTAATGTGTAGCCCTTAGGCAGGGTCCTACGTTGAAAGCTGAAGATTTGATGCCTGATTTTGATGTAGTTTGTATGGTAGACCCGCCTAAGCCCCCCGTTTCTATCATTCCGGGTGATAAAATTAATAATGGTAGTGTAAATATGTATAATTCTTGTGAGTTGTCAAAGAATTTATTCAATTCTTACAGTCACCCAGTACAGGGTGAGGTTGATCCACTTTTTACGGTGGAATGTTTAAATAGACCCAGCATCAGGGTTTATGACAGTTGTGTAAATGGGGTATGTATGTGTGAGCATTTCATTTATGGTAGCAAGGCTCAGATACTCCCGTGTCGGCTGGCCAGTTTTCTCAGGCAGTCAGACCTTATTAATATCAATCAGATTGAGTCTGATTTTCTATGGTGTGGTTTTACCGAGGGGTTCAAAATTATTGACCCAGGGTGTGATACAACGTATATTCTAGAAGGTAGATTTTATAACGAGATGTGTAGTATTATTGAGGAGGAGTCAGCCCAGGGTTTAGTTACAAAGTCGGATGTCAAACCCAGGTGTGTCCATGCTTTAGGCGGTGTGGAAAAATCAAATGGTAAGCTCCGTCCTATCACTGACTGTAGTATGCCTGATAAGATATCTATAAATAATTACATGGATACCACTTCTAGTCCGTTTTCACACAACTCTATTAATACTGTTACAGCTCAGTTAGACAGGGACGACTTTATGTGTGTAGTAGATTTAAAATCTGCGTATAGAAGTGTTAATGTCTATGGCCCACACGTAGGCTATCAAGGTTTCAGGTGGAATTTTGGTACTGGAGACGAGTATTTTGTAAGTAACCGTTTGACATTTGGTCTAAAGTGTGCTCCGTATATATTTAGTAGAATATCTGATTTTTTAACGGCTGTAGCTAAATTCTATGGTGTGGATAGGATAGTAAATTACCTAGACGATTTTATTATCATAGCTCAGTCTAGAGAGGAGTGTTTACGAAAAAGGAATATCCTCATTGAGTGTATGGAGTATTTAGGGTTTGTTGTGTCGAAGGAGAAGGTGACTGAGCCCAGCCAGGTGTGTGTGTTTCTAGGTATAACAATTGACTCCAGGTGTATGGAGCTGTCCCTACCGCAGAGTAAGCTAGATAAAATGAGCCGGGCAATAGACGAATGCTTAGGTAGAAAATTTGTATCTAAGAAGACATTGCAAAAAATTGGTGGTTTGATGTCTTTTTGCTCCCAAGTAGTACGTGGTGGTAGAACTTTCAGCAGGAGATTGTTTGATCTTTGTGCAAAGGCCAGGACTAGGGGTGTTATTAAACTTAATGAGGAAACCCAAAATGACCTACTGTGGTGGAGGGATTTTTGCACAATTTTCAATTGTAGGAATATCATTCTAAATGATAATGAATGTACCCCTATGTATTCCGATTCCTCTGTACAGGGCTTTGGGGCCTGGTTTGATAAAGACTATTTTTATGGTACTTGGAATGATTCTAATCCTATGGTGGACTGTATAGGTCATTTTGCTCAGGCTCCTAGGCTTGATAATCTCAAACTTCACCATAGAAATATAAATGTTTACGAGCTTTATCCAGTGGTTGTAGGCCTTAAACGCTGGATTAAAAAGTTTTCTAATACCAGAGTTCATTGCATTACGGACAACATGCAAGTATTGGCTATGTTGAATACCGGTAGGTCCAGGAATAAGTTGTGTATGTCCTGGTTGAGGGAAATTTTTTGGCTATGTTTTATACATAATATTGAAATATATGCAACGTATATTAGGTCAGAGGAGAATGTTTTAGCTGACCATTTGTCAAGGCTAAATTATAGAGGTGTCCCACAGAAATGTAAAAATGTTTTAACTGAATATAACATGTGCTGTTATGATTCCAGGCCTGAGGGAGCTAGAGCGGAGAAGGAGAAGGTTTTTGTACAGGGGCGTGGCTGAGTCCACACGTAAGGTTCGCAAACAGCAATTTACCAGGTACAAAAAATTTTGTAGGAAGTTTAATCTCGATCCCCTACCTTGTTCTCCTTCTCAGGCCTCGTTGTATAGTGTATATTTATCGGATAAAATGAAACCTATTTCTGTTAGGAACTATTTGTCCGCGTTATGGTATTATCAGAAATTAAAAGGTTATTCTGATTATAGTAGTAATTTTATTGTAAAAAAGACACTGGATGGTATTGAACGTAATTATAAATGTTCTTCTATTAAAACTAATCCTTTGACTCCAAGTGATATGCTGAAGATCAAATCTAAACTGAATTTGTCTGTGTATGAGGATGTAGTCTTCTGGTCAGCTATCCTATTGTGTTACCGAGGTGTGTTTAGAGTGGGTCATGTAGTAGCTAGATACTTGGAAATTTGTAAGGAGTCTAGAAGTGGATTATTGTTCAATATATGTAACAAACCTTTAACTTATAATTATATTAATACCAGGTTGAAGGCTGTGTCTATAAAATGTGATATTCCCCACAGAGTTTCAACTCATTCACTCCGACATGGTGGAGCAACACTTCTAAAGAACTCTGGGTTAAAGGTTGATGATATTAAAAAGAGAGCAAATTGGAAATCCAATGTGGTATATAATTACTTACATGATTCTAAGCAAGACCTACTAGCTCTAGATGTGATGTTATAGTGGAATGGTGTATCCATTGTGTTTGGCGGTTTTTTGGCATGTACAGAATTGATATTGACTAGGTCAATTCTCACCAAACCCACTGTCTCCTTCTTATTCCACTCGTGATATTAATATAATATTTATTACATTATTATTATTATTATATTATTCCCAACGAACATAATTAACTTATGGGACTATATACACCCGTGTATATATATAATTAATATGTGCAGTGGTTGGATCTACTTTTCCTCCAGGGCGCGCATTGGTATGTGTGACGTCACCGTAAACTTTCAGCGCCTATAAAAGCTGCGGGATCCAAATTAACCGTCAGTTGGCGTATATCCTCCGAGCGGCACACACCACGCTGGGTGGTGCCAGAAATTTTAACTTTTATGATTGTTATTGTATTTATATTGTGATATTGTATCTATTATTGTATATATTGTATTTATATTGTTATATTGTATTACTGTATTGTATTCAAAATATTGTCTTATTAATAAAGGCATGTACAGAATTGATATTGACTAGGTCAATTCTCACCAAACCCACTGTCTCCTTCTTATTCCACTTGTGATATTAATATAATATTTATTACATTATTATTATTATTATATTATTCCCAATGAACATAATTAACTTATATATATATATATATATATAAGTTAACTCGCTACCAGGGAAGAATAATACTGGTAATATCGATAATAATAATGTTGATATATACAGTAATATTAATATGAAGTAGTATAATAAATGATCATATCACAGACACATGAGTTTGGTGGGTTACTGACCTTGGGGCTATCAGCACCATACATGCCTTTATTAAACAACTATAATAATTAGTTGACAAAAGCATAGTCAGTAAAATGCATAATATAATAATAGTACAGTCATAACAATAGTAATAACAATAGTAATAACAATAGTAAAAATTTAAAAATCAAGGAAACACCCAGCGTGGTGTTGCCTGTACAGGTGAATCGATCCAATTGACCGTTACATTGAAACTTCTCCTTATATACTGGAGGAGTATTTACCCTGACGTCATGCTATGACATCATAGATACCAATGCGCGCTGCAAATAGTCCCTAACCGTTCGCGGTTAATTATATATATATACACGAGTGTATATAGTTCCATAAGTTAACTCGCTACCAGGGAAGAATAATACTGGTAATATCGATAATAATAATGTTGATATATACAGTAATATTAATATGAAGTAGTATAATAAATGATCATATCACAGACACATGAGTTTGGTGGGTTACTGACCTTGGGGCTATCAGCACCATACATGCCAAAAACACACAAAACACGCCAAACACATGTGAAAACACATACCAATCAAGAATGCAATTGAGATTGGCAAAGTCTATCTAATTCCAAAAGTTCATTTTTATGATTATGTAAATATGTAAAAACAGAATTAGATTTCCAATTTACCTTCTTTTTAATGGAATCTACGCTGAGTCCCGCATCCTTTAACATAGTAGCACCACCATGTCTAAGTGAGTGGGTGGAGACCGAACCTTTGATACCAGCACGTATAGATAAAGACTTCAGCCTAGAATGAATATATTGGTACTGTAGAGGAACACCATTGATTTTAAATAAATAATCACTCCCAGCCCTACCTGTGCACAATTTTTCTAATCCTCTACATGGACATAACAGTGAGGTATCATCCCTACATAAGTATATGTTAAAAGCATGGGCACCAAGTTGATCAGTCTTAGAGGTCTTAATGCGAAGACTAGCATAACTTTTAAACATTTTTACATCACCTACCCTTAGTGTATGAGGAGAAGATACAACATGTCCTACCCTGAGGACACCTCTAAAACATAAGAGAATAGCTAACCAAAATTTCAAGTCGGCCCTGCTGGAAAGATCCAAATACGAACTAATACATAACATTTCCTTTGGACTCAAAGGATGAAAAACCCTAGTAGGAACAGCGTGATTTCTATCAATACCATCCAACACCTTTTTTAGCATGAAATTACCGCTATGGTCCAGGCCACCTCTAAGTTTTTGATAATACCAAATAGAGGATAAATAATTCCTTACAGAAGAGGGTTTCATATATTCAGATAAATACACTGCATATGTAGCAGCCTGTGAGGGAGAACAAGGAAATGTAGATAATTTGAATTGACTACAAAATTTTTTATACCTGTTAAGTTGCTGTTTCCTTGCTCTCCTTGTGTTCTCTGACACACCCTTCGATAAAAGACACTCTTTTCTTTTTTGTAACCTTTTCCATTCTGGAATTAAAGCAACACATATCATTTTCAAGAAGAGAGTTTACACATTTGTCCAAAACACCCTTATAAGCAAGTCTAGAAAGATGGTCGGCCAGGATATTATCCTCTGACCTAATGTAAGTTGCATACACCTCCACGTTATTGATGAAACAAAGCCAAAAAATCTCTCTAAGCCATTCCATACACAGCTTATTTTTTGACCTACCGGTATTCACCATAGCTAACACTTGCATATTGTCGGTAACGCAATGTATTCTTTTATTTTTACAGCCCGATATCCAACGTCTAAGACCCATAAGAAGAGGATATAACTCGTATACATTTATATTTCTATGGTGGTTTTTTAAATTATCCAGTTTTGGTGGTTGGGTAAAATGACCACTACCTAGATTAAATTTATCGTAAGATGTCCAGTCACCATATAAATAATCTTTATCCATCCAAGCCCCGAAGCCTTTCATGGAAGAATCTGAGTACATAGGTGTGTCAATATCATCATTTAGAATTAACCTCTTACAGTTAAAAACTCTACAAAAATCCAGCCACCACTGAATATCCTGGCGAGTGCAAGCTGAAACCCTAATATAACCACCGGGCCGTGCCCGAGCGCAGAGATCGAAAATTCGCCTACTAAAAGTTCTACCACCCTTAACCACTTGTGAGCAGAACGACATTAAACCACCTATCCTCTCTAAGTTCTTTTTAGAAATAAATTTCCTATTAATGTTATCCAATAAGAGATTTTCCATTTTTACAACCTTTTCAATAGGCAAAGACAGTTCCAACTTAACTGAATCTATGTTAATGCCTAAGAATTTACAAAATTGAGATGGTTCGGTTACCTTTTCTTTGGACACTACAAAACCCATGTACGCCATACACTCCATTAATAAATTTCTTTGTCTAAGACACTCATCATAAGTATCAGCAATTACAATAAAGTCGTCCAGATAATTTACAATTTTTTCTACACCGTAGAATTTTGCCACCTCCACAATAAAATCAGAGATTCTATTAAAGATATACGGGGCACATTTCAGGCCAAAAGTTAACCTGTTGCTTACATAATAATCCTCACCATGTCCAAAATCCCACCTGAAACCTTGCATGGTAGTGTGAGGTGCATACACATTTATAGACCTGTAAGCTGACTTTAAATCCACCTGACTCATGAAATCGTTCTTGTTCAATTGAGCAGTCACCGTGCTAATACTATTATAAGAAAACGTCGAGCTAGTAGTCTCCATAAAATTATTAATGGATATTTTATCAGGCATGCTACAGTCAGTTATGGGTCTTAACTTGCCATTTGATTTTTCTACACCACCTAGGGCATGGATACACCGGGGTTTATTTACACTTTTAGAGACTAGACCAGCTTCTAGTTCATCTAACAATATACCACAGTACTCATTATAGAATTTTCCTTCGAGGATTGACTTATAATTTCTGCAATCATAAGAAGTATTGCAGTCAGGATCCACTATCCTGAACCCCTCAACAAAACCTTGCCATAAGAATAGTGCCTCTTTATCATTTATATTAATAACTCCTTTTTGGGTTAAGAATGGGGCCACTCTGCAAGGTAAAATTTGGGAATTTTTTCCATTGATATAATGAACACAATTGCACACACCATTTATACAGCTATCATATACTTCGATGCTAGGTAAATCATTAATAGCAACCGTAAACAGTGGTTTAACTCCGCCCTGTACTGGGCTAATATATGATACATCCGAACCAACAGAGTTGGCTTTAATATTAATATCATTTCCAAATTTAGTTTGTAAACTTGCCACCCTGCAACCACTAGAGGGGACAGGTTCTACTACTCCAGCATTACACCCACCAACACCCTGAGCTGGAGCAACGGGTGGGGGCGGACCAGGATCTACCAAACCTACTATACACGATTTTGGCATCGACACACTATCACATATAGGAACCTGGCCACCTGTAAAATCCTATTCAGACTTATTAACTTGACAGTCCACTCTACTGTGGCCTGATTTGTTACATGAGCTGCATACATGCCTATATTTGCAGGGATCCCTTACACAGCCTTCCGCCCTGTTAAAGGCATAGCAAGAATTATTTGAGACCTTTTGTTTGATACCATTCCTAGCCTTGGTAGTGTATGCTTTCTGTGCTTGCACAGTACCATCATATGATAAGTGTCTCAGAATATCCGAATTGTCTATAACACCAAAGGCTTCTATCCCATCATTATTTGCCCTGGTCCTAACTGATTTATCATATGCCACTAGAGCAGCTACCGTATACATTCTAGTACCAGCCTTTTCAACCAGAACTTGGAGATGTTTTAACATGCCTTCTACATCTCTGCCCTCCCTGTAATAGTCTAAGACAAAATTCAAGTTGACCAACATCAACTTCTCAACGGTATCGATCTTTTCCCGTTTTTTTTACATACATTTCATGGTCAAACTCACCATATTTGGTATTGGCGTGAAGCCTGGATGTAGAGGAATCTATTGACGACCCTCCTGAAGACGACCGGGGTCTGTGACGAGTAGAGAAAGATGATTTAGATCTCCGGCGACGACCACGATGCCCGACTTCGTCCCATTTCGAACCGTCACTAAGGACGCTAGGAGACCGCTGCCTGGATACGCGGCTGCGCACTTGATGCGATGACGTCATAGGTCGTTTACCAACATTCGCACGTGTATGCTGCCACGCCCCCTCCGTTGGTTTCGTCTCGTCTTTCTTGTCCTTTCCAGCCACCAGCTCCTGTAGCAAACCCTTGATATTGCATAGTTCATCTTCTAACGACTCCAGCCTCTCCGTCTGGTCAGTGAATAGATTCTCTTCCAACCCCTTAGCGTGCTGGGGCGATGTAGATCTCCGATCTACACAAGACGAATCCAACTCACTCGAAAATCCTAAATTGGCCGATTCCACCGTTTTATTTGCCGATTTGGCCGATTTTCTAGAAGTAGTAGCATTTCTAGTTGATTTCCTCCCCATCTTGATCCAAAAATCAAGTGTCAACCAAGGAAAACCGTTAAAAATCAAGGAAACACCCAGCGTGGTGTTGCCTGTACAGGTGAATCGATCCAATTGACCGTTACATTGAAACTTCTCCTTATATACTGGAGGAGTATTTACCCTGACGTCATGCTATGACATCATAGATACCAATGCGCGCTGCAAATAGTCCCTAACCGTTCGCGGTTAATTATATATATATACACGAGTGTATATAGTTCCATATATATATATATATATATATATATATATATATATGCATAGTAACATTACACAGTAAGATATAGTATAATATATGAGGGATAACATGTGGGGGGAAACAGCTCATCCCATCTTATCAAGCAAAGAGATTAGCTAGATGGTAACCTTTATCCATAGGGCAGCAGTGATTTAAGATATTGTAAACTTTCTTTTTTAAATTTCCCTTTGGTTTCAGCATTTCTTCTGCCCACCGGAAGAAGGTTCCATTGTTGTGCACCATAGAACTCTACGCTTTTAGCAGATGAAACACAATTTGGGGTAATAATCTTACATGTAGGGGCATCATGTAGGCGAGTAGGTAATATGTTAATAGCCTTATAAACATTGGACCTAGATCTATCGTACATGTAATTCAATAGATGGGTAAACCTTCTATCTTTCAATTTATTACAATTTGTTTCATTATGGACAAGATTGGTATTGGTGATATGAGGAACCTTTAAGCAAATTTTTAGACATCTATTCTGGGCAAATTGGAGAGGCTCCAGGTATTTGTCATAAGTGGTTGTGAAGCCTACATCAGCATAGTCCATATAATGTAGAATCGGCGTTTTATATATATGTTAATATCTATTTTCACATCTACATATCGTCTAAGTAAACAAAGTTTATATGTCTTATAAGCTATAATTTTTACCTGATTTTTTAGGTGTAGCCCATATGAAAGTAAAGGGTCTAATATCACACCTAGATATTTGTAGCTCGGGACCACCTGTAATAACTGGTTATCTAATAAGATATTAGCTTGAAGCGTCTTTAATTTTGTGGTTGAACTTGAGAAAATCATGACCTTTGTTTTTGCCACATTGATAGACAGTTTGTTTTGTATACACCATGTTGAGTAATTTTCTAAATCTTCCTGTAACAATCTTTTGGATAAGTCGAAGTCATGATTAGATTTGTAAATTACAGTATCATCTGCGTAAAGCTTAACTTTACATGATTTAATACAATTTGAACATACCTTCAATATCTAACAGGATGTAGTTATTAATTAATGTGCCTATCACTACAGTGTGAGGTCATGAGATGAATAAGAACTCACACTGCATGTGTTTACATGTGTTTAAAATGACATAATCCAAGTAAAAGTAAATTAATCATATCACTCAAAGATAAGAATGACCAGTTAAAAGTCTTTAATGTTCCAGCTAATATTTCTGCTGTCTCTTAAAGTAATTTAAAAGTATGAGGTATCCACGGTGAGATCACGCTAATCTGCCATGGGGCCATCCATAAATTTGACCATTTTTAAACCCCCCTTCTCCCACCTTGTCATGTTTTTTGCCAATTTTGCAATGCTGAAGGTATATGGGAAAGTGATTCCTTCACACCGGGCCTGACCCTCCCCCCCCCTCCTCCAGCATGACGTCATCTGCGGATGGCACCCATGCAAAAATCCTTGAAAATATTGGTTGGATTTGAGATTGGGGCAATATTGAGAGAAACCCCAATTTAACTGTATAAGAACAGTCCTCTGGGTGAACTCGCTGGAGGATCTGACTGCAGTGGAGTACTGTGTGACAAGTCATACTCTACTTGGTCTCTGAGATTCAGGTCAACAGACATGTATGTATGTTTTACCCATTATGATATACAAAAGATTTACATGATTATGACGTTCTATTGGAGGTGAGGATTCAGCCTACCTTATCTAATAACCTCTGAGGGAAATGAGTGTGGTAAGTAAACTATTTTACCTTCTATTGCTGTCTTTATGATGCACAGTTCTGTAGATATGCAATGAATAGCTACCGTATATGTGTGCTTTTCTTTGTCTAGGAAATAGCATCTTTATCAATCTGATGTCTCAAGGTAGCAGACTCTAGAATTAACTAGCTTAAAATGTTGATATCAAAATAATGGTGATGAAGTCATATTATTGATTGTAGCTTCATTTTATTACAGCAATAAATGGTTTAAGAGCATGAGGTCAGCACCCTGCTGCAGAGCTTAAAGATTCTACCTGAGGAAAGAGCACAACTCTAGATATAATTTTCGACTATTATTCAGGAAAAGACCACAACTGCAGATATAATTTTCAACTATTATTTGGGAATAGACCACTCACAACTACAGTTATAATTTTTGAATATTATTGAGGAAAGAGCACAACTGCAGGTATAATTTCGACTATCATGGAGGAAAGAGCACAATAGCAGATATAATTTTCGACCACACATTGAGGAAAGAGCACAACTGTGGACATAATTCTCAACTATTATTCAGGAAAGAGCACAACTGCAGATGTAATTTTCGACTATCATTGAGGTAAAGGCACAACTGTGGATATAATTTTATTGGGACTATTATTTACATCTACAATGGATTCTCAATGGACTACAAATAAGTTTTCTACTCTTATCTTAACTGTATCACTGATACTGGGTACACTTCTTATAGGACTGGTAGCCTGGTCCTGCCACAAGAAGTATGGACCCTGTAAACCTACAATATATAGGCCTACAGCAGGGACAGCATACATCCGGATGACATGACAAGTCCTAATTAGTGTTGAGGTCAGATGTACCTGGTGCAATTAGTTGATATAAATGATAAAGGTGTGTTCATAAAGGACATTCATTTCTTGCTGACACCTGCAGAGCATTTCTATGGAAGTCTTTTTGAAAATGTGTCAGACATTAGCTGTACGCTCCCAGCCCCAATTGTAGATGGGCTATACATACCTCTTTAGGTAGACAGTAGAACCATCTGTGCCTACAGCACAATCTAAATCTAGTATCTAGTTTCATGCCTACAGCAGGTTGAACTGTATAGCAGAATATAAATGACTATACTGTATATCCACATGGTGGGCGGACAGTGCAGCTGACTGAATGACTCTCAGGCCAACAGAAATTGCCAGCCTGCAAAACTGAATACCTGGCTATTACCTCTAGACCTTGGGCTACATGCCATTTTGCGGCTTTCAAAGAATGATTTTTTTCCATAAAAATAGAATGTATATTCTTGTTTTATGATATTTCAGTAGCTCTGCAGTGGTCTACTGCACTGCATATGGGGCTGTAGCAGTACTAAATCAGTAGACTACTGATCAACTACTGCATGTAATTTGCATATTTCAGACATACTGATTGACCACTGCTCTTACACTGGACCACTGGACCACTACTGCCATGTTTTGTGGTGGTTAAGAGCAGAATGGCAGTGGTTACTGAAACACTACTGTTCCTCCTACTGATCTGACACTGAAACACTACTGCTAGACCACACTGTTTGTACACTGCTTAGGTACTGCTTTTCCACTGCATTCTGGCCTGGTCAAATCCCAAACTTTGGTTTGTCTCTGAGGGAGGGTTTATGGTACTTGCAGGCTGAGTGAGTTTCTGGTACAGCCTATACAGGGTGTGCTTTGCACCATGTTATTACCCCATATCTACCTATATGAAGGCTATATCATCATACCACCTACCTTCACGTATGCTTAATCTAGATTATAAGTATGGCATATATATATATATATATATATATATATATATATATATATGGGTCATTCCAAGATTTTCTGGACATGTGGTTCCTTGGACATATAATAGCAAGGGAAACACGTCAACATCACCAATGATATCTTTATTCCTTAGTGGGGGGTCATAGCTAAGATTTCCATATGGTGTGGGAGGGTTCTGGGGCATAATTTATCTTCTATATGCATTCAAATATGAATTTTACCTGACAAGGCATGAGCGAATTTCTTTTGAAAGTGACCATCAGGCTCTATCAAAAGAGCACAATTTTTCTTATTATATGCAATCAAGAGGTTGCAAAATGGCTAATTGCATTGTGAATAGAGAAAAAAATTGAATGAAAATGATTTTTTCTCAGGGGACATGAATTGTTAGAGCTAGGGCTAATAATGATGGTATCGAAGCCTTTGGTACGATTGAAAATTCTGATATTCTTAGGCATCTTTCTCATGATGGCACAGTACAAGCCCAGAGGGCATATGCCTCTAAATCGAAAAATGTGTTTAAATCTAAGGTTTCAAATAACCCATATGATACATTTAATCGTATCGGAACAAGAGAGTCTTTTTGGTCCAGTTAGTCAGAGTGTATTCAAGAAATTAATTCTTTGGAAAATATGGAAGAGGTTAATAATTACATTAATCCAAAGGATATGTATGTTACATGTGGCCCAGTACAGGGAGAAGATGAGCCACTATTTTCTGTAAATGTCGAAGGTTTACCTAGCATCAGGGTATATGACAGTTGTATGGAAGGTGTGTGTAAGTGTGTTCATTATATTAATGGGGAGGAATCCCAAATTTTGCCATGCAGGGTGGCATCTTTCCTCCAACAGAAAAGTCTCAATGATATTAGTGATACTGAGGCTAATTGTCTATGGTATGGTTTCGTCCAAGGTTTTAAGATTGTAAACCCAGAATCTAAAACTACCTATGACTGTAAGAATTATAAATCAATTCTTGAAGGAAAATTTTACATTGAATTTTTGTGGTATATTATTGGATGAGTTGGAGGCAGGTCTTGTCTCAAAATCTAAGAGTAAATCGTAGTGTATTCATTCACTTGGGGAGGGGGTGGAAAATCCAATGGCAAGTTGAGACCAATAACAGATTGAAAAAATCTCCATTAATAACTTTATGGATACTACCAGTTCTACATTTTCCTACAATAATATCAACACGGTGACTCCTCAGTTAGATAGGAATGATTACATGAGTGTGGTTGACCTGAAATCTGCTTATAGAACTATAAATGTATATGGTCCCCATACAACTATGCAAGGTTTCAGGTGAAGTTTTGGACATGGAGATGAGTACTATGTTAGCAATAGATTAACCTTTGGTTTGAAGTGTGCGCCTTATATATTCAATAGAATATCAGACATCATTGTGGAAGTAGCAAAGTTTCATGGTGTTAAAAGAATTGTTAACTACTTAAGCGCTGGTTCCACAGACCTAAATCGGTCGGATTAGCACTAATCCAACCGATTTTTTCTATACTTTTGATATATTATAAATCGTCGGATTAGGGCTATTCCGACTGATTGTATGGCTGTGGAACCAAGGCTTTAGATGATTTTATAGTCATGGCTGAAAGTTATGAGGATTGTCTCAGCCAAAGAAATCTATTGATGGAATGTATGGAGTACATGGGCTTTGTAGGCTCACAGGAAAAAGTCACTGAACTGGCTCAAGAGTGCAAATTTTTAGGTATTATTATAAATTCTAAAGATGTAGAATTATCTTTACCTAAGGAAAAAGTAGAAAAACTGAAGGGAATCTTATTAGACAGTGTTAATAAGAATTTCATCTCAAAAAAGAATCTGGAGAGAATTGGTGGACTTATGTCATTCTGCTCTCAAGTAGTTAAAGGTGGTAGGACCTTTAATAGAAGGGTTTTTGATTTATGTGCCCGTGCTAAACCTAGGGGTTATATTAGAGTCTCTGATTGTACTAGACAGGACATGCGTTGGTGGTTGGATTTTTGTGATACTTTTAATTGTAAAAATTTAATCCTTAACGACTTGGTAGATACCCTATGTATTCGGATTCATCTGTTAGGGGCTTTGGAGCCTGGATGAGCAGTGATTTTCTGTACGGAGACTGGGCATCATTTGATAAATTTAATCTGGGTGTGGACCATTTTACTGTCCCTCCAATACGTGATGATCTAAAAAACCACCACAGGAATATCAATGTGTATGAATTGTACCCTGTTATGATGGGTTTAAAACGTTGGATTTCTAGTTATAAAAACAGAAGAATCCATTGTATAATGGACAACATGAAAGTTCTAGCCATGATTAATACGGGTAGATCAAAAAATAAACTTTGCATGGAATGGTTGAGAGAAATTTTTTGGTTATTTTTTGAAGATCAACAATGTAGAAATTTATGCAACTTATATTAGGTCAGAGGATAATATTCTGGCTGACCAGTTGTCAAGACTTGCTTATAAAGGTATTCCTAAAAGGTGTATCGCTACTCTACATGATAATAACATGTGCTGTTTTGATTCCAGGGTGGAAGAGGTTGCAAAAAAGAAAAAGGTATCTTTTGGACCAGGGTGTGTCAGAGAATACTAGGAGAACTAGGAAACAACAACTTAAAAAGTATAGAAAGTTTTGTAACAAATTTAATTTGCAAACTTTTCCTTGTTCTCCATCACAGGGTTCAATATATGCAGTGTATTTGTCTGAGTACATGAAGCCATCATCTGTGAATATTACATGTCTGCAGTTTGGTACCAACAATAGTTAAAAGGTTTCATTGATTACAGCAGTAATTTCATGTTGAAAAAGACTTTGGATGGTATCGAGAGATATGATACTTATCCTGCAAGAGAAGTTCATCCTTTGGCTCGTCAAGAAATGCTGAAATTAAGGTCGAATTTAGAGTTATCTAACAGAGCAGATATGAAATCTTGGTTGGCTATATTAACTTGTTTTAGAGGGTGTACTCAGGGTAGGTCATGTGGTAAAATCCCCACACTCTTTGAGTGTAGGCGATGTTGTGTTTAAGGGTGATTATGTTAAGTTACATGTGAGGACTTCTAAAACTGACCAGCTTGGTAAGGGTTCTTTTGATATATTTCTAGCTAGAAATGACAGTTCCAGGCTGTGCCCATATAGAGGTTTACAAAATCTGTGTAGGGGTAGATATAAAAATGACAATCGGTTTAAGTCTAAGGGTAAGACTATGGAGTACCAATATGTCAATTCCAGATTAAAACATCTAGCCCTGCAGTCTGATATTAAAGGTTGCATTTCTTCTCACTCTCTTAGGCACGGAGGTGCCTCAATGTTAAAGGATGCTGGTCTTAGTATAGAGGCTATCAAGAAGAAAGTTAACTGGAAGTCCAATGCTGTGTATGGGTATTTACATAACTATAAAGAAGAATTATTACAATTGGATAGGTTGTGCCAATCTCATTTGCAATGCTGATTGGTATGTGTTTACATGTGTTTGGCGTGTTTATATGTGTTTGGCATGTATGGTGCTGATAGCCCAAAGGTCAGTAACCCACCAAACTCATGTGTTTATGTGTTTAGATCATTCATAATTATATATTTATTATTATATTCATCATATACCATATCACCTATAACATTATATTTATTGTCCATATATTACCGGTATATTATTCCCTCGCAGCGAGATAAGTTAATATACATGTGCTGTTCAGATTGAAGGATTTACACATATTTGTACTACATATTCCCTCGCATAAAACATATATGTGCATGAGCAGGCATAGGATGTTTTTAAGAAGGTTCATGGATAACCCTTTCTGTGTGCCTATTTGATATAACTAAGCTAGCAGGAACAAGGGCATTAGGCCACAACATCTTTCCCACACCCGCCTTGTCTGGAGGTCATTTCTCAATGCCCAATGGACGCACAAAGCGCTACGAAACCTCAATGCTCTTCATAATTTGGTATGACTTTAAGGGTGCAGTCATAGGAGGTTAGAATATAATATAGCCTCCTGAGGTCACTTGTAATGTTGTGTGACTCTAGTTGTACTCTATGTTGTACTATGACATTTATAAAGTTGCAAAGTATCTGTGAAAATATTTTGTCATTGACCTCATCATGGACCTACACATACAGGTCCATGACTTCATCTTCTTTTTGTTTGGTTCACATTGCCTTTGGTAGTCGATCAGAGCGTTTCCTCCCAATATTTGCATTAATGGTGTGATTACCTTCACGATGACAACCTGTCATAAAACAACACTGTTGTGTGGTATGAGCATATTTCATATCAATACATTAAATTGTTCAGGAAAATAACATTTTTATTTAATAAGGGTAAAGTGCTTCCTTAATTTTGAGAAAAAAAAACATACTTCTTGATGGCCTACTCTGCTTCACCCAATTACTGGCAAGCATTGAAATATAATTTAATCAGTTGGGGTGCCAAGAGCAAAGTATCCCCTTTTCATAAAGGGTAAAGCTGTGGAAGCGAAGTAGACTACCTGCTTTATAATTATACGGAATCCAAAGACATGTCATTTTTAAAAAGTAATTACAGATTGATTGTAACAAAGTTCCTTTATTACAACCTTTAAATGTCTTTGAGAAAAGGGTCCTTTCTGATCTTAGTCAAACTAAATTAAATAAGAAATCAAATGAGAAATTTCAGAGCTGTCATGGAATGTAGGCAACTGCAAATTTAGAGTTATCACTTGGGGATGGCTCTGATCTTGAACTGTCCAGGAGCTAATGTGAATCCTGCCTTGCCTATTAATGGGGGTAGGTTGTTCCCATCCACCGGTTGAAATGTGAACTTTTGGATGAAGCAGGCCAGGCTGAGGAAAATCTGATTCTGAGCGACGGACCTACCAATACACTGACGGAGTCCTAAAACTCGAAGAAAGTGTACAAATAAATACAGAGGTTATCAACATTTTGCTAATTGAAATATTCCATAGAGTACCCTCTACACGACACCTTTTCATATAAACTAGACTACTTACCCTTTTATTTATACAAGGCACTTGTTCAAAAGATAGCTTACAATGTATGTTTCAATTTTAGTGTCGCTTAACTATCTGTGGTTTTTCTGTGACTCTGTCCTGTTCAGGGTCGATATGATAATTTGATTTGTATTGAACAATTTCTACATGCTGCATTACTACCCTTTTGAATATGAATCTGTGATGAATCCTTTTAATGCTAATGATTTTCAAAACAAACTTACCTGCACCAAAGGGTAAGAAGCCATCCTTGATGTTCATGAATTTACCATTAGTATCAATGAACCTGTCAGGGTTGAACTGAGTTGGGTTCTTCCAGTACCTCTCAGACATGTGGATATGGTAGATATTAGGCATGACAGTGGCTCCTTTAGGTATGGTGTAACCCTGAATCTGTGTGTCGGCAGTGCAGGTATGAGGTACTGTCATGTAAGCTGTAGAAGAAGGTTCATCTGTGTTACCTGACTTGATTTTCAAAAATGGCAAATGCATAAAATTACAAATGAGTTCAAATAGAAAAAGGAAATTTTAACCTTTCTAGATGGAATAGAAATGAAGAAGTTCAATTATGAAGTCTGGAACCACATACTCAAATATATCTAATTGGAATTTATGCTCACCAACACAAGCATGTCTCAGTATTTCCATGATGAAGGCATGCAGGTAGTTTAGGGATACCCTGTCATTGAGAGATGGCTGTCTTTCATTGCCAACAACCTGATTTGGTACAAAATAGAATCAGATGATACAAAGGTTGTTCTTACATAATGTCATCATATGTCTCAAACACTCTAGCGCTAAAACCAGACAATATGTATGTGTAGTCATGACAGCCCTGATCTCATGGGAAGTTGTTAGCCTGATGCAGTGGCTTTCTTGACATTGAAGGAAACAGTGGCACCTGAGAGTTTGACACTGCCTGAGCTGACCACACCAATTTACACATAACTAGATATTTACGTGCAAACAATCAGACTCATCAGCACATAAATAAGCATATAGATTTCACATCATGGTAGTTAGGACATAACTTAGATATTAACTTCATTTGACATGAGGATTGTAGCAATTGAAGTATTGCTACAATGATATGAATGAGTAAAGTTGTCAATATAAACAAGAGAATGTAAGTACCTAGGCCAAAGAAATGCATATGTCACAAACCTCCTCCATCTCTTTACCCAGCTTTGTCTGTATCTCTGGGTAGTGCAGCATGTAGATCATTGCCCAGCGGGTTGAAGTAGCTGTTGTATCTGTCCCGGCGAAGAACAGGTCCCTTATAACACTCCTTATGTTATCCTCTGTAAGAATTATTAAAGAAAAATGTTGTTTTCATTTTGCAGTCAAAATAAAGCTATACAACTCTGTCACTAAGTTGTTCGATTAGTTTTTTTATAAACATCAGTGAAGCAAAATGTTCTTGTGTAATTATGTGTAAGTTTAATTCTTTATTTTTGTTCATCTTATAAGACAATAACCAGGTCATGAATCAGTAGTTCATGAAATCCTCAACTGATGTTGAATCTGAAAGAATTATATCCAGATATATATAATTCTCAGATAAGCTATCTGAAAACAAGGTCTTTACCTGAAAAGAGTTCATCCTCTTGATTGTGCTCCCCCTGTTTCTCCAAGTACATGTCTATAAAGTCTCTAAGGTTGTTCTTATAAAATGTTGCCTGATGCTCCTCAATCTGATGCTTGATGAATGTGTCTAACACTGCCATATTTTCAATTTGTTTCTTCAACTGTAACATGACGTTCATTACCTCATCGATCATTTAACATAATATTGAGCTGCCTCTCATATTAACTGTGGGATTGACAGCATGTCTATTATTTGCTTTTTACTGGGTTCCAGGTAATTTTCTATGGCACTCTGGACTTCCATAATGTACTGTATAAATAGGCTTATTATATTCAAAACTTTACACTTAGGCCTAGTATATTTACTATTTTTTTAATAATATATTATTTTGCTAAACCACTAAACAATTAAGAATGTGATTGGCATAAATAAAATGTTCAGCTCACTCTCTTAGGTAAGGGGAAGAGCCGCAAGATGGGAATCTGGTCTACCGGTTCAAATAGGCTCCCTAGAGCCATGTTCTCCACTAATTTGTCTACCAGAGACCTGAATTGTTTATCAGAGTACTCAAACCTGAAAGTTAATTGTCAGTCAGCATTATTTACAGAGGAAAAAATACTACCCGATTTCAATCATGACCTAATTCAGTATAGGCTTTTATTGAATAAAAGATTTATATCCTACTTCTATAGAAATAAACACAATTTTGGTAACAACTTCTATGATTCAACAATACACCATCTGGAGGGTGTTTCACCAATTAACTTACGGCCCCCATATGTGACATAAGGCCCTCCATATGTCACATATGGACATTTTCTGTTTCAGTTCTAATTTCCGTATGTAAATAGGCCACATATGGATGTCCGTTTATATGCATACAGAAATTTACCTGTTTCTGTTCAACATCTGGAAATTGAAAATCCCACATAGAGGCCATATATCCTCCTAAATGTGGAGGGGTAGGGTGGTACCCTGTATGTTAAAAATGTGAGGATATGGTTTTTTTCTTGTCTGTATGTCAGGAAAAGCGTATATCTGTTGGGGAGGGTCAGGGTATGTAACAATAGACAGAGTGGTTCCTGGTAATCCAGTGGATGGTAGGTCTTGTCCATTCTCGTGAGCTTTTAGGATGCAGAAGCCACTATGAATTGATTTGGAATGGCACAAAAACGTCCAAAGAAGAGGCATGTGATTTGTAGTTGGAAAAACATACATCCTCCTCCAAAACCTCAGAATTCATTGTCCTACACACCTAATTTACTCAGCTTGGTGCAACTCTCATGAACTCCAGTCTCTGTTCACCCCCCCATAGGCCCTTTATCAAACCTACTTCTTTAACCCCCCCCCCCAAGTCACTCCCGTATGTTTCTACCTTCATATGGTTCCTTTTAAAAGAAAATCTCTGCATACCATGTCACCCCGCATGTGTGACATCATTAAGGGAATTCCCAGGGGGTTTCCTGGAACATAGACTGGGATTTGTACCTTTTTTAAACACCTTTAAAAAAATCCGTATGGGGAAGTCAAGATACGGAAATTCAATATAACATATGGACAGGCCACCTATCTGAAACACCTTTTTAAGTAATAATTTTTAAGGTCTGTATTTGGTCTATTATGACATCATAGAAGCCTGCTCTCTGCCTTAATCACTGTGTCAGGCACCCATTACTCAATATAGTAGAAGACAATGATCACTAAGCCATGTTGAAGTATTTTCTTTCCTTCAAATGTACTGCTTAAAATTGATTGCCTAACTTCTGGAAAATAGAGTAGGCTGGGATCTTCCACAAATTATTGAGTTGATTACTATAACTTGTTTCATTAGATTTTGTAACCATTGTATATCATTCTGGATAGTAGCTGAATGGCTTACAGATTGGAAAATATTAAGAGATTTGGATTTACCTTGAACCAAAGCAGACAGAACAGATGACATTACTGGAAGCTTCAGTCACTAACTGACTTGGGTCAAAAGGCTTTCCGTCATGTTAAGAAATAACCTTGGAATGATATGGTTTATCATTATCAAAGATGATCATTAAGAAGATCTTGTTAAAGGCCAATTGAGTGCCTTTTGATAAATATTGTAAAATTGATAAGTCTGAGCCAGATATATTAATAATTTCTAAAGACACAACGGAAAAGAAAATTGTTCATACCTCAGACACTGCAGTAGCTTCTTCAAGAATCTTGCCCTCCATTGACTTCTTTCCAATGCCCAAATCCCTTAGTGAGGCAAACACTATCTTTCTTAACCCCTTCCATGCATCACCTGCTTGCCAGATAAGACCTGTGAATGAGGAAAACGTATCTCAGTTTACCTTCAGGTTCATTCTCAATTGATTTCACAATCCATCATATCAATAATTTATCAACCAAAATCAAGATGCACCAATACATTATGAGCTCCTAACAAAGGTGTGTTAATGTTGTAAATCTAAGCAGCTAAAGAACAAATTAAATGGT
This sequence comes from Acholoe squamosa, assembly GCA_949317995.1. Taxonomy (NCBI): domain Eukaryota; kingdom Metazoa; phylum Annelida; class Polychaeta; order Phyllodocida; family Polynoidae; genus Acholoe; species Acholoe squamosa. The sequence continues at coordinate 76,793,935 of OX439041.1, read as the reverse complement.
CTGGTAACTTAGTGAGCCAATATATAGATCTTTCCACTCAGGGATATATGTATGGCATGGCTGCTCTTGATGTAGCCATTACAGACAAGGCATTCATTTACAATAAGACTGCTCTTTCCACAACCATCTATGATATAATTTCTGATAAGTAAATATAAATAACACCACATTATTTTGGAATCTACCTTTATCATTGCCAAAGACTAATCGGACGAAGTAAGATTCTGGCCTAGTTGAGAAAGAGTCAGCATTCTTGATGAAGACCTCTTTTACAATTTCATGTGTGTTGAAGATAATGAACTTTGTATTGAATATACTGATAGTAAAGATGTCACCGTACCTGTGAAAATGTACAAAGGGGGTTAATTATGATAATAAGTGATCTCAAAGACAAAGGTCAAGCTTTATGGTAAGTATGGTTGAAAAAATAAATGCTAAGGCCAAATAGAAAAAAAGTTTGTTTCCAGTAACCCGACCGACCCTAGCACTACTTTTTGAGGATTTTTCCTGTACCCTTTCTGTGTTCTTCCCCTCTCTCACAGTTGTCATTTTCCCATCATTATTTTACAATGAAATCAAAGAATTTGATACATCCATTGGTATGTGCCCAAACATTTCCTATGTAAATGTAAAAAAAAAAGATCAAAAATAAAAAAAAAATCCGACCTACCGACCCTACCATTTCAAGTCATGTTACTGGAAAGACACCATTTTTTTTACCTAAGGGCTGTCTTGTCTTGTGCATTTAGGTTGACATTTCCATGTACTAGATTGCAGTAGAATACTGATTGTTCAAATTTTGTATCATAACCAAACCTTGCAAGAAATTGCTTCTAAATATAATGTTCTATGGACAAGGAATATGTAACACAATCTTCATAATCCTTTAATGTTTACCTCAGAGCAGAAATGCATCCTTGTAATTACCTTGCCCAAGCTACATCAATGCACTATTTTAACCCTATAATTTGAAGCTTTTAAAAAAGGATTAAAACTATGCACATCACAATACCCTTTATATCACCTTTGATCAGATTATCTTTTCCCTTAGCTAACTTACTTATTAGCCAGTTCCTGCATGGTGAGGTGAGAGTGTTCAGGTCTTGAAGATAGCTGAGGTATGTTCCCTATAAAGGGATACGGGATAGGACCTGGTGGTAACTTGGGTCCTGTTAGTATCTGTATCAGCTTCTTTGCCAGTAGGATACCGACCAAGGTCCACAACATCGCCAATAAAGTACCAGAGTCCAGAACTGCCATTTTGGTGTATTTGCTAGAAGAGGATTGGAAATGCACATGTAAATATGTGGCCCGGCCTGGGAAAAAGACACATCCTAGGCAATTTTTAGGTCTGCCTTTGATCACCAGGGGGCAGTATGAGTTAAGCACTGAAAAATGTACCAAAAAAGAAGCATTCAGCTCAACATTTGATGGGGGTTCTAGTGCTGTGCTGAGAATTATTCTATTTTCAGTGAAAAGGTTCCATTTATAGACTGCAAAATGAACCTCAGTTGCCATGGAAACATTGAAAATTGGCATATAGTTACGGTAATTGATGGTTACCATGTAAACCACTTTTATTATTCTAAATGTGAATCTTTGCCACAAAATTCACATAAGGAACCCAGAACCTTAAAATTTCCTATAGAACCAATTAATGGTAACAAACACTGATTCCCTTGGTTATCTTTCAACAAAACTGTATTTTCAGCATTAGCAGTATTTATAATTGTCAGTTGTACACACCAACATAGGTTTGACCAGCTACTACACTAGAACCACCTTGGATATTTTGGCCTAAGATATCTCATTTTAAAACCTCTGGAGCTTAATTCAAAAGATCCTGGGATCCCAACCCCAGTGATCTTAGTGTAGGCACATATCATAAGACCGGGCTGGTCTACCCTATGTAATGCAGTGGTTGCAGGTCTGTCCAGAATAGCTAGTCCTGGGATCACTTCACTATTCCATTTCCACCACTAAGATCACTGCGATCTTAGTGAAAGAAATGCATAGTGGTTTCACCAGGGTACAAGAGCACTTACAGGGAACACTCCTGATCGAAAGAGTGAATAGCCTGCTGCATACATAAAGAGGGGAGGGAGGACGTTTGCTGAGTGTCCTTGAGGGCTCTTAGGGCTACTCATGCGTTAAGTGCACTGTAAGGTAATTCTTCCCTTCTCTCTCTTTGTCCTGGGGGGAGGGCACAATGCTTCTAATAGGCAAGCATAAATCATACATTCATAGGAACAACTCTTGAATACTGTATGGGGGTCAACTGCATCCTGTGCTCTTTTGTTAGCCCATATGGGGATGGGGAACAATGGTATAAGCACTCTTGTGAAGAAGAGTGACTCCACAGCTATTCCTTTATTTTGGGACTCTTACCCCTGTGCCTAGTCAGTACTTCTAGGAATAGTGTAGGAGGGCTGAGGCTAAGATTGATGCGATCTTAGTGCTGGCTAGGATATGTGAACCCAGTCAACTCTTAAGATCGCTTAATAGGATAAGGCAGATTTATTCCTAAGATCGCTGGGGTTGTGATCCCAGGATCTTTTGAATTAAGCTCCTGACCTAAACTTAAAAATGCCATTTTCTCCCCGGAGGCATTTTTCTCCTATCCGATCAGATATGTGATTATCCTTCACATAGCACAACAGCGGTTGATACTGGGGCTGATAAGCAGTACTAGTAATATAGGCAACATGTTTGTATTATCATCCACAGATAAGCTGAGACCTCTTCTCCACTCTCATAATAGATTAGAAACAGGTCTGCTTCTGATCTGTACCATACATTAGTAAATGTGGGCCCTTTAAGAATTCGTAAAGCAAAGTTTGTACACAGAGAGATCAGATCACTGGGTCAAAAGCACTGTAACGCATATATGGCTGAGTCGCTCACCTCTAGAAGTTTATCAAGACAAATGTATCCTGCCAATGTGTCTACTGTATGGATCTGTATAAGTTACCTGGCACTCATAATTTTTAAGTAGTCTCTACCCCCAGCTCTCATTCAAGACTGACGCTTATTCAAAATTTAAATTTCAACACCACTTTACCCTGGCACTCATTGATGACTGGCACTTATACAGGCCAATATCTATGCCCCATGAATCCACTTCACATATATATATATATATATATATATATATATATATATATATATATATATGGGTCAGATTTTTGATTTCTACCCAATTGGCATTTTCATGGTTTTACCAGTTTCTATCAGGCCTGGTATAAATCAGCTTAGTCCCAACTTGGCTTTCTTTATGTCATTTGACAGAGGACATGTATACCTTTCAGAAAAGTATAACTTTTTGCACCTGGCATGATTATTTCCTGAGATATGGACTCTCAAAGTTGAAAAACACCCTTTTAAACCACTCTTTTGGTCATTTTTCTAACTTTGGATGCATGCAGGGAGTCCAAAAGTAATGCTATGATCACTATTTAAATTTTATTTTTTCGTTCTGGGTGTTAGTTGAGAAAATAATTCTGGTTGATGGTCAGGTAGGTGGGTTTTGTCAATCCCTGATGCCTTTTAATGGAATAGATCAACGATGTAACGATGGTCACTATTATATTACCTCCTCAATGACCATGGAACCACTGGGAATATATTTCACCTTATACCGCCTTCCTGTAGGGTATGTTTGACTTGTATGGTGTGCCAAAAATTTTGGCTCCACTGCAAATAGTTTTCCCTCCACAGTCATTAATGTACTTTTCACAAATATAAATGTGACCATCGTTACATGTAAATTTCCCCCTCCCATGTCCATAGTTTGGCAAAAATAATTCATTCCGTCTTGGAAACTCAAATGTAGGGCTAAAATGAACAATATTGACCAGGTGTTACGTTGGTAGTTACATCCTTTCCCCCCTATCAGAGGCTACCTAGCCGATCGGTAACGATGGTCACTTTTATTTGCCTAATAGAGGCGGGAAAGTGTTCCACGCTGTACGTTATCCGGCCGGAAGTAGAGCGGAGTGCGACGCATGCGCATCACGCAGAGGGACTTTGTTGACATTTTGATGGCGATTTTGACCATCTACCTCTACAAAACATACGCCAAAATCGAGTTCAAGGTAAGAATTGAAGAAAATCGATGAAATGTTATCATATATGAAGGTCCATGGAACGTTCTGGTGTAAAAATAGTGTATCGAAAACAGTTATTTACGTTAAAAGTGACCGTCGTACGTCGCTTGGCATTGTGTTTTGCCGGCTCCCGCCATTACTATTCGAGTGAGAGGTCAGAAACTAGGTCCATAGCCGACATCACATACTACGGTAACGATGGTCACATTTATTCCTCGGTTCTCTGTACACCCTGTATCCGTTGTCAGATGATTGTAATGCATTTACCAACACATTAATAGGGGAGGGTAGAGATGAATACATGTCATGGTTAAGTTAATTGGGGTATTTTCATTTTTGTCACACTCTACCAACTGCTCATATAAAAAAATACTTGTAATTTTTTGGAAAATTTCTCTTCTGACCCCTCCAAACGTGGGAAATATATTCTACTCCCACTCCTTTTAACCTCTAAAACCTGCCTGTACCTTCTCCTGAACAATTCAGAGCAATGGAAGTAGTAGAATAGTAGTTTAATACATACTAAATCCATTTCTACTGATACCCATATAAATGTGACCATCGTTACCGACGATTAATTATTTTTATTGATTCTTCTTCTATACTTACCCATATCATATCTGTTGTGAATCTACTCCATTTATATGTTATATACCAATGCTAAGTACAATTTTGAGTGGTCTTGGTACAGTCTGCACCCTCCTGGGGCCAGCAATAGCCAGAATTTATAAATGTGACCATCGTTACAAAACCAGTTTTCCTGTCAAAATACACAGTAAGCCTTGGTGCAACCTCTCCATATTTGGACACAAGATGGCCCTATGGTACTGACATCCCATGGAATAGTCATTTATTTAATACCAGATACTTCATTTCCAACTTGGTAATAGGGTGGAGTTAATTCAACATTTTCACTTATAACATGTACATGGTTTAGTGTTATATCAAAAATAAAAGTGACCGTCGTTACAAAAGTTTGTGTGACCATCGTTACATGTCGAAAAACAATATTATATCAATTTCATGTGTTGATTCATTTCTATTTCATTTGCAGTATGGGGAGAAAGAAGCTGCCAGATGGGCAGGCTTTGACACCCGCGCAGCGCAAAGCAGCAAGCCGAGCCAAGAAACGTGCTCAGCTGGGAGATACCGCCTTCAAGGCTGAACGCGCGGCAGAGAGCCAGACTCAGCGAGACCGCCTCAGGGCATCTGGAGACCATGACAAGATGGACACTATAAGGGAGCAAACCAGGGTTCGGGTTGCAAACCTAAGGGAGAGGGACAAGACCGGTGAGCCAGCACCCCAGGCCCCTCCACCTCCCGCAGCACCTCCCGTACCTCGCACACCTCGCACTCCTGCCACACCTGCAGCTGGCAATGCTGCCGCTGCACGTAGGACTACACCTAGAGCTGGCAATGCTGCTGCTACACCTAGGACTACACCTACAGGACGTACTGGCCGCTCGGCTTTACCAGTACTCCTGTTCTCCAACAAGAATAAACGCCGCTCCCGGAGGAGGACCTCTGACTTGGGTCATCAACCGAATGCAGAGGAGACAGATGTGCCAACTCAACAGCCTATTCAACCTCATGACCAACAAACTGACCGGGAGGCCGATGTGGTAACCCAGCAGGAGGAACCTCAGCTACCTAATGACCAAGAGGCACATGCCTCTGACTCTGACAGTGACGGGGAGAAGAGAAGGCAAGCTGATCTGAGACGTCGTCTGGCGATTGCTGATATTTCAAATGTAAGCATGTTATTATAAAGTAATCTCTTCATAGTACTTTAACTTTATAATTCATTCCAGTTAATTATACAATGTGCTTACAAAATGTTTGAAACCTAGAACTATACATTGCACAATCTGACATAATTTTCCTCAATAAATGTATTCAACTGATGAATAGAAATTATATTGTGCATTCCTTTTTGCAGCCCAAGAAACAAAAGAGGGCAGGTTCTTCATCTTCCTCCAGTCACAGTGGCTCTACACACCCACCCAAAAAGCGCAGGAAGCAGCTCGCAACATCGTCGGGGACAAGCCCACAAGATCCGATGGTTCTGTCTTCCGACAGTGCCGATGACAAGGAGGAAGGTAAAGGGTCCGGGAGAAGCGCCGCCGACCCGATGCTGCTGTCATCGGACAGCGGGGAGGAGCGGGCCCCCAAGCGTCCTCGCAGAGAAGCAGCTGCTAAGGCCAAACCCAGTACCAGGCAGTCGCCGCGCATCAAGGGCGATGATCCCATTACCCCGCAGATGGCCAAGGACCTTCGGTGAGTATTTAGAACATATTCCCCCCTTTAACATTATTTGAATGACCCATAGCATTTGTTAAATAACAAACACATACATTGTATATAAACTTGTTTGATTGATGTTTAATTATTCTTACTTTTGAATGATGATTTACAGTGATGTGGCTCTTCGTTCCGCCCGCAACATGCTCAGCAAAAAATGAGTGTGACAAATGTAATTGTATAGTAGTGGTAAAATAGTTCCTAGTTGGGTTGCTGCTTAATTGCTTCTTTCCTTGGTTGTCTGGTTACTTTAGTTACTAGGTGCTTACTTTAATGTTTACTTTAAAGTTTCTGGTTATGGTTACTTGAATTCTCCTTTTTGAATTTGATCTAACTCTGAAATTTACATTCTGGTGAATCAAATTTGCAGTTTTACTACAAATGTTACATTGGTTCTAATCCCTATCAACCTCTCCTTTACAGTCCCGAAGCTGGTCCACACACCCCGAGGAAGAACCGGCTGCGTTACAAGAACCGGTTACTCAACGCCAAGTTAGCAACCCTCAAACAGCAGGTAGCTGACTTAAGTGTTGGAGTGCCAGACGAACCTGCTGAACCTCCTGAAGCGCCTGAGGGTGCACCTGAACATCCACCAGCAGTACTTCCAGCTGATGAAGTAACAGTGAAGGCCTACAAACTGTTGACGGAGGGATTCAAAAGCCTTCCACTCCGTGCACGGGTTAAGGCCTTCAAACAGCTGGGTAAGGTGGATGATCTCAAGCAGCAACGCTTGGCATCTAAATTAGCAGAAGACCTTGCTATCACCCGCAAGTCTCTAACATCACCACCTCCCAATCCACGCAAAAACTCTGCCTATGATACTGAACGTCGGCAGCGAGTGTTGGAGTTCCTCCTCGACCCTGAGAACTCAACAAAGCTTGCCGGCAAAAAACAGACCCGGACAATAAAAGGAGTGAAGCACCAAACCGTCGTCCTCAATGAGTTCCTGTACGTGCTTCGTGAGCGGTACAATGAGATGAACCCGACGCACACCTGCTCTTTGGCCTTCTTCAATTGTGTGCGTCGTGCTAACAGGTACATTGTACCTGTATCGTTCACTAGCACCTCGGAATGCCTTTGCCAAAAACATCAAAACTTTGCGCTGAGGCTCCGTGCGGTCGGTATCAAACAACTGCCTGATACCGTCGTACGTGCGAGTACCGCGGATGAGTTCAAACTGAAGTTGAACACCATGGTTGTACAGGAAGATGTTGTATGCGAGACATGGAAGCTAATCGATGTTCCGATCGGGCCCCCAAAGGATAAGAAGTTCACGAAGAAACTCCGCCTTGTTCCCAAAACCAAAACAAAGAAAAAGTTCATCGCGGACATGGTGGAGGAGTTTTCGACGATCCTCGATCATTCTGAGAGGGCCCGAACGCAGCATCGAGTAGTGCGGGAGCTACGTGCGACTATGTCATTCGAAGAGTGTTCCATCCAAATGGATTTCGCCGAAAATTGGATGGTCACTTACCCCGAGAGCCCGCAGAGTACTTACTATGTTAAGGAGCCTGTGACACTGCATCCAGTGGTGATCCACTACAGGGAGCAGGACACAGGTGAAACTAAGCACCGCTCGCTGGCATTGGTGACGGATGACAGAAAGCACGATGCAGGTGCCATCCTTGCCTTCCTTCAGGCCATAGTTCGGTTCATTGAGAGGAACCTACCTGGGAGGGTTGGGATGCTGCACTATGTTTCGGACTCTCCGAGCTCCCAATATCGAAACATATCGATATTCTCGATCTTGTGTCGACATGAGGAGCTGCTCAAGAAGTACAGGGCAACCTGGACATACTTCGAGAGTGGCCACGGGAAGGGTCCGTGTGACGGAATTGGTGCCGCTGCCAAGCGAAACGCCGACTGGGCTGTGCAGCGTCAATACAAGATCAAGGACGCAGCAGACTTTGCTCGCATCGGGAACAACCCGAACAACCTCGTCAACAGGGACCAGCCCAACAAGGTGTACTATGAGTGCATTCCCCTGGAAGACGTCGCCCTTGCCCGTAAGACCGTTAATCAAGTGAAAGCTGATGATAGCTTGTACGGTACACTGGGGGTGCACGCTGCAGTTCCAGTTCAGAAAGGGCGTTCCTTGGCTGTCCGTGAAACATCCTGCTTCAAGGAGTGTTGCTGGAAGGACTGTGAATCGCAGCGTGGGTGTTCGGGTTGGAAGGTGCATGAGCTAAAGTTCCCCAAGAAGAAGCCTGCTGCCGACGCTGCACGAGCAACTCGCTCACAGAATCCCCCCGTTGTAGCGCAGGCAGAGCAAACGGAGCACGCTGCACGGGACGAACCAACGGAGCCGACTGCTGCCGACAACCCCGTAGTAGCGCAGGAGGAGCTACCGGAGCGCGCTGCACGGGATGAAGCACCTGTAAGTCCTGGTGTAGCGCAGGAGGAGCTACCGGAGCGCGCTGCACAGGCTGCCGACCTCCCTGTACCAGGTCCTAATGTCGCACCACTTGACCCCCCACAGCCTTTGATCCGAAAGCTGTCCCGCTATGCCAATGGATCTTATGTGGCATGTGTGTACGACAATGAAGTGTTCATGGGACAGGTGCTGCAAAGGGAGGAAAAGCAGTACGAGGTGCGCTTTCTCAACTGCAAACAGGACTCAAATGAATTTGTTTGGCCGAGGATAAAGGACGAGCTGTGGATGCGGGACTGGGAGATCCTGGGTAAAATTAACCCTCCCAAGGCATTGGGCACAACTAAGCGGAAGCAGAACTCGGTCCGGATACCACAAAAAACCCTAGATGCCATAGAAGAGGCCTTCAACAGATATAAATAGCTTTAACGGTAACGATGGTCACTTTTATTTTATGTATAGTTGATACAGTATAACAGACTCTGATGTGTATGTCAGGGATATTTTATATTTAATTTACATGCTAGACATCGTTGGGCATTGAATAGAGGTGTATAGAGTGTGGTAATTATATTTTGTCCTGGTCCAACGTCCTTCCGAACTTGCAAAAAGTGGTAAAAAAACTAGCATTTCCGCGTTTCAACGCATGGTGCTCAACCTTTCAGGGTTCAAATTATGTAAATATGTGGTTAAATCAGTTTTCCAACCTGTTTACTATAAATGTGGTGGGTGTAAAGGTGTTATGGCGAGGGAAAATGGTTATATCCATGCTATTACTATGTCATATACATCGTGTAACGATGGTCACATTTATGCACTGAAAGGTATACTTTGGGTAGTGTCTAGTAGAAGGCCTACCATGGAATATATAGTGATCGCATGGTATCTGTTGATGTTTATGATGTTCATAGACTACTTTGGGCATTGAATAGAGGTATATAGAGTGTGGTAATTATATTTTGTCCTGGTCCAACGTCCGTCCGAACTTGCAAAAAGTGGTGAAAAATCCAGCATTTCCGCGTTTCAACGCATGGTGCTCACCCTTTCGGGGTTCAAAGTATGTAAATATCTGGTTAAATCAGTTTCCCAACCTGTTTACTACAAATGTTGTGAGTGTAAAGGTCTTATGACAAGGGAAAATGTTTATATCCATGCTATTACTATGTCATATACATCGTGTAACGATGGTCACATTTATGCACTGAAAGGTATACTTTGGGTAGTGTCTAGTAGAAGGCCTACCATGGAAAATAGAGTGATCGCATGGTATCTGTTGATGTTTATGCTGTTCATAGACTACTTTGGGCATTGAATAGAGGTATATAGAGTGTGGTAATTATATTTTGTCCTGGTCCAATGTCCGTCCGAACTTGCAAAAAGTGGTGAAAAATCCAGCATTTCCGCGTTTCAACGCATGGTGCTCAACCTTTCGGGGTTCAAAGTATGTAAATATCTGGTTTAATCAGTTTTCCAACCTGTTTACTACAAATGTTGTGAGTGTAAAGGTCTTATGACAAGGGAAAATGGTTATATCCATGCTATTACTATGTCATATACATCGTGTAACGATGGTCACATTTATGCACTGAAAGGTATACTTTGGGTAGTGTCTAGTAGAAGGCCTACCATGGAAAATAGAGTGATCGCATGGTATCTGTTGATGTTTATGCTGTTCATAGACTACTTTGGGCATTGAATAGAGGTATATAGAGTGTGGTAATTATATTTTGTCCTGGTCCAATGTCCGTCCGAACTTGCAAAAAGTGGTGAAAAATCCAGCATTTCCGCGTTTCAACGCATGGTGCTCACCCTTTCGGGGTTCAAAGTATGTAAATATCTGGTTAAATCAGTTTTCCAACCTGTTTACTATAAATGTGGTGGGTGTAAAGGTGTTATGGCGAGGGAAAATGGTTATATCCATGCTATTACTATGTCATATACATTGTGTAACGATGGTCACATCTATACGTGATGAATGAGTAAAGTTAGGGGGGCAACAGAGGAGATATACTGTACAATAAGTGTACAATTGCACTTGATTTACATAGTACAAACCCTAAATATAATTCAGAGTGATATTCAGGCGAATAGAAGGTATTTTAGTGTTGTTATAGAAAAGTGCACAAAGGTTGGGATGAAATCAACAAATTTTCAAAATTTCAAAAATTTGAGATCATCCATAGATTTAGAAGTTTTTGAGAGAGGATATTTCTTTTTGGCATGTACATTGGTAACTATTGTAAGTATAAGCATACCAAATTTAAGGGTGATATGAGCATTTTCAGCTGGTCTGCTATGGACATAGATTATAAATGTGACCATCGTTACACGAAAAGAGATGATTTTCATTGATGGCTTACCAAAACTGACACTTTAGGAGTACAACTTTGGAATCATGTTTTTTGGGGGCCCAAGATGTTGGTCTTCCAATATAATAAAGTGCATTTCATTGATATTAAATTTTACGTGTTTGGACTAAAGTGGGTAGAAATCAAAAATCTGACCCATATATATATATATATATATATATATATGACTGATAATCATGAATCGTCGTTAACTGGCCTGTTCTTGTTCTCCCTTCAACAAAAACTTGAAATAAAGTAATATAAGTGTCTGTATCATTTATTCTATTCGGGATGGGATAGAGCTACAAGGGGTATATAGGTTTTGCCTATCTACGAGGCATATTTAGGGAGCTAGAGGGCTAAAACTGCCCAAAATGAGGGCTTTTTCAAACAAAAACAAAAAAATCTCAAGTGCAACTTTCAAATAATAAAAAAATGCTTGGGCATAGGTTCCTTTTTTGGTTTTGGTATTTCCCCTAGAGCACAGGGAAATCTTTAGGACCAAATAGAAATATGTGGCCACTGTACTTTTTATCACTGAAGGTACATGGGCAGTTCTACACTAGACCCTAGAGAGACCCTAACATAGCAATCATGTTCTACTATTGCAATAGCACAGAGATGAAATAGATATACCATGTAGAGCCTTAAAACGTCCCTAGATGCATGAAAAAAAAATTGGAAGTCTAGCTCCTATATCTTGGCCTGGGTACTCCATCCAGTTTGGGTTACAGAGTTGGGGTAGTTTTGTGTTAGACCCTAGAGAGACCCTTAATCACTGTTTATGTCAGTCTGGACCAAGTGTATAATATATTTAACTATAATCTCTTACATGTTAATTGACCTTTATATCAAAGTATCCTGGCCTGTTAGTATCAACCATCTACTCCATTAAGGCTTAGAGCAATGGTACAACAATTGGACCCTAGAGAGACCCTAGACCCTAGAGAGACCCTAGACCCGAGAGAGACCCTAGACCCTAGAGAGCCCATAGAGACTGCCACCAGTGTATAACATATCTAATTATAATATCTTATATGACAATGGACCTTTATGAGAGTAACTTAGCCTGTTAATATCAACATCTTACTCTATTAAGGATTAGATCTATGGTACAATCACTAGCGATTGTACCCTAGAGAGACCCTCAACTTTGGTCCCATGCTGTGGATTTAAAAATGATATTTAAGCTACCCACATATATGGACTGTAAGGCCCAACACCTGTACTATATGTACCCTAAAACTATTAGGATGGTCCAAAATATTTTTTAGACCCCCCTGGCAGCCCAGATAACGACAATTCATGATCATTGGTCATCGACGCTCTCGACGTCGCCCACGAGGACCACAAAGGTACATCGAGGATGACTCGGGACCACCACATACTTATAACCTACCCTGTCAGCCAGCCCATGTAAATGAACAGTAGAATGCTTCTTATTCTACTACACAGTATTAATGACATTGGATAGGCATGAATGTACATACTAGATGTCCATTGTACTGAAACTACTGGTGGTTCTACTGCCTACTTGCAGGGGTAGTTATAGCCGATTTATAATTGGGGCTGAGAGTGTAACATATATATATATATATATATATATATATATATATATATATATATATATATATATATATCCTTTGCACCACCCTCCTGGGCGTGCCCAACTGCAGGTCAACATGTCTACGGTATGGGTCCTGGACGTGCCTATAATCATCTGCTTCTCACATCTCAGCTTTTAAGAGTTAAGAAAAAATATATTTTACATGAACGCACTCCTAAATATATACTATAAAACAACATAACTTTTACGTGATTTATTTATTCCTATCTTGACTCATAGGAAGGTATTCCTATAAGTTATATTTCCCACTCTGGAGGCGCATGTGGTGCTCATTTCATGACTCAGACCTTAAAGCATTGCACACATACTGGTATTGTTACAAGAGTAACACATTCAGCAGAGATTTGAAGAAATACACTTACTCAGCAGACATTTCTTCAGTGTAGCTGGTCCATGGAGGGCAGTCCCCCAAAAGGTTCTGCAGACCTTGGATTTGGAGTTACCTCAGGTTTAGTTGGGCATCTGGTGGGTGTTGCAGTAGGGAAAAAGGTATAGTTTTGCCTAAAAAGTACCTCACCTCACTTTGAGTCCAGAGCTCTTTTTTTTTTGTGTTGCACAGAAGTGCTCATGTCAGTCACGTACCTTTCAATGAAGATGATAGCTACTCAAAACATTAACACTAGAAATAAAGTCACACAGTAAGGTACCTGCCTGTGCAATACACACATTTTTGAAACAAGGAAAGTGGCTTTTCAGTATAATGTGGAGATTACAAGTTGAGTGGTGAAGCAGAATGTGACTTCTTAAAATAAGAGCGTAACTAGTAAGTGCTCTCTTTAGCTTCTGTGCAACAGCCTCCAGAATCTATGTATAGGTTCCACTGCAGGGGTCTGTTTCTCAAAACTGACAAGCTCCAGAAGAGCCATACAGTATTTGTCCTAATTATAAGGAAATAACTGTGAATGAATCAAAACAATTATTAGATATTTGAGTGACATGTGGTAGGGGCAAAACCATGAAAGCAAATAATATCCAGACCACGCTGTTCTTTTATTAGCAATTAAATTGATTTTTTATTAGGCAAGAAATCCACAACGATTGTTTTTTTTTTCAATATCCGCCATAAGTTGTGTACAAATGAGATCTCCATTATTCACTCCCCGTCAAGATCCAGTACTAGACATACCAATCGATGCAGTTTTGACTATCAGCTATAGCATGTTCTTTATTTCACAGAGCAAAGCCACACTGGTGCTATTTGTCATGTTTTTTTATTACTTTTTTTTATATTGCAGTTTACTTCTTACTTCAATTACAGGTTGAAATAACTTATTTGTAAGCGATAGATTGCACTGCAAAATGTGCATACGATCTATAGCCATCTTTCCCCCTTATGTTTCCCTTACTCTCTTCCATTATTAGCACAAGCTGAAGCAAATTCTCAATATCTTAGAAAGTTATTCATGAACAACTATTGGTGTCTACACCAATGCCTGAATGATCACAATAAGGTGCATGTTGGTTACTTAGCTCATGATTATTATCAAGTTATGAAACGCTCCCAAGATAGGTAGATTCCATATCGGCTAAAGATATGATTGTTGCTTAACAACAAACTAGCCATGCAGTCAGGGGGCATTCACATGCTGGTCCACTTACAGGTCAAACAGTAATAAAGTTATTTATTGCCAGCCTGGGGCGGGGGTGGCCTGTTTTTCTTTTTGTTTTCTATTGTGTTTTCTTTAATGCTAGCATTTCTTTTTCACAACCCCCTGCAAAAAAGAAAACAGATTTTGCAAAATGACGAAGGTTAATAGGTTCTTTTTTTTGAGAAGTGACAATGCTTATTTGGGATAGCCCCAGCCATGTAGTATAATGTGAAAGACACAATTTCATTTTCTGGTGGACATTGCAATCACAGCTGTATACATGAAGTAGTGGTCCTGCTCATGAGATATATAACTATTGCCAGTCCAGATGAAAAGGCCAGTCCAGATTGTCAGGGCAGAATACCTCTAGACTATCTTTGTCATGGAAGAAATAATAAGGTGTCACCACCCTGAACCATTTCCGGGTTTACTGGCCAAATAGCCGCTGTAACCAAAGCTGGTCAAACTGTCTGACAATGGTCCCCATCAGTCGGGAACACGATCGGGATCATTATCGGGCTGACAAAAATTATCAGCCCGATAATGTAAAACCCATAATCACATACCAAAACATACCCAATTGTTTACTCTTTCACTGCAAGTTGGTTGGAAGATAAAAAAATATATTCGGCCTTGTCTTTGCATACTGTGATATAAACATGTGTCATAGGGGGTGAGCAGCCTTATCCGTCCCTGGAGATAAGAGGAGGGTCAGCCGTCACTAAGCAAGGTGCAATTAAGGTACATGTTTACCGTAATAGTAGCCTAGGCATATATATATATATATATATATATATATATATATATATATATATATATATATATAGCTCATTCCAAGAAATCTTGTACATCGGGTTCCTTGGGCATATAAAAGTAAGGGAAACACTTCTACACCACCAATAATATTTTCATTCCTTAGTGGGGGGACATAGGTAAGATTTCCATATGGTCTGGGTGGGTCTTGGGGCATTATTTATTTTGTATAAGCATTTAATTATGGATTTGCACAGGGGGACTATACTGACAGGGGGTCATCTAACCTGGTTAGGGAATACCACCAGTCTTTTTTATTATATTCAATCAACCATAGGGGGTATCATCCATAGAAAATTGTTTGATGTACTCCGGGAATTACCCATACCAGGTACAGGTAAGTGATTTTCAATGCACACGACAATCAATATAGTCCCCGTGCATTTTGCCTGAATATAGAACAAAATAAGTCAAATACATACAATTTCCATAGTCTATGCCCAATTTTTGGGTATATATGCGTCATGCCTGAAAAAGAATTCAGGCCAAATTCCTTTTGGTTTGGCTATATGGGGGGTAAAATCGTAACTATACTGTCAATGTCTCGTTACATGTCATGAAGTGAGGTAACAGGAGTCCAGACAATTCAGTTGATGATCCAGCTTTATTGTAAGATTGGCATGATGAGTAACTGATACAGTGTACAATATAGTACTCGCCAGTCTGACCAAGCTATATCCTAAGCCAAGGCACCTGAGTGTCGTAGGGTCTAGGTTGGAGAAGAATAAGATGCTGAGGCTTGATCCTGACTAGGTTATATAGTCAGGAGCAAGCCCAGATGACGTCGTGTCTATTTCTGTACTTTCTATTTTTAGTATAGGGAGCGACTCAAATATGCTGAGTCGGTGGTTCTGCTCAGTCCCAATCTGTGGTAGGAGGGGTGAGCTGCTCCTATTGGCTAGGTGAATCTAAAAATAGTTGAGTTCTCCAGTGGGGGATCCACAGGAGGGAGCCTGGGGATTTCCCACTGGAGGAGGGCAGGTGTGAACTCTTCACCCTGCCAAGCTAAAAATAGGTTGACCTTGGTTTGAACTAGGGGGTAGCTTGGCCAGTTTGGTTTGAGTATGTCGTTCATAATTATAATACATAGAATAGTCCATTGACATATCCCCACATTCCCACTCATCTCTGCATGAGGTTAAAGGGAGTATAATTATAAGGAATGAGAGTCTATATCAAGTCCATTGACATGCTCAAGTATAAGATGTGAAATAGGGGGCTGAAAAGATGTTCAGCGCTGGGTAAAGATTGATATTACCAAGTTTCTTGTGAAAAGGGGGTACAATATTTGGTTCTACCGGTAGTAGTTGGTACAAAACATAGGAGCTTGGATAACAACTGATATTTTTCTTAGCTAAAACTACTTGAACTTGCATCCTCTCAATTGAGGCAAACTCTGTGAACTAATTCAAAATAATCTGGCTTGAACACTACAAGAATAGATGCTAAGGGTACTAAGACTGCTCTGGCTGAGCAGGGTAGTAGGGGCATGACTAGGTCTGTCTTGTTCATCATACATTGTCAAAATACATTTTCTATATCCAGTATAAAAATATACGGTATAAAATTACAAATACATCAGCGGTATAAAAGCACAGATTGTTTAAAGGAGGTTTTAAATAAGGTGAAAATATGTACATGCTGTCCTTACATACAAGGTTTTAACAAATAAGTTAATGATTGAGCTGGGCAGTAGTGGTATCACTGCTAAGCTACATATATGGGCGAGGTGACGATCATCAGTGACATACAGTAAGATGTGACCGAAGATCTCTTTTGGACTAGCTTGTACATAAAATAATTGAAAACACAAACTTGCATGCAAGGAGAAACTGTTCACCCAGAGCCGAGAGGTTGGTGAAAATGTGAAATTTCTAAAAAAAAAAAAATTTTGGATTTTTGGAAAAGGGGGCATCTGGCCCGAGGTAGTTGTCACTTGTTACTTTTGGGGTTGAAAGGCTTGCCGAGGTGGCATTCTATAGAATTTTAGTAGTGGAAATTGCAGGCTCTGGATGTTCAACTTCTTGAGACAATAAATATTTCAAAACATTTTTCACACATGGTTTTCTACTGAGGCTAAAACCCATAAATACAATGACATGGTTGGGCTTGAAAAGAGGGATGGGGGCTCTGTGGCACCTGAAAGCTAGGGTTGATCTGCCAGCCAGGTCAACTCTAAGCTTACACAGAGTTTTTACAAGTAAATGTATGGTGGTTTATTGGTTAAGATGGTACAATATGAGTTTGGTTTTATTTTTACAATCGTGGAGAAATCGTGTAAACCTTGCAGATCGAATTAAAGGTCACATACAAATGAAAGCGGTACTGTGGTTCTTGGGGGGGGGGGGGCGTTTTAAATTGTGTCCCTACAATCGATAAATATGGAAAGGAAGGTAAGAATAACACTGATTTGTAATTGAAATCGGAGGGGTTTACATGATTTTCTGAATATTAATGTTTCCATGGTTTACTGTCTCCAGCACTGACACTGGAGGGGGGTAGGTTAGGGTGGGGTCTGGGGGTTCTTATGTAGAATCTGCCTCTTGCCCACTTTCTTCTGAGCGCCGCTCTTTTTATGGGAGTGCTGGGGTCTAAATCTATGTCTCTAAAATCTTCTTCCACCGAGGCCAGGTTCCCTGGTTCGGCAGAAGTAGAGGTTGAAGAATCAGAGTCTTCAGACTCGGAGCTATTGTCATTTTTGTTGTCCTGTTGATCTAGGTTTGAGGTGCTATTGGTGAAGGTGGTGGTGGTGTAGTGTCTCTGGGATACTAGGGGTCTGAACTTGATGCCTGTGTAGGAGCAGGGGCAGACAAAACCCTCAGGGGTGCTGGAGCACAGTCTGCATCCTGCTATTAGGCATTTTGGCCTTGCTGGGGTGCGGGGGTTGCTCCTCCAGTTGTAGCGGGCCTCTGGGATGGGGGTGTCGGCCCTTCTGCTGCGTGTATTTCCGCCATTAGGGTTCGTTCCTCCTGAGTATTGAGGGTAACTGGTTTCCTGACCTGGGTATTTTTCGGCTGAGGAGGTTTCTGGTCTTTCAGGGCCGGCTTCGTCGGTGTTGGACTGGTCCCAGTCATCTCGCGTTGACCTGTTCAGAAAACAACATAGAGCCGAGAAAACAAAGCATTAGAGACCGTGTCAGGGTTGTATGGTTCACAATCAGGTCCGCAATAATACTAAGATTAACCCATGGTGCTAAATTTTAGTCAAGTCGACACTTAGGAGTACCATACAGAAGCAAAGGTTTTGGTTTGGAGCTAGGCGGGAGGCCGTATCCAAGGACTCTATGTTAATTTCAATGCTACACACCTGGCGGCACCAGCGGACGGTCGCTGGGCCGTACGCTGCTCCGTCTCGGATTTTAGTTCGGAAAAATAACACCGAGAGGCGCCACTGCGCCAGCGTCTGTACAGCGTTTGGTTAATGTATGGGATTTACGTTAAGGCCTATGAGTTTACGGTAAATGAGAGATGTAGACTTGCACCAACCCTTCAGGGTTGGGACGGGGGCTGGGGAGGTTTGCTTCGTATTTTGGGTTGGGGGGGGTTTGGTTTGGGTTCAAGAATTTTGCAAAACGGCTGGAAAGGTTTGGATTTTTGAGGTTCGAAAATTGGGCCGAAAAATGAGCTTAAGGTTCCCGCGGCTAGGCCTAGTATAAAAGGGGAGGACGGCGTTTTAGGCGTTTAGAAGACGCTGCCTAAGGCTTGTTGAAAGGTTGTTGTGCCTGTGGAGAATTTTTAGAGGATTTTACGCTCGGCCTGATCAAGGAGAACGGAGGATGGAGGTTACCTTCTCTATGTGCGTTTTGGAGAGTGGGGCCGTGTGCCTCCGGGTGCGGCTCGTTGAGCCTGTGAGGTAAGTTGTCATCAATTTAGGTGACCCGATTTGCTAAAACAATTTCTGTCAAGATTATTATATTTTCCATATTTCCCTAAAAAAGGCCCTACTGGTTTTTATTCAGGGTTCGTACCATCTACGTGGTGATCGGATGGGTGCCGTACCTTTGCCGTCCCCGCCGGGGACCAGGTGAGGGGCCCGCCGGTGGATCAAGTGGGCCCTGTAGCGTGTGGATGTAGATGGGTGGCCCGGTTCAGATGGAGGCGGAGGAGGTGGGTGGTATTATAGTGTTTTAAAAGTAAAGGAAAGAAAAAAAAAGAATTTTTCGGTTTAGCTGAATTTCTCGTTTGCTGTACGAATTTTACAGGCCAGGTTTTTTTGTTTGTTTTTGATTCAGGGTGGACTATTGCTTGGGCATCTTCTAAGGATGTAGATGAGGAGTGAGAGAAAAGGACTAGATCCAGAAGGTGGCAAGGCCTAATGCGCTATGTGATTGACTGTGATTTCCCTGTGATTTATTATTGTGATTACGGCATCAACAGCCAGAAGGGCTCGGATCAACCTGTGATAAGTGACTTTGATAATATGCTTGATTCCTCGTGATTTTAATGTGATTGGCGCCAGAGAACCTGATTAATTTGTGATATTTGCTAATAATATAGAAAGTCCACCACCAGTTTAGAGTTTTGTTATGGATTTTGGGGCTTGTAAATTGGGTGCCGGTGTTATCTGACTTAGATTGGCATAGTGATCGGGGAGTGGAAAGTCGGGGTATGTTGCAAGTCTACTGTAATATAAACACGTGCATATGTTATTGTATTGGCGTGCACACCACGTGTGGACGTTTATTTGGTTATGCATATTGTCATGTGAGCGTGATCACGTGCGAAAAATTTGCATTTGGTGACTGGTTTCGGTACTGGGGACGCTCGGCGACGTCATGACGCTGCGTTTGGCGCGAAAATGCCCAGACGCAGCGTCAGCACTTGACGTCTGTGATCAGCTATACAAATTCAAAACTGGGTCAGTAGGGCTGCTATTGTATAGGTATGTGGCGGTATGTTTGTTTTAATGGGGCTATGTTTGTTATGCTGATAAGACTGACGGGTATGGGATGGGAGTCTGGGATTAGATGAGGCTTGGCTCGGCATCGCCGGGCTGGGTTGTCTGTGGGGTAGGGGGGGGGGGTGGGGTATCCCCACATAGGATGTGTTATCCTGTGTGTGGCTATCCGGTCTTGTGCTGTGGTATGGTTGGTCGGTTCCATTATATGAGAAAATAGGGGTGGCCGGTGGCTGTAGAGCAATTTTGGCTACGAAGACATGTGGGTATCCCCACATAAATCAAGACACGGACCTTAAGGATTTTGAACGGAAAAATAAACATACCGATTTCTGGTGGGAATTTGGTAGATATATCCTCCAGGGTGGGGTCGAACACGTACATGTCCTTAGGGGGTTGGTAGTCCTTTGGTGTGAATTTAGTTAGCTCCACCTGGCCGCTGGGATTTTGGGTGCCCCTGGGCCTGGGGCTGGGGCTGCTGGGGGCCTGGATCCTGGGGATTTCTGGGATGTTGGTGTCTTCGATTGTCTCATATCCTGGGGTCAGCTGGAAATCTGGCTGGGTCTTGGATTTGATGACCAGGGTCATAACATGTGGCTTCCCATTTAGGATCCTGTAGAGGGGTAGTCTCCAGAAAAGGGGGCAGCGAGGGTATCTCTCGAGCTGCACCACTCTTAATTGAGCGCCAATTATGAAGCTGACCTTGGCCTTCCAGTTGAGATCCAGGTGGCGGCCAAAGGGCATAGTGAGGCGGGGCTTTCCAATTTTAGGGGCCTTAATGAAGGGTGGCCATAGGTTGGAGCCGAAAATCATGGTTCCCACAACAAACTCGTATGTTCTGCCCTGGGAGTGGATGCGGAGGACAAACTGGGGCAAGCCATCGGATTCGTCTTGCCTACAGTGTGGCCAGTGTCTGCAGCATCTGGAGATGAAGAGGCGGGCCAGGTACAAGATGATCAGGACGGAGCCGATTGCCCACATCACATCGTAGCGTCCAGGAGTCTGGATAAATTCCAGGCTTTGCTCCACGGGCTGTTGTGTGGGTGTCGAGGGCCAGTTGTTGTTGGCCTTGTTGATCAGATCCTTAAGATTCTGCCAAGTCGCTGCATCCGCCATTCTGGGTGTGTTGAGTGCTAGATGGACTGTCACCAACTGAGCCAGGCTTGACACGCGCATCTGGATCTGGCATGTCATTGCACAACAGAGGATGGCAATCAGAGGGGTCACTAAGTGGAACCAGATCGAATATTCCAAATGGTAACCAAGGTGTGTTAGTGAGCTTGCTGACAGGAGAGAAGACTCATCTGACAGACCTTTGGCTGCTCGTCTGAGGGTGAGTACGCTTTTAATTAAGGGTACTATTTTTTGGTTGTGTAAGGATTTGAGACGCTGGAAGTTAGGTAGTTCCAGGGACCGTGGCACGGTTGTCATGGTAACGCCTGATATGTTAGCTGGAGGTGAACCAAAATGTCGCCATAGTGGTAAGTTTATGGGGCTCATGGCTATGGGTTCCAGTGTTATATTTTGTACGCAGGTTATATTTGAATTGATCATAACCATGCCTGCGTTCTTAATAGAGCATAGGCATGGTACTGACATGACTGAGTATGCTGCATTGATCATTGGGATTTGTCCCGCATTGTGACACTGTAAGTAAGATGGCGATTTACTAGTGATCATGAGATATGTTGACCTAGAAATGGGTTTGATTAGGTTGGGTATGGGTGCAGCCATGTGTGCAGTGAAACTGCAGGTGTGGTGCACTGCATCAGGTAGGTCCAGGAGTAGGGACAGAGTGCAGGTGGGGTGTAGAGGTGATAGCAGGGGGAGGGGTAGGTTACAGCTGATGAAGGTGTCTTGTGTACATAGGTCTAAGTCTGCCTGCTGAAGCTCCATGAAATGGGCGTGGCTGGGAGACATGGCTATGTAGGGGGGTAGGGGCTGTACCAGGGTGTAACCTGTAGAGTTAACATCTGATGTGTCAAAGGGGACTGGAAAGGTTTCAGTTCTGAATAGGGTGTAAACATTATCCCCTAGTCCTATGGGTATGGGTAGTGAGATGAAGAGGGTGGAGGGGTCACTCCACTGGGCACTTACTCGTCTTTTATAGTAATGACCTATGGGTATGTCAAGGATTGATATGCCTTGGTGGGCGCTACTCAAGGCGCTGGAGAGGTTGTTTAGGCCTGACCTGAGGGTGTCATGGGAAATTAAGTTGGGAGGGAGCTCGCCCTCCATTAAGCTGTTTATGGCACTTAATAAAATATCTAGATCCTCCTGAAGGTCGATTAGTGACTCAATTTGTGAGTTTGCTGCAGAAAATAACATGGAATAAAAGGTGTCCTGTCTGGCTTGGGATTCTAAATTTAAAATAATGTTTGAAAAGTTGGAATCTAATGTTTTTAGATTTTGGGCCAGCAGGGACAGTGCGTCGTCAGTATCATTTTTGGAATTCAGATAGGGTGTTTAGGGAATTGTAATTGTATTCTGAGATATTTAATAGAAAATGGGTGGCTAATTCAACCACATGCATTTTAGTGGCCAATCTTCTGTCAATGTCAGAAATGTCAGCGTTTAGAAGGTCAATTTCAGGTTGGGTTCCCAGGCCTAGGGTTGCTCTGAGAATATCGCCAATGATTTGTCCTGGGGCATTTCTGGCCTGACGGTTCCTGGGGTTGGAAATTAAATTAATCAAAAGGTCTAATGAATTTTGGGTTTTGTCAAATAGGGTGCTAATCAATGTGTCCAGATTGTTGGCTGTTTGGGTAATGTATGGTGGGGTGCCGGGCTTAAGTAGGGGTGACACTTTATCAGGTCTCTGGAGGTTGGGGGACAGGGAGATGTTCAGACTGAAAACTAGGGGGTAGTCCATGAAATTTGAGATTAGGGGCTGTGGTAACTGGGTAAACAGTGTTCCATAATTTGGTCTGAATACTATCCTTTGTGGTAACTCCTTGTCCTGTGATCCATTGGTGAGGTTGAAGAGGATACACAGCACTATTAGAGGTACTGCGGCTCTGTAAAAGAGATGTGATGGGGGGATTGAGTTTGTGAGTCATATCAGCAATTGGGTTATGTGGTGGGGGATTTTATGGTCGATTGTGTGGGAGGTGTCCTCCTGTGAAAGGGGACTGTAGGCACACCTAGGTGGGTGTAGTGTGGTTTGTTTAAACAGTGGGGGGTGGTTGCTTGGCGAGGGTGTGAGGGGGGTATGATGGAGATGTGACTGGACCTGTGGTATTAGTAGGCTAAGACTAAATGGGGGGGTTGTGAGAGTAAAAATTTTGTAGCTTACCCTGTCAGATTTATTTCAGCAATGGGCTGTAGGTGGGAGTTTAGACAGGTTATTGGACCACATGTGGGTCTCAAGAATGGCTTTCTGAACTACTAATTCTATGGCGTCCCTGATGACCAAAGCTCTGCCCGTCCCACTAAAGTATCTGGGAAGGTCTTTTAAAGGCTGGTCAGAGACCAGAAGTGTGCGCGCGCACAGCAAGGCTATATAAGCGGCTGTTTTAGGTTTGAAGGTGCTCCAATCTGGAGAAGTTGGCATGTCACAACAGACATAAAGTAACATCCTCTTGACGAGGGTAGAGACCAACGGGTTTGATAGCGGCAGTTCCTTGTGGACTGCGGGGTCATTCAGGTAATATGCTAAATGTCTAGAAGTCATATTGAAGACCAAATTTTGGTGGTGTACAATGAGCTGCCTAAACTCAAAAATGTCTCTTCCTTCTTTCAATAATCCAACCGGTCCCAGGAGGTCGTAGATTGTCCAATTTTCACTGAAGAGAAGTTTTAATTTGAGTAAGCTACTTTTTTGAATAAGCTGTAAACCATACAGAGGGGTGAGTATAGGGGCACAAACAATTGAGTCAGGTATGGGGCGCGAAGTGAACAATCAAACTTTTTACAGGTATTCTAGTACTCACACTGCCATTGGTTAATAGAGGTACCTGGGTAGCATGACATCAGATTATGTCATTGACCATATAAGAACGACTGATAAAACTAGTACTGGTTAATGGGCACATAGGACAGGCCTACCTGGGCTTATTGCACGTCGTAAACGCCATGGTGATCCCTGGTCCAGGCACTTGTTCACTTGGAACGCTGATATGGTGTGATTTGGGTGATATTGTGGAGTGGCTAAGGTGGGGGTGGGCTAAGGCTTATAAACCCATCCGTGAGGGTGGCTATTTCTCGCTTTTGGATATCCCTATAGTGGTATGTCTTGCCCTAAAAAGGCTGGGCCTGATTCTATTGGATGGCTGCAGTTTGGGCATATGTCCCTTATGCAAATTTGGAACCTATACCCCGGTAATAAGCTTATAATTGGAATTCCTGGGGTCAGGTTTGAGATAAGGCGGGAGTGGAGAGGTCAGTTCACATGTCTAAAAATTTGCTGACCATGAATACATGTGTGTGAGAAACATCATGCCTGGGGTACCGAGCTGCCCTTAATTGACAGCTCATAAATATGGGGTTCTACCTGTATCAGCGCCCTCGTGCTAAACAGAGGTACAAACATGGGTGGGCATGGGGGAATACGAGCACCTACAATAGGCGTGTCAACTGGTAAATAGGAGCCCTGAAAAGCTATCTAGCCGGTGTATGCATGATTTTTCTTTAAATGAAAAACATGTACCAGAGGATACACTGCTGCCGTGGGCAATTTATGTGGCTACCTAACCATAGCTGGACAAAATTGTGTGCATATGCTGCCCTTGAGTGGTTGACAGTGCGGCTGGTTGAAGGGTTTGATCCTGGGGTCAAACAGTGTATAATTGGGCTCATTGGGCCTTTGATAAATAATTTAAAGGAAAAATAAAATTGGTTTGAGAAAAACGAGATATATATAATAAAAGGATAAATATAGAAACAAAAGGCATGCGAGGTGATAAGTTAAGAGGTGAGTGTTAGTAAAACTTCAAAGAAGAGAAAAGGGGGTACCTGATGATATGGGGTGCCGCTGAGGGAATTTGTTATCATCGGGTCGGGGCCTTGAGGTCGGTGGTCACATGTGTAAGATGGGTAATTGGGCTTAGGTGTGTGTGAGTGCGGGTTGCCCTGTAGATAGCAGGGGTGTGGCACGTGGCCTGAGTGTGGGCCAACAGCCGTGGTGAGTGTTGGTGTGTGTGTGTGTGTGTGTGTGGGGGGGGGGGGTTGGGGTTGAGAGGTGTTTATGTGTTTGGGGGGGGGGTATTTGTGCTTTCTCTATATGTGATTTCAACGAAATTTCATTGCTTTCTTTTCTTTGCCCTTTTCTTGGGTGATGGGGCAAAGGTGATGATACCCTTCTTTGCCGGCCTTCCTCTCTTTTTCTTGAGGGGGGGGGGGCTGGTGTATTGGTATCAGCAATTATGCTTGAATCAGGGTCGAAGAGAGTTTGTACAGGACCAGTCTGGAGCCTTTTAATGATGGCTTTGGCGCTGGCCCTTGTAATTGGTCTTCTCAGCCTGGATACATGTACTGCCTTTTTAAAGACATGTCCATCCTGCAACCTTTTTAAAATTGCAGTCACTGATGAGGTCATCTTAACTATGATGTAAGGGCCAGAGTATGTGGGTTGCAGCTTTTTGGTGGTGTGTTTCACCAGGAGGTTAGGTATATGTAAGTACACCAACTGACCGGTATTGAAGGTGGCTACCTCTGCAGAGGCGTCATGCTTGGCCTTCATCTTTTTGTGGGCCTTTATCATGTTTTCTGCTGCCTTCATTTGAATTTCATCCCTGAGATTTAATAAATGAGTGGCTACATTTTCTTTTTGTGTCGGGTCAACATCTTCTGTTGCTGTGATCAGTGCTAATGCAGCCTCTGTGGGTAGGTGGGTTTGTTTTCCAAATACCAAGAGATTGGGTGAGTAACCCAAGGCACTGGAGACTGTGTTGTTCATGCTAAAAATCACAGCTTGGAGGAAGGTTGACCAATGTTTTTGTGATTTAGACACAAAGGCTCTGAGGGATGATTCTATTGTCTGGTGTTGGCGTTCACATAGACCTTGAGATCTGGACCAGTGTGCGCTCCCTGTGACATGCTTAATACCAAATTTATTGCAGAAGAGGGCAAAGAATTTTGAAGTGTATTGTTTAGCATTGTCAGTGTTTAAAACTGAGGGAGTGCCATGGATGCAGATCACTCTCTGAAAGAAACCAAGGGCTACCTCAGCGCTTGTGTTGTCTTCTGTGCACCATGCTGTTACATGTCTAGTGGCGTGATCTGTGACCACATGTATGTGGTGGGATCCATTAACAGCCTTGTTAAATGGTCCTATTGTGTCCATGGTGACATGAGAGTAGGCTGTGAGTACAGGTTCACGGAGTGTCATTGGTGATTTTAGGTTTTTCGGCCTCTTTTTGGTGGTAAGGCATGTGTGACATGTGCCACAGTAATCAAACACCTGTTTGAACATTGAGCGCCAATAGTACCGTGACCTGATAGCTGCATATGTTTTTTATTGAACCCAAGTGCCCTCCTAATGGGGAGCAGTGTGTGGATTCAATTAATGATTCTGCCCACTTTTCTGGAATCACAATTTGAAGGGAGGGGTCTAGGGATTTACCCATGACTGTGTCAGTGATTCTGAAAAGTACCTCATCTAGTATGATGAACTGATCATGATTGGTTAAAATCTGATTTGTCAAGCCTTGATCTGGTGGCAACTTTCCATCCTGAATGTAATTTAGCATTGATGAAGCAAAAAGATCTTCTTTTTGTGCTTTAATCAATACTTCTCTAGAGGGTGTGAGTGAGGGGTGCTTGCAAATTTTGGTGATAGCCCTCTCAGCCAAAGGTAACACTTTGTGTGACAGCTTGGCGCGTCTGGCATTGGCTGCCTTAACTGATACCCTGGGTGACCTAGACTTGGGAGGTCGACCTCTTGGCCTTGAACCAGCTGGCTTGACCTTTGTGGGTCGGCCTTGTTTGTTTACAGCGGTTCTGGACCGTGATTGGCTGGGGGCTGGGGGTGTGTCTTCCTGGGAGTTCTGTGACTGTGCCCTGGTCAAGACGCACAGCTCCGTTGGCGCTGCTAGTGAAGCTAAGTGGTTTCTTTCAGAGCTATTTTTCTTTGCAATTACACCTTTGGGTGGTTTGCCTGTGCTTCCCCAGATTTTACCTCCTTTTAGAATTGATCTAGGGGGTCCCATCTGGA
The DNA here is from genome assembly GCA_949317995.1 of Acholoe squamosa. Lineage (NCBI taxonomy): Eukaryota > Metazoa > Annelida > Polychaeta > Phyllodocida > Polynoidae > Acholoe > Acholoe squamosa. The sequence continues at coordinate 76,766,731 of OX439041.1, read as the reverse complement.
TTGGGTTCTTGGGTACTGGCTCGTTGGACCTAAAGACTTTGGTCATGGAGATATCAGAGAAAGTTAATTTCTTGGGGGGAAGAATAATTTTCCCCTGGGATCTAATTGGCACTGGGTCATCAGAGCTGGGTGGGTAGGATCTCCTGGATAGGAAATCTGCCACAAAATTTGCTCTGCCTTGCAGATACTTCACCTCAAAGTCGTAAGACATGACTGTGTCTACCCACCTGGCTAGTCTCCCATTAGTAATGTTCTCTTTTTTATTAAAAAGGGAGACCAGGGCAGTGTGGTCTGAGTACACTTTGAAGTGGGCTCCATCCACATAATGGTGGAACTTTTTAACTGCAAAGACGATGCCTAGAAGTTCTTTGTCTGTTATTCCATATCTCGTCTCCTGTGGTGTCAAACCTCTACCTGCAAATTCAATTGGTCTATAGAAACCATTTTCATCTACCTGTGTGATCACAGCTCCCAAGCTATAGTTGCTTGAGTCTGTAAATATGACAAATGGCTTGCTGTAGTCAGGGAATTTGAGGACAGCTTCAGTGCAAATTGAAGCTTTGATTTTCTCAAAGGCGCGCTGGCAACTAGTGGTCCATTTAAAGGTCCCTTTGGTGGCTTCATATAGAGGTGCCATTATGTGGGCAAAACCTTTAATAAACCTTTTGTAGAATTGTGCCATGCCATTGAAACATCTAAGGTCGTGGATGTTTTAAGGTGGAGGGAAGGTTTTGACTGGCCAGATTTTGTCTGGGGAAGGTGACACACCGTGTTGATCTAGAGAAAATCCCAAGAAATCCATCTTGGTTGTGCCAAATTCACATTTTTCTGATTTCAGTTTGATATTTCCCTTGATGAAAAGTTTGAGTACCTCATCTAGGTCCTGCAGGTGTCTTTCCCAGGTGGGGCTATAAATAGCCACATCGTCAACATATGCTACTGCATTTCTGTACTTGCATTTCATGAGCAATTGCTCCATGACATTCATGAAAGACAAACCTGAGGTTTTGAGTCCCATTGGGAGAACTTTGGCCATGTATCTGGTTCCATTGGCTGAAAAGGTGGTAATAGGCCTAGATTCTTCCGCCAGGGGAATTTGATGGTAGGCACTATATACATCTAATTTTGAGAAATATTTTGCACCTGTTCTGCCAACTTGTTGCATGAGGTCGTCTGCTCTGGGGAATTGGTAGGAAAAAGATTTGAGGTTTTGATTAACCCATCTGTAATCCACTACCACTCTCCAGCCTGAGGCTACAGATCTGTCTCCCTGAGGTTTGGGTACTAAGAAAGCTGGTGAATTCCATTCACAGGGCTTGGTACATTCCTCAATGATTCCCTGTTTTAAATGTTTATTTAGGAGCTCTCTTTGGAAAATTTCTTTATGAGGGGACATTCTGTATGAGGGCCTGTTGCAGGGCTTGAAATCTGGAATTAATTCCAGCTTGACCTCATTCTCAGTGTTGGAGCCAATGGCGCTGTCATCAATCACAAAAGCCTGCCTATTCTGTTCAACAATTTTACGTACCTGCGTTTTTTGAGTCTCAGTGAGCTGCTCACAAATTTTGTATTGTAGGGGTTCATTACCCTTGGGAAATTGCTCCAGGGGGTCTTCACCACAATTTATTGGAAAAAGCTCGCTGGCAGGTGAGACATGGTTCAGTGAATGATGAGTGTCCAGGGGGCCTATTGGTATAGCCTTTTTCATGTTGAAAGGTTTGAAAATACCTAGAGGTGTGTGTTTCTTCTTTAAATGCAAAGGAAAATCATTTGGATTTGCCACAGTTACCGGTATTAATTTTGCACTAGTCTTGGGTTTAACCAAGGCGTGCTTAATCAAGAAAGGTAGGGCTGGTTTGATATTTTCAGTGATGCCTGTCAATTTATTTAAATTTTCTGAACCGTTGACAATAGCATTGAGAGTGGTTTCAGAGTTTGGTGGTATTGTGATATTTTCAGCAGGCCTGATTGTGTTTATGGAGGGAAGCTTGGGGCCAAAACTAAGCTTAGCTTTGTACTTGGTCATGAAGTTTACTCCAAGAATGATGGGGTGATTTAATTTTGGTACAACATGTAATCTTGTAACAAATTCTTTGCCTTCAATTAGGAAGCTGAGTGTAATGGCATGGTTTACCTGTACTGTGGATCTGTCTGCTAGGAGGACATTCATACGTGAGCGTCTTCCATGTTTAAAGTTTGGGGTGTGTATTACCTTATCTGCCATTTTTTGACTGATAAAAGATAAGGATGCTCCAGAGTCTACCAAAGCTCTATAGGGGTGGTCATTTATGTCGACAAAGACTGCACCTTTAGTTAACTCGGTATTAATGCGAGAGACCTTACCTTGCTGCCCATACTTATCTGACTTGATTCTCAGTTGAAGCCGTGCCACTCTGCTACTGCTGTCCTCGTAACAGTCTTCGCTGTCTGAAGAGGAGCTGTCACCAAAATCCAGGTTGTTGTCCTTGGAAAAATCCATTTTTGGCCGCTGTAGGGAGTTGATTTCTGCATCACTTTGAATATCAGTTGGGTGGTGGCTGGCGGGGGGCGTTCCAGATTTCATATCCACTGTGGTGGGGCCGGGGTGGTTTGGTGCTTTGCATCCTTCCCCTGAAACCTATTCTTCGTCATCATAGTCTGTGTCTTCATCAATGAAGTCTTCATCACCATCGTTGTGATCATGATTGTCTTCATCAATGTTATGTAGGTCAGCGTTGCCCTCAGGTTCCGTCGGATCACTTTCATTGTTATTCCTGGGGAATCTGCTGGGTGTGGGGTCTCTGGTCCTCCTATTCTGGTAAGGGGGACTATTGCTGTTTATGATATCAGCCTCATGTGTGACCTTTTTAAAGGAAACCTGTTTATTGTTTGCTGGGGCTGTGGCCACTGTGATGACTATTTTGTTGTCATCCCTGGAGGTAGGATTTCTGGAGGCGCTCTGTGATCTAGCTCTTTGCTGAGGTAGTTTATTTCTTCCTCCAGAAGCATCCTGAGACCTTGACCTTCTGAACCTTCTGTAATTGGGGTCAGATTGGTTGCTGGAGCCGTTTTGGGTCCTGGTCTCATACTGCCTGTTGTAGTTGCCACTGGGGTACCTGTCATACTTTTTATTGTTGGAGTATTGGTTTTCCTTTCTGGGTGTGCCACTATTGTTTTTGTTACTGTTCATGGCACAGAGGTCTGCTTGTTGGGTCCCAGCCATGGCCATTTTATGTGCTTCTATGCGCAATTCCTGTGTAAGGGCCATTTTTTTCTGCATCAGCTATGGTTTTGGGCATGTCAGGGAGGATTACTGATTTAATTTGAGGCTTAAGCCCATTAATCAGGTAATCCACTTGAACTGACTCCTCCAGGTTGCTGTTTGCCAAGAGCAGGGTCATGTCTTCTAAGTACTGTTCCACTGTCTCATCTGGCTGTTGTGTCCTGTTTCTATAACCTTTGCTGATGGTTGCAGGGTCAGGGGTGCCAAAACGCTTCAGGAAGGCTGCATATACTGCCTCATTGTCATACATGATGGGCTTCTCAAAAATATTGGCGAAGAACCATTGAGCTGCCCTGCCCTTTAGGAAGGTGTATAGGCAGGAGGCGTGCAGGTGTTGGTGGCGGGGGTATACATTCCTGATCCAGAACTTAAATTCTGTGATGAATTTGGTGGCAGACCTGTACTCAGTTGGTTTGTCAAATGTCTCAGGCTTATTAAAAGAGCTGAGTTGGGCTGAGGAGAGTTTGTCATCACTCAAAGTCATTTGACCCAAACCACTGGCGATGTGAGATTGGCCTATCATTGGTATCATAGGGGTGGAGTGGTCGTATGCCTGGCGGTGTCCTGTTGGATGTGCACCTGTGCTTTGAGAATACAGGGTTTGCATGGGTATAGGCATGTTGCTGGGTGTACGAGCATGAGCAGGGATATAGATACTACCTGCCACTGTACCTAATGTGTTAGCATTGGCCTGCACTGGGGTGGTGGCTGGAGCTGCCATCTGGCGAGTAGCGGAGACACTAGGAATATCGTCTCGGGTTGACCTGTGTGAGGTGGGCGTGGCACCCAATAAACCAGCTGGAGTGTTGTTCTGGAAGGCGCTGGGTGGGCTTAACCTTATGTCATTGCCAGCATGTTGGTAACCTGGCATGGTAGGTGCACTGGGGGTCTGTGAGGCGTGAGGTATACCCAAGTTTGCCGGTGAGGCGTGGGCAGGAGGGGGCTGGAGTGGGGGCCTGTGGCCATAAACTGAGCAAATCTCTCTCCTAACATCATCCATGTTCCTGTTGATGCGCTCAGAGATATCTGCTGCCATCATTTCAGATCTTCTCAGGACATCTGCATTATCTTCTGCAGCTCTCCTGTGTGATTGTATCAAGTCGCGCTCCATCTGAGCCTTCCAGGTGTCCATGTTGTCTAACCTGTCGTTGACTCTGTTTAGATGGCTGGTGTGCTCCTGGCCTACCCTTTGGATTTCAGCTGATAGGAGATTAATCTGGCCAGTCAGTAAATTGCTTAAGGAATCACTGACTGCCTGTGTACATTCTCTTACCAGATTCCTGGCCAGGTCGTCCTGATCATACCTGGGAGGATGTGTAGTGGGTGTCCTGCTGTCCATCCTGCCTCTGCGTAGGTGAGGGAAGGTGATTTCAGGATCGTCCTCAGAGGTTAGGCTGTCTTCTGAGGTGCAGTATGGGGTGGCTCTTCTCCTGAAGATCTGGGAGGTGGCTCCTATAGCACCTGCTACTGCCGAGTCTATGCTCCTCAATACCCTATAGTAGGGGGGTGTCTGCCTTCTAAGAGGTGAGGTAGACTGTGCCCTCCTTCTCCTGGGGCTAGGTAGGGGTGTATAGTCTGAAGAGGTGGCCCCTGTGTCCAGGTTTGGGGTATTGAGAGTGTTTGGTGGTGTTGGGGTAGCCTCAGGGGTCGGGGTATTTAGATATGACCTGAAGGGGTCACTAGATGTGGTGGCGTCAGGCCACTGCTCCTCTAGTATTCTATTAATGCGACCTAAAAATGCTGAGGGACTTTCACCACACTGTGTACTGTGAGTGTTGGGGGCTGGTGCCTCCTGAGCTCTATTTGTCCTTACTGATCTCCACCTATTGATAGCTGATCTTATCCTTTGTCTCCAGAGATCAGATTCAGGTGGTAATGTAGGGTCAGGGGGAATATAACTGTCCCAGGTGAGTTCAGAAGGGTTGGGGTGTGTAAAACCAGCTGGGGGTGAGGTGGTGTCTGTACCGGTAGCAGGCTGCCGAGGTAATGTAGGTATGCTTTCTAAGGCGGCCTGTAATCGTGGTGACCTGGGCTCTAGGTGTGAGTCTAGGTCTAAGTGGCTTGGTGAAGCTACAGGTGTAGATGATGTTTCACCTGGTAGACCAGCAAGTCTTAGGACTGCGGATTCAGCACTTGAAAAACCAGGTAAAGTCAGATTAAGTCCTGGTGCCTGTGATGTGAGTGGGGTGCTGGTCTGTGTACCGGTATTATTGTCATCAATTGTTGATGAGAAAGTTTTGTTTCTACTCACAGGTGTTGGCTTGGGTGTTAGAAATGATGGTGTTAGGATTGGATCCAACAGAAAGGCGTCAGGTGACGAGTCAGATGACGGAACAGTCTGCTGCTGGTCTGGGGCTGCTGCTGGTGCTGCTGCTGCTGCTGCTGCTGGTGGGGGCGCGTCTAGCCCTGGGGATGTAACGGCATCTTCTGTAAATGGCTCTTTGGTTGTTGTCTCACTTTGATTCATGGCTCATGAGAGGTGAAAACAATGGGACGTTACAAATAGGGTTCTCCACCATTGTCAATGTCTCGTTACATGTCATGAAGTGAGGTAACAGGAGTCCAGACAATTCAGTTGATGATCCAGCTTTATTGTAAGATTGGCATGATGAGTAACTGATACAGTGTACAATATAGTACTCGCCAGTCTGACCAAGCTATATCCTAAGCCAAGGCACCTGAGTGTCGTAGGGTCTAGGTTGGAGAAGAATAAGATGCTGAGGCTTGATCCTGACTAGGTTATATAGTCAGGAGCAAGCCCAGATGACGTCGTGTCTATTTCTGTACTTTCTATTTTTAGTATAGGGAGCGACTCAAATATGCTGAGTCGGTGGTTCTGCTCAGTCCCAATCTGTGGTAGGAGGGGTGAGCTGCTCCTATTGGCTAGGTGAATCTAAAAATAGTTGAGTTCTCCAGTGGGGGATCCACAGGAGGGAGCCTGGGGATTTCCCACTGGAGGAGGGCAGGTGTGAACTCTTCACCCTGCCAAGCTAAAAATAGGTTGACCTTGGTTTGAACTAGGGGGTAGCTTGGCCAGTTTGGTTTGAGTATGTCGTTCATAATTATAATACATAGAATAGTCCATTGACAATACTGATGCTTGGTGGGAAAAACAGTGCGGGAAAAGAAAAATGACTTCCTGTTGCCCGTTTCAAGTGGCCTGTATCCGGGTCTCAACGAAACAACTCAGAGAGTCTCCCAGCTTCAAAGGAGCAACACGTCGCAGAATTGTACGGCAAAAAGTTGACGAAATTCCCAAAAAAGGTAAGTAAATTTGATGAAATTCTTGTCAAATATTGTTGGAGATGTGTGGGAGTCCGTAGATCGCTTTTTGTGTACCGAAACGATGTATTTTGTATGCTAGTGGGTAAAATGTCCCGCCGGGTAAGGCTTTGGATGCTTTGGACACTTTTTTAGAAAGGGGGGACTATACTGATTCTCTGCTCGGCGGGCAGATATTGCCCTGTCCTGGTCCAATTGATGTATACTTTGGTCTAAATTGATGATAATTCTTTAGAATAGGACTCCCTATGTGTATGAGACGCATTTTTGGTCATAAGTAGTATATAGGGGTAAACTCAGCACATAGCTACAGCTACTGAAATCCATTTGACCTACTTACAAACCGGACATGTGACCTACTTTCTTTAGCTCTGATTGGCTGAGAGATAATTTATGCAAATTTATGCAAAACATGACCTGGTTTTCTCTTTGGCCATGCACAGAGATGGGTTAAATTCAAAATGGTGGACAGCAGACGTTTGACGTACATTATCATCGATTTTGCACATGTGCAGAGAGAGTTTAAATCCAAAATGACAGATAGTGTGTTAGGGAGCTTTCATTATCAACAACAGGGGGGTGGGTAGGTAGGTAGGTAGGAAGGTAGGTAGGTAGGGGTGCCCCCACCCCATAGCCTACCTTATTTTACCCTACCTTACCTTACCATTCCTACCTACATACCCACCCCCTGTTGTTAATAATGAATGCTCCCTAACATTTGTCCGCCATTTTTGGATTTAGCCTCTCTAAAGGGAGACGTCCATTTATAATCGTATTTGTTTTAGTTCTATTTGCTGAAGTCATCTCTTCTCACTCTACACTCTCAGCCCGAATTGTAAATGTGATATAGAGACCACTGTTCTTTGTACAGGGCAATCCACATCAGGGCAATAGAATTGTATTGACCACTATTGGCTAAATAGTGACCTGTCATACCTCCCTCATGGTCTAGTTAGCACTCCTGTGTCCAAGTGAGTATAGGGCTGCAGTAAACGTATATAAGTGACCCCGCCTGGGCCCTATGAAGTACAGATCTATGCTTTTTATACTTAAGGGTCAACTTGCACCATGCTATACCGTAAATCCTCGCATATAAGATGCAGATTATACACCTAAATTACCCACTCTGCTTCCTATAGGATGTAGCCAAACTAAGGGTGCATCTTATATGCAAGGATTTTACACCATATAGAACAGTACCAAATTGCCCAAAATGTTATCCCATATCCATCCTATATCATTTTGCTTAAGTTAGGGTGCGTCCTATATGTGAGGGGCATACTAAACGCGAGGATTTACAGTAATACTCATTAACCTCTATGAGTGGTGTGGGGTGAGGACCTTTTTGATCATTTGTCTATATAATTATCTATAGAGAACTTACATGGTTACAAAGAAACATAGAGCACAGATTGGGTACCTTTGATGAAAGGAGTGCAGAGGGCAACAGCTAAGATTACCCACTAATTATTCACACAGAGGGCTGTCATAACAGGGTCTCCTGTTGAGTCACTGCTGTGGTGGATATTTAGCCAGCAGGCAGTACGATCACCCAGAAATGAAGCCTGCTATTTTGTCACTATGGCCAAAATCCTAAGATCACCTGCTAAATTTGGGTCATCTCAAGTCGTAGGTGGCTGAACCTGTCGTAGAAACTATTGAAACAAGGTCCTGAGGGTCAGCATGATGCATGGATGCAGCATAAGCTCACAAGTGCTGCATTGATGTATCAATACAATTCAAAGAGTAAAATGCATCATATTCTCTTTTAAGACTTAGTTGCCAGTTCAGAGAAATGACAGGCTGTTCAATGCTGGTAGTGAATAACATTAAGACCAATCAGCATTCAACTTCCCTCCTAAACCAAAATACAATTTAAAAGCAGATATTTCATAAAAGTGATATGCCTATCCTGAATAACAAGAGATCTAATTCTCAAGTACTGAAATTAATTTGATAAGCTACAATGTATAGTTTGAAATAGTGAGATGAATTGTTCAGTCAGTTGTAACAGATTTGATAAGCCACTTAGTCTCATCGACTCTCCCTTTGCTCTTTTACCATGGCTGCTTCCACCAATCTCGTATTCCTTCCCTCCATTTCTACTTTCTTCCTCTCTCTCTCACCCCTCCCTCTACACCATTTAGCTTCCATCCCCTTCCTTCTTTCTGACTATTAATCCTTCCATTACTTCTCAATATCTTCCCCATCTCTCCATCCCCAGTCATTTGATTATTACCTTCTATCTTTGCTATACTCAACAATTGTGCTCAAATTCTATCTGTAACTGATTGTCTTGGGACTAAGGTTGTGTACTTTTCCTAGCTACCCCCAATTCCTATCCTCTAATGGCCTAATTGGCAGCATCTATAGACAACAAAGCCAAAAGGACTGCCCCATGGACAACAGGGACAATGGATGTGAGAGGGCCGAATGGCTTAAAGTGGTATATTGATCAAAAGTGGAGGCGATGTAGTATCAGTGCTACCCTCCATGATCAAACCAATGGGTGAGGCCTGAGGGTATTGCAAGGGATACATTTTTGGGAGTTAATTAAAATACCACCCTGTGCCCCAGTATCAGGACGCGGTTAATAGGCAAGGAATTGGGAGGAGCTACACAGGGCTAGACTCACTGCCTATGTATAACTAGAGGAAACGCACTGATTATGTTTCAATAGTATGCCCCATTGCATATATATATGTTTCTTACAATAACCCCTTTCTGGTAAGGGGTAAATAAGGGATCATAGTTCAGCTAGAAATCTTGTAGGAATGTCTTTAATCACATGATTTAAGAATACCCGATACAACAACCAATTCAACCTTTTACTTATTACAACATGAAACCATCAGGTTCAGGTAATCTGTGTCTCCTGACATTCCTCACGTTTCTACATCAACCTGCAGTCAGTGTGCTGTCAAACTTGATCTGTCACTTTATACATGTATGGGTACAGATTGAATGTGTTAAGACCTGGTCACACTTATCTTGAAAACAGGAACAAATTGTTGTAGCATTGTTGTGGGATCTCAAAACAAAATGATTTGCCAGAGAACATTTTTGTCTTTGAACACATTTTTTTGTGGCCCTGGTCACACTTGTCCTGAAAAGCCAAGACAACTGTTGTAGGATTGCCAAGACAACATGTTTGGGCTTTTCAAGACGAGTCTGACCAGGCCTTTAGTCGATCAGAGATACCTTGATGCTAGTAAGGTACGTACTGTCTATGTGAGCTTTAAGCAGAGTGTGCCTAGAGGCCGTTCACATAAATGCCTTGAATATATAATTTATAAATAGCCACACTCAGACATGACATAGTGAGGGTGGTGTGGGTGTAGGCAGCATAGTCAAAGCTGATGATGATGGCAGGTAATTGGCTCTACTATTAATGGGCTTTGTCTTACTCTTTGTCGATATATGTCCTTGAAGTGATGGAGAGCGAAGAGAGTTATGGTGTGAGGGAGTGGGTTGTTGACTTAGGGGAGGTGTCTAATTGTAGACATCCTTGGAATCATGATTGCATTTTTTTTAATTACTACCTGCTGCACACTATCTGTCCTCTTGGTACTACAGTAGTGTGTCCACAGGGTTTAAGCACAGAGGATATAAATAGATTGCTGCTGAAAATATGACAAAAATTAGTTATGACAAATATGAATTAAGAGAGCATTATATTTCATGTTATACATCAAATTAGCAGGGAGGGGAAACAGACTGGTTGGCCACAACTCAGGATTTATTAGTAGCTGCCAACACTGGCAGAAATCTTTGCATCTCAACATCCCCCTCACCCCCCTCCCTATTTTCCCCTCTCACCCATGTGCATATCTCCCTCCTTTTGTCTTCACCAGTCTCCCATTACTACATTAATCCCCTTACTACCCATCCTTCCCATGTAATCTCCTCTCCCCATCTAAGCCACCCTCCTAAGTCATTTGACTATTCCCCTCAATCAAGCTGAGCTAAAAAACCATGCTGACATGCTTTCAGTTGTCCTGGGCCAACTTGTTTTACTCCGACTGACCACCAAAGCCACTTTCCTGTCCTCCAAGGGTCTAAGTCAAGGCCACAGAACTGGGACACAGACCTGTAGTATAATTAATGAGTGAGTGCCTGATGGGGGGAAAGGGTGAAAAATAGAAGATTGCTAAATTGATCAAATGTGGAGGAGGTATCAGTGCTACCCACCAGGGATGGATGATGGTATAGCAAGAGAATTATTTTGAGAGTTAATTAGAAAGCTGTCCTATGATTATCAGGCAGTGGTTAATAGGAATGTACCTATGTTTCCATAGAATTCAAAGGCCATTTCTATGAGACACTTTTTGATTTTTCTAAACTTTAGGAGCCCTCCTAGTTCAGGTAAAGACTGGATTATAGGGGTTTCTTTCTGTGAATGATTCAATAATGTAAATAAAATCACCCCTTTATGTATTACAACATGAAACCATCAGGTTAATTTAACTTCTCTCTCTCCAAACGCTTTCCCATTCTTTTACATCCCCTTGCAGTGTGCCATCAAACCTGTGCTGTCACTGCCAAGCTATAACTGTCAATTTGCAGCTGTTACAAATCGCCTCTAAGACAGACCTGAGCTAAAGCAAATCTCCAGGTGATTCCTGATTATTATAAATTATATGATTTTTGATATGATAGATATAGTATGAAAGGTTTATCAAATGAACATCAGTGGGTCAGAGATTCATGATGCCTCTAGGACACAGATCAACTGTCCATGTGAGCTATCAGCAGAGTATGCCTAGAGGATAGTTTTGTGAAGGCACAATGCACTATACTATTATAAACAAGCACACGTATGGGTAGGACAGTGATGGATGTGTGAGTGGTAGCTGCACAGTTGAGGCAGAAGCTGATTGGCATTGCTATTAATGGACATTGTCTCACTGTCAATATATGGCCTTAAGGAGACAGACTGTGGAGATGGTTGTTGTGTGAGGTAGAGATGAATACTTGTATAATTGTCCCACTCTATCACCATAAGACAAGTATGACCATCAAGGCTAAGAAGAGAAGATTTAGATAGATTGCTGATGGCAACCTTTCAAAGATAAGCTATGACAAACATGATTTAAGAAAATTCTGCTTAATGTCATACTTCAAATTGGCAGCACAGGAAGCAGACCAAAGTCTGAATTTAATAGTGGCAGCAGAAAGCTGCAGAACTGAGGACATGATTTGGGGAGATTTGTGAGGACAGTGAGAGGGATTTATGTAAAATTACATGGCAGCGAAATCAGTCCTTACTTTGTTGGAGTTTTACCCTTTACAGTGATGTAATGCCTTAAAACGTCACATAAAGTCTTCATTCATCACAAATATGTTACTTCCATGGTACTGATGTTAGCCTTTTAGGAGAGTATCAGCTTTATATGGCCAGCATGATGTATAAGTACTTTAAAAGAGACCGCTGTTGGTGCACAATAACCAATAAACAGTGTCATACCATCCTAGAGGAGTTAATTGTCTGCACAGAGAAATGGATGTTTGGGACTGATAGCAGACAGGATTTAGACAAATGGCAAATCAGAATTCAAAATCAGCTCCTATTAATATGATTCAAAGTAGATATTTCTTAAAAGTTATCTTATGAATTACAGCCAGTCTAACTTGAACTAGAAATAACAGCAAACTAAAATAAATCAAATATAATTATAACACTATGTAGGACACTTTCATGCATTTAACACTACTCCAAGTAGAATATAAAGAGGGGTATAGAATAAGTAGAAAGGAAAGCCAATATGTCTTCCTCTATTCCCACTTCCCTATGTTGCCTCCCTCCCTCCCTTTATCCCTTTGTGTTTCCCTTCCCCTTACCTTTATTTCATCACTTTTTGCATCTCAACATCCCCACTTACTCCCCGTCCGTTTTGTTTTTTTCTTCCGGACAATGCTATGTAAGGCATCAGTTACCAAGGCTACAACCTTGCATTTCTCATATACTCATAAATGCATTGAAACTTGAGTTAGTTGAACAAGCAAGCTGAATTTACAACATTCTAAAGAACAAATACCTTTTTTGCAGTAGCAGAATACAGTTGCATCTCGTTGGTTGAATTCATCATTGTTAAGAACAGAATAGGATAATCCAATGTACTATGGACTTAATCAATGCTGGAGGGGTAACACATTTTTATTAATTTCCCTAAATGTTGGGTCAATTTACATTTTGCATCACATTTTGATGTACTGTACATCTAAGACACATACAGGGGGGCAAAATGTTACTATTCCTCCCATATTGAATAGAAACACACCAAATATTGTGGTTGCTTTTAATAAGCAGACATGTTAGGGCAGAGACATGGAATGTGAAGGTGATATATATGATGGTGCTCAGGGATTCCCAATGGGGATATGTGGCAGTAGTGAACATGCCTTATTGTTCACTACTTGTTGCCTAACTTGAGAGACATACACTAATCCTTTAAACCCCCATCATGATGGACCTGAAGCGGGCTCCAAGATTCCTTTCCCTCCTTGACTTGATTTATTTAAACTCATTGGTCTCAATACACACCCCATGCGTCTAAAGTCAGCGTATTCTTTACGGTTATGACGGTGACGCAGTCATTGCTTTGGATATGCTGACTTTTCGGTCACTGGTCACTGGTGACAGGGATGTCAACCTATCAAATAGTATTGCACCACCCATAACCTTGAACACCCTTTCTGTGACTTGTTATGTGGGTGTAGTATATAAAGCCTGGAGGTGCATTTCTCCTATATAAGCTTCTATCATATTCCTATATATAGAATAGAATTCTATACTATATACCAGGTATAGAAAAGAAGCTTGCCCCCCAGGGCTACTAATAAAGGACAGAATAGAAGGTTACCCCGCAGAGCTATGCTTTTGAAATTGATACTTATAGGGAAAAGAATAGAATTTTGCCCTGCAGGGCTATCATTTTCAAACCTTTTTTCATAATCCTTTAAATCATCTATTTTAGATTAATAGCCCTGCGGGGCAAAATTCTATTCTATTCCTTATAAGGAACAATTTTGAATTAATAGCCCTGCAGGGCATCCTTCTTTTCTATTCCTTATTAGGAAGAATATCAAATCAATAGCCCTGCGGGGAAAAATTCTATTGTATTCCAAATTGATTAGAAAACCCTGAATACAACCAATAGGGACAGTATCATTAGGGTTTAGGGCCGTTCCTCTAGTTCTATTAGAAGAGAGGGATGTTATCATGGTTTGAATAAATCACAATTTTTTTTTATAAAAATTAAGGTTTATTAAAACCATGAAAGTCAGCATATCAAATAGGCTGACTGCAGGTGCCCGGTCACCGTATTGAATACGCTGACCGTGGATGGGTGGGGTGCAATACGATCATTCTCAATGCTTGTCGGGTCTGGAAGGCAATAGGAAAACAGTAGGACAATCTTAAATTCCATTGTTTAGAAATACATTCATAAATCCTATACAGAGGACCTATTCTACTAGGTTATCAAATAGGCAACTAAAGATGGATCCTACCTTGAGACTTGAGGCCCACTGCCATAGAGCTTTTGTTTTTTTCTTGGTGAATTTAAAGAATTAAAACCATACATACTAAGGAAACATGATTTATGTCTAGATGATAACCCATGGATACTATAGGTAGCATTCATTCTCCTGACTTTCCAACTGACCTATGCTTATATGATTTTTTCCCCATACATACCCAGTTCATAGTAGCGGCCATTAAAAGTATCTTTTGTTTAAGGCTTGGAGCATTAAGAAATTATTTCTTGACACTTGTGCTCTCTTTAGAATAAATATTGTATTTATATAGAAGGATTGATATAGATTAAATGAGTCAGTTGATCCGAAATACCTTCATGAAATGATGCCTTTAAGATATGTGGTTGCCTCTGGCCTGGTGCCTGTCCTTTCCCTTCCTCCCCCCTCCCCCCTGGCCACCTCTGGGGTCCCCCCCCAGCATGTACGTACTAACTTTAATGAGCTATGACTAACAATACTGGAATTAAAACTGTTTCAAGAAAATGTTATTATGTCGACAGTTATAAGTTTATTGTTGTCTGTATATATTGCTATCTACTACCTTGATTTATGAAAGATCACTAAAACACTGAGTGTGTGGTTCAATTGTCGTTTTTATATACATATACTGTCCCAGCTAGCACAACTGGATGAGTTGTGCTAGCAGGGGTTTAACAAATAGCACCATAGTAGGACAACTCGGACCAGTTGGCGTCCCCTTGCTGCAGTATGAGTAAAGAAATTTGAATTGAATTGAATACCTATATCTCTGTGAGCTATAAGCATAGTGTGCCTAGAGGCCCTATGCGCTATATGACTTATAAATAGGCACACTCATGGTTTACACAGCAAGGGCCGCGTGCATGGAAGCAGTGTAGTCGAAGCCGATGATGATGGCAGGTAATTGGCTTTACTAATAATGGACTTTGTCTTACTCGCTGTCAATATATATGGCCATGAAAAGACCGAAGGCGGATATGGTTATGGTATCAGGGATGGGGAGGATAACTCGGGGAAGTGTCTAATGGCAGACATCCAGTTATAGTTACTTTTAAATTTAAAACTGCCTCACATCATCTCTCCTCACTCTACTACAATAGGGTAAGTATGACCATTAGGTTTAAATACAGAACACGTGAATAGATTGCCAAAGACAATATGACAAATATTAGTTATGACAAATATGATTGAAGAGAGCATTACATTTCATGACATACTTCAAAATGGAAGTGAGGGAAACAAACTGATTTGCCACAATTCTTGATTTATTGGTGGCTGCAAACAGCCGCAGAAGTGAGGATGTGACTTGGGAAAGATTTGTGGGGACAGTGAAAGGGATTTATGTAAAATGGCATGGTAGGGGATTCCGTCCTTACTTTGTTTTGTACTGCCAGCAGACAGGATTTAGACAAATGACAAATCAGCATTCAACTCCCTTCAATATGATTCATAGCAGATACATGGTGAAAGTTACGTTATGAATTAGAGGCACTCCAGCTTGAACCAGATCTGCAAGTAAATTAATATAACTTATTATACCATTATGTAGTGCTGACACCTGCAAGCATGTAACACTACCCCAAGTAATTTCTATATGTCAGATCCCACCAAATCCAAATCCTATATATCAGTTGATTACAATATTATCCCTTTATCACTTGTATCATGAGAAATAAACTCTTCAAAAAGAATACATAGATTCCATAGAGAGAGATGTTATTAGTCATCCCGGAAGCCAATATGACAGCTAGAAACAGGCATTCAGACCAGTCATTCATTTACATGGGCTTTACTCCATCCCTTTTTGATTCTCAGACGTTTTTCCTGATTCCTTGTTCCCTACCCTTTTCATACCCACTGCCTTCCCCTCATCCCTGTGACTTTCTTTTTCCCTTCCTCCCCCTTTCACCTTTTACTTGCTCCCTTTCTACCTCAGGCCTCCTTTCCCTGCTAGCACAACTCATCCAAATGATGTCTTTTTGATGTAAATCACATGAGTTTTCACGTAAGAATGATGTAAATTGCACGAGTTGTGCTAGCTGGGTTGTCAACTCCCTTTCCCATCTCACTATCCCTGTCCAGTCATTTAATTCTTCCCCTCAATCAAGCTAAGCTCAACAACCGTGCTGATATTTTATCAGTCGCCAATCATCTTAGGGCCAACCTTGTCCACTCTGACTCACTATTTCCGCTCCTCCCTCCTGTCATCCAAGGGTCTCAGTGACATAGTCTATATACAGCTAAGGCCACAGACCTGTAGGACAATAAATGACTGAGGCACTGATAGCAGAGAAACGGTCAAAAGCAGAAGATTGCTAAATTGATCAAAAATGGAGGAGGTGTAGTATCAGTGCTGCCCTCTAGGGACCATTTTGAGGGTGAGGGTGGGGGTAAGGGGTGAATGTGGGGAGTTAATCACAAAGTTGTTAATGGGTAACAAATAGGAGGTGGGGGTTATAAAGGGATAGATTCAAGCACTGACAAGAGAAACCAAGTCGGTTGTGTGTCAACAGCTATTATGTACATTTTGTATGCATGTCTATTATAATGGTAATTTTTTTGAGTCACTTTTTCAGTACGTCAAGGACACTCGTTCAACTACAGACCAACTGATAAGAGTGTCTTCATTGGCATTATTCAATCATTAGTGTACTTACTACCGGTAAGACAACGAAGAGTCAGTTGGTATAAGAAATAAGATTTAATTGGAGTAAATGTTTAAAGTTATACAGTGTTACATACATGCATAGATTAAATGATAATGAGATATGTATGTGAAACATTTACAGGGCCCAGCACACCTATTACATTGTAGTAGATAAATTGATTAATGGAATTGATAATAAAAAACCTAATAAAATAGCCACTGACTAAGTACAAAATACTATAAAATATGATATGAGGTGTTGTGTGAGGGTGGGTGGGAAAAAACTTTTCTGTAGGGGTGGGCCTGAATCTGTAGAGTGGAGGAAGTAGGTCAGGCGCACCTGACAGGTGAGTGGTAGTATCTACAGGTGTGTGTTGGTGGAGGAAATGTATTGGAGGAATATTAGTGTGAGAAAGTGTCCCCAGGTAGCGACACCAATGACCGATCCTGCTATAGCATGATCCACCAGTCACAATCAAATATTCCCTTATAATATCATTACATGGAACGATCAGGTTCAGTTATCCCTCTTTCTCGATCACCTTTCTCCTTCTTACACATCACTCTGTAAATTGCTTTAGTAGTCGATCAGAGTGTTTCCTTCCAATATTTGCATTAATGGTGTGAATACCTTTGGGATGACAACCTAGCGTAAAACAAAACTAGTATGTGGTATGAGCATATTTTATTTCAATATATTAAATTATTCCGGAAAAAAAAACATTTTTATTTAATAGGGTAAAGTGTTTCCCTAATTTTGAAGAAAAACCCACATACTTCTTGATAGCCAACTTTGCTTCACCCGATTACTGGCAAGCATTGAAATAAAATTTAATCAGTTGGGGTCCCAAGAGCAAAGTATCCCCTTTTTATAAAGGGTAAAACTGTGAGAGAGAAGTAGACTACCTGCTTTATTATTATACAAAATCCAAAGACATGTTCGTTTTAAAAAGTAATTACAGATTGATTGTAACATAGTTCTCATGAAATGTAGGCAACCGCAAACTTATCACTTGGGGATGGCTCTGATCTTGAACTGTTCAGGAGCTAAGGTGAATCCTGCCTTGCCTAGTAATGGGGGTAGGTTGTTCTCATCCACCGGTTTAAATGTGAACTTTTGGATGAGGCAGGCCAGGCTGAGGAAAAGCTGACTCTGAGCGAGGAACCCACCAATACACAGACGGGGTCCTAAAATTCAAAGAAAGTGTACAAATGAATACAGAGGTTAGCAACATTTTGCTAATTCAAATATTCCATAGGGCACCCTCTTCATAACACCTTTTATATAAACTAGGCAACTTACCCTATTATTTATGCAAGGCACTCATTCAAAACATTACCATGTATGTTTCAATTTTAGTATCTCTTAACTTTCTGTGTTTTTCTGTGTTTCTGTCCTGTTTAGGGTCGATATGATAATTTGATTTGTATTGACCAATTTCTACATGCTGCATTACTACTGTTTTGAATATGAATCTGTGATGAATCCTTTCGATGCTAATGATATTCAAAACAAACTTACCTGCACCAAAGGGTAAGAAGCCATCCTTGATGTTCAGGAATTTACCATTAGTATCAATGAACCTGTCAGGGTTGAACTGAGTTGGGTTCTTCCAGTACCTCTCAGACATGTGGATATGGTAGATATTAGGCATGACAGTGGCTCCTTTAGGTATGGTGTAACCCTGAATCTGTGTGTCGGTAGTGCGGGTATGAGGTACTGTCATGTAAGCTGTAGAAGAAGGTTTATCTGTGTTATCTGACATGATTTTCAAAAATGGCAAATGCATAAAATTACAATCAGTTCAAATAAGAAAATGAAATTTTAACCTTTCTAGATGGAATAGAAATGAAGAAGTTCAATTATGAAGTCTGGAACCACATACTCAAATATATCTAATTGGAATTTATGCTCACCAACACAAGCATGTCTCAGTATTTCCATGATGAAGGCATGCAGGTAGTTTAGGGATACCCTGTCATTGAGAGATGGCTGTCTTTCATTGCCAACAACCTGATTTGGTAAAAAATAGAATCAGATGATACAAGGGTTGTTCTTACATAATGTCATCATATACCTCAAACACTCTAGTGCTAAAACCGGACAATATGTATGTGTAGCCATGACAGCCCTGATCTCATGGGAAGTTGTTAGCCTGATGCAGTGGCTTTCTTGACATTGAAGGAAACAGTGGCACCTGGGAGTGTGACACTGCCTGGGCTGACCACACCAATTTACACATAACTTTACACATAGGCCAAAGAAATTCATATGCCACAAACCTCCTCCATCTCTTTCCCTAGCTTTGTCTGTATCTCTGGGTAGTGCAGCATGTAGATCATTGCCCACCGGATTGATGCAGATATTGTGTCTATCCCGGCAAAGAACAGGTCCTTTATAACACCACTTATGTTATCCTCTGTAGGAATTATTAAAGAAAACCTTTTCCATTTTGCAGTCAAAATAAAGCTTTACACCTCTGTCGCTAAGATTTTCTATTATTTTATTTTTTTATAAACATTATTGAAGCAAAATATTCTTGTGTAATTATGTGAAACTTTAATTCTTTATTTTTTTTTCATCTTATAAGAAGATAACCAGGTCACAAATCAGTAGTTCATAAAACCCTAAACTGATGTTGAATCTGAAAGAATTATATCCAGAAATATATAATTCTTAGATAAGCTATCTGAAAACAAGGTCTTTACCTGAAAAGAGTTCATCCTCTTGATTGTGCTCCCCCTGTTTATCCAAGTACATGTCTATAAAGTCTCTAAGGTTGTTCTTATCAAATGTTGCCCGATGCTCCTCAATCTGACACTTGATGAATGCGTCTAACACTACCATATTTTCAATTTGTTTCTTCATCTGAAACATGACGTTCGTTACCTCATCGATCATTAAACATATTGAGCTGCCTCTTATTTTATTAGTGGGATTGACAGCATGTCTATGATTTGCTTTTAACTGGGTTCCAGGTAATTTTCTATGGCACTCTGGACTTCCATAATGCACTGTATAAATAGGGTCATTATATTCAAAATTTTGCACTTAGGCCTAGTACATTATAAATTATTTTTTTAAGTATTGTCAACGGACGGTTACATGTGGTGAAGTGAATGTACACGGAATCCAAGGAAGTTCATTTGATCCTTTTATTGCATAGCTGACATGAGTGTTTCATAAAGGTGGTAACAATGATAACACTCGCCAAGATCTAAGCTCTGCCTCCGATCCTATCGCTCAACCTGTCGTAGGTTCTAGGTATAGGTGTAAGGTGTAAGTTGGGAGAGATGATCTTAGAATAGATGGATTGGGAGCTGCTCAAGCTACCTTATATACTAAGGGCTTGAGCAGCTCATAGTGTTGTGAAATGTTCTGTACATGTGGCTCAATAGAATAGTGACACATGTCATAAGGAGAGAGTGCCACCTGTGGGTAGATTATGTTAATGAGGATTGAGAGGAGATTGTGAAATATCCTCTCATTCCAAATATGGCACCACTGGTGGATCGCACTTCCTCCAGTTTGACTGAGTAGATAAGGTTGGAATGTTATTACATCCTTGTACCTTATGTCACAGAGTGTCATGGAGGAAGTGTGTTTGTGATGAGTAATGGATCCTGGTTCCTGTTGGGGAATGCAGGAGATTATTGAGTGTAGATCATGGGCAGAGCTTAGGCTTTATATGGCGAAGAATTTAGTAAATATGAGAAATAATAATAATACCCAGAATGGTCCATTGACAAATCCCTACATTCCTACTCGTCTCTGCACGAGTGTAAAGGGAGAAAAATAAGTAGAAAAGATGAGGCTTTGCCAAGTCCATGGACAATTATGGGTATTATGATACAAATACTGGGTTTTGTGAAAAACCTGATGGGTTTGACATTATATGCAGTATAAAAAAAGGGTTCCTTTATGGAATTACAAAAATAAAGTTTTTGTGTGGATCAAGTGACTTAATGTATATATATACAGGTTTTAAATGCAGGGATATGTACAATGCTTAAAATATATATGTACCGGTATGTTATCGTGGTAAAAAATGAAAGTTTTTCTGATTTGATAACATGTTGGTTTTATACATTAATACGCAATGAAATATATCCAGATGAAAATCAACCAAGTTTGGTGATTCTTGGTATTGTGGGGTCAACAATCAACACAAGGGTGATGAGTTTTTGGCTCCACATTACCAAGGCTTATAACTAAAGTTGTGTAGGGTCTGCTACACAGTCGGGTATAAGGTATAAGTCAAGGTGGTATTCAGTGTTACTGACATGACTAGAAACATGGCAATTTTCATGAAAATATACATATAAATGGGATATATGCAACCTGTTGATTATGGATAACTAATTTGACTAAAACTCGTAAATACATGTCATAGTTGAGCTTGAAAAACAGTGGTAAAGGTGATGAATTTTATAGCACCTAGAGAGGCGAGCCAGAAGGGTATTTTTGGTGTGTCTCTCATAAAATTCATCAAAAATCATAAATTAACGTCACAATTGTGTCTCAGCGATTTGGATTTAAAATATGGTTATACAAAAATTTGTTTTGAAAAAGTGTCTATTTGTGTTTCTTGAAGTGTCAATTTGGGGGATACTGCTGGGAAATAGGTTCTGATGTTCCTTATGGTGATATTGTCATTTGTGGCCTGAAAAGTTCCATGGTGAGGAAGCTATTGGGTTATAAGTTTGCCATGTTGTTTTGGTGTTGGTTGTTTCTGGACTTGATGGTACTGGTCCTTTCTCCTTGGGTTTGGCTTCTGGCGCTGAAGGAAACGATGCTGTGTTGGTGGTATGCCTGGTGAGGAAACAACAGGAAGAGGAGACAATTCATCGACCTATAGTTTGTCTGTTATGGGTTGCAGACAGGCCATGGTCAATACAGAAAAAGGATGGAGATCAATATCATTTTGTCAACATACAAAACCCAAGTACAGAGCTCGATTGATTTATTTGGCTTAGCACGGGTCCTGTATCCAGGGGCTCTATGGTTAGTTTATCTAAATTCCACCAGGTGTTAGTAACGAGATGGCGCTGCACCGTTATGGCGAAAAAATCAGATAAATTATAGGGATTAATACAGGTATGACCTGCTCAGGTCGACTCCTACCTGTCTCAAGTATCTTGAAAATGAATTATGTCGATGTTGATTGAAGGAAATTTTATTTTTGGTTCGAAATGGGGGCGGGAAAGAGAAAAAAAAGAAAAAAATTTTCCTTCCCATGTCGCCAAAATTTTGATCCGGGCTGCTATAAAAGGGAGGTACGTGATGTCATAATGTTACATAACCATGGAGGTCTTCGAGGTAGACATCCTTCTGCCCAACGGCACAGTTCTACATGTAGTGATTACCATGACGGGCGGATTGTAAGTATATTTTGACTTACAAAGGGGTGATACTTGAATTTTTGATAATTTTGAGGGTCGAGACGTGGGGCATTTTGGTCTAATTTGCTTCTTGGATTGTATTTCAGCATCATGCAGATCCAGTGGGTCATTATCCCTCCGGGCGGGATGCAAAATGGACACTGAGGTAAGTTCGATCTGAGCAAGTTAAAGTTTGAACATGTGCTAATGTTGTTGTTGTGGTAGAGATGCCACGTGCGGGTGTCACATGGGGTTCAACGTGGGGTGGGGGGGGGTGAAGGGTAGGCTAGATGGGGGGGGGCGATCCCCACATAAGCGTCTTTGCGGTGTATGTGTAAGGGCTACCTGCCATCCCCACATAAGTGTGATGGTATCTTCCAAACGCTACTGACATTTGGGTATAACCTCGGGATGGTCCTAAGTTATATGATTGTGGGGGTGGCCGGTAGTTAATGAGGTGGGACGGTGGTCTCCATCATGAACTGAAATCGGCCATGTTGGAATGGTGAGTCGAAATTTTACCTACCATTGACTATGTATGGGGCCCTCTCAGCCAGGTTGAGTTTAAACATATATAGATAGTTGGGGTGCTGGGCTTCTTGGGGTTCAGCGGAGCCAACTTAGTGGGCTCGATTTGCTTCGCCGCCGTTTCGGCCCGAGCTTTCTATCTGGTATGCTCTCCTGGATCGGGGAACGATGCCGTGGCTAGACTCGCCGAGCATTCACTATCACAGCGTGGGGACACCTGTTCTATAAATAGAATGGGTGATTCCCCCGTTGTTATGGTTACGGGTATACTGACAAAACGGTTTGTTTTGATTTTGCCAGTGCACATGTACTCTACTGCAATAGTGATCCATACTAATTTTGATTTGGGGAGAAATAGGGCTTGGGTGGTTGAGTGGGGGGGGGCTTGGTTTTGTGTGAGAGAAAAAGGTGGGGTGTGAGGCGCAGTGAATTTCGGGAATTTTGGGTTGGAAAATTGAAAAGTTTTATACAAAAATTTTGGGGGGTCTGCTTGTTTGGGGTGTGTTGCTAATAGGACACTGGTAGGCATAATTTCTAAAATAGACTAGCTTGTTAGGTTAATCTATGGCTAGTAATTGATGTATTTTTACCCTGGCTCTTTGTAAGAGTTTTTAGTGATTAGTGAGCTAAGATGGTTCAATACAGTGGTGGGGGTGCTTGGCTAGATAACAATGAACAAATTCAAACTTTTTAGATTGACGGCTTGCCAAACAGATCCATGGCCTTGCTCCTATTTGCCATGTGGGCCTAGAAGGCTATGGATGGTCCACCCTGGGTTGAATCCATATGACTTTGGTGCCTCAAGGCTTAAAAATTAGTATTAAATAAATGGGTAATCTGAGGTAGGATGGGTTGTGTGTGGGGTGGGTGGGGTGTTGCCAAAAGGTTGATAAGTAAGATCTAAAGTGGTCAGGTCGTCGTAGAAAGGTATGAAGTGGACTGCGAATTCAACTATCACATTTTACAAAGCACTCTGGGCGCACACTACCATTGGCATGTAATGGGTATCTGGGTAACATGATGGCATAATCCATCATTGTCATGCTAGAACGATTGATGACGCTACTAATGGACACATAAGACAAAACCTACCTGGGCTGGTTGCATGGCAGCCTCGGCATTTGGCCCTGTGGTCTCCGGATACTTGCTCCATAGGTGACTGGGTTTGGTAAGTTTGGTGTATTGTTTTGTAAGTGGATAAGATGGGGGTAGTGTGAGGCTTATAAGCACTTCATGAGGTTGGCTAATTCCTCATTACATGCCTCCCGATGAGGTATGTCTCACCCATATATGGCACGGGGCCTGGCTATTGGTTGATATGCAAATTTAAGGGGCACCCATGCCTAGGTGCGGATGATCATTGGATGATCTGAATGTTGTAGTATGAATAGGAGGGGAGTGATGGCTGTGGAGCTGAGATTAGTCAGCTTACCAGGGTTGCACTTGTTCCTTGTTGTGATAACACAGCGGGGAATTGTGCTGAATTATTTGATTAGGTGTCTCACCAAACATTCCAGTACCAATGGCAAACAGAGGTATAAACACGGATCAGGATACAAGAGAGCTGCTCTCCTACAGTAGGCCGTCATTTGGTAATACCTTAGGGTATAGAGGATCCCTGAGCTTGTAACAAACCGGCGCATGCATGCCCCAATTTAATGGGACACAAACCGAGCGTACACTGTGACCGTGGGTAATTTATGTGGCGTGCCAACCAGATCATCCAGTTTACGGCTGCCTGAGCCTTCAGAAAATTAAATAAAAATTTTGGCAATGTCACCCACTTAGTTGTGGTACTAAGGTTTTGATATTTTGGAGGGGATAATTGGAATTTGTGGAAAAATAAAACATGAAAAAAAAGGTGAATTTGGTGGTTCTAAAATATGCCTATAGTGTCTGGGAGGTGTCATGTATGTCTGTTTCAAGGGTGGTAAGAAGGTTACCACGGGTGAGTAGATTGGGGTGTAGGGCTGGGGTGGGGGTCGGGGGGGTGGTTGGGGTAGAGGGGGGGGGTCTATACTCTGACTATAGACATTGTAGGATGTTTTTGGAGGAAAAGGGGTCTTATCAGCCAGTAACACTGTGAGTCTAAGGTTCCTAACATATTTCAAAATGTGTGCTTGCTATTCTATCAACCATTTCTGGTTAATAAAAACAGGGAGGCGCCATAATCAACGAGAGCTCTATACAAGTGGTTGTCCATGTTAACAGATACTGCAGTCTTAGTCAATTCTGTATCAACGAAAATGGCCTTACCTTGCTGTCCATATTGACCAGACTTGCTTTTAGGCTCCAGAATCGAGGTATCCTGGTTGTGCTTTTCATCGTCAGTGCAAGAGTCCTGGAGGTGTGGGAGTCAATTGAGAGTTAACTTCTGCTTCAGTAGTAGGAGTAGGAGTAGTGGTGGGCGGTCGTGTGGTCGGGTCCTGTAGGGTGGGGGTCTGGGACTATAGGTGCTGTAGTTCCGTTCCCTGAGTCCTAATTATTGTGACTGTTCCTGGGGCTGTCGCTGTCGCTGTCAGATCGTGGCGCTGTATAGCTTCTACCAGGGGGGGGTGTCCTTTGGTGTGGCAGGTGGGTATAGCTGGGTCATTTTGAAGGCGTCAGGTAATGAAGTTTGCCTCTGGAAGTGGTGTGTAGTATCACTTGAGGAATGGTTGGGCGCGTCTAGCCTAGGTGATGTAAAGGTGCGTTGTTCTGAAGCTGGCTCCTTGGGTGATGTCTCACTATTGCTCATGTTTACTGAGAGGTTGGTAGTGGGATATTCTTGGAGGGTTCATCCACCATTGTGTCAACGGACGGTTAAATGAGGTGAAGTGAATGTACACGGAATCCAGGAAAGTTCATTTGATCCTTTTATTGCATAGCTGACATGAGTGTTTCATAAAGGTGGTAACAATGATAACACTCGCCAAGATCTAAGCTCTGCCTCCGATCCTATAGCTCAACCTGTCGTAGGTTCTAGGTATAGGTGTAAGGTGTAAGTTGGGAGAGATGATCTTAGAATAGATGGATTGGGAGCTGCTCAAGCTACCTTATATACTAAGGGCTTGAGCAGCTCATAGTGTTGTGAAATGTTCTGTACATGTGGCTCAATAGAATAGTGACACATGTCATAAGGAGAGAGTGCCACCTGTGGGTAGATTAAGTTAATGAGGATTGAGAGGAGATTGTGAAATATCCTCTCATTCCAAATATGGCACCACAGGTGGATCGCACTTCCTCCAGTTTGACTGAGTAGATAAGGTTGGAATGTTATTACATCCTTGTACCTTATGTCACAGAGTGTCATGGAGGAAGTGTGTTTGTGATGAGTAATGGATCCTGGTTCCTGTTGGGGAATGCAGGAGATTATTGAGTGTAGATCATGGGCAGAGCTTAGGCTTTATATGGCGAAGAATTTAGTAAATATGAGAAACAATAATAATACCCAGAATGGTCCATTGACAGTATATTATTTTGCTAAACCATTGTACAATTAAGACTGTGATTGCCATAAAAATGTTCAGCTCACTCTCTTAGGTAAGGGGAAGAGCCGCATGATGGGAAAATGGTCTACAGGTTCAAATCGGCTCCCTAGAGCCACGGTCTCCAGTAGTTTGTCTACCAGAGACCTGAACTGTTTGTCAGAGTAATCAAACCTGAAAGTCAATTGTCAGTCAGCATTATTTACAGATGGAAGAATACTTCTATAGAAATAAACATAACTTTGTAACAACTTCTATGATTCAACAATACCCTATCTGGTGCATTTGGTCTATTTTGACATCATAGAAGCCTGCTCTCTGCCTTTATCACTGTGTCAGACAGTCTTTATTCAATATAGTATAAAGACAGTTATCACTACTGTGAATCGCCTTTGAACAAAATGTAAAAGAGGCAGGAGTGGGGTGATAAATTTTTTGATTGATAAATTTTATTTAATATGAACATACTATAAGAATATATACCTATAATATATGAAAATGTTTGATTGTAAACAAGATTTATGGAAACTATTAAGTGAAGATAACATTAAAAAAGGATGATAAAAGTTGAGATGAGGAAATTGAGAAGATGTGAGAAAAAGGAGTGGGTGGGTGGGATAATTGGAAGAACTGTGTAGGGAGGAGGGGAAGGAAGGAATGGCGGATCGGTGTGGTAGAGTAGGGTGTTGGAAGGACTGGTGTATGAGGATAACACCAGGGGGAGGTTGATGTATGGTGGTAGATGATGGTGGTGTGGTTGTCCACCTGGTGTCAGTAGTGAGCCAGCAGGCCAAGGATGTCCCGCCAAGGACCACTACTGCGAATTCCCATTGAACAGAATGTAAAAGAGGCAGGAGTGGGGTGATAAAGTTTATTGATTTATAAATTAATATGAACATACTATATAAATATATACCTATAACATGACCCTGTTTAGCGAGACTGGTGCAGGTCTGAGCTGAGCAGACGCGGACCCGTCTTTGATGTTAGGGCTCCTCTGAGGAGTTCATTAAAGTAATTTTAGCAACTTTTTCTGTTCTATCATGTCAGTAAGATATAACTCTCTATAAATATGTATTGTTTTCCCTACTTTCTTCTATTAATTTCCATATAGGGGGGTAAATACAGCCCTGAAAAGGCGTTTTTCCGGTTTTCCATTTGCATACACCTCTATAATTTTTTTTATTACCCATGGATCCACACTTTTTTTTCTCTTTTCCTAAAAGGGATGGTCAGGGAAGATATTTTAGTCACATTCCGCATCATGGCCCCTTTATTTTTTATGCAGGATTTTTTTTTTATCATTATACCCAATTTCCAGCGTCTGCTCACTTTAATGTGAAAAATAACCTCTGTCTCATCTTTTGCACTATAATTGGTTCTTTTTATATTTTCTGATTTAAATTTATGGTTATGTCAACACTTGAAGGGTGGTAGGTCTTGACGAACCAATAGAATAATGGTCATCAGTCATATTCAAGTGCCTTCTTTCACCTCAGAAAGAAGTGACACCTCCAGAATCTGACCAGTTCCGCGTCTGCTCGTTTAGAGTTTACCCTATGTTTCTATATCAAGAACAAGTATTTAAATAATTTCCGTATCATTTTTTTGTAGCCCCTTGACCCTTCTAAGAAAGTTTATTGGGTCTTTACCCTACTATATATAGTTAACCTCTTGTTCCCGCCCTTGAGTCCGGGTCCGCGTCTGCTCGGTCCGGGACCGCGTCTGCTCTGCCACCAAGTGAAAAGTGACAACACTTTTAAGGAGCTGCCATCTGATGAGTAATTTTGGAGTCAGCCTTTTGGCGCTGGTATCGGCGTGTACCCAGCGTCTCTGCCGTTCATTCAAGACGCAGCGTTGAGGTGAGTTGATCAATCTTTAATGTCAGGGGGCTCAAAAAATAAAAAAAAAAAACTCCAAATTTCACCTCAAAATCTACTTTTTATGTTGCATATTGTGAACAACTTTGATATTTAACTACCACTCGTCATGAAAAAATATGCCTCCCCATGGGATGTTCATTTAATCGCCAAGAAATGATCATATTTGACAACGTTGAGCAAGTTGTGGCCTCTTTCCTTGCCTTTTTGAATTGTTTCCCATTGGTTTTTCTCTTGTAATATCTATTACTATATCAAACTATTGTAGTGGTTCGTCTCGTTAAGTTAGATTAAATCATAACGAAGAGAGAGGAAAGTTTCCGGGTAGGCAACCGAGCTTTTATTTCATAGCTTGCGTTACATACGATCACAGCCTCAGAGGACTACATGCTGCTAGTGCATTCGGTTACCCTTTCGGGTAACAACCTGGTTGAGCAGTGGGTAAACCACTACTGAGGAACCTAGGGCTAGGACCAGCCTTATATAGGGGAAAAGCCCGCGAAACTCAGACCGGCCACGTGACGTGTGGCGGACGAGTGGTAGGCCCCCTGGTGTAGTGGATACGAACCCAGAGGCAGGTGCTGCCACCTGCCATCCGGATTCCCCCACCACACCCGAAGGACCTAGGTCTGAGTCTCACGGGTGCATGAACGTTAAAGTGTAAAATACCATACCCCTACACTGCCCCCCTTAGACAATAACTTGGGGGTAATTAAACCGCAGTGTATTAATAACCTAGTAAGTGATTGTTTACAATACTAAAAAGGGGTATTAATTACACTTGCTCGATGTGAAATAGGCTATAGTATAAGACTATCCTATTTCTGAAAAATTATACAATAATAGCATCGAGTGTCGTTCATGTTATTTCCATCACTAGCTTATAACAACCATAAATGATAAATATACAATTATCACAGATTTATAGTAACGTTTTGACAACAGTAGGGTCCTGAAAAGGACCGGTGGTTGTTAACAATGATCGTATTATGGTTATTGAACCCGGAAAAAAAAATTTTCGACTTTTTAAATTAACAGCTCTGTCTACTTTACAGAGTGAATTAAATATTAATGATCAGATATGGACAATTAATCTGATACTATATGAACACAATTAGGTATTAACCTGAGTAATACAATACTAAGTTTAGAGAAATCCGTTGGACCTTCTCTTATTTTATAGAAAAATATTTATACTTTTGAGACGCAGCTCAGTTTATACCTTAGTGTTTTATATTTACAAGTTACAGAAGAATTATAGTCTCTTAATATATTGAGACCAGGAATGACCTATATAGACAGTTATAGGTCTAGGATTACCTTAAATAACTTTTAGGATTCGCAGATCCAGTATATTTATAGGTACCCTTATATAATAATATATCTTTATAAAAGATATTATATAGTTATAAATACAATTTTACATACAATATAATAATATCAACAAAGTTACTTGTTTTCATGATTGGAGGATGTAACAGGAGTCGGATGCTGCTGATGGCTTGGTATGGGCGAGCTGAACCCTGATGCCTGAAGTGCTATAGTAAAACTTGTTGGTGGGTGTAGCTAAACCCTGATGCCTGTAGTGCTAGCTAACTGGAGGTTATAGTAGATCCAGTTGTAGACTGTTGATGGACTCTATGGGCGTAGCTAAACCCTGATGCCTGTAGTGCTAGCTAACTGGAGGTAATAGTAGATCCAGTTGTAGACTGTTGATGGACTCTATGGGCGTAGCTAAACCCTGATGCCTGTAGTGCTAGCTCACAAATAGTAGTGGTGTAGTAGTAAATCCGGTTTGTAGTTCAAAAGTCCATATTAGTGTAAATTGTCCATGATTTTATAATAGGCACAGTCATTACATTATGGCACAGTACAATTATGGTGTTTACAGCATTCGTACTCCTCCTCCAGAGTGACTTGTTTGTTTTCTCCTTCTGTTTTCAGTTTCCGGATTAGGGTACAGTTTGGTACCCGAATCAATACGGGTTGGATAAAAAAATGGTTTCTTATCCAACAATGCATGGGTAATAGAACCCCGGGACACACAATTATGTCCGATCTTCATGCAACAGTTTTTTTACTGTTCCATGTTCTCCTCGGGTGGCTGGTTTGGACCCGGTTGTTGAGCCAGTGGCTGAACAGGGGGGTTCACACCAGTTCCATCCGTAGGTGCCAATGCGGGGACAGCAGGTGTAAGTTTCACCTTTTGGCGTGCTTCGAACAGCTTCAAAGCATGCTCAGGTGTACCGTCCCAGTTATCCATGATAACTCCGAAGACCTTGAAGAACTTTTGCTGGTTCTTCATGTTCGTTGCTCGTTCTAGGTCGAGCATCTGAGAAGCTGTTTCCTTCTCGGATAGGGCCTCCTGCCGCAGATTAGCAGCTTCCTGCTTATCTTTGGCAACATCCGCTTTGATCTGAGTCGAGATTCGGTTGATCTCTGACTTCTGGATCGCGTCAATACACTGGAGAGTGCTCGACACGGTCCGACGATACATGTCCAGGTGGAGGTTTTCCAGATGGTGCTGTAGCGTCTCAAATTGTTTGCTCTGGATATTGCAAGACAATTTGTCCTCCTTCTTGAAGAAGGTCTCCACTGTCTGGATCAGCTTAGGCCGATGAACCACAGCACCAGGTGGGGGTACCTGACCCTGAGGCTTCGGCTGTGCTCCAGACCCACTCGCAGTGACAGCTACCTGCGTGTGCGAAGAAGCAACCGCAGTAGTAACCGCACTAGCAGTGGTCGAAGAAGGGCCTTGAGTTGGTAATCCCTGAACCAGGGGCAACCGTGACAATTCCCTTCTAAGGTCTTTGGCCGTCAACAATGGTGCGGGTGGACGTTGTCTCACCACAGCACTCATTGTAGGTCGGGGAGCTTGACCTCCTACTGTCGGCAGTTCCTGCTTGACCCTCCCGTACTGATCAAAGATTTGCATCTCTGGTCCGGGTGGGCCCATAGCAGGGTACTGCTTCGGGTCTTTGACATTCAAAGGCGCGTGTTTCCGGGCGGACTGGCCACTCGGTCCACTGACACCAAAGAATGTCGGGTTCTGTGCACCTAGTGGAGTTGGTGCTCGCCCATAATGGGAAGGAGTTCCAGTAGGAGATGGAAGATGTGGCTTCTTCCTTCCCCCATTTGTCTGTCTCTCCAGCGCCTCCAGTGGTGACCTGGCTCGGCTTGGAGATTCAGACGCCTGTCTCTTCCTATCTGCTACAGAGGGTCCCTGGCGGTAATCCCTGCGGCTTCGGACCTGTTCTCCGGATGGAGTTACATAAGCCCCACCACGACGGCGGGCCTTGTTGCTTCTCCATTCGTTTAACAGATCGTACTCCTCCTGAGCGTACTCTAGTTTGCCGGACCCGGGAGTCTGGGCAAACCGAGCCTTTAGTTTCTGGTTAGTACCAGGAACCGTAGGCGCAAACTGCTTCGTACTCGGTGTGAGGGAAGCCAACTTCTCTGCATTGAGGCCCCTAAGGTTGCCATAGAGTTCGGAGTGAATTTTCATCACCCGATCTATGGCTGCCTCCAGGCCCTCTCCATGCGAAGTCACATAGTGCCGGACCATGTCTCCGCGTCGGGGGGTGACACATCCTGTGCATTTAGCACATTTCTTGCCAACCTCTCGGTCGCAGACATATTCCGGCCTCTGGTGCATATGAACCTCCACGAGATGACGAAGGAACGCGTCTTTCTCGATGAAGAATTCAACCTCACCCTCACTTTGAGTACAACGTTGGAAGGGACAATCCTTACGATCCTCCCCGTAGTACTCATCTAGAGCAAACTTGAGCTTGCCCTTCTGGTCATAATTGTACAGACCATTGGGCGAATTCTTAACGAATTCCCAATAGATCCAGTACATATTGGCCGGCTTTCTATCAGAGAGCTTCTTGCGAAGCCACTCCTCCATATCTTCCTGCCTCTCACAGGTGATCCGAGGGGGCAGTCTCCATACGGATTTACTCCCCTTCAGGTGTCCCCTGTGTAGAGGAATGAAGTCGGCAAAGTTGCTATTGGCGTTAGCCCAGATAGCAGCCTCTTGCTCGTCAGTCGGAGTGACATCCACAACTGGGTCAACCGGCTCCTCTCCCTCCGGGTCGGATGGTACATCCACAGGTTGCACAATGGGTTGTTGACCCGCGAGGACCTGGGCTGCAGCATCTTGAGCGTCTCCACTCAAATCGGCCATTACGTCGTGTAGCTTGACGATTGGCACACCGAGCTCAACTTTTACGGTTGGGACAGCCGGTTCAGCTTCTGTATTATCAGCTTGAACGTCTACCTCGATAGGTTCAGGTTTGCGTTGGTCAACCTTCTTCTTATTCCTCCTGCGGGATCTGCCGTTAGTAGAAGTGCCAGGCTCGGATGCGTCCGTCTCATTGCCGGAGACATCCGAAGCCTTAGCGCCCTTCTTATTGGCCGAGCGTGGAGACACCCGACGGGTTCGGGTACTGTCGTCCACACTCGTGCTGGTAGAGGATTCGGTTCCTGACCGCTTCCCTTTACCCTTACCTTTGGTGGGGGTTGTTTTACCCTTTCCACCAGCTGCTTTCTCCTTTACTTGCTCAGTCTTCGTAGGGGTAGACTGAGCAGTTTTAAGGGAAACATCTGCATCAGGTAGGGCCTTCTCAGGTACTACTGCTGCGCCTCCCAAGGTAGGAGCTTCAGCAGGAGACATGAGACGGTCCATCCGATCGGCCATCTTGGCTGTTACTTGCACGGGTGCGGGTCCGGGTACTAACTCCGGATGCGCCAGTGCATACTGTCTCTCCAATAGACGTACTACGAGGTCTTGTATTACCCCGAGTCTGTCTAGTGGAGACACACCAATACGGGCCTCTTCTGCCTCAATGGTTTGAGACGTAATAGGGACCCCTGGACAGTAATCCACAACAGCGTTACCTGCTGCTTCATACTCATCCGCTGTGCTTAACAGTAGGATCTGGTCTCTGTCTATGTATCTAGAGACCTCATCTGCCTTGACACCGGTGTAACCCGTTTTGTCAGACACATAGGAAGGCCTATAAGAGGTATTCCTTCGGAAAGCCATTTCTGCGTCCCAGACGGCTTTACGAAACCATAAGTGGACTACCAATCCTTTGGCCATCTGATGGTAATCCATCAACCAGGACTCCGGAAAGGTATTAGCCCACTGCGGATGAGCACATTCCCAGATTGCGTTGACAACACGCTCGTCAACCTCTCTGGGCGTCCCATAACAGGTGGGTATCAGCATTTCCTCGGAAATTGCTAACATCCGTCCGTCATATGGACCGGCTACATCATGCCATTCGGGACTGTCTGGGAAGGGCAGCTCTAGGTGCATTGGCCTGTCAACCGGAGAAGCAGGTCCCAAAGCACCGAATGAGGTACTCCCACCAAGACGGGGCGGCAGTTGAGGGGGAGGTGGCATCAGAGCCCTGTCAAGAGACTGGGCTCCTGCCGGTTCTCCACTCAAACCTTCGGATGGAGGGGCTACATAAGGCTCACCTACATCAATTTGTTGTTGAACGCCTCGGCGTTCAGGACTAACTTGTCTGGAGTTGTCGGATGCGTCGTAGAACGATTCTACGTCGCTATCGTCTACTCCAGAGAAGTACTGATCAACATTCATTTGTTGATCCATTTGATCACAATCAGCATCGTATTGCTGATCGTCGTATGTATAAGTGGGACTCTTGGGAGAACCACTTCCATACTCTGGCGGGGTGCTGGCACCGGCACCGCCGCCAAGACGGACGGCCTCTTCTGCCATCGACAGAAGTGGCTGTTCGGGGATAAAATATCCCAATCCACCGGATAAGCAGTGAGTACTGCTTACCCAGTGAAAGGCGGGTGCCTTTTAACGAGGGCACACCTCGGAATATGGCTGTCACGGGCTATCAGACTCCAACAAGAGTAAGACCACCCTCGGCCACGTCTTCTTCCTTCGCAGGAATAAGACAATATGGCGGGATACTCGAACTTGAATCGCTGCGCATGATCAAACCGGCGCCTCACGTGACCATTCGAAAATGGGTCAACAACTTTCCCGCGTGCCCTTAATTAGGTCACGCGCCCTTACATAAAAACAATACAAAACCCGATCGGTCGTCCGTCCGTACTCAGGGTTCGACTATGACAATTTGCTAGGTATTCTGGAGTTTATGGATAGCATAAGCATATCCACCGGATTATCCGTCCAAAACCATGGGTTCATTGTCATAGGACCTTTTCCAGAGACTCTTGACCGGCTCAAATATACATTGAACTAGGTTACAACATATAACAGTACACAGTACAGGACAACACACTCGTTGTGTTAACAGGCTAGGTTACGGCAGTCTGTAGCAACCTTGGACTGCGTCTAAGAGGTTTTGAGGCCTCTTTTATTGACCTGGTATCCATAAGAGCCTTTTCCAAGGTCTTCTTAGCCTTAGAGGGACCTTTCCTCTTATTTTTACCTGCGCCTGCCGAGACTTTTTGTATCTTCCCCTGCTTTCCGGATGTTACGACAGGGGGCACCACCCTCTTCGGGTCTGCAACCTTCCGTGGCCGCCCGGGTCCTCGCTTTCGGGTCGGTACCACTTCGAGTTGCTTAACACGACTCTGTTCCATTACTTCCAATAGACCATCGCCGTACATTTCGGTGGAGGTATCCCTCCCCCTCCATGGGCGTAGTCTCGCTACATTTGACTTGTAACATTTACCAAGCTGTGATTTAATAATCACTGTGCAATCACTAATAACCTGAGTTATAGTGAAAGGTCCATCCCAATTACTGGCTAATTTCAGGTTAGCTAGAGGTTGGTGTAGACGCAGTACTCTATCCCCTAGATTAAAAAATCTAGCTTTTAGACCTGTGTCATAGCCAACTTTCTGCCAACGCGCAGTTTTCTGCAACTCGTCTCTAACCCTCTCATAGGCTTGTTTGAAATTATCCCGTAGGGATTCTACAAACATCACCTGGCAAGGGGCTTCCGGATTCATTCTTATTACGCCGAACACCAAATCGGCTGGCATAATCAAATCCTCTCCAAAAACGAGGAGATTAGGAGAACAGTTTGTGCTCGAATGCACAGTGCCATTATAGGCATGTACCACGAATTCACATTGTTCATCCCAATCATCCATCTGCTCATTTACCAGAGACTTCAATACTTGGATCAAAGTCCTATTGAATCTCTCTACTTGTCCATCGCTCTGTGGTCTATAGGGATTAGTTCTTGTCTTGCAGATCGCCAGACAATTACACATCTCCTGCCACAGACTAGACTCAAATTCTCTGCCTTGGTCACTATGTAACATGAGTGGGACACCTAGGTGCAGCACCCACCCTTTTACAAAGGCCATAGCACAAGTAACAGCCTTATGATCCGGTAAAGGAAACACTCGGGTGTACTTGGTATAATAATCAGACACGACCATCATACACGTGTTGCCACTAGGAGTGGGGGGAATCCCACTAATAATGTCAACAGCTATTCTAGCAAACCTTACACCAAACAGTTCCTGGGATAATGGCAGCTTGCCTAACCCGGGTCCTGGTTTGTTCTTACAGCACTCGGGACAGGTCTCCACCCATCGGGTGAGATCTGTACTCATGCCGGGCCAATAGTATCGTCTGGTCAGACGTTCTAGAGACCGTTTCTTTCCAAAGTGTCCACTAGTTCTATGTCCATGACAGAAATACATAATATCTCGTCGCATAGCACTAGGTATGACAACTTGCAAGGTTTTGTTCCTATTAGAATGGTTCTTCCATCGAAACAGAATACCATCCCGGACTTTTAGCTCGGCCCATTGAGCTAAGAATCGTCTCATCTCTCTGTTCTCCAATGACACTACGGGTCTTGGGGGACAGATACCCTGATTAAGGAATTTAATCAAACGTGATGTGACTGCATCAGACTTCTGGAACTGCCTGATGGTCTCCAAGGACCAATTCAAGACATGTTCCGGATGGGTTTCGAATGGAACTCGAACCCCTGCCAACACAGCATTGTGTGCTCCACAATCAGTGCACTCAGCATTTGCACATTTCCTCACTGGGATTCTAGACAAAGCATCTGCATTCAAATGCTTTGCCCCGGCTTGGTGTTCAATCTGGCTGTGATTTAGACCGAATTCGGATAGGTGCGCTAACCAGCGACCTATCATTCCCTCTGCATCTTTGAAGTTCAATAACCATCTGAGGGAAGAGTGATCAGTCCGTAGAGTGAAATCACTCCCCCACAAAAAGTGCTTGAACTTCTTCGTATAGACCACCACAGCCAACAACTCACGTTTAGTGGTACAATAGTTTCTTTGAGATTTACTCAACGTGTTACTAGCGAAGGCTATAGGAACTTCGACCCCATCCTGGACCTGAGAAAGGGCGGCTCCTATGCTTTCATTACTAGCATCAGTATCTAGAATGAAATGATCATTCTCCGTGGGGTATCTCAACACAGGTGTGATAGCAAACAAATCCTTTATTTTCATAAAGGCCTCGTCTTGCTCGGGTCCCCAAGGGAATCGTTCCTTTCTGATCCCGGGTGTCCAGTGGGACAAACTCTGGATAGGAAAGGCAACCCTTGAATATCCTGGGATAAAGTCCCGGTAGTAGGAACAGAATCCGAGGAAGGACCTAACTTCTTTCGCATTCGTGGGTGCTTGCCAATTTGACACGGCATCCAGTTTCTCCGGATCGGCTTTAATCCCTTCATTCGAGATTATTCGCCCCAAGTAATTAATAGATCTTTTGAAAAGATCGCACTTCTTGGGTTTCAGCTTCAAACCATTAGTTATGATCCTTTCCAGGACCATACCTAAATTTTCCAAGCATTCTTCGTATGTCTTTCCAAAGACAATCACATCGTCTAGATAGACGAGACATTTCTTCCATAAAAGGTCACTTAATAAAGTTTCCATCATGGCTTCAAATGTCGCCGGTGCATTGCACAATCCAAACGGCATCACATTATACTGGAATAATCCAATATGACTGGAAAAGGCCGTCTTCTCCATATCTTTCGGATGCATACCCACTTGCCAGTACCCGGATTGTAAGTCTAGAGAGCAATACCATTGCTTACCTCCAAGGGAGTCTATAGTCTCATCGATCCGTGGTAAGGGATATGAATTCTTCTTGGTCATACCATTCAATTTCCGGTAATCTATGCAGAAACGGATGCTACCATCTTTCTTGGTCACCATGCACACAGGGCTAGACCAAGGACTGGTTGATGGAATTATTACATCCTGTTCAAGCATTTTAGCTATCTCCTCCTCAGCTACCCTTTTTTTGGCTAGTGGGAGTCTTCTATAAGGAATCTTAAAAGGTTCATTCTCACCAGTGTCAATCGTATGCAGTACTTTATCGGTACGCCCCAATTGTTCACTCGGTGCTGCAAAAGCTTTACGGTACTTGTACAACAAGTCAGTTAGAGCTTCACGTTGTTCATCACTTTCTACATGGCTTTCGGCTACTAGAGTGTCTAGTTCCGGGCTCCTTTCGGGTGGGATAGGGGCTCCGGGTGCCGAAACATGTTTACAGTCTTCTATCAATTCGGATAAGACAACCGATCCAAGGATCGTATCCTTCTGTACATAGACAGTCTTGTTACCGGTATTGGATATAGGAACCACCGTCCAAGCAGCGTTAGCTACTAGAACATCAGCGGATTCCAATCCGATACTTGACAACATGGCCATGTCTGGCTCTACAACTCCAGTTTTTCCTGAAAACTGTCTGTCCGCTCGACATAAGACATCACAGGCTGTGCCTGGTGGTATCTTAACAGTCTGGGCTACACTGGCTACACTGCTTACTTGCCTAAGTACACATTGTACTTCGAGATGATACGGGTCTCTCACTTCCAATATTCCCCTCTGGGAATCTAACCTTGCTCCATATAATGCAGCAAAATCCAGACCGAGTATACCATCATCCGCGATGTTCGCCACAGTAGGGGTAAGGATGAAGTCCTTATCTTCCTGTAGACTGAACCTCATACATGTTCTACCGAACGTTTGTATCATGCTACCGTCGGCCGTACGAGCATTTCCTTCCGTTGTGAAAGTTTCATGATTCGTAGGCAAAAGATCGTAGAATCTCTTAGCAATACAGGAGTGGCTAGCACCCGTATCGACAAGAAACTCAGCGGATCTACCACTCACAGATACAACTGCGTACCACCTCCTACCTTTCAAGTAGGTAGGACTACTTGCATACTTAGCAAGTTCCGTCTTAGCGCCGAGGTCAAATCCACATCCCTTTAAGAATTCGAGACAAGGATGACCCGGGGGGAACTGGGCACACCCCACCCTGGCCAACTCATTGGCCGCTCCCTCTGGACTGATATCGGGTTTCCCCTCTGTGTTCTTCTGCCGGTTCTTGACACCTGGTGTACTATCAGTCTCCCCAGCCTCATGAGTAAGGAACTGATCAGGCTCCTTAGCTTCACTGCTGGGCGAAATCGCTAGAGGATTCTTGCCAGTACCGCAAGCTGCGATAGGCTGGCAGTCATGGCAATCACTCACTCTGGGGGTAATCCGGTTGCCATTGTGGACACCCCCTCTCAGTTTTCCTTCTTCACTGAGTCCTCCTTACCCGGATTGCTCCGGTAACGAGTGTTTCTATAAACTGGCTTATCTGCCTCACACTCGGCAGCATAATGCCCAGTTTCCTGACATCGGAAGCATGTCACAACACTCCTATCAGGCTTAGGCCTCCTAAGATTTTCAGTAATCTTCTTTACCAAATTGTTAACCAGGTCCTCTGATAAAGAAGGACCCGTCGTGGGTTTGGTATCGGGTTGAGTCACAGGAGGTTTAGAAGTGATCACTTTCTCCTTGACGTAACCCGGTTTCTTTCCCCAGTTCCGGTTGTACCGGGGGTTCCCTTGGCCAATGGCCCCAACGTTTTCATCTTCGTCAGGTTCCCCTGATTCGGATGAATCGGTTTCGGGTATTCCCTCCGGGATTATCATTGCTGACATCCGTTGGGGTACCTTCCCGGCAAAGATACGGGCCTTTCGATCATAATGATCTAGGGACTGGAACAAATCTGTCAAAGAGGCATCATTCTTCCAAGCTTCACAGGCTACTGTCCTGTGTTCTTGATTCCGCAATCCTTCAATGAATTGTTTAAACATCTCATCTAGGAAGCATTCATCATCTAGTCTCCATTGAGGTCTGGCTTTATGCAACAGTCGTTGACATTCTAAGCCGAACACTTTGGCAGACTCCTTGGGCTTCTGTGTTCTTTTAGTGAACGTCAGCCAAGGGTCTTCTCCAACTATATTCCCATATAAATATGAAGCAATCTCTATGAGTTCATCATACTTCATATGGGCTGAGAGTCCTGTTATTTGAGAATCTCTCCATTGTTCCACGGCTCCTTTTCCGTCGCCTTCCTTTAACCAGCATACTAAATAAGGCAGAGCTTCCGCTTTACCCCATCCATTGCAGTTAAAGACATCCGCGCAGCCTTGATACTCCTCCTTCCAAGGGTTCTTGGCATTAAAGGGGGTAGGTATCTTAGCTACTCTACGAGCCGGATTCGTGGATCCAGTAAGGGTTAAACCCTTACTCCATTCCATGATCTCCGTATCGTCCAGACCTTGATTGTAACAATCAACACCTAAGTTAGCAATCGCTGCATTAGAATCATGCAGCGCTTGTAACCCTGGAGAAAGAGATACTCGGCGACTGAGTCTCTTTTTCCTTGGAGGATTCGTACCATAAGTACTTCCAAAGCCTCCGGATGGTGGTCCTCCTCCACCTCCTGATCCCCCTGCTCCGTATGGAGGCACCTGTGAAAAGGTGTATCCACTGGTTTGGGGAGCCGGCCCTGGACCATTGGTGGGTTGTGTATTTCCACCAAAGCTAAAGAAACCACTATTGGGATTAGTGTTTCCTCCTGTTCCATACGACTGATTTCCATTATTGAAACCAGTCCCACTGGCAGAGGGTCTGCTCCTGGAACGATCGCTTGAGAGTCCGGATCCTTGATCACATCCGGATTGCCCCCCAGCTGTACTGGACCTCCGGGTGCTCGTCCGGTTGTTCCTCCGGACGTGTTCCGGGTGTTACCATTGGACGGATTCGTTCCTGTTTGGGACTGATTCCATCCATACTGGGCATACGGGCCATTTGGTCCCCCTAAAGGTGACTGTTGTGGCCATCCGCCGTCAAAGGTGGAGCTTCCTGCCGAGCGGCTTTGTTTAGCTCCACTCGCAGAATTATCCCCTTTATTTCCCGTACCTAGACCAAGAGGTATAGAGGTATTATCTGTAAATCTAACCTGATGACTCTTTACTCCTTCATAACGAGGTACAGTTGTCTCTGTTACCCCGTCATTGCCCCTCAAAGAGAACATCTGGTTACTTGTCGTGTTTAGGGCAATTCCTGAAACAGTGAAGTCTGATTCAAGAGTGCCTACTGCACGACCAGTATCTTCTAGATACTTTGACATCTGGATAGCTTTAGCCTCCAGTTCGGAATAATCATCCATCATTTTAGTCTGTTTAACAGCCAAATCTGTGGATTCGCGTATCAATTGATCTTTGAGTTTTTCATGCTCATCGGTCTGTTTTTGGTACGTTTCCCGAGCATCTTTGAAGGCTGATTCTATTTTCTTCAGCTCTTCTTGATACTTGCCGTAGGCCGATTGAGTTGAATTTAACTCTTGTTTAGTTCTATTCAACTCATCATACGAGGCTCTGTATTCCAGATCCGCCGTATATAGTGCATCACGATACTGTTCGTGCTGGAGTTGAAAATCTTGCTTTTCTTTCTCCATCTGATCCAACAACAATTGTTGTTGGCGTCTACAACTCTGATCGTAATCGAGACGTTCCGATATCAACTGTTTGTTTTCAGTCAGAATCTTGTCTCGGGTTCCGGTCAGTGTAATAAGATCCTTCTGGATCTTCTCGTATTCAGCTCTCATGTCTTCAAGCTCGTCCATTTTGTTCTTTTCGAATCCACATTTTTGGTGTTTAATTCGAGAACTGTATGGAGTTTCAAACATACCTGCACTAGGCTTTGGTACCTCAAATGGTAATTTACCAAATTGAGCAGTACTTTTATGCATTGGTGCAGGTTTCGAAGTACCTCCTGGCATGAATAAGGAGTCTCCAAATTCATCCAGTTCATGATGTAAGTTTCTTCTTACATCTTCTAACCCATCAGGGTAGTGTTCTAGTGGATCCCTCCACTCCGTACCTTGGGGTGGTGACTTGATTTCACCATCCTCCATCGGGGAGTCTAGCTCACGATTTGGGCCATTTCCCCTAACTGGGCTCAGCTCAGTCATTTCTGACTGCGCTTACCCGAAGACCAACTGGTCACGGCACCAGTGTAGTGGTTCGTCTCGTTAAGTTAGATTAAATCATAACGAAGAGAGAGGAAAGTTTCCGGGTAGGCAACCGAGCTTTTATTTCATAGCTTGCGTTACATACGATCACAGCCTCAGAGGACTACATGCTGCTAGTGCATTCGGTTACCCTTTCGGGTAACAACCTGGTTGAGCAGTGGGTAAACCACTACTGAGGAACCTAGGGCTAGGACCAGCCTTATATAGGGGAAAAGCCCGCGAAACTCAGACCGGCCACGTGACGTGTGGCGGACGAGTGGTAGGCCCCCTGGTGTAGTGGATACGAACCCAGAGGCAGGTGCTGCCACCTGCCATCCGGATTCCCCCACCACACCCGAAGGACCTAGGTCTGAGTCTCACGGGTGCATGAACGTTAAAGTGTAAAATACCATACCCCTACACTATGCTATACAGTGGTTTCATCTTGTAAACATGTCAGCCGGTTACAGAAATGTGTATCATATCATAAGAATAACAGTAAATATAATTCTCCAGGCTAACTTTTGTAGTGATCAGACGCGGAAAATTATCAGACGTGGTCCCGATATGTTGCGTTTAAGTTCATTTCTCTTATATATTGGCCAGCCTTTTACTGAATGCTGTCAATATATACTCCTATATGTAGTCTAAACTGAGGTGTAAAAGAGAGAACCTCTTATATTATATGTAATGAGATTTTTATCCCAATTTTCCTTGATTTTGAAAAGTGAGCAGACACATAAGTGAGCAGACACGGTTCAAAATTGTATTTTCAATTGTTTTCTCTTGTTTTCCAGTAAGCTGGGAAGTACTCGTGAAGTTTGAAGCATGGCTCAACCAAAACCATTTCCCTATGAGTCTCCTCTAATTAGACCAGACTTTCCTTCTGGCCCTGAGGGAACTGAAATGATGGACAAATGGGTGAAACAGTTGAAGCTGTACGTTCGGAAAATGAGCAAACTCGACAAAGATGTCTACACAAAGGTTCGGTCCTCCTTGAACTCGAGGACCTCATACAAAGCTAGTATCTCTAATCCGGACACAGGAGAGGATTTTCACCTCCGCCACAATGAGCAGACCAATGTAAGTGTCGGGTGATAAATTTATTTATACATTCTCATGAATTCACAAACTCATTTATAATATCTAGATTTCTACATTATAATTATATTATTATGATAAATTTTTCAAGAACACTTCATAACCCAAACACATGTACCTGTATTTTTAAACCAAGTTGTAAACACTATGAATTCATGATCTTTTTTTATATTTTAAAACAGAAACATCGACCCAAGAAAGGTACTGACAGATATACCGAGGACCTGGAGAAACACAGGTTGAGGAAGATCGAAAAGAGGAAAGAAGGTATGTATAGAAAATGAATTATCATAAATATGTAACTAAGGTTAGAGTTGATATT
This sequence comes from Acholoe squamosa, assembly GCA_949317995.1. Lineage (NCBI taxonomy): Eukaryota > Metazoa > Annelida > Polychaeta > Phyllodocida > Polynoidae > Acholoe > Acholoe squamosa. The sequence goes on along the minus strand of OX439041.1, from coordinate 76,724,021 downwards.
CAAGATTTAGTTTTTAAAAACAATTTTTAAAATGATGATTCATGAACCACACAGTATACATGAATGTGTTCTAGGAATCTTTTCTCTCTTTGAAAACTATAAATGCCTCTATGTCTACAGACCCACAGACCTGTACAAGTTTCAAATTATCATGTGGCCAAATATTGAATAATTTATTCATTCATTACTTCAGAAAAACAGGAAAAGACAAAGCCAAGGACGAGGGGAGGGGCCCGTGGGGAGCCAGTAGAGGAATACACCCCAGAGCTTCCTGACCAGAAACGAAGGAAGCGACGATCATTGAACACAGCAACACCTAAATCAACACCCACAGCAACACCCACAGACACACAGTCTATACATGAAGGTAAGGATACACTTTCAAGATTTCTTTGAAGTTTACAAAAACTTTTCTAGATCTATAAAGCAAATAATATACGTATCCATGGATCCTGGCTGTCTTGCTATTTTTCATTCATTGACTGATAGATCTATAGATGTCAATAAATCATTTTAAGTCTTAGATAATTCTTAGAATCGCTGTACATATTTGATGTCTGCTTTCTTATATCTACAGCAGAACCTGACTATGAGACCTCCCCAAGGTGCAAAAAGTCAAAACGAGCATCAAAGTCAAACTTGATGGTTAAACTTAGTGCTGCAGCCTCACATGATAAAAGGTAATCAACATATTAAGAATCACATTACAATGGTGTCCAATCTTTTAATAGGACTGCAGCTCTGCTATCTAGAGAGGTGCTCAATGTTACAAACAAGTTTTAACTTTGATGATCTAACAAGTAAAATGTTTAAAAATGATGTATGTTATTTACATGTACATTTCCTTTATGAAATGCATACATGTTGGCCAAAATGTAAACCATGTTCTTTCTACAGTCTGAGCAAGAAGGCACCAGCCACCGATGCACCTCTTGAAGATGATCCTCTCACGCCGGCTGTTGAAGCACCTGCTGCGGCGCCTGCCAGTCGCCATATTTCTGTTCAAGCGGAAGATGATTCTCTCACGCCTGCTGTTGTTCCATCGCCTGCAGCGGCTGCTAGTCGCCATTTAATTACTGTTCAAGCAGAAGTGCATGTAGAAAACTTTCCACCTGAAGAAAGGTTGACCACAATAATGAGGTACTCAGACGCTGTCAAGACTCCGTGAGTTTCAAATCCACTTTCTCACTTTACAGTACTAGTCTACTTTACATTGTAAACCTTTGCTTTAAATATACTTGAAAACATAAAAACAATTATATGCACACAATTCAAAGATTTGAAAAACAAGTTAAGACATAATTTAAGATTAACCCTTCATCTTTGAACAGTCCTCGCCATACTGCATCTGCAGTGCAGAACCAGTCCCCGAAGAAAGTGGGCTCTCCGGCACGGTCCCCTAAGAAAGTGTGGCCTACAGAACGGTCCCCTAAGCATGTGGGGTCTCCAGCACAGTCCCCCAAGAAAGGGTGGCATACAGTACGATCCCCTAAGCATGTGGGGTCTCCAGAACAGTCCTCCAAGCAGAAGGACGATGCAGAGAAAGTGAGGTCCAAATCTAACAAGTGAGTATCTATAGGATAAAATTAACTTCTAGCACCCTACCTCCTTAAACTTTATTCATGTTTCTAAAGACAAGGCCCAAGAAGCCCCCATGCCCAACAAGACTTGCACATGCGTGAGTAACTTTCCTGAATAGAGATCTACCTTTAACTTAAAACATGTAAAAGTTTGTGGACCGTGTCTGATCGTCTGTAGAAAACTTCTGTAGAATTTTAGTTTACTTGACATCGAAGTAATAATAAAGTAAATGGACCGTGTCTGCTCATTAGTTGGTTAGGTGACATTATGAGTTTTAACAGTCGAACTTGTTCTGTGTCTGCTCACTTTCAAAACATAAATACATACCGGTATATGTAATTTTTCCATCTTCAACTTATGAATATAAATTCATGTGTCTGCTCGCTTTTTAGATACATGTACAATGTTTGAACAATTAAATAATTTCATGTACTGTAACTAAGTAGACAGGTCTGCGTCTGCTCCCTTTTAGAAGAATTTAATAATGTTTGCAGTAAGTCTGATAGCCCTGGTGCTGCCCTTCCCACTCGCAAGGACAAGAGCCTGAGCGCTCCCTGCTCCTCCAACAAGGAATCGTGAGTACCTTTGTAACCCTAAACTAGTTGGACCGTGCCTGCTCATTTCTAGACAAGTCAAGTCTATTCTTTTATAATCAACATGGATACAGAAGAAGTTTAATTTCAAAACATGAATACATCTACTTTTCGACATCGAAGTACCTAATAATAAAGTAAATGGACCGTGCCTGCTCATTAGTTGGTTAGTTGACATTATAAGGTTAAACAGTCGAACTTGTTCTGTGTCTGCTCACTTTCAAAACATTTAGACAGGTCTGCGTCTGCTCCCTTTTAGAAGAATTTAATAATGTTTGCAGTAAGTCTGATAGCCCTGGTGCTGCCCGTCCCACTCGCAATGACAAGAGCCTGAGCGCTCCCTGCTCCTCCAACAAGGAGGCAACAGCCAACACTGAATCGTGAGTACCTTTAAATCTTATATTAAAATAAGATGTATATTCCACGTCTGCTGACTTCTAAAACATGTACATACATACTTCTGTACATAAACATGTATAGTTTTCGACTTGCAAGATATTAAAAGTTGTTGGACCGTGTCTGCTCACTTTCAGAATATAACTAAACACTTTATGAATGACAAGTACTTTTAAAACTGACCAGTACAATTTACATCCAAAGTTACATTTATAATTTATAAGTTGTTCTTTATAGAACTCTACGTATGTACGTTTGCAGAAAGTCACGGCCAGAGCCAGCTGCAGCGAAATCACCCGCTTCTCCCCCATCTTCTGACAGTCAAACCGGCCTGCGTAGGTATGTAATACATTTTTCTTTATAATCTTATAAATACTTAAGACCTTTTAATATAGTTCCAGTTATTGTTCATGAACACTTAACTTCTGTATATATATACATAGACCATTACAATCTAACCCATTTTAAGAATTAATTAAAAGTTGATGAATAATGAAACACTTACATTACAGGCATCAGGTTTTAAACTTGGTGGTTCCAGAAATGTTCACTTGTATGTACATGTGTGGACCATACCCTGCTTTTGTTTCAAGTTATCACTTTAAGCTAACTATATTAATTCAACTTTGTTTCCAGTAATTATCCTCATTACCTCACATTCCCTTGGACGAAAGCCATGTCGGACGAAGAGTTCGAATGGCAGAAGAGGCAGCATTTTGGGTTTTGAATGTCTTGACAGTTAACTAAACATTATATGTTTAAATGTTTAAAAAGTAATTGATAATTAACACCTTTATGATCCTTTCCTGAAGCATGTACGTGTACACTGTGCAATATATAACTTAATAATTTATCACTATACCCTGTGTTGATCACAGGATAGGTTAATTGTACATAATCTACCTGGGGGGTGGGAAATAAATATATTTCAATGAGCACTGCGTTTGTTGTCTTTAGGAAGTCATATTTCATAAAAAAAAAACAATATATATATATCTCTACTAAATTATTTATATTTCAAGAATTCAACATGGGCCCATTAACTAGTCTATGTATGTACAGACCGAGTTTAAATAAGTAATTCTTTCTCTCGGGCTAAAGTTGGTGCAAAGTTTTGGCTATCGCACATGGTCCCAAAACTCAAGTAGGTGGAAACAAACGACAATACAGATGCCTACCTGGTTCCGGGCACAGCCAGTGTCTCCTGCAACTCAGAGTTCACCTGCCTCTACCAACACAGTGTCCACAGGCACTCCCTCTTCAACAGATAACATGGAAACAGAGTCCACATGCACTCCCTCTTCAACAGATAACATGGAAACAGAGTCCACATGCACTCCCTCTTCAACAGATAACATGGAAACAGAGTCCACATGCACTCCCTCTTCAACAGTCCCCTCATCTTTGGAGCAAATGGACACTACTGAGGCAGCCGATTTGGTGCTTGACATTAACGAACAACGAGCTGCTAGAGGAGAAACCCGCCAAGACAGCGACTTCTCTGATTGGTCGGACGGTTTTGCAGAGGAGGCCGAACAGTCAATAGCCTGACTTGGTGTCCCGGACCAGTTAGCACCTGTCCGGGAAAGCAAGGAGGCCACTGCAGTGTATGACCAGGTTCAACACCAGAGCCCTGAGCACCCTGCATACAATGTTCAGGATATTACGGAAGCACATCTCAATAAGCACATAGACCCTGTGTGTAATGTCAGTGACCAGGTTGGAAGCCCTGAACAGATACACAGGTTAACAAAGTCTGATATGCAAGACAACCACTCTGTACCTGCAGCAGTCAGAGACCAGGATTCAAGCCCTGATCAGACTGCACCAACCCCTGACCGTGATGCTACTGAGGATGCTGTTGTACCGCCCCCACAGCAAGCTCAGTTGCCTTTGGAAGTTGCAGCTCAACTGGAGCAGCAACAACCACCTGCACCAGCAGTTCCTGCAGAGGATGCAGTACAGACTGCCCCTCAGGTGACTCCGAAAGTTAAGGGGAAACCTGCAGCGGTTAAAAAAACAAAAAACCCTCCACCACCTGGGGACGATGTGTGGTCTCAGGCCGAAAGTCTTTGTCGGAAGGCTGGCATAGAGAAACCATCAAAGACCCAAGTCAAGGTGTTTCTTCCCTACTTGGAGGTGGCAGAGATTGTGGCTAATTCTGACAACAAGACCAAGAAAGCCATGTGTATGAAGAGGCCGGTCACCTTACTGAGACGTCACGGTCAACAGTCAGCCATTGCACGAGCTATCACGTTGTGTTGCAATGCTGTGTTTCCACCTAAAGAGCCTGTTAAGAGCACCAGCCAGCAGTTCTTGCGAAGGGAGGACAATTGCTATGAACTACCCGACAAGAAGCATTATAAGAAGCCGCGACAGTTCCCAGTTGTTGCTTTGGTGGACACCTTGCGAAACCTCGGGAAGAAGTTTGTGGTTGAAACGGGACTCACCATTTCGTTCACCACCTTCGGAAACGCCAGGGAATTTAAAAGCATAAGGACATGTGTGTTTCTGAAAAGGAGTGTGTGCTTATGTCAGCCACATTCCAACATGTTTCTAATGCAGGAGGTTGTCCCTGGATTTGTCAAGTCCACTAGTCAGCTTATTGCTATGACGGACGAACAAATCAAGCAGAGGTTAGAGGCTGCCCTAACTACGGCGACAGTTTCTTGCAAGATGTGGACAAAGGAGAAACGTTCCTATGTCAAGAAATCCAAAGGCAAAGGCAAAAAGTCATCAGATGCAACTAAGGAAAGCTCTTCTAAGACTGATAAGCAAAGCTCTAATTAGAAATCTAAGCCTGACGAGCTGAGCTCAACTCAGAAAGTAGATAAGCGTGAAGAAGAGTCATCTGATGTCAAGACCGTTTACCACACCACCCTCAAGAAGGTCAGACTGCCCACAGAGAACTTCATTGAGAAGCTCATGGAAGACTTGGTGCCCTTCCGTGCCCACTGCAAATGGGTTGAACTGCAGTACGCTGCAGTGAGGAAGCTGAAATCCACTTTCCCATCCTCGCATGTTGTAGTTCAGATGGACTACAGTGAAAACTGGAACACCGGTTACATGCGAGAGATCCAACAGGCATTCTTCGGGAAGGATCAGCTTACTCTACACCCGATGGTTGTGTACATCCGCTGTGCTGGTAAAGTTGATAGTCTGTCCTTTGTAGGGGTGAGTACGGTCACGGCCCACTCCTTTCCCACCACTCTGGCGTTCCTGACCCAACTACTTAAAGAGGTGCGAAGGAACATGGATGTGAAGATGCAGCATCTTCACATCATTACAGACTCCCCATCATCACAATACCGGAACAGGTTTGCCTGTGACATGCTGCGTAAGGCCACGCGCCTGTATTCCATCCGGATTACATGGAACTGGCTGGAGGCAGGACATGGTAAAGGTCCCTGTGATGGTGTGGGAGGAGGTATGAAAGGGCCCGCAGACAGAGTTGTCAAGTCTGTAGGAGAAATCCAAACAGCTGAGGACTTTGTCCAAAGTGTCGCCCCGCAGACAACTAAAATAAAGTTGCTGCAAACAGATGAGAGTGAGGTGCTCAAGTGTGCTACCCTAGTCAAATTTTGGAAGTCTCCATCTGTCAACGGTCTCATGCAATACCACCACGCAACCGTTGTCGACGGAGTACTGTATCTCCAGGTGACCTCCTGTTATGAGGAATGCTGCTGGGAGGAAGATTTGCTGCCAGCATGCCAAGAGTGGGACCCAGCTAAACTGGTACACAAAGCTAAAAAGAAAAAACACCAAAAACGAAGTCTACATTGAAGAGGTCAGAGTTGCCCACTGCTGCCGCTAGTACGGCTTCAGATTCTGAGTCAGACGACTCGGACGACTATGTTGACTCAGACCCCGATGACCTGCCAGGGTCAAACCAGGCAGGAGTGATGGAGGAAGTTTTCAGCTCTGATGAAGAGGTTGCCACTTACAGTCACTTTATAGAGTCATTACGAGAAGGACCAAGTCGGCCGAAGAGGATGCGTAGTCAGGCAGCACAGGCAGCAGTGGCAGACGCTGATGACAAGGACTCAGATGAAGACCCTGCTTTTGACCCTCCCTCTTCAAGGACACAAGCTATTGCCAGGGGTGTTGCCAAGGTTTGCCGTGAAGGGCAGGAAGTTAATGAGGCCCTCATAGATGATAAGGATGGGGATGGTGACACTTCCAGTGATGACTGGCCGGTGTTAGACACTGTAAGTCTTGCCTTTGTCAAGAAATATAATTTATAAGGTTCCCTCCTCTGACCCAGCTGTTCAGGTAAACCTTGGCAATACCTCTTGGCATACTAGTTACTCGCTTGTAAAATGGTTAATGGAAAGAGACTTGTAATGTTCATCATGCATATATATTTATCGTCTGGACCGCATCTGCTCACTTTCAAATTTATGTTTTCAATCAGAGTGGAGGTATATTGAATTTTCTGTTGGTCTCCATGGCAACCTATGTGATCTAAATGTAAGTGAAATATATGTAGGCATATAAAGACTGCATTATGGAATGTTAAATATGTGTAGTGTGGACTTTCCATAGAAATCCATTGTAGTCGGGACCGCGTCTGCTCACTTCTATTACGGTGTGTACATGTTTGATATAGAGGTATAATGAATTTCTTATTCCTATCCATGGCAACGAATGTGATGTAAATGTAAATGAAACATATGTAGGCATATGAAGACTGAATTATAGCATGTTAAATATGCGATGGTGGCAAATGTCAGGGTGTCAAATGTAAAAAATGCATGAATTTTTCACTTTCCTGATGGTTTAGCCTATAAAAATGGGTGAAAAGTACAATTTTCTAAGGATGTTAAGGCAAAAACAATTACTCTAAGTTATGTACCTTGGATATGGGAAAGAAAACTGTTGGTGTGAATAAATTTTTCAATGTTCAGGGTGGTCACAATGATCTATGCACTTTCCATACTCGTCTGGACCGCATCTGCTCACTTTCAAATTTATGTTTTCAATCAGAAGTGGAGGTATATTGAAATTTCTGTCAGTCTCCATGGCAACAAATGTGATGTAAATGTAAATGAATCATATGTAGGCATATAAAGACTGCATTATGGCATGTTAAATATGCAATGGTGGCAAATGTCAGGGTGTCAAACGTAAAAAAATGCATGAATTTTTCACTTTCCTGATGGTTTAGCCCATAAAACTAGGGGAAAAGTACAATTTTTTATGGATGTAAAGGGATAAATAATTTCTCCACATACTTTTGGATATGGGAAAGAAAACCATAGGTCTGAATCAATTTTCTAATGTCAGGGATGGTCACAGTGTAGTATGGACTTTCCATAGAAATCCATTGTAGTCGGGACCACGTCTGCTCACTTTCATATTTATGTTTTCAATCAGAAGTGGAGGTATATTGAATTTTCTGTTAGTCTTCATGGCAACTAAAGTGATTTTAATGTAAAATAGACCTTTGTAGACATACAAAGACTACATTATGGCATGTTAAATATGTAATTTTTGAGAATGCCAGCCTTTCAAATGTAAAAGTTATGTACCTTAAATATGTATAAGAGAAATGTTAGTTGTATGGATTTTTCCTATGTCAAAGCCGGCCACAGTACAGGGGTCAGTTACCAGAGAAATGACTTGCCGGGTGGACCGCGTCTGCTCACTAGGGTGACAAAAGTTGTTTTTTTAAATATAGGGACATAATTAATTTCCCATGTATTTCCATGGTAACCAAAGTGATTTTAATGTATAGTACACATGTGTAGGCTTTTAATTACTGCTTTAAACTCCTTTATAGGTGAGCAGAAAATGAAAAAGACTGAAACAAAGACAACAAGTAAATTTCAACAACTTTATTTATAAATATTTTTGCAGAAATATGAAGTGCAAAAAGGATAAAAAGATGCAATATGTGAAATATAGACAGGGTACAATAAAATTACTCTTTTATAAATGATGGTACTGCTTATTTATGATTTTTATTGATGATAATGTAGATTTATTATGTTTGGGCGGTGTCTGCTCACTTCGGTCCCGCGTCTGCTCACTTTTCAAGCTTCTTTAACACGCCCCTGCAATAACTATAAGAGGCTCCTACCACACCATTAGTGTTAGGACATGCATTATTGTGATAAAATAAGATTTTAAAATATGAATTGATATTGACAAGTATAGTTTGTGAGTCTGATTTGAAGGGAGTTATTTGTTTAGTTCCATGTCCTCATGCGATGAGGGTGGCTCTGATGGCTCTGTTTACTTGGGCTGCCCTGGTATGCTTTATATATGCTCGGTGTGCTGTGCTTTTCCAAGCTGTGTACGTCTGGATGTCTATTTCCTAACAACCCCCAATGTGGGCCTGTGTGGCAGCGGCCCGACATAGTAAATGGAGGGTGTATAGGCAGGGGGGGCAGTGAGCGTTGACGGAGCGCATGTCCCCACATATTGCATAAATCCATGACTGGTATCGGCATGGTGGTTACTTGGAACACTATTGAGGGCTGTGCTGGGGTGAGTGTCAGGGCGTTGGCCATATGCGACTGGAAGGCCCACACAACACAGTAAGGGGACTTTGCTATGGATCCCAGTACTAGTAACCTGTCTTGGTGATACCCCTACATGTTCCTAGCCCGTATTATTCGTAATGTCATGTCATGTTGGGTGAAATTCAGGTGGGCCCTTGTAGGGTGGCGGTTGACGTCCTGCCGTTTGATGCCCCATGGGAGGACCTCCCACTGGCGGAGGGCCCCATGGTACATTAGGACTATCACTGTTATTACAGCTCAAGCCACCAGGGTCCTTGGCAGGGCTCATACAGCCAGTTTGAGGTGGTGTATGCGAATATTGCTGGTCTTCCAGTGTGTGAACGACTTGTCCCTGAGGAGTGCATCAATAGCTTGTCGCACCTGTAGGTGGTTAGGCGGGGCTATGTGCCCGCCCACTAGCGTCATGTAGATGGGATATTTTGTTCCGGATCCTGAGGGGTTTATCCCCGGCGACCATCCGCAGTTCTATCCACCCACAGATGTCCTGGTACTGTGGATTCAGTGGTGAGATCTGCATGGTGGCACAGAATGATAGGTACTGTTTGACTGCCACCCGGCGCCCCTTGTCTATACCTGGCGCTTGCACCCCCTTTTGTCGCCTGCTGCCCGTCTCTGAGGATACGCGTAGCCAGGAGCTGGTGTCCGGAGGGCGTCACGTCGGGCACTAGTGTTTATCATGGCCCGGCTGAGCCTATCAGCTAGGACATTTTCTTTTCCGGTTGTGTACGTATGTGAGCTTTACACCATACATTGCTTCCATCATCCATGCAGCCAATGTGATATCCAGTAGGACCTTGTCTTGGCCGTGGCCGGTAGTGATCAATTAAAATGTGTATGACATTAAAATGATATATACATGATAGAGCTATGGGTCTTCACAAAGAAATTGATGGCATATAGGCTATATATAACAAGCTTGCAGGCCTCCATTCATGTTTGGTGATCAGGGGAACAAACCAAAATCAGTCCTACAGAATACTCTGAAAGTAGAGATGTCAATAATACAATAAAATGCTGATGGAGCTTTCATTTTGATGGATGTGCTGTAATTTAGGTCATACAACTGGTTTTGCACAGAATAACCTAGACCTGTTCTGACATTATCTTTTAGGATACCTTCATGCCAGTGAACTTTTACTCTATATTTGATAGATATGATAAGGATGACAGTATAGAGGAAGCTGCTAGAAGTGGGAGGGAAAAGGCTCCAGTTGTGTCTAGATTTTACACCCACTACAATTCCACCACCAAAAGTAGCAGTGATTATAAGTAACAAGAAGTTGTAAACCTGATTGTACAAGACCTTATAGCTCACAAAGATGATACGTCTTGTAAGCTAGTTCTCAGAAGAATTGTATCAAAGGAAAGTAACACAGACACAATAATTATCCAGTAAGTAGTGCCAGTCAGAGGTCCTAGATTGCATATTGTTGCAGATGACACTGATGTGTTTGTACTTTACTTTCCATAGATACTTTGATAGCCAGTTGGTAATGGTGTCACCAATTAAAGAATGGATGGTGATTGATATCAGTACCAGTGTACAGGGCACTCTCATATTCTATCATACCTATTTTGCTTGCAACCCAGTGGCATTATTGGATATGATACTGTAGGTCCCTACTAAGGTATGGGAAAGTACAAAGTTGTAATGCTGCTGATGTCCAGCAAGTACTTCCTCAGCACAATGGGAATTAGAAATGCTTCCCTGGATGATGTCTTCCAACAGGCATCTCAGTTTGTATTGGTCTGAATCAATGTCAAAATGCCACATCTATAATGAAGCCTCTATGGGTCACAGAAACTAAAACGCCTGCCCCAAAAAATGAATCCTATAGGATAAATGTTGGTAGAGCTCATTTTCATGAAGCTGCATGGACACATGCCAATGTAACTTAGTGAGTTTCAATCAATTAAATCCTGATCAGTGTTAGAAATGATCAGTGTTATTAAATTCCTTGGTGCCCAAGACAGTTCCTGAAGGTGTTGTTCTTGCCCCAGAGGATGTTCTGAAATTGATAAGATGCTCACAAGCCTGCAAATCTAAGAGCTGCAGTATACCATACACCATATTCTGTGTGTGTCGAGGAGAATGAGAAAACAAGGGAACAACTATAACTTTGTCAGTGACAAGGACAATGTACATTTAGTACTTTGTTTTGTGTTTCCATGTTGAAACCTTTCTTCATGGTTTTCATGTCCTCATCTCTAATCAACAGCTGTTTTTGATGAAACATGCATTTTGAAGGGAACCTGGCCTACCGGACATGGTAGCAAGCATGCTCAAAATAACCGATCCTCTTTCTTTCCCCCCACAATTGGGTATCCTGAGGCATTGAAATTGACTTGGAATTCCAAACAGAACATCCATAATAGATAAAACTTGATTATTGCAGTGTGCCCAAAAAACTGCAAAAAAAATCTCTAATCAACAGTTTTCCCGCTCTTTTTGATGAAACATGTATTTTGGAGGGAAACTTGCCTACCGGACATGGTTCCTTCTACAACAACAACATCCAACTCACGGCTGACCGCCTCACGGTGACAGACTATCACATGAACTAGGAATGAAAACTGGCGACATCACTGCCGTGTTGAAAAACCACCTGCCCACACAAAGACACTACCTGGGAACTTTTTCCACCTGTACACCAAAACCTGTGGGGCTCACTGCATCCACTTTCTCATAGAGGCATGTTGAAGCAAGGACCCCTCTCACACGGTGGAAACCTTCTCTCAACTACCAAAAAACCTAATGGACAAAATAGTCCAACCATGGATGAGGACGTAGTTTGCACATGTAAGGATTGGCAACAACATACATCAAATAAAAGTGGTAGTGGAACTAGTCCTGGAACTCGTAGACAAGTTGGTGAACAAGGTGACCACGTTCGAGGAAAAAGTGCGCTTGTTGGAATGTGAAACACCACCAGCAGCAAGAAAATAGTGATGTTCTTGGAACTGTACTAAAAACTCTATTAGCATATAGGTGTAGAATATGTGTGTGTGTGTGTGTGTGTGTGTGTGTAACCCCTTTTTCATAGTGAAAATAAAAAAAAAAAAGTGAGAAAAATGAAAAAAAAGCCTTCAAGTTGTTTTATCACATGTGTTAGCAGCATAGTAGAAACATTGTAGGAGCAAAATATATGGTGCAACCACACCCCATGGCGACTATAGAAATAAACAAGCTGCAGATGGCTGCTACAGCTGGCTGCTACAGCAGAAGGCGGTGTGTGTGTACCTTGGGCAAGACTCGTCTGTTTTTGTTTACGTTTTTGTTGTGATCATGTGATCATCATGTGATGATGTCATAGCTCTCAGCCAAACAGAGCTCTAGAAAGTAGGTCACATGCCCATATCTGGTCACTTCTGGTCTCAAAACTAGGTCACTTCTGGTTTGTAAGTAGGTCAAATCGATTTCAGTAGCTGTTCCTATGAGCTGAGTTTACCCCTATATACTACTTTCGGAGAAATCAAAATCAAATAAGCTTTTAGCCAGTCCTCAGCCAGAATGAGTTGCAATATGTATACACCAGCTGTCGTCACCTAGACTGGCCAGTTAGAGGAAGCCAAAATCAGCAGCCTCTAGCAAAACGGTGATCTGGATCCCATGCTTCAGGCTATACCACTGATCTTTCTACCCATAGCGTTAAGGCTTAGATAGGATCAGTGTATCGCCCCACAGGCACGTGATCTGTGTTCTGAGCGCTGCCATAATAGTCCAGGCAATGTGGATCAAAAATAGGCCTTAGCTCAAACTGACTGCAATACAACTTTTTTCACCACAATGCATTTCATTAATGTCTCCAAAATGACATACTAAAAGTCCTAAGCTGTGCATGTGGTGAAAATATGGCTAATTTGCATAAATATAGTAGTGGCCCCCGTAACTGTTACATAGATAGGAATTCAGTTATACAGGTGACATGGATGAGCATAAATGTCCATTTCAAAAGTCAAAATCATTCTGTGGTTCATAGACAATATTACAATTGCTATTCCATAATGTTATATAAATCTATTTTACAGCTAATTTGCATAATCCCAGTGAGAAGAGTGAGCATCACCATGTAAAACATATTGGTTTTCTAAAAGAATTCTTTACAAGTTGGTGACTATACAAGCATAAGTGATCATGGAACTTCATTGAAGTTCCTTACAACACTTATCAATGCTACACTGTAAAAAGTTACCATAAAATGTACAGATAGTTATAACTGTGATTCTCTGTACATTTATGGTAATTGTTAAAATAACAATGTTTTTTTTTCTGTTTTCCCCTAATGGGAGTTGAAACTAAGGACTTTCTAATTCAATGATCATTCTTTCAATTTGAGACCTATTCTAACAGTATATAATTATTCCAATCATTTCATAAGTATCATGATTTTAGACTAGTCATCCTTTGAGATGTACGCATGAAAGGAAGCAGTGACAGAGCACTGTGGTAGGAGGGCTATATGTGGAAACTATAATGATAAGACAAGAAAAGGATGTTAATAACACATCAAATTTTGGCAAGACTTGCATGACCTAGTCTATATATTCTACCCTAAATAGCATTTCAAGTGGACAAATAGTAATCATATTCCAAAGTTGGAAATAATTATAGAGGAGTGGTCATTTAAAATCAGATGGACATATGGCTCCAGGCTTAAGGATTCAAGGCACACTGGTGCAAATTTATGTAAAGTGGCTCTATCACAGATGATGGCTTTGGTGATGGCAATCTGTATCTTGTTCTTAACCTTGGTGCTTATCAAATGCATTGACTTGTGCAGACTCCAACTTCTAGTATACTAGTAAATTGTTGTTAGTTTTTTGTTTTCAGATTATGTGGTATTGAAGGGAAGATATGGTTCTGACAAATAAGTCATAGGGAAACTAAGGCATTTCATGCAGGACTTGGTACACAAATTATGCACAGATTATAAATGCTGCTAGATGTGAGAAGGAGGCATTGCTCATTACTTACTTATTGCTCCATAGAAATGATGAGAGGAAAGAATTGATTTCTTATGAAAACTCCTTATTTATCCTTTTACAATAGGTAATACCAAATTCCTTCTAATTTTCACATGATAGGTATCAACCATATCTCTGTCCACACCTTTTGCTATGGACTGTTCTGATAATGAGAACTCTATGAAACTTAAATCTAGCTTTGCTTGATGATAATCTTGCAAACATTAGTTTAACCTTTTAACTGCAATCCCTCGCAAAGGTGATTTGACCATTAACTCCTGTCCTGTCCTGAATCATGCTGCCCTAAATAAGTAGCTTGAAAGGTTGAAAAAGAAAATAAGTTACTATGGGTTTTGAACCTTTGTAAGGAGGATACATGTGTATTCATATAGAAACACTGTTATATTGGTTAAAGAATAATGGCTTTTCTTATATATAGGGATGCAAACAATATGGTAATGCAGCCTGTTTAGTAGTCCAATGATGCTGCCCTGAGGCAGCAACAACATTTCAGGGCATTTCAGATGTGCCTGGGGCAGCAACAGCCTTAATGGTAGAAGAGTTCTTATGTAATACACCTGCAGCTATGAGTATTTGTGTTTTAATGAATTATCCCTGATAAGGGACCCATATTAATAATAACATGGGTAGTAAAGTTACCAACTTTTAAACGTCAGAATTAAACAATCAGTATACTGTGAGACTGCTTACTTTTATGTATACATTTTATATGGTAATTATATGCAAATAAGCCACTTAACATATCACTTCACATGATTATCACATAAAGTCATTGTCGATGTCTAGAGCAATGAACTTGGCTTTTAATTTGGCCGTAAGTATTGATCATTACCACTATTACCACAGTATACTTGTCTACCAATTGGCTGGAGAGGGTCCTTACACAATAATGCAAATGAACCATATTTCCACCATCGGTACAGGTGAGGACTTTTAGTATGTCTTTATAGGGCCACCAAAGAAATGCATGGTGGCAAAATCGTTTGCATTGCAGGTAGTTTGTGGTAAAACCCTACATTTCCTGGACCATAATAGTAACAGAAATCCTTGCTAATATTCCTCGCTATTGGCAGATTTTTGTCGCTAAATGAAAAATGTGCAACAATTCACTATACAAATTTTCATAACTTCAATTGTAATAGAATTTGTCACTATTGAGGTGTTTCATCATCCTCGAAGCATATGTTAAAGGCTCCTGCTGGTGCGGCTTTGCACAGCAAAAAACAACGTTTGAATCTAGCAGGGATCCTCGCAAAACTGAAGAGTTAACCATTGTAATAATCAATTGTATTGTAGTGAAACAGTGTAGGTCTTACAGAAGCCTCAAGTGGCAATCTAGTGGTACAAGGAATCTCTGTCTATGTGAGTGCGCCTTATACACGGTGTTTTACAGTAATCCAAATAAAGAAATACTTCATGTTAGAGGCACACTCTGGTTTCTCCACTGAGTGGTCAAACAAACTAATGGGTTTATACCTATCACACATGTTGATTTTACTCACCTTAATCCCCGTAATGCAAACTTGCTGCAGTCAAGTGTATTGATATAGTCAGAGAGGCTACTTAAATACTGTTTTAGCTTTTACATACATGTGGTGCTTTGAAATAATATTTGACAATTTTTATGACCGCTAACAATTCAATAGGTGAGGTCACCCCTGACTTGGTTACATAGGATCCGATGTTAGCACCTAAGGAAGACTAAAATCTGGAATACCTTCCATAAGATAACACAGCATGAGTAATTAAATCTACCTTATAAAGGACCGAAAGGAGAGGATTTGATTTACCTTAAAAGACATATCCATAGGTGTAGGAACACATAACCTAAACTACCATCAGTTTCCCCAAATCACATGCGATCATATACGTTTCATGTATCATTAGATAGATAAAGCAATAAAAACCATGGTTCATTGTGTTAGTTTCAGATTTATTGACACCTGAAGATGGGAAATCATTAACTATGGCTGCTACTGGAAGTAACCCTTATTTTCTAAAATGACTAGTGATATTTTGTTATCAAAATGGTTGATTGTGATGAGTTATGGCATGTATACAAAATGCAAATGTGCTTAAATCGTGAATTCAGGCAGTTTCAATTTTTGGCCACCAGGTTGCAATGGAATAGATGGTGGAATACACCTTGAAGACATCACAACAGTCACAAAAATACAATCACTAAACAAAATTAGCATAACTCTACAATGATGAAAGAGAATATTTTGGGCAATATTTTCAATTATCTTATGTCATATCTATGCTTTGACAGTGTGCAATATGGTCTATCTAATGCACATATTCTACCAACTCATTATTGTCAATGGGACATTATGGATTTCCTATACCCCCGTGTCACGTCGTTTTGGTGATAAGTACAAAAGTGACCTGACTGTTGGATGTGTTAAAGTGGATGTACCGTTTACTGTAATTGAAGATGGGTAGGTGCCGGCACATAACCCTCATCGCTAAGATGGCTCAATTTGGAATTGGTTAAACTGAAACATTCCGTAGGTGGAACCTGTTGACATTTCATAGGACAATACAAAAAGAGTCATGTTACTTTTAATGAAGGACAACGGTATTGGATGATATAAGACAACACATCCCCAGTTTTTAAGGTATCCCCTCTTAAATAGTAAAAATGGTCTGCTTTACAGAAAAGTACACGAAAATCATCAAAACCAATTTTGCAGTGTGATATGCCTGCTGTATAGTTTTTTTTCATCATGCAGGCCACTCTGTCCAGCAGATTTTTCAAGCTATTATTTGTTATGTAAACAATATTGTAAAACAAGAATACACTTTTCACTTGTAATAATTTAACTGAATTCTGGGCAACTATACTTTTGGTTTGATGTTGTAAAAATATTGACGATTGTCCAATTTGCAAGTAGTAAAACAGAAACTGACATGTCCCTATGTCTTGACATTTGATTCGGCAGTCTGAGGATTTCTGCTGGCACGGCTGGGACGTTTTGCCGGCTATTTCCAGTGTCCGGCAGGTTTTTGTATCAAATGGATTGACCAGTACAGCATCAGGACGGCCAGTTAGCATGAACCCTTTGGGCATCATATGCCACTCAAACCACAAAACATAGAGACCCCTGATAAGTAGAAGGAATGTCTAAGTTTGGCTTTGCTGTATTTTCACAACTCATATGCCTATGTACATTCCTCTTCTCCTCTGACAGGAAATCAGGGATTAGGGGCATGCACACCTTCACATGTATAAAGTTGTAGCAGTTTGTTAAGGTAGAGCTACCATTTTATTGCAGGATTACCATATTGGCCCATTTAAAGCTTGGACAAGATCTGAAATATAAAGATTTTCCAATTTCTGCATATCTATCATCACCCCACTTGTGAAAGTGTCCTGCCAAAATCTCGGTCTATTCAGTGCATTATAACTATGTCAAATTTAAGCATGTATGTGTGTAGAAATAAAATGCTTCCATCATTTTATTCATATCAACAAGCATTCTTGATTGTACCAGCACAGTGGCTCCATCTGAAGCCATAAAGCAGAGTATTCTATAATGGTGGTGAATTCAATTTGGATGCCTGGCAGCAGAGCAGACACCACTCAGTGCTACCGCCATGAGGCTGTGACCAGAACTAATCGACCAAGTGGTTTTCCTTCCCACCAAAGAGGATAGACCAGCTGAAACTAAAATCCAATGATTGGGAAGGGGTATATAATCCTCTGAAATACATATCAGACAACACTATATTAGCTTTTATACCAGCTTTAAGCACCTGGGCACACATTGGTTTCAACACCCCTCTACCTCCGGCCCCTATTTGAGACCAGCGCTCATTTGCATACTGATTTTGATGCTTAATTTTATCACAATACCCACTTTCCTGGTGCTTAGTCAAGACCGGCACCTATCTGAGACCCTGGCGCTTAAACAAACACAAACAGTATTAACCTATATTGTGAGCCACTATATATATTGAGGTATAAGTTAGAGCACACTATATTGGAATTGCTGCTGCCATACAGTATTGCGACATAATCTCCAGAAATAATGCAGTGTCTGTTCAATACCTGCAGGGGATCGTACTGCTCACCTACAATACCTTATCGCAATGTACTATTGTGACTGAGTGTCAATGGGGGTGTTGCAAAGCCCATGAAAAGTGCACTTAACCTGAAATAGCAATGACAGAAGCTCGTGTGATTAGGTAGCACCGGGGGAATGGTTGCAAAACTCACAAAATGGGCAATAACCTAAAATTGTTGACATAACAAGATGTGGTATCTCATGGTGCAAGAAACTGACTGCTATTCTACTTTTAGTTTACCCTTGTAAGTCATTCTTTCCCATGGCATTTGCAAAACCAAGAACAGAGAGTTTAACACTGTATGCTAGGTGGTAAAGTCCTCTGTTCTTTTTGCAACACCCCCCTGTGATCAATAGCAGGCTACAGGGTCATAGATCGCCACACTTACTCACTGCGTTAGTTGTAGCACCTTAGTTCAGCTGAACTGGGAGGATTTAACAGGGGACACAAAACCTTTTATTGTGAATATGAGACTCACCCATCTAACCAGGATTACCTTATTGGGAATCTACTTCCTCATAGACTGTGTCATTTCCTGGAATATAAATGGTCTGTAGCAGATTCCCTTATTATCTTTCACCACGGTCCTTTGATTATGCATACATGTTGTTGATATTATGTTTAGCAACACCCATTCTTAACTTTATTTCATCTTTATACTCCTTCTTATTCTAAGGGCAGCCTTTTGCCAAATATAAAGAGTATGCCTTAACCTTTTCAAGGACAATGCATCATGCCTATTGGTTATCCCGATGTGGACCCCCGGAAGGTCGCAATTAAACTCCTATAGACCCATGCAGCAGGAAAGGTTGGCTTTTACATGGATAAAGTTGTGCTCAGGGTAGCCTCAGTAAAATTTTCATAAGTTTGCTTTTAGTGTCCACATATGCAAATAATTTACATCAAGATTCAATGATGTATGATGGTAGGACTGTCAAAGACATTATTAATTTTGCAATCTCCTTAGGTAAGGTTCAAAAACTTTATCAACAACTTCTCTGAAAATTCACCCTTTCTTGGTGTGTTGATCTTTAGGAGGACAGAATGATGTTCATGTGTATATCCTATGGGTATGATGCACTCTGCATTAGCAATGCCGAAAAGGGGTAGTGGCCTATATGTTGCAAAAGCCTAGGCATAGAGGGAGTGGCTTACATAAATGAATCAAACATTAGTGTAGCCTCTATAAGTGGCTGTCTGGGTACAGCCACAGGGATTTATGGAGTGAAATAATGGCGCACATGTAAGCAAAGGGGTTTCTGCAAATCATTTGACTGCATATAATAGTTCAGGGTATGCCATGGGCGTGTACTAGTTACCAAGTTGAGTCTGTGTAGGTGTTATCCATATACTAAGAGAGGGTTGGCCACTCAAGGACATTTGCTGCCCTCTGGTAGATACCCTTTGAACTATTTCCTATACATATAGCCATGGATAACAGAGGTGAGGGGGACTTTGGCAAAGTCCCCCCTCACCTCTGTCACCAATGGCTATGTATAGGAATAGAGCTGCCAGAGGGCAGCATCAGTCCTAGAGTGTCACACCCTCTCCTTAGTATATAGATAACAACTACGCAGACTCAACTTGGCAACTAGTACACGCCCATAGGGTATGCCGAATGGGGCTCACACCAAATTAGAGGTCAGCACATTGCCATAGATTTGATACCAGTAATTTTGTATGTTAGCTCACCTACCTTAAGTTCCCAAAACCCTGACTACTCGTAAGCACTCTCAAGCCCTATGCAGTTTCTGCAATTGATAACTAGAGAAAATGAGTGTTATTAGATACCTGAAGTAGGATATTATACTATGGAGAGATAGGAAAGATATTGACATGGAAAGGGATGGAAAATACAGACCTCTTTACAATGACTACTCCATGTTTCACCATTGAGTGATCTTAGGAGAACACACTACGAGTGCTGTCCTTCAAATCGTAGTGCTATGCTTTATAATATTGCCATTACAGTATCACACACTAGTAGTCACTTATGACTGCAACACTACGACTGCCCTACCAAACCTTATGTAATCTCTGCATAGCTGCTAATCGTACTGAGCAGTCGTAGGGCAGCACCTACGATCACCTGGCATATTCCTTGCAGTCTCAAATCCTTGTGACAGTGTATGGTCGTAGTATGTTAAGAAATGGCCTCCAGTCTCAATTTGCCAATATTGAGACGATATGCAGTCTATCATTAGTGCACCTTACAGAACGGACCAAAGCGTAAAGATGAGGGTCCACTATGCAACATAGTGTGGGATTTTGAGCTTTATTGTCTTGAAATAGATACAGGTTACAATAAGGTCCCCTTTCCCAGTACATGTCACATGGCTATCATATATCAGTTAGATCGATGCAACTGCAGACCCAGTGTAATTTCTAGTTGCAACAAGGTTTAGTATCACAGGGGGCATTTCTCAAGATGGTGTGACTAGACACAAACCAGTATGACTTGAAACCCACAGTATCAGAGTGGGTGATTGTAGGTAACACACTACGACTACTCTGCACGATCAGCACTTAAAGCAGTAATTACATAGGGTTTGGTAGGGCAGTCATACCAGTGCAATTATTAGCGATTACTAGATGCAGGGCTGTAATGGCATTTAACTGAGGGATCTCACTATGACTTGAAAGGGGTCTAGTCATACCATCTTGAGAAATGTCTTCCAGGGCTTTGTGAGTAGCATTGCCAGCAGTGCACCGGAGCATGGATGATTGGTGATCATGAACTGAGAGGGATTTCGTACCCATTATAGGATTACTTTTACTTAGCTATGTAAACTGCATATGAAAATCCATCCAAAAATAATTGGAAGAATAAACGACTCGATATTGGCCCATTGAGGGATTTCAAAGTGTGGCATGGTTAATACACCAATGAATTACACCTTACGCTGTAAACAATAACTGTTGAATCCTGGTAAAACTGAACGGCGAACCACCATGACTATATGGCAGTGAAGCGGTGTACCTTTTGCAAGTAGCCCCAGGTGGCGGTACAGTGTTACAATGGAATCCCTGTGAAAAATACCGATAGACTTTGGGACTAGGATTCCACCATAATTACGACAGTTTTGCAAGAGGTGTGTAAATGTGGCTTTTGCCTCCTCTGACCACATTTTTTGCAATAGAAAAGTACCAAAGTGCCCAAAACCAAGTCGTAGCTGCGCCTTATCAATAAATGCTTTATAATTGATACGGGAAGTTTTTACATTGATTCCCGTATCATGTTACTTCCTGTCTAATGTGTCACTTTCGCCTGTATCAAGCTACTTCCTGTTTGTCTGCCGACAGACATTGACGATGATCAAAGGTAAAATAAATGTTTGTTTTAGCCTTTATTCTTAACATAAAAGCAGTTATTGATAAATATATGAAAAAAAAAGTGTAAACACATGATGAAATATCAGGTTTCCAGATATTACGTCATGTGTTTACACTTTGTCGTTCTAATATACTTATCGCAAAAAGGTAGCCTGACTGAGGGTAGTGGAGGCAGGACCTAATACTTTCCAAAATGTACAAAGCCACCCATATGTCTAAGGAAGTGGGATAATTTCTGCGGAACATTCCTGTAAGTGAGTAGACTTAGCAGCATGCACCGGAGGATGCCTAATTGATGATCATTCACCATGAGTGACTACAGAGCCATAAAAGGATTATTTTTAAGGCTATGTAAACTTGACATGAACTGCCCCAGATAAAATGAGAAGATTAAAAACAAAACATACACCCCTATGGCTCTAATAATTTCAAAGAGAGATGAGTTGCTGAATCGTACGAGGCAGATATACACAAGTATTTGCAAAACAGCAGCGTAATTAAATGATTTTTTGTGACTATTTTAGCAATTAAAACTGTAATGGCTCATTAAACTGCCGGGATCTCAAATACGCACCAGTTTGGGGAACATGGGGTATTGAAACAGTCTTTAAAAAGTATTCAAATAAACATCTCTCTCATATATGGCCAATTGTCATGGATGGGAGTCACATGGGCAAGATTCATCTGGAATATTAATAGCCTAAGCTCAAACAGTCATTAAATTTACTGAGTAAAACCTACAAGTTTGAAATACAATTTGGAAATATTAAGAGCAATAATTGCCTAAAATTGCCTAAAAATTGGCTGAAAAGATGTTAAGACAGAGACATCGATTTTCAAAGTTCAAGTGGTCAGGTACACTCCAACTCTGGAGGATATATTTCAAAATAATCCTAATCTGCCACAATTTAAAAATAATCTCCTGGTTTACTAGACCTTTCTCATTATACCTGAATACTGACAATCTGGTATCCCCAATGGTGTATAATTTGGTATCTATCTACTCTGTAAAAATGTCGTTGAAATAATGACGCATTCCTTATTCCAAGGTTGCCAGAGATCCATCATTATTTTCACAGAGATTCCTTATACATTTTCGTACCACCATACTGCCACCTGGGGCTTCTTGTAAAAACTACAGTGTATTGTAACTCTGGTTCAGTAGTTTTCAATTACGGTGGTCTAGTTTTAGTTTTATAAGGATCCCTGGTAGATTCAACCATTGTTTTATACCATTGTATAGCATAATCATTTGTGTGGGACGTATGGTTACAACTGGGCATACAAGGAATGTTGAACTTTTGTGGAATATCCCTGTTACCGTGAGTGGACTTGCCAGCACTGCACCAGAGCATGGCTAAGAGAGATGTTGTACCAATTTTAGGATTACTTTCATTTAGCTATGCAAATTTGAAATATCCTCAGACATTAAACAATTATGTTTAGTTTTTAAACACTTCCTTGTAAAATTTGGTGAAACACGTTTGAAACACGTTTTTGGGCAAAACACTTTACACTTTTCCCAAAACGTCTAAAGTCAAAATAAATTCAGTTTTAAAAGTGTTTAGGTGGTTCTTATAATCATTTGTTTATTTTTAGAAAGTGTTTAAAATGAATTGTATGTATATTGTTATATATCTCGATCTGAACACTTTGGACATTTAAACACAATTGAGAAGATCAAGTAGCCTAATTGGCTGTTTAAGGGCATCTGTACTTATAAATTCCAAATACCTTTCATCCCCTGCACTAATACACTGATACAGGACCTGCACTTATTTGAGTTCTATATAAAGAGAAAATTTGGGGTTGTCCAACCCGTCCGCCAAAACAAGAGCTGAATGGCGTATCATAAGTCAAACGGACTATAGGCTATAGGCATAGATTTTGTTGGGAAATGATCAGGTTTGTAAGAAAAGAAAATGTGATCGTTTTAATGCTATTTGCAACATGTTGTATAAATTCTTACCATGTAAGGTGTAAACAATGTTCATCAAAGATCTTCGTTTCATGGAAAGTATAATGCTCACCGTGAAATGACCATGCAAACCTGGACTTTTCAATGAAAGAATTTTCTTTAAAAATTATGAACTAATCCCCTGTCCTCATTTAAGTCCCGAGCAATAAATAGATAGAACTAAACGACCGTGGTGTACGAGGTGGCCGATCCACCACGAGGGGGTGGTCTCCCCCGAGGGCGTTAGCCCAAGGGGGAGACCACCCCCCCGAGGGGTGGATCGGCCACCGAGGACACCAGGGGAGTTTAGTTCTATATTTATTTTATGTTTTTAGGGGGTTTAAATAAGGAGAAATTATCAAAATCTGGTACCGTAGTTCCCCGTACGAGCGCCGGTCCGCCATTTTGAATGTTTACATGCACCCAGAACGAGGCTGCAGTGGTGGATCTGCCGCTGTGGTGGATCGACACACGTTACGCCACTGGGGGTGTGCGGATCAGCCCTGCAATGCTATCTCTATGGGAAGAAGTTATTGACATAAAATAAAATAAGCAATTAGATCCAAGTTAGGCCCCCATAAAGGGGTTTCAAAGAGTGATGAGATGTTGAATCTTGTAACACAGCTGTACAAGCTGTGTGAAACTATCACAATCATTTTGTACCGGTATATTACATACCGTCTGCAGTACAGCACAGATGGCTGGCTCGATCCCCAACTGCCATCGTCCAACAGTTCAAGTGCTACTCAATTAGGTTAAATGTGGCCTGCATGTAGGAATATAAGTGGTACTTGGGCCAGAGGGCAATTTCTGAAGAGTTGATGATCACCAAATGGATCTGTCATATGAATCACACAGTTGTATTCACAGTTCAAAATTGTGGCTTTCCACAATCGCCAATGATTTTGTATACTATGTTGTAGCAGATGATGTTATATTTAGGTCTGTGCATTCCACTACTGCACTATAAATGTGATCTCAAAAACTTGAAAGTTGTAGAACAAAAAATAGTTTATAATTCCATTTGTAGATTCATGGGAGGCAGCCCTTCAAGACAAACTTCTTACAAACCGACGAATTGTTCGACCTGCAAAGTTTGGAGACAAAGTTCCTGTTGATATTCTTCTGGCAGCAAAATATTTGCAAGAAATAGTATGTACCCGATTCATAACCATTTTAACATCTTTCTTGTAATACTTAGAGATGTACTAACCATGGCATCCTCTTTATTTCGGCTGATAATTGTAATAGCTTCAGTACATTAAGATATTGTTGGCCAATAAACTTGTTTCAAACTCAAACTCATAATATATTACTTAAAATCATGGGCACTTAAGTAGGTGTTGTATCAAGTTCAGAATTGATTAATCCAATTGCGTATTTGTTGATATTAGTAAAATTATTCCTAACATACATAGTTTTACATAGTATCATGGTATACTTTAAAAGCTTATTGAAAGTTTAAATAAATCATTTCATATTTGTGGTTTTCTTCTTCAGAGCACGTCGCGGCAGACATTTAGCATCATGGTCAGTCTGGTACTTGTAAGTAATGAATGCTCACATAGATGAAGGTTATTTCTTGATATTTGCTGTGATTTTTGACATTCTGATCTTAACTGTGATTTGGTTTTGTATGTGGCAGAATATGGTTCTTTCGCCCGGTACATAATGATTGAATTACTGATGACAAGTTGCTAATATAAGGAATATCTAAGCAGTGGATGGGTCGATTCTTGATGTACGACCAAGTGATTCTGATCTTAATCGTTCAACAGTACTTAGTTCCCCTGAATATTTAAACATTTCTCTCAACCTACAGAGTATTTGAACATATTTCCCACCTTATTTCCATGTGCCCTCTTCTACTTTATCACCACCCAAATAGTTCTGGCAGGATGATAGTTTACGTTGGGATCCTGCAGATTATGATAATGCTACTATCATAGAACTTCCTGCATTAAAAGTGTGGACACCTAGAATCATTGTTTCAAACAGGTAGGCTTTTATCTCTATCATATGTTTAAACAGTCATAATGGTAATCCTCCTTCACTGAAAGTGGATATGTATCTCAAAACCAAATTTGGGATATCCCTCACAGGTATTCCCTAGCCTCTCGCAGGACCATCTATAATAACCCTAGTAAAATTGGTTTTGCACATACTACCATAATACAATAAAACAAATGAACATTTATAGTTCCAAAAAGAAGCTTTTCAGTAAGGCCTCATGAACAATAACCTTCAGTTATGTTATAAGTTACACATCAGTACTCTATATTATTGCAGTGCAGATACCGTCAAGGTACCAAAGCTTGCTGAGATTGAACATACCGGAAGGGCCACCATACATGTCTACGACACTTTTACTGCAATGTGTGCAATGGATGCCACTTTATTTCCCTTTGACACCCAGACCTGCAAACTCATCATCTCGGGATGGGGAAGAGTTTCTAGGTTGTTTGAAAACTATACGGCAATCAGAATAGAAACAGGGTCATTTCTCATAAACAATGACTGGGAGTTCCTTGACGCACACATAAAAAACAACCATAATGTGCCATTTAAATGGTATTCAACCAGCCAGCCAGAGTTCATATTCAAATTCAAGAGGAGACCAGATTTCTATATTGCGACAATGATTGTACCGCTCAGCATTCTCTCCTTCCTTGGAGTCCTTGTCTTCCCGCTACCTGTCGACTCTGGCGAAAAGGTGTCATATGGCATAAGCTGCTTCCTCTCCTTCTTTGTTGTCCAAGCATCAATAATCAAGCATCTGCCCTCCAGCTTTTCATGCTTGCCTTACATAGGTAGGTCAAGCTTTCACATGTTCTATCTAATGAGAAGAAATAAGATAGAAACACAGAAATGAACAAACTTTTAGATATTTTGCAAACAATTCGTGTCTAGTTAAGTAATTTACTACTTCCCATAATCCTTTCAAATGGTTGTTTTATAGCAACATTTAAATGCAACTGTTGTCATTGTTGCAATAAACACGTCCAAAAAAAATCGTATGGAATTAAAAGTTTTTGTTCACCCTATAAGGGCTGGTAATGCGCATTGCCCATTGGTCTCAGATAAAGGTCGTTTTATTTAGTCTATGAGCACAGCACAAAGTCAAAAAGCATGATAACAGACTTTTAGCGTC
Organism: Acholoe squamosa; assembly: GCA_949317995.1. Classification (NCBI taxonomy): domain Eukaryota; kingdom Metazoa; phylum Annelida; class Polychaeta; order Phyllodocida; family Polynoidae; genus Acholoe; species Acholoe squamosa. Next base: position 76,697,426 of record OX439041.1, on the reverse strand, counting down.
ACATATGCTTGCTATCATCAGGATTTATTTTTAATTCTTATGGAAATAATTCTCTTTTACAGTTCTGATGCTTCAACTCCTGATGGTCCTGAATGCAGTGTTTGTGACAATGACAATTACAAGTGTGCGGTTCGCTATCAATAAGCCGCTTAAGAAGATATCCAGATGGCTCGAAACCCTGTTCAAGAGATCAAATAAGATCACCGATTCAAAGACAGGTTCGATTACCTCCCTGACAACCTCTGTTACTACCCTTGACCCTGGAAGTGTGTCAAACACTGACCTGAAGGATTCAATAATCAGCAAATCATCCACCAATCTCTCGGACACTATCACGGAAAAATCTGATTCCGTTACTGACGATGAACACTTTGAGGGTGAGTGGAAGGCAGTAACTGATTCGGTCAACATGATGGCCTTCTGGTTGTTTGTATTGGGACTGTTTGTCATTACACTCGTGATCATAGTATCCATGGCAACATCTTAGATACACACTATCAAAAACCTTTGCCGACAAATCAACAACGGGTTTCTGGCAATATTTGGAAAAGTGTGAAGCATTACTTTTGCAGTGATTCCTCATAACACAATTATTTACTGTCAATCTTTCTTGGGCATAATTGTATAAATTAGACTGCTTCAATTTAAAACAAATGTTGTGGTCCAGAATGGCATTTCATAAGTTAAATTATTCTTAGTAATAAATATTTGTTGGGAATTATCAGGATTTTGAAAAGAAAAATCTTGGTGGTTTTGGGGCAAATCAGAAAATGCTGTACTGGTTTCGACCTTGAAAACTGGAAACAATTGTCATGAGAGATTTTCATTTCAATGAAAATATAATTTTCAGCATGAGGCGATTATATCGATCTGATCACTTCAATGAGAGAATCTTCTCTAAAGGTTACAAATTAACCAATAGAGTACAGTTTTGGGAGATCAAATAGAGATTGTTGAGAGTTTAGATAAATGGCTGGTTACTCTATTTTCAGTGTATGGCTTGACACTATAGTAAAGGATTGATGAGTCGACGGTCATGGAGGAGAAAACTACCGTATCGTTGTGAATAATGACCCCGACACTTATAGATTTGGAGGGGACATCTATTCAAGGTCTAGTTTTAGTGATGTAATATATGATGATTATGGATGCACAAGTTGACTTTAGGGCCAGTTAAAGGCACGAGGCAAAGCTGAGTGCTTTTTATCTTGCCCTAAAGTCAACAAGTGCATCAAAAATCATCAGACATTGCATTTATACCATGGTTTGCATTTTTAGCACTGTTTAGGATGGATCAGAATGCATTCTGCATTTACTGACATACAAATGTATCTACATGTATGGTATCCATAGGGTCCCAGACATAAGACTCATCTAACCCAACACCATTGTCCAGCCCTGTGACCTCATGGATAACATGCACCACTTTGGATCCCTGGTTCAACCCCCACCCATGCTGAGCTTTTTTGTTATGAATCACTGTCAAAGCTCTATCACATATAATTCAATTGGGTGCCTTTATCCTATGATAAAAACACTCAAATTATCCAGTTTGGGCACCCAAACTAAAAACGTTCTGAAATGTAAAACCGTGGTATAATGCTTAAGCTACATATTTTATGACTCCTGTTTCCCCAGCACTTATTCAAATCGTAGTGCTTAAACATGAGGATACGGTATGCTTAACAGTCACTGTGCAAATCGAGGTATAAGGACATGGCATAAAATATTATATATATACTTTGGAGTGGCCCTTGTATCTATTTCATCTTGGCCATCTATATTGCAATCAAGAAAAGATGATATTTTGAATGTTGTTTTGATGATATTGGGTGCAGTAACTTGTGGGATATGGAGCATTTGCATTCAACTGTACCAAACATAAAATTGTGATTAGTGTTTTATGAAGACAAATATCATTAAACCTTATGTAAAACCTGGAGCCACCAACAACCCACATTCTCAGTTTGGGAGAATGCTATAAGGATGCTATAAGAAGCTGCACTTGGGGTCTAAAAAGGTTGCTAATACTAAGCTTAGTCCATATTATATATGTTGTCCTTATAAGCCACACTCTGACTTTAGAAGGACATTATAAGCTGCGCCGAGTGTCTGAAATGGTCTACAGGCCACCGTTTTTGGTTAGATCCAGCCTAATCCAGAGTGGGAGGAGGGAGCTGCTCTCAGGATTGAGTCACCTGGGCAGATGATTTGTTTGTTTGTTTGTTTAGTGAGGCTAAAAATAGTGTGTGATATCATGTCTTCCAGTGGGGATCCACAGGAGGAGCCTGAGGGTGCCCACTGGAGGAGGACTGGGGTGAGTGAGTCACTCACCCTGTCAGGTTAAAAATAGGCTAGGGGAGTGAGTAGGCTTGTAGGCAGAGCTCTGGATAAGCCTAGTGGTGAAAAAGTAAAATATATATCAAATAATTGTAATACCCAGAATCGTCCATTGACATATCCCCACACTCCCACACATCTCCGCTATGAGTGCAGGAAAAATATAGGTTTACAGGAGTAAGGATTCTGGGTTTATCAAATTCTTATTTACAGAAAGGGAGTATCTGTGTAATCTTTATCAGCATAGAGGCAATTGCCACAGGTGGTTTTAAGGTACTCAAAGTACTTTAGTACATTACATTACACATAAAGGCTTTACATTATACCAAAAACTCAACCAATTTTATATACAAGTGTATATAATCCAAGCCCATCGATACTATGTACATGTATCAGACCTAATCAAATATAAACTTGGACTAAACTAGTGCCTGTGTTCTGCCTTATTTGTTATGGTCATGTTCAGACCACAGGATTTTTAGACAAATGCTTATTCACACTAACCATTTGAGGAATGATGTACAGGCAGAGTTTCAACAGAATTTCTCCAACCCTCTTGGGTGTTTCTTTGAGAGTAAGCCTCAAAATAAGTTTTCTCCGAGGCAGAGCAAAGTCAAGTCCTGCTTTCAGGCTAACGGATGAAGGAATATTCAGTTTAGAGCAATTCTAGCAGATCTCAATATACATTTCATTATCTTAGTAATCCTGGTTATCTTACTAAAACACCCTCGAAGATTGCATTTTGATAAGGGGTATGAGGCTAGATTGATGACGTTATAGTGGAGAACGAGGCCATAGAAAATGATATTCCTAAAGTTCCTTCACTCATCTTTGAATAAAGAGACTGAGTCACACAGTAAAGTGTCATTATGACGAGTTTCTTCAAGTGTTGGTGTCAGGCTGTTCCAAATGAGATTTTCATGTTTGTTTGTTTTTAAATTTTAGTAAAAGAGCATATGCTATTTTATTTATTTCTCTAATGTGTACCAATTGGCTGTCTTGATGCCATGCATTTTGGCCCCACCCAATTAGCATGATGCACTCCTGCATCAGCAGCTCTTTAAGGGTTAAATAGTTGACAGACCCACTGCTCGTGGTGAGTGGGTGAGTGGCTGGGGCTGAAGTAGAAAATGGTCTGGATCTATAGATGTATAAGTGGCACTTCTGACCCTCATGTTTGACCCCAGCTGTAAGTTTTACCCTTTAAGGGCCGCAGGAATGCATCATTCCCCAGAATCCCTAGCTCTTCATTGGTGGCCCTTTAGGGGTATCTCAGCCCCGTAGTGTCGGCATGATGTATCGATGTAGCCATGGTGAGTTACTCGCTAGGGCCTCATTACAAGCAAAGGGCACGAAGAAGCAATGCATAAATGGCCTTTAAAGGGTTTTAAAAGTGGGAGGGGACTAACACTAGCTTTCAATGTGCTGTTATTGACCCTGCAAATACAGCATCTAAACTGTACGTCCCCAACCACTTAAAAGAAAATGTCACTTTTGGCAACATTCAACTTTGGCACTGCTCTGCCATTATATGAATCTAGTTTGCTACCCTAACACTGGAGGGTGGGGGTGGTTTTAGAACCCTTTAATGGCTGCTCATACAGGAGTGTATCATGCCTATTGGTCGTCATGATGCACCAATGAAGTGCTAGAGGGACTGCTCACCAGCACTTCATTAGAGCATCATGCCGACCCTCCCGTAGCGTATCAACCTATATGTGATCAGAATGCTGTATGAATATAGCCCTGGCGAGTTACTTGTCAGGGCTGCATTCATGCATCATACTGACCAATGTGCATGATGCATTAATGCAGTTGCATATTAAAAGTTTCCATACCATATATCAATAGTGGACGACTTTCCCAACCAGTTTTTTCTATAGATGAATGTAGGCCTTTATTTTCAATCTGGGTGGTCGACTCATGGGTGGCACTTTTTAAGTTAGATGGGTACAATGGTAGTACCCTAATTGACAGCAGGTGGCAGCAGGTCGTAAAGGGCAGGCATGTACTAAATGTTTTAGAATAATCTGCCTGACTATTTTGGGGGATTTCATGGCGAGTATAAGTTCAAGGTTGGATCTCAATGCTAGGGTTGGCCTCTGGTTCCACCGCCACTGTTGTAGTGTGAAGGTATTGGAGTGCATCATATGTCAAGCTAGAGAGGTGGCTAGCATCTTTTTTTCTCCAACTTTCGATTCTGCCCTCTCTTTTTTTTCTCGGCAAATTTTGTTTTTACCCTCTATGTATGTAATTAATACACTGGTTTCTTTCTACTGTTTAATATAACCTAGGCATGATTGCCTTGTTTTTCGACGGTTAACCTTTTATGTACCTCATGTTAACTTTATAATTCTTCTATTTCATGCAACCTCTTGATGTCATATGACTGAGATTAGCAATGGCAGCTTTGTACTTACAAGTGCATAACAATGGTATCTATTGGCATTACCAACAGCAAAACCAAGTCATATGTTCTTGAAGGCATTTTGATCTCAGGCCATTACAGAAATACATCTGGAGGTCCTTCCGCGTGCGACGGCCCTACCAAATCAAATGGGAACTGACCACCATCAGGCAATGACTTCTCCCCTGTTTTACGGCAAGGTAATTGTTTATAAAAGTGGTTCTGAAGTAGTCATAAATTGGGGAATGCTTCCCAGTATGACTTTCGATAAGAGGATTGGTTCTGAGAGTAAGGTGAGAACTTGGTTCTGAGCAGCAGAACAGCCAGGAACTGGAAGGTTATGACAGTGAGAATCCAATCCGATTCTTTTCGCAATAGCCTTCTGAGCAGTTATATAGTATTGCCTATGCTCAAATCGTACTGGCTGGGTGCAGTTGTGCCATCTTGACACATTCTCCCCTGTACATTTGTGAACTGTAAACATTGACATTTCAATGTACAGTTTACATGACCGATAGAGCCTCGTGTTTTACACAATATACCAGCTGCAGCCATCCCACAACCATTGAACTTTTCTTTTATATGCAAATCATATAACATTTATTTTCATGATATTGGTTACATTATGTTCTGTCATTAGATATTCGCTGTGGCTATGCTGTCTTTAGATGTAAAGATATGAATTTGGAATTGACCTTAGAAATCAAACATGGTCATTACACATAAATATGTATACTATGCTTATTACTTGCCAAATATACCATCACTGATTATTAATGTAAATAGCAGTGTTTGGCAGGTACTTCTGAGCAATTCTACTGGTGATACAGTGTGATGAATGAGGTGAGATGAGTTTGTGAATTTACCATCTATATGCGGCAATAGTCAGCGGACAGAGAGCGAGTGTTTCAAATATCAACTCGCAAACACAGCTGAAATAGACAGAATCGTGCCGAAAGTTCCAAGTTAAATTCTGGAAGGCATTTCTCAAGTTGGTACGACTTAACACATCCACTATGATTTGAAGCCCTCAAAAATTAGTTTTGGTGATCATAGTACTTAATGCAATAATAACATAGGGCTTGCTAGGCCAGTCGTAACAGTGCAATCATTAGTGACTGCTAGAAGCAGGGCTTCAATGGCGAGTGAGGGAACCCACTGTGGTTTGAAGGGGACCTTGAGAAATGCCTCCAATGTAAAATTGCAGAGGGCCATTTAGAAATAGCCTCCTGGAGGGTCTTGCCAAAAGATGTATCGAAAGCGTGTTTTAGATATAAAAGGATGTGCATGGTTTCTGTAGCCAATGATCAAAACAATCATTATTGTCCGTCCAGGCTGAAACACTCTGCCTCGACTGACAATAATCAAGATAAAAAGTGCCTGTTTCCTTTCTTGGTTCACGTTTCTATTTTGACAAGACCCTCCATTCACTATAGACCTGCTGCGATGGCACAGTGTAATGATACCGGTTAACACCAACTGCAAACGTTATCTATTGATCACGGGGGACAAAGGGTCATGACGCCTTGGGACTGTGGACAAAGGGTGAATAAGTAATTCACTGTATACTGCTAATCATTATCCCTCCATAGTTATAATGTGCAAACGATTGATCCAGAGGGATTATGAAATACGCAGAATGCTTATTTCGAGAATGAAAATTTTGACATATTATGTTATTCATCATTTTAGCACCCCTGACTTTTAATTCTAATTCAGCTGTGTTTATTAGATAGGACATTTCAGATATTTATGAAAGTGTGGAATTTGTGGGTAAAACGGTATTTTAAAACTACAGAATCCACATTTAAGTGAAAATCTGGTAGTGTCAATAGTTGTGTGGAGTCAGTGTCAGGGAGATCATAAAGCCACCACACCTCTCACCTTCTGGATGCAGTCAGTAGCTCAGTGGACATAGAATCTAAGCACTTTATAATGAATCTAACACTACTTCATCTAGCAAGGATCATTTTACTTGGAATCTTCTGTCTGAGGGATTTTGCTCTTTCTTGGAATTTAAATGGTGAGTAACCAAATTGTATCCCTAATTTTAATTACGACTCTTTGCGATACCTCTTTGATTGTATACTCTGTCAGTGACTCTCATTTTTAAACTGATATTTCTTATAGTACAATTTTACAGCTGGATCAGTTTCATATTACACCCGGGGGCTATTTCAAAACACTGGTGAATTAGCCCTATTTTCAAATGATCCCCTGGCTCAGGTTTTGTGATGTGTATATCAAGAGCTCATAACTACTATCAGAACATTTGATTCATCAGTTTTGACCTCAAAAATACTTCAACAGTGTAAAGCTGAGCATGTTTTGTTGCTTCTGTTCATGTCAAAATATCCCAAATCGCTTTGCTGGACATCTGGTTTTCCCAGCTTATTATAACTGAGAGGACAAAATTACTAACCTTATGAGGGATGTGAACAACTTGAGCTGGATACGACGGTTACGTCTTTTGGGGAGAAGCGCTAACGTGGCGCCATTTTCGCTTGTAAAATATGAGCAGTAGACTTTCGCATTCCCACCGGAACCAGGGACACACTTCCGATCATACCGTTTCTCCCCGAAAGGGTTCACGGGATACGACTCTTTATAGTGCTACCACCTGGTGTTGGACATCTCTACTTCTACAAATATATCATATTTCTTAGCATATTCCTATACTTGATGTATTTAACTTGTATGATTCTAAAGTCAAGCTTTGCAACCCAGGTGTCTAGCAAAATGATTATTGCATATGCCAGAGATCATGCTCTATATAGAAAATTGTTATCCAACATCTATGTGAATATTTTGTGATCATCCCAAGTCATTAAAATCTACTCCAATGTGTGAATATAATACTCTTTATCTATTCTAACCACAGATTTTTACAACTTGAGTTTCCTAATCCAGAAAACATTTTCAATTAATAGATTCATGGGAGGCAGTGCTTCAAGACAAACTTCTAACGAACCGACATATCGTTCGACCTGCAAACTTTGGCGACAAAGTTCCTGTTGATATTAGACTCGCACCAACATACTTACAAGAAATAGTATCCTTCCTATTTTTAAAACATCATCCAATTATATTTCATGTAGAATGCTATGAGTTATGTATTTCAGAGACTGGTGGGATAATCTAAAATTGATTTTCTATTAAGCTGAGGAAATACTTCTATTGTTGTACCTGCCATATAAATGGGATATTCCACTACCGTCTGTCCTGAGGATTTTCACTGATTATTTCCAATAATACAAAAGTGTGGAAAAATGTGTCATTAGCGAAAGTTTTCCCCATGAACGGCAGTGGAATACATGCTATAAGGGCAACGTCCATTGCCGCCACCCTATTCCATTAGTCACGATTCCGTCACAATTTTGGACAGAATGGCGACGGCATTGTGACGGAATGGCGACAGAATTGCCATTCCGTCACCATTCAGTCACTATTCCGTCACAGTTTTGGACGTAATTTTGACGGAATTGGGACTAAAGGAATAGGGTGACGGCAATGGAAGTAGGACTCTAGATACATCATATAATAGGCACACCTAGAGTTTGTGGACCTGCTAGAAATGAAGTTTCAAAATTCAAAAAACTATGCTTAGCATAGACCCCCTAAGCCCCCTAGATCTCTATTTGCTCTTGAAGGGGTCACTGGAAGTGTAATATATCTGGTTTATGAAAGGTCTTGGTGTGCCCCTTCTTTATCCAGGAAAAAAAACAAATATTGAGGTATGACTCTATTGTGCTAATAGTGTAACCTTTTCCTTGTGGAATATCACCTCAAATGACATGATAAATTCTGGAAAAAAAAAGTAGAGATGATTCAGTAAATTCACGATGATTTTGCTTTGTCTTCAGAACACAGCAAAGCAGATATTTAGTATTGTGGTTCGCGTGGTACTTGTAAGTAGCAGCCAACAAGTATGTCTATTATAGTGGGCCTTTGAGCCCTCCAGTACTTATAATTTGCTCCTGGAAAAAAACTAAATTCCTTGGAAGAAGCAATCATAATAACTTTTTCTAAGCAGTGAAGACTTTGCTCGTTTATTTAATAAAGTGACCAGTGCTTTATTCCATGATAATAAAATTTTATCTTGAAAATTCCAAAAGCAAATGTTTCTCTCAAACTAACCCACATTCTTGTGCATTTTCCACTATATTGCATGTGTTCTTTTCTGTTCTAAAACCAACCAAACAGTACTGGCAGGATGACAGTTTACGTTGGAATCCTGCAGATTACGATAATGCTACATTGATTATCCTCCCCGCCTCCAAGGTCTGGACACCCAGGATTAGTGTTTTTAACAGGTTTGCCTTCGCAATCCATAATTTTCACTTTCCATGTTAACCCCTTGAAATTGAATAACGCATCAGGTCGCCAATATGCACCAATTAAATGTGGGTTTGTCAGAGTTCATTGATGCATCATTCCAAGCCTCAGTAACTGTAGATTCTGCATATTGCTTTAATGATTTTGATTAAATTGTTTGATTCATGGTTGTTAACTTACCAGTGACTTGATAACATGTACTATGGGTGTGCATCAAATGGTATGCATTATCAATAAGTGATATTGATTAGTTTTCATGGGTGTTCTGCTCATGAAATGAGCACTAAGCTTCCAAAGCTTTCAAAGCATTAACCCTTTAAAGGCTGCTGATGCATTATTAATGCATCATGCCCATCAGTCAGGATTATGCACCACTGAAGTGCTCGCCATCAATTTATTGGAGCATCATGCCAACCTTCAGGGAGTATATATATCAACCCCATAGGGTCGACATGATGCCCAATGAAGTGCAGGCAAGCAGTCTCACCAACACTTCATTGGTGCATCATGACGACCACTGGGCATGATGCACTCCTGCAGCAGTTTTTTTTTATTTATTTAATTGCAGTGCTGATCCAGTTAGCAAAATTATTAATGCATTATGCCCATCAGTCAGGACTATGCACCAATGAAGTGCTCGCCATCAATTTATTGGAGCATCATGCCAACCTTCAGGGTGTATATATATATATATATATATATATATATATATATATATATATATATATATATATATATATATATATATATATATCAACCCCATAGGGTCGACATGATGCCCAATGAAGTGCAGGCAAGCAGTCTCACCAGCACTTCATTGATGCATCATGACGACCACTGGGCATGATGCACTCCTGCATCAGCGGTCAAAGCTTTTTTATTTCTTATTATTGAAGTGCTGATCCAGTTAGCAAACCAGAGATTGTTGATGTTGATCACACTGGACGGACAACCACATTCTTTTCGGATGCATATACTACAATGTGTACAATGGATGCAACGCTCTTCCCATTTGACACCCAGACCTGTCAGATCATCATCAGTGGATTCGGGAGATCTGCGATGTTATTTGAAAACTACACGGGTTTGGATATAATCACTGATTCCTTCCTTGTCAGCAATGAATGGCAGCTCATGGATGCATGGGTCAAAAACAATTATTCTGTGCTATTTAATCGGTATGCACCTATTAGTCGGCCACAGTTTATATTTGAATTCAAGAGGAGACCAGATTTCTATGTTGCTACAATTATTGTACCCCTTACAATCCTCTCCTTTCTTGGACTGCTTGTGTTCCCGCTACCTGTTGACTCTGGGGAGAAGGTGTCCTATGGTATAACCTGCTTCCTCTCATTCTTCATCGTCCAAGCCTCAATAACCCAACATCTACCTTCCAGCTTTTCAAAGATGCCATATATAGGTATGTGCAAAATTCCCATGCTATATGTCTGTGTCAAATTAACTTCTATTTCCATTCCCATTTAATTTCATATTCTATCACATCCATGGCTGTAAAAATCAATCATACCTCTTAAACAGGTTTCAAGTTAAGTGACCTCAATATAATATGCAGAGGTATACATACCTAGATATGCTTTGACTATCACCAAGGGATGATATCAGTGGAAAACATAGCATCGGTAAACTGTCAATCCCTTAATTTCAATTTCAGTGGTTGGGCTCCTATATATGATGGTCCTGAATGCACTGTTTTTAGGAATGACAATTACAAGTGTTCGCATCATTTTGAAACAGCCTTTAAAGAAGATGCCTAGATGGCTGCAAATGCTGTTCAGAAGATCAAGTAAGATTGAAGAGTCAGATATGAATGTGGATAACCAAGTGACACATTTGTCAATGTTTGATATTGGAACCCAAGCAAACATGACATTGAACAGTACAGAAATAAGAAAAGGATCATCCAATACTTCAGACAAAATTATAGAGAAGTCCAATTCAACTAATGACAATGCCAGCATTGAAGATGAGTGGAAAACTGTAACTGATGCAGCAAATATGATGTTATTTTGGCTGTTTGTCTTTGGGTTGATCATCATGATACTGGTGATCGTGCTGTCGATAGCGACCTAATTAGTTGCCCTTAGCATAATGAAGCCTTCACTGTAATGGATAACTGTTGAATCTACTAGGGATCCTCATAAAAACTGAACAGTGAATAGTGTTGATTTAGCTATACAACCATGTATATGTCCTCATAGCCTACTGGATTTTAATAGCATACTGATATAAATGGGGATAATGACTGATGACAACAAATGGAATGTTTGAGGTTGCCATGGTAACCAAATTTGGAATTTTCTTAGACATGTATTGAAAAGGCCATTACAACAGCTTTAGGAAAATGTAATATGAAGTATACATCAAAGCAATATATTCAGAGACAACAAACATATTCCAGTGTGATTACTGTGTAGTACAATATTGGGTTTCCCTGAATTCCTTTAGTTTTGTGAATATAGGACCAGCACCTTTACCGTACGAGGCATTTTCTCAGTTTAGGGTATTTGTGAATATATTTTTCAGCAACACTTTTAACATAGATCTATAAACAATATATCAAATGAAAGCTCTTGATCTCTTCTATTTGAATCTTTAACTAGCTTATATTTGTGGATCAACACAGTAAAAGATATGCCCGAGCACCCCCTCGCGGGCATACCTTTTACCGTGTTGATCCACATTTTCTCTCTTGCGACTTATCCCTCACTTTGCAAGGATGGGTCACAGATGATGATTGCCTTTTATTTAGAATAGTTAGAGGCAACAGATAACAACTGACATAGAAATATTCTTTGTTACCTTCTCCACACGGAATAATAATAGTTTTTCATAGACTTTTGGGTATTTACTTTTGTTTTAAGGGGCCATCCATAAATTATGTCACACTTTTTTGGGCACTTTGAACACCCCCTCCCCCCTGTCACACTTTGTCACACTCAAGCAACACCGCCCCCCCAAAAAATTTATGTCACACCTGGCTGGAGCCCCCCCCCCCTTCAGCCATACTATCGAGAAGAGAAGCGGGGTAAAATAAAATCTTACCTGACTATGTGCAGGGGGGTTGGGGACACATTTACCCACAACATCCCCCACACTCTTTTGGCTTCTCCACCCCCACTGTAATGTGGACTTTTTATGTACCAGTTGCAGTACAAAAATCATGTGTGTGATGCCCGCAGCACTAATGAAATCTGGGCCATAATGCTATGGGGAATATAATCAGTGTTGTAGCAACAGGCAGCTGATGGCAATCAGGGGTTGATGATGGCAGCGGTGGCAGATTGGTCAATGATGGCAGCGAGCCTTGTTTTGGAGTCCAATTAGGTCATGAGGTCACACACAGCGATGGCGGGAACTCGTTGGCCACCCATGTGCAGTGATAGTGGAATTTAAAAGATTTGGGATTAATTGTGAACCAAATAATCATACTCCAATTCTAATAGAACTAGAAGGCTGGGGAGGGCTAAGGATACTGCCTCTACACCACCAATGTAGGTAGATTCCAGGGGCCCTTTACAAACATAGGGTTCAATTGCTGGTGCCATGGTCTATACACAGTGTTGAGTTTTAGCTGAATCTACCCCTTAGACATTAGGCATGACCCCACCCTGTTTGATCCTCTATCAATGCCCAATCACCTGTGAATAACACTATACAGAACCCCTATTATGTTCATCTGTCACAGGTACATGGTAGCTGCATGGACTGCCTCACCTCTGCCATTACAGTGCTGTATAGTACACTTCTAGCTAAAATATTTAGTTTGTTTCATACGATGCCTTTAATATGGGCCTCAAAATTAATTCTTGAAAATGTGACGTCACACTATCCACCCCCCATCCCTGTCATACTTTGTCACAATTGAAAAATACCCTCCCCCTACCCCCTCCTGTGTGACATAATTTATGGACGGCCCCTAAAAAGGTATTCCATAAGGCTTTATCTGATCACAGGCAGTGCAAATGTGACAATTTGTAACATAATAAATATATATTGAAAACAGACAAATGGAAACCCGCTAAATAGCCATACAACATGATTTGTGTAAATAAAAAATGTCAATAAAATAATAATGCAGCCTTCGTCCCAACATTGCCAGGAGGGCATTACTTAACAATCCTAATTAGCACTATTAAGAAATGCCCTTCAGAGATCCATTGTTATTTTCACAAAGATTCCTTGTACATTTGTATGCCATCATACTGCCAACTGGGGCTTCTTGCAAAACATATACTAATCAATGCTATACAATTATTACAGTAGATCACTGTTGTTATCAGTGATAGCTGCTGGAGACAGGCTTCAGCAGTGGCTGCGCCCATTAAACAATCTGCATCCTTGGTATATGTATCAACCCCATAGGGTCGGCATGATGCTTCAATGAAGTGCGGAAGAACAGTCTCACCAACACTTCATTGGTGCATCATGCTGACATACGGGCATGATGCACTCCTAGATCAGCGGCCCTTGATTGGTGAAGGAGACCATGACACCAAGGACCTTGAATATTTACAGAGTGTATTTTCAGAATTTCTAAAAAGCAAGCCTGTACACGTTGCTAGAAGTATAAGCCGACTTAGCCTGTTGAAGTCAACTATCATTGGTATAATTACATGGCAGCGCCATGGTGGCAGTGAGTGTCACTACAGAATTCACAGAAGGTGGCAGCAGGTCATAGAAATAGGTCTGCAATGAAGGGTGTTGGACAAGAATTATTGGTTAAAATTGGACAGAGTAAATAAGTAAAGCATCAAATAAATGTGACAACTATTCAAGTAAGGCTCTGTGTGCAATTCAATGTTATGGCTGGCTTTAGTTCACTTGTTTGAGGACAAATGCTTTAAGAAAAAAAAACTCTGGGCAACAAACAAAACCCCCACCAACAGAATCGACTCTTACCATAGAGGATTGTCCCGAAGAGTCATAAACATCAAGTGACCCACGAAATATCCTGCTAAGAACTATACCATGTCACGAAACAGGCAATGAAATGAGACCATAAGAACAAGGAGGCTACGCTGGTATAGACGACACAAGTGCTAGAAGAGGCCAGAAGAAAGACAAAAAAGCATTCACATGACTAAAAACTTTTAAAAGCACCTGTGAGACATACCTTTAGAAAAAGGACATAAGCTAGATATGGAAAACAATAGGTTAATTCGCGTTTTTCATCACTTTGGTCCTGTGCAAATCAATCAAAAGAATCAAGTACCTTGCATTGTGATATTTTTTTTTTCATATGGACTGGCTGCCTTCATATCTGCATTACATATATATCTCTTACGTTGACTGAAGTAAGGGAGTGGTCATTATTTATCAACAGGGGGAGGTGGTGGGTTTGAGGGGGGCGTAAAATTCAGACCCCTCCCAAGGGGGGGCTAAAAAAATGTTGAACCCTCTTGAGGCGGGCTAAAAAAATTCACCCTCTTTCTAGCAAAAAAGCCCGGGCGCTACTATAGATCAAAGAGAGGCGCGAAAACTCTCCGCGCCCCCAGCGCTGGGGGGGCGCAAAAAATTTTGACTGCGGTCGAAGGGGGGTAAAAAATTTCCGTGCATCCGCGCGAAAACCCACCACCCCCCTGTTGATAAATAATGACCACTCCCTAATGCCCTGAAACTCGGGCTTTGCAAAATTGTTATTCACTGTGATAAGATTCTGAGGTTAGTTTGATTTACTTGTGAACCCATTTATGTTCCCTACAGTATCTATCCACCAAGGAAAATGAATTTGATCAATGTATATTTAGTGAGTGATGATATCATTGATTGAGATGTGGTAGATTGAGATGGGGTTGGTGAGAATCGAGGGGAGAGGTAAAGTCTTAGGGCTGGTGTACAAAATTATGCTCCTAAAAACCCCTATTGCACTTCAAAACGAGGCAGGCAAAATTGTCCATATATTGGCACAGGAAAGTTGACCACTCAGATTTTGGGATGCATGTTGAGATAAAGAGTTCATGTGATAACTCTGTCATTCCTTAAATTAGTTGTACACTGTAAAAGATAACTGTTGAATCTACCAGGGATCCTTTTAAAACTAAACAGTGAACTACTGTGATTATACAACAGGATACCAGTGTAGTTTTTACAAGAAACTCTAGGTGGTAGTGTGGTGGTACAAGTAATCTCTGTGAAAATAATGAGTTCTCTGTGAAAATAACAACGAATGTCTGGTAACTTTGGGATGAGGGAGCCTTCGTTATTTCGAAATCATTTTTTACAGTGTATAACATGTGTCTGATTGTTCCAAAAATACCACTACCAGAGTCATTGGCTTTATCCACCCAGAGATCACTTCCACGTCTGTGCATACTGATTGTACAAATATTATATGTACCAGCACTAAGGTGTCCAATCTCCATGAATGACATGGTCATTCATTCCATACAAGAGAACAGCTGTGGCTGTCCCATAACCTTTTAGCACTTCAACCCTTTACTTTAGGACAATAGGCGCATCATGTATTTGCAACGTATCAACCTGTAGAGAGGGAAGGATGCTTGAGTGTAGTCCTGGTGATTAAGTAGCAAAGGTGAGTAACGCACCAGGAACAATGTCATCCTGGAGACTAACTCGCAAGGACTAAATTCATGATGTAGCTATGCTTGATAATGAGTCCATCCTCCAGCGGTCTTTAAAGGGTTAAGGAATGTATGTAGCCTGAAGCTTCAAATAATAATCAGATAGCCACGATACGTCTCAGTAGCTGTATGCATTCAGCACAGCCTGAGGCTCACGAGACACAAAATTTAAACACTTCATAATGAATATAAAACCAATCCAACTCACTAGGCTCATCTTACTGGGTATCTGTTGTCTGCGACAGTATGCCTTTTCCTTGAATTCAAATGGTGAGTAGCCTAATTCTTACGTATTTCCATATGATTCCCGTCTTTTGTGTCACAGCATGTTAATGCATATTTTATGTTGTATAACTGTATGTTTGACTAGGGGCTTTCTATAAACGTTTTTAATCTTAACTTTGTTTTTAATTCTATGGCTGATAACTTGAGAATATGTAAAAATGAAATTTGAGACAAATTATGTTTTATCCTGTATGCTCTGCACACAACCACTGAAACATGCTCCTTCACATCTTCTTGACATGATCTCCTGTGTAAAACACACACTTTATATTATACCTACCCATTGTATGCCATACATCATTTGCAAAGGTTTAGGGCAAAATCTTATCAATAATTCCCTAGATACTCATAGGCTTTTGAATTTGAAAAGTCTGTTGATTAGAAATCTTGGTGCACCTTATTTGATGGCTGGGGTATTACAGTGCATTGTGTTAGTTGAGGTCTCTAGAATCAATCATTTATGTAACTTGTGTTTTTTGAAACATCTATACTAGTCAATGAAAGTGCATTTTACAATACTCCCACATTACTGTTACACTAAATTAGATTATTAAACTGAGCAAGACAATTATCTTATCCAATAGATTCATGGGAGGCAGCTCTTCGAGACAAACTTCTTGCAAACCAACGAATGGTGCGACCAGCAAAGTTTGGGGACAAAGTTTCGATTGATATTCTACTGGTTGCAAAATATTTACAAGAAATAGTAATTTCTCAATCTATTATTATGTTGTGATACTTTACAATGTATTGTTGTGTACAAATATCATCTATAAGGTATCTGAAGGGGATTGACTCTAAAGTGTGTTTCACATTTGATTGTTTCTACTATACAATGATGAATGTAAATGCAACTTACCACTTTAAAGTAAACATTATGAACTTCAGTCATTTGCGAATTTTGTCTTCAGAATACAGCACGACAGACATTTAGCATTGTGATTCGTCTGGTACTTGTAAGTAACCACCAACTAATACACATGTTTCTCAATTCTATATACATCATATACCTTTGAACAACACATATATCTATGAGCTGCATCCACATATTAGCTGCACACTGACTTATGGAGAATTCATAAGCTGCAGGAGGGGTTTGAAATAGTACTGAAATAGTATTATATAAAGTATTATAAGTTACACCCTGCATATAAGCCACATCCTGAGATTGCAGAGGTGTTATAATCCACACCAGCTGTTTGAAATGGTAAACCTTATTTACAATCAAACCTATATTTGTGTAAAAATGTTCCATTTCATTTTCACATTTTTGTGATCATTTCTGTTCTAACATCAACTAAACAGTACTGGCAGGATGACAGTTTACGTTGGAATCCTGCAGATTATGATAATGCTACTATGATTGAACTTCCTGTATCCAAAGTGTGGACCCCCAGTATTAGCATTTCAAACAGGTAGGATTCCAAGACATTATAAGCTTGGGTTTCATGCTCTAGGAAAAGAGCTGTTTATGCATAAATATATTGTGCCCATGCTACTCAAAGAAATGGTGGTGTGATTGTTTGCAGGCACATCAATAAAGCATCATGCCTTGCAAACCTGGCAATGGAAGAACGCTAGCAAAAGGGGAAAATGTGATACGTAAATGTTACACTAGAAAGTTATGTACCAAGACTGCACTAAAACATGACAACTAATGATACATCCATGCTCTATCAACATTTAAATCATTATTGGGTCCATAGTGAGAGGATATCTGATAATGCCTCCTTGTTGAATAATTCACGGGTGATGCTTTGAATTCAATGTAAATGTATGGAGGAACCCTGCTAGCTGCTACACTCTTGTATATAGAATTTTATAGACTTGAGATATTTCTTCTTTTTAATTATTATCTTTTTTCTTTTTATTTCAGTGCTAATCTGGTCAGCAACCCAGAAAAACTTGATGTTGATCACACTGGGCAAGTAACCACATTTATTTCTGATGCGTATACTACAATGTGTATAATGGATGCCACCTTCTTCCCCTTTGACACTCAGACCTGTAAAATCATAGTTCGTGGATGGGGGAGATCTGCCAATTTCTTTGAGAACTACACAGCCATTGGTATAATTACAAATTCCTTCCTTGTGAGCAATGAATGAATGGCAGTTTATGGATGCATGGATCAAAAACAATTATTTAGCTCCATTTAATGGGCGTTCATATACCAGCCAGCCTGAGTTCATATTTGAATTCAAGAGGAGACCAGATTTCTATGTTGCTACAATGATCGTACCTCTCGTTATTCTGTCCTTCCTTGGACTCCTTGTGTTCCCGCTACCTGTTGACTCTGGGGAGAAGGTGTCCTATGGTATAACCTGCTTCCTGTCATTCTTCATCGTCCAGACATGCATAACACAGCATCTACCTTCCAGCTTTTCACAGATGCCTTACATGGGTATGTATAAAATTCACACGCTGTATGATCCCTGCTAAAGTCTGTGTTACTTCATCATTTCAATTTCTCTAAATAAAACATGGATAAGGCTCTGGTGAGCTGCCCAGCTCAGAATTTAGGTTTAGCCTGCCGTCTGAGAGAGCTCCATGGAGACTCAAGTTTAGGTAGGCATTCGAAAATGTCAATGGAAATGGTCTAAATACCTTGTTTTTGCTATTTTAATTGATTTGTGGCATATAATCCTAATAAGACATTAAGTTCGTCCAGTGGAGTTGAAATCAATATGCCATATTCAGTGCTCTGAGAGAAGTTAGCCTATTCAACCTACTGACCAGGTAACAAGAGATTTCAAGTGTGTTTCATGAGTACAATGCTAGCCCATGTATACATAGCAGTAGAATACTCTTTCCTGTCTATCTCACCAGGCCTACACATTCATGCATCCTGAAATCTGGCAAATATTGAAGGCCATGATTATGAATAAGCTGTCAATCTCTATGAAATCTCTTATTACTTTCCCTTTCAGTGGTAGCCCTCCAACTCATGATGTTCATGAATGCTCTGTTTTTAATGATGACAATTACAAGTGTGCGCATTGCTTTGAAGACACCCTTTAAAAGGATGCCGAGATGCCTGCAATGCCTGGTCAAGAGACCAAATAAGATTGATGAGTCCCATACACTTCAGGACACTCCCCAGACAACCCAAGTGATAGATCTAAGAGACCAGTCACACAGGGTCAAGAAAAGAAGAGAAAGAGACAAAGGATCATCCAATCCTTCAGACAAAATTATAGAAAGGTCTAATCCAACCAATGAAAATGGTAGCAATGAGGATGAGTGGAAATCTGTGATTGATTCAGCAAATATGATGTTCTTCTGGCTCTTTGTCTTTGCTCTGATTGTGATGATTGTTGTGGTGACTGTATGCATGGCAACTTGATTACAAGTTTGTCCAATATCTAGAGCAATTTCATCTATTGTTACCATTGTACGTACTTGAATTACAGATCAAATATAGCCTGTTAATGTGACAATGTGACCTAATATTTAGACACCGATCTAGCCTAGTAGTATAAGTTAGTAGTATAAGGGGATTAACACTAGTTTTGATTGGGCTGTCATTGATGCATAGATACACAGCTTAGTTAAATATACCTCTTGCCTCATTCAGAGCTTTTGATCTTATTCATTACCCAGCAAATTGTCGTCATCTGTCGCCATGATTGGTCATCAATGGTAACTCCTTTTTGAGTGATAACTCATTCTGTCATCTTTCGCCACTGTGTGTTAGACTCACGTGGCATAGCAATTGCTATTCCTGGTGATCTTGTGCTATAACGACGTCGTGTTCCATCTAGCAACATGTGTGAGCCACTTCACACAGGTTGACGAGGACTCACCACAATTTGCTGGGTAATATGTGAGTTATCAGGTTTTATAGAACTTTTTCGGCGATTCTGAATATAAAGAAGGATATTCAATCGACTGAGAATATTCTAAGAAAGATAAAGGTTTGTTTTCTAAGCACTCATTGGTCTTGGATTTGTCTTTAATTTTCAATTGCTCCTTTTGAAACAAAGAGCAACATTAGTTTAGTATTAACTTGCCTTATATCTTTAATCTGTATCCCATGTGTACATATAATGCTCTCCCTATATACTCACATTTTCATATTACATGACTTATTTTCTTCTACGTCATTGATATCGAGGAGATACTTAGATTCTTTTTCACACATTCATGATCCTGATAAATGTTTATAAACTAAGCCAAAATGTAGATCACCCATGTTAGATCTAGAACACCGTTTGTTCTCTACAACAACTCTGCATATACTGATACCTATCACTGCAATAAAATCCACCATTTATGTCAAGGTGAATATTGATGCCCCATTGACAATGCACTAAACCCCAGTATTGCACCCCTGCATTGAATAACCAGCGCCAAATCTGCACGACTACCTCATAGGTCCATCGTGAATGCGCACTGCACTCTTCCAATTCAAGATGGTGACGGTCTCATCAAAATAATGTCAGAGAACCTTATTAAAAGTGAGTTTTTGTCCATTTAATAGATTAAATATACACCAAAACACCTTTACATAAATGTAAAGATGAACTCTGACCAGTTACAGCCTCCTGTTTCTTCACGAGTGTGTCCAGCCTGAACCTGCTGAAAACATAATTTCATTATTGAACAGGTTTATAACCAGTCCAATATAGATACAAAATGGTGGTGAGGTCAATAGGAGACCATGACACACAGAAAAACCCTACACTTTTTCCATGATGGCGTATTTTGATAGTGTTTATGTAAAATAAAAAGGTTCTGGCATG
The DNA here is from genome assembly GCA_949317995.1 of Acholoe squamosa. NCBI lineage: Eukaryota > Metazoa > Annelida > Polychaeta > Phyllodocida > Polynoidae > Acholoe > Acholoe squamosa. The sequence continues at coordinate 76,676,712 of OX439041.1, read as the reverse complement.
GTTATTGGAATATGTGTCACCATAGAGGAGAGCAGGAGATTTATCTGATGCAGCTGATGACGTCACGATTGCCAAAATGCTTCCCATTTGTGCTATCGCAACACTGTTTTGAAAGAACTAGATGTTCTCTTTCACTTTCTCTTCAGGCATGCATTGCGATTTCCCTTGACAAATATCAATATATAACAGAAGGTCCCTGTGTAGTATCTGTGCAGTAACTAATTAATAATTTTAATTAGCACAAATATATAAATGGTTGATGTTATAACATCATGTAGTTATGGTCTGCTGCTGGAGCTATACATGTTTGTTATATTCATTTGGTAAGAGTTTGAGTTTAGTTTGATTTTGAAAAGAAAAATGCGTTGGTCTTTCAATTTCAATGTACTTGTACTTTAAGTGTATGTGTACTTGATATGTGCTAAATATTATATTGACAAGGCTGCCATTGCTATCTGTAACGTCATGACCTCATGACCTCATTGGACCACAAACTAGGTCGGTGCCATCAGCTGCTTGTAGTAGTGCCCTGAATGCCAGTGGCGGATTTAGACGGGGGTACGGGGGGCGCATGCTCTCTCCTTTTCCCCAGTATTTAAGAGTTCAGTTGCATATTTTCCCCTCCAAAATTTGCTTAAAAGTTGGGGGTGCGCCCCCTCCTTTTGGGCAGCGCCCCCTCCTTTTTCAAATCCTGGATCTGCCACTGATTGCCATCAGCTGCCTGTGGCACAAAGAGTAATGAAAAGTCCCATAGCATTAAGGTCCAAATTTCCTCGGTGTTGCAGGCTTGATGCACGTGATTTCTGTCCATAGGGCAGATCTATCGATCAAAATCATATTTGTCCAATATATATTTAGGCAGTGGTAATATATCATCAAGAGGCCATTGGTTTGGGAAGAGGGTGTTTTTAATGAAGGGGAGGGGCAAACGATTAGGGGTGGTGCAATGAGTTTTGTCCCTACTTAAAAAAAATATACATTAAAAAATAGAGGCACAAAGAATGTCCAATGCTGAGGGTGTGTCACAGAAAATGTCCACTCTCATGATGTTGGGATATGGATTTCATACGATGATGACCACTCCCTTATCCTTTGATATAGTTGTAGAGCATGTGTCTGATTTTGAGTGTTTGTTCAACAAACAATGTTACTTTTTAGAACAGCCACTGATATATTAGTTATTGGCTTCGTCTACAAAGAAAACACTTCTGATAATGTGTATATTGATTGTGCTAACACTAAACCACTACTAAGCTGTTCAATATTCGTAAATGATATGAACCTTTCCTCTTTGTAAGAGAACAGCTGTGGCCATCACACAACTTCTCAGCCTTTTAACCTTTACTTTATGCCAATTTGTGCATCATGACAAGACTACGAGAGTGTATCAACCTGCCAGGGCGTATGTAGCCCATATGAGTTATCGAAAGGCCAATCTAACTCTGCTGAGTAACTAGCCACGGCGCATTTCATGCATTATGATGGCCAATGGACATGACACATTAATGCCTCTCTAGCCTTTAAATGGTTAAGAAGTCTATGATACCTGTAAAGGTCAGAGAGTCCGACAGCCAACATGACTCAAAGTAGCAGTGTGCGGCCACCAGGGCCTAAGGCACACCTAACACAGACTTTGAAGACTTCATAATGAATATAAAACAAATCGATCTCACCTGGACCATCTTACTGGGTATCAGTTGTCTAAGGGACTTTGCCTTTTCCAGGAACACAAATGTTGAGTAGACCAATTTGTACTTAATTACCAGCAGTCAATTGAATGTTTTTTTCTTTCACAGTCCACAGTTTATTAGAAGTATTGTATCACTTTTATTCCATAGCCAATTTCATGAGGTTAGCCAAATATTGAATTAAAAATAAAAGAATGTGGAGTAGGGGGCCTACATCTCATTGTTTAGACTGTGTGAATTATGTATGCATAAAACTCGATAGACTTAATCAGTGATACTTGCTACTTAACATCTTTCCCCAAGGAGCGGGGTTGCCTGCAATGAGTATTACAAATTTGTGACTTTCCTGTTAATAGGCAATTTGGAGATCTCCACCCATTGAAAATATATTTTATGATATATTCTCAAGCCACTGTGACCTAGAATTTGATGATTTACTTAATCCAGAAATTTTCTTTTTTGATAGATTCTTGGGAAGCGGCTCTTCGGGGCAAACTTCTTACAAACCAACGAAATATGCGACCTGCAAAGTTTGGGGACAAAGTTCCCATTGATATTCTACTTGCACCAACATACTTGCAAGAGATTGTACCTTCCCCATTTATGATACATTATCTACTTATAATCATATAGAGTACAGTAAAGTAGCTCTTTGATGAGGCATGTGTTTCAATTAGGAGTAGCCTTTTTTATATGCCTATTTACGGACAGGACCAAATTAAAAAAAAGTACAGTTGCCTATTTCAAGTTGGGGGGGGGTGGACTTAACAATATATCTTTCTGGTATAAGATGGCACTGTTTGTAAATGATATATATGTGGTGATGTTCAATGAAATAGTATCTTTCATCCTCTTTTTGTTGCCAAATGGAATGATGTAAAACAAAATCATTGTGAACAGTAGTAATGAACGGGTGAAAATGCTTGTGGATTTTGTTTCCAGAACACAGCACGCCAGACAATTAGCATCATGATCTGTCTGATATTTGTAAGTAACAATTCTTTTATTAAGTTATTATTTGCGTACCCAAAATGACCTCATTCTGATGAAGATAACCTATATGCGCAGGGTGCTGCGCAGTAGGTCCAAATGCAACGGGAGCAACCCACCTTAAAGGAAACAACTTGACCACTATTTGTGAATACAATTTCCACTTCATTTCATATGATTGTTTATGTGATTCTTTATAATCACACAAACAGTTCTGGCAGGATGATAGTTTACGTTGGAATCCTGCAGATTATGGTAATGCTACAATAATCAAACTTCCGGCATCTAGAGTATGGAAGCCCAGTATAAGCATTTCAAACAGGTAGGGCTTCATACCTATTACATACAGCTTTATTCACTGTCATTATGCTAACCCTTTAAAAAGACTGCTAATGTATTGATGCAGCATTTCAATTAGTCATCATACCCTGTAAAGCAACTGTTGAGTCTACCAGGGATCCTCATTAAATTGAACAGTGAACCATTATAATTGTATAGCAACGAACTGGTGAAGTTTTTACAAGAAGCCACAGCTGGCAGTATGTTGGTACAAATACATGTACAAGGAATCTCTGTGAAAATAATAATGGATCTCTGGCAACTTTGTAACATGAATTTAATTGTTTTTTATGACATTTTTTTAACAGTGTGATGCACTATAGAAGTTTGCTGATCGTACCTCTCGTTATTCTGTCCTTCCTTGGACTCCTTGTTTTCCCACTACCTGTTGACTCTGGAGAGAAGGTGTCCTACGGCATAACCTGCTTTCTTTCCTTCTTCATTTTCCAGGCATCAATAACAGAACAAACACCTTCCAGCTTTTCAAAAATGCCTTACATGGGTAAGTAAGAATGGTACCTTAATGCATTTACTGTCTAAATAAAGCATAAATACAGCCTTAATGAGCCTTCCAACCACGACTGCATATATTCATTGATTAGAAAAGAAGTTATGAATTTCTAAATTTCTTTCTCACATCTACAACATCTGGGTGTGCCTTATAAATATGGAGGGTGTGTCTTAAACGGGGGGTGCATCTTATGTAACGAGTATTACATTAGATCTTACATATATCAACCAATTTATTCATTTCATGGTATTTCAAAAAAGAAATCTCTGCCATTCTAAAGGTATTTCAAGAATTGTTCACAATACCTATTATTAGGTGTGTAAAACAGTTTTTTTTCTAATCTAACACTTCCATATTGGTAGAATATGCAGATATATAAATATTTAGATGAAATAATATCACTGGTTATAGATAAGCTGTCAGTTTACATTTTTTTTTTAAAACAATTTCTCTTGTTTTCAGTTTGAGCACTCCTACTCATGATGGTCTTGAATGCTCTGTCTTTAACAATGACAATAACAAGTGTTTGTATTGTTTTGAAGAAGCCTTTTAAGAACATGCCTACATGGCTGCAACTGCTTTTCAAGAGACCAAATAAGATTGCTGAATCGAATACTCATTCAGACTCTCTAGTCACTGCCCCAGTGACTAACCCAGTGACAAACTTTGACTTAGGAAACCAATCAAATATGGCACTGAACAGTATGGAAATAAGCAATGGAACATCCAATATCTTAAAAACGATCACAGAAAAGTCCTTTTCATCCAATTGATGATAATGACAGCAGTGAGGATGTGTGGAAAACTGTAACTGATGAAACTGTAACATACAATGAGTAACAAATTCTTTTATCACTATTGTCCATGCTAAGAACCTGCAATAACCTTGATAATGTACACATGCTCTGTGAAGAGAAGCCTTCTGAGAGTCCTTCAATAGAGGTGATCATGGAGGGGCCGATTTAAGGTGGCTGGCAAGAATTGTAAGTTCATTATGTAGACACCAGGGCTCTCTGTTATGGATAAACAAAATCGCAAAATACAGGAAGGCTTGGCATGGATTTGAACCCTGGTTTTCCTTAGAGCATGGCACATGGGGGCTCCTGTATATGACCACCTAGAATAAGCTACATAATCTGCATATCACTATTCTAGCCACATCCTTTTATTTGTTATTTCAGTCATCGAAAACATGAGAAATATTGCAGGGACCATATTTCAATATTATATCTGCTGCAAAGATATGCTTAAAATCAAAGTGCTGAAGAAGTTATGAAAAAATGTCTAATTAATTTTGGATATAAATTTGGGGATTTATGTGACAAATTCCTATATGATCCTATATAGGGTTGAATCTTCGGTATCTCAAAAATATGCATGGGACCCCCTATCATTTTCGCACATATGAAAAGTACAAATAATCTTGGGATTCTGATGAGAATATGGCAAAAATCTAATTATTTTTAGTCTGTAACCGTCGGGCCACCCATTGGTTAGGCCTGTCATGTTAATGACCGGTATGATATCGATACTATGTTAGAGACAACACACAACAGGTAACTTAGAGTTTTCCAATAGTTTTTTTTTATAGATAAACAATAACAATGGAGGATTTTTGGTAATGTGTGTCGGTAGCTATGATATGACTCAAAATCATCTAGGAATAGATGACCTTTCACATAACATAAACTAGTACAGACACGCGGGCAGTCTTAGCAACTAAGATGTACTGGGGAGAGATGTGAAATAGAACCCTTATATACGGTGGTAATTAGAGAACATGTGACTAATTAGCATTGAAAGTAGCATGGAATGCCCACATGTGGCATGGAATGAAGGGTATCTATGTTCTTCCATTTAGTTGATCCCTTGTTTTATGAAAATATAGAAAATAGATTATAATTTCAAATTGTAACATAGAACTATCTATATATGTTAGATTGTTTTCCAGACTTTAATTTGAAATAAATTCCTGATAACTAACATGCCTCTCTTTCTCAAATAGGCTTTGTAAAAAAGGCTCTACAAATTGCATTTGAAGAAGCATCAAGAATAGTTCTTTCTGAAAGAAGGGTCCTCCCAAGCAGGATTTACCACATCTAATATTGAAGTTCTGTTAATGACAACTGTATTGCTGGTGCACCCTGTTGGCATTTAATAACAGAACAAAGACTACAAAATAAGAAATGAAATCCCCATTAAGATTATCATCTTAAAGTTTAATTGTTGTCTGCCAGTTCAAAGGTTTAGCTGCAGTAAAATGAACTTTTCTTTTCCATTCCACACTAACTGTTAATGATTCCTTTGTGTGGTTTAAACCCTTCAAGGGCAGGCCATTGCCTTTATGCACTAAATAGATATTTTGAATCTGAATTCTTGTAAACAGCACTGGCATATTGGTCTCCATTTCTGGAGGAAGACTGATACACTGTCCACCAGTAGGTGTTGAGGGTGTATACCAGCAGGCCATGTCTGTTGACATTTTCCCCAGATCCTGTACAAGACTCCCGGTGGGTCGGCATGATGCTTCAATCAAGTGCTGGTGAGCAGTCTCACCAGCACTTCATTGGTGCATCATGGTGAGCACTGTGCATTTAAAGAATCAGCAGCCCTTAAATTGTTAATGTGTATGAAGACTTTAGTTTTGATGGCAGGGTTAGAGGACGACAATGATTAATGAGCTTCATGTTGAGAACATGGCTTCTGTTCCTCTCCCTATCTATAATTATTACTGCTCTTAAACAGAAATGACTCTCTGACACTCAAATGCATTAATTAACAGCCACTGAAGCATTAATGCGTCATACCCATTACATTGTCCAATAGTCACCATGATGCATCATGCCCATTGAATATAGCCCTGGCAAGTCACTCACCAGGTCTATATTCATGCATCATGCCAACCCTACATTTGTCATCATGATGCATCAATGAAGTGCTGGTGAGTCTGCTTGCGAACACTTCATTGAGGCATCATAAAAACATGATCCATGAATGGGCCGCTGATGCATTAATTCATCATGCCCATTGGTGGTCATGATGCATGAATGCAAGGGCCCTAAGGGGTTGATGCACTCCCAAAGCATGGGCATGATACTTCAATGAAGTGCTGTTGAAAAAGACTTGCCAGCACTTCATTGGTGTATCATAACAACCAATGGACATGATGCACTCCTGCATCAGCGGTCGTGATGGGAGTGTAACAATCCTGTAGGGTCCATATGATGCATGATTCCAGCCCTTGCGAGTAACTCACCAGGGCTGCATCCATGTATCATGATGACCACTAGGCATGATGGATTAATGCATCAGCAGCCCTTAAAGGGTTAAGCATAAACGGCCATAAAGGTAGCTGTTGAACACTTAATTAGTATCATTAATTATCAGATGTGGGATGAAGCTGTTAGTCTCCATTTCATGTTGTGACTCTTCTTCTACATTACCCTTTTAATACTCTCCCCACAGTGAAAAACAACATGTGATGAAAAAGCTTTCCATGAGACCTGCTTTTTTCTGTGCAAGATCCCGCCTTTTTCAAAAAGCGCCCCGTCCGTGGGACATGAGAGGTGTGAGAGCCGAACAGGAAGCTGATAGTTCCTCACCCCAACACAAGCCACAATGACAAAAACAACGGAAAAAAGTGGGATTAATAGCTGACTGTGGGTCACCATCCCAGGGCTATGCCAATTCAGGGTGCTGCACTGACTACAGGCTGTTACTGTAGAGGGGGGGGGGCTAATTCTAGTCTGATCGCTTCTTCATGGCAATAGGAAGTTATAGGGGAGTAATATGGCATTGTAGCATAATGGTGGCAGTAGGGGGTCATCCATAAATGAGGTCATGCAAAACCTGACCATTTTACACCCCCCTCATGTTTTCCATCAATTTTGCAATGCTGAAGGTATAATATGTAAAATTAATCCCAGGTGTCATGCTTGGCCTGACCCTCTGACCCCCTTAACCATGGTGTCATTTGTGGATGGCCCCCAGTGGTGAAAAGAAACTAAAATGTACTGTTATATTAGCAGGCTTTAGCATTCCCAGAGCTTACAGATCTCTACATGTATACATCTTTACCTTAGCCCTTATTTGAGACCTTGCTTATCTGAATACGATATCTAGTAGTTATGATTGATTTCAATAACCCACTATTTCTGGTGTCTATTTGAGACCAGTGATTGTTCAAGACCCTGGTGCTTAACTGAGCAAATGGTAAACTGCCTTTTATTTGGTGGTTTGTTTACTCAAGTGCCTTAAAGAAAACCCCTACCCTATTTTCATGATTGAGGACTTCAGGGTTGTGGAAAATAGCAAATCATTCAGAGAAAATGCAACAATGATCAGCTGGCTGCATCCTTACAATACTGTGCAAGCATAACTGGGATGCAGTTTGGCAATTGTGATGTCATCAGATGCATCAGATAAACCTTCTGCTCTATAATGACGCATATTTCAAAAATCGTGTCATAAGATTTTACTTGATGAAAAAACCATCAGAATATGATACTCTGAAAATAGGGTAGGGTTTTTCTTTAATACCCGTGGATAGACCCTGCCTTATGTGCCAGGGTTGACTCCTGGTGTAGGCTACAGGATTGGCTAACCTTTGAAGTGAACAGTGGATATAGGTGAGGATAGTTTTACAATAAAACAGTAATAAACTGCCTAAAATCAAGTCCTATATGTGCTCTATAGAGAGAATCCCTTTCAACTAAGGGTGCATCCTACAAGGGGTGCGCTATACAGAGGTGTAGGAAGCAAATCTTCATAGGGGGGGCTAGATATTTTATGCCCAGACCTCCATTTTCCCACTCCTATTACTATATCAATCTAATTTGAGATGGAAAGTTTTAGCTTCTTGTTCAATTCATTATGGATTCTTGTCAATTTCTTATTTTGAGGGGGGAGGGGCAGACATACTCAGGCCTAACCTCCCTTATGATTGTAGGGGGGCACCCCCACCTTTCCTACAACCCTGGGCCCTTGTGTGCAGCAGATATTGAGGTAGCTCCCTACAACTTCTCACTGCAGCATAGGGTGTGTCCTGGAACCGGTGTTGAATCGCAGGGGGCAAGATGGCTGCCTCCATGCTACAACCAGTTAGTGCCATGTCATTATGACGCAGTCAGGGCAGCAGAAAATGTCCCCGTGCTTTCTGCAATCCTGAAATGCCATTTGGGGTGAGGGGGAGTACAGAGAGGAGAGAAAATTAGGGCTGTGGAGCAGACGGAGAACTTAACCATTAAGAAATGACCACCCTATTTTCATGTTGAGGTATTTTGATGGTCATTGTGAAAATAAACAAGATTTTGGCTTACTTACTAGAATATGCACCTTTATAAGACAATAAACATGTCTATTAATAGAATATTGAAGTGAATCATGCCCATTCGTTGTCATGATGTATTAATGCAGCCCTGGCGAGTTACTCGCCAGGGCTACCTTCATGCACCATGCTGATCCTATGGGGTTGATACACTCCCGGAGGATCAGGAGTGCTGGTGAGCAGACATGCCAGCACTTCATGGTGCATGATCATGACGACCTATAGGCATGATGCTTTCCTGCATCAGTAGAGGGCTTAATTGACGCACAAGGCATTAATGCAGCATCTCTACTGATTGTCCTGATGCCATCTGCGAGTTAACCACCAGGATCCATCCTGGATCTGCCACTGCATAGCTTGAAGGGTTAGGACTGTGGAGGTAGCAGGACTGCAATCAGGAAATGTTTGGTAGGAGGAGGTTGGGTGGGGCCCTATAATAGTGTTTTTCCATCCAGTATTTTTGTGCAGAGAGTTAGAAATAGCTAGAGTGTGCCATTGAATTGCCTGTAGAATGTCACGATGTGAGATAGCAGGGCTGACATAAAGTTCCCTCACAGAGCTGGATGGAAGCCATATGGTGCTAAACACTGTATTTAGTGTAAGAGTGTAAGAGTGCGAGAGTAAAAAAAAGTGAACTAAATAATGACATACCTTATGGGGATAAATTGGAGATGGCATTTTATAATGCTGCTGTAAGGACTATAGGCTCTAGGGTATATATCAACTCGTAATAGATGGCTCTGTCTCACCAGTTTGATGCAACTACGTTCGGGGAGGTTTGTGACCGAGGTTTGTGACCGGGGAGGTTTGTGACCGGGGAGGTTTCTGACCTGGGAGGCTTCTGATCGAGGAGGTTTCTGACCGAGGTTTCTGACCAAGGTTTCTGACCAAGGTTTCTGACTGGGAAAAAGATATGGCCAATTGTGCCACAAATATATGGGGTGGCAAGAAATTTATCAATCTAAAATAAAGTCAGGGTAGGATCAATCCGATATTGACTGAAAAAATTATGCCTTTCTGTGATGGAATTCAAACTACAGGTCAATAGATGTTTTTACCTGTGGTCATTTCCTGCGGTTTTTCCTGAGTCTGGAAAGGAACAAAAAGCACAGGGAAGGGTGCCCTGAACCATAAGGAACATGGGGGAAGTGAAAAAACACACTGAAAACATGGAAGATCCGAAACTAGTCAGCGGTGACCACTTTAGGTGATCAATTTGGCGATACCTAAAACTACAGCTTTAGGTAGTCAAAATGACGACTTTAGGTGGTCATCCTAACGACCTGATTCGTCAGGATGACAATACTGACAGTACAGAGTCGTCATAGTGACAACTCAGGTTGTCAGGATGACAAATTAAAGTCATCATTTTGAATACCTAAAGTTGTAGTTTTAGGTATCGTCAACTTGAGGACCTAAAGTGTTCACTGCTGACTAGTTTCGGATCTTCCATGTTTTCAGTGCAGTACCTTTCTGTGACCAATTTCAAACTGGAGGCTAAATAACTCTCTGTAACTGCCGGTCAGAAACCTTGGTCAGAAACCTCCTCAAATGTACTTGCATCACATTGGTGAGAACAAGCCACATAATAAAAGGGATGTTAGACAAACGGGGTAGGGGGCAAGAGATGGGGCCAGAATGTTTTGCCCAACCCCTACACCCAATAATAAGAAAAATTAAATCTACTCATGGTCAGTGATGTCAGCAACTCAGTGATATTTTTTTAACTAATTGAATTAAAAATCAGCTAAATTGCAAATAATTTTCACAATGCAACGCTTATAGTATAAGGAAGCATGAATCCTCTGACTTTCACATCTTAACACCATATTGAACCCTAGAAAGTGAAGTTTCTTCTGAGACCCCTGAAGAAATGGCCACTTTAAATTATGGGGCATACCATCAAGAAGTTAAGATACAATAGGAGGGGACAATGAGAGTATAGTCTATGGGTAGAGTGTGACAGGCCACCCCCCTCTACCCCCCCCAATGAAACTAGGTGTCCCTGTGTCTTCATTGTTGATTTCTATAGAGGGTTAGGTGGTTTATGGAGCTATGGTATTCCTTTATCAGGGTGATACTAAAGGGGAAGAAGGAACCACCTAGACCAGAAAAATCCTGCTGAATCCAAATCTTGTGATTATGATTCTCAGAAATTGACTAAAAGTAGCCAAAAAAATGAGGTTTGATGAGGAAAATATTTCAAAGATGTACAAAAATGTAATTCAAAATGATGAGACGTCTTTACAGACACAACATGTAAACCAGAGTTAGTACCTCAATGCACATATCCAAATGTCTGCCTATCTCCCAATCTGACTAGCATTCTATCTGTGCATTACTCACTCTGCCTATCTCACATACTGCCTATCCCTTAGTCTACCTATCACTCATACTGCCTATCTCATGAATCCAAAGCATCTTGAATTAAGTAAAGCTATCTCCCAAAAGGCCTATATATACTAAAGCTTACTCCTCACTTTACCTAATCTTCTCTGGTCCTAGTTTCCCATAGTTTACCTATCATCAATCTACCTAGGCTTATAAGTTAAGCCTTTTAAGATATAACCAGATTTAACTGTAGATGTTTTGGATTGAAGAGATAGGCAGGATGAGTGATAGGTACACAATTGATATGCTGTATGTGAGATAGGCAGAGCAATGCACAGGCACAGTATTTGTTTTACTGAGAGATAGGCAGACATTATTTGGGTATGTGGATTTATGTATTAAAATTTGATTCACATGTTCTATATTTAAAGATTTCCAATCATTTTTAACATCATTTTTGTACATTTTCAAAATATTTCCCTCATCAAACCTAAATTTTTGGTATTTTTGGTCAAATTCTGACCATCATTTTTGGATTTAGCAGGATCTTTTGGTTTATATGGTCCCTTTATTTCATTCGCTATCCCTTTCATGAAGATACATGATAGCTCCATAAACCCCTTTATCCTACAAAGGACCCAATACTGAACAAACAATGTTACCTAGTTTTATGAGGTGTACAGGGGGGTTGGCCTTCACTATATGACTGTACCCCATACCCCGTACCCCGTACATGTCATATTGTAAAGGGTGACAGGACAAAAGTCAGGTTTTGTAAAACCCTGGAAATGACCACAGGTGAAAAATGACCCATGGTAAAAAATAAGCCTGCTCTCTCTGCTATGGAAAAAGCTATTCTAATCTGCTTTTTTTGTGTATACCCTGAAAGTTACTACAAATATCCATGTATAAGCATGGCTTACACATGAGGGTAGGCTGGATCCTGGTGTACCTTATGGCATTCACTGGGGGTGCGCCTTATATGGGCAAGGATAAGATACTATAGAACATTATTAAACTGCTCACAATCATGCCAACGCTGTGCATTATAGCATTTTCTTCAACTGAAAGTGCTTCTTTTACGCAGGTTGTTTCCTCTATGTGAGGAATTACAGTGGGATTAAATTAAATAGGCATAAATTTAAAAAGAAAGAAAAGAGGAGAGAACCATTCACTCTTTCCTTTTTTAAACATCCTCTTGATGCCTATATAAGACCTGGCCATTATTTGGTTGCCGTTTGATTAAATACAACATGAACCAAACTGTCGGAAATGAAAAGAAAGAAAAATGTCACAGAGAACATGTATGGTCCAAAGCGATATGACAGGAAACATGAAACCTTTTGAGTGCACAAATCCCAAAAAGTTTCATTTTCATTTGTGATCATAATGCACCACTGTAGTGCTGGAAACTCTATTCAACAGTGCATTTTTGTTGCCTCATGCTGACCCTCTGGGATGGATATCAACATGTTGGCATGATGCACGATTGCAACCCTGGGAGGTATCAAACCCTGGGAGGTCTACTTTCATGTATCAGGGAGACCATGTGTGAGCTGCCAAGGCAAAGGGATAATCCATTAACCCTTTCATGAGCAATCCATTCTCCATGGCTCCTCACATGTTACATATGGTGCATTATGTGGTCATTAAAGAGTTTAAGGGCAGTGAGAATTAAAAACTGGCAGTAACCTGACATTGACAGCTGAGTAATGTGACAGCTACTGACAGCTATACCTACAACATACAGGTTTCAGTGGAGGAAATGGTCCTGCTATTAAAACTTAGAATAACAACTACTTGGAAATTTCTGTGTCCTAAAGGCCACCCAGCAGCTAATATAATGGGTATATCTTTTCTACATTAGATAACATACCATTTCTCTCTCTCTCTCTCTCTCTCTCTCTCTCTCTCTCTCTCTCTCTCTTGAATCGGTCCATCTCAGAACACCAACTCGTTTTGAAATGGGTAAAGTTAAGTTTCCCTGATGACTCGGGCCTTGGAATTGAGGAATGTTAATAGATACTTTCGGATTTCTTTATCAAAGAGAAAATAATTCAGCAAAATTCAACAATTTCAGTAATCATGCATTTGATTTCTCAATTTGAGTTATCAACTCTATGATCACCGCAAAATGCCTCCAGGTCCATTCCCCTGAAACATGCTTTGGCTGTTCGATCAACATTGCTTTTTTGATACTTTTAAAGGCCCCGACTGGTAAATTTGCCTCTTTTTTGTTTTCACATTTTCTTTCCAAAGTGATCAGGTATTAAATAAATTCCTTTATGCTCAATCTGTTCACTTTTTATCATTATCATTATTTCTGCCCAGGTTTCGTTCTTTTTTTCTCCCGTGACAGCAGACAGCAACTTTAACACTTCAATGCTGGTCTGATGCTTTCCGTCTTTAAACACAGGTTTGGTGAGTAACTGGCATGAAAGAGGTGCATCATGTCTTCCCTGCAGGAGTGTATCAACCCCACAGGATCCTCTGTAGTGAGTTGCTCACCAAGTTCTATTCATGCATGAAGATGAGCCATAATATGCCCCCCATAAAGAGTTAAGAAGCAGACAAGATTTGACTTTTTTCCGGCCTTTTCCCTGGAACGTGTGTGGCGGGCTGTGAAAAGGCTTGCTGCAATCATTTTGCACCCAATTTTTTCTCTGTGACACCGATAGAAGTATGAGGTGTGCCTGGTATGTGAGGTCATGTGGCGTACGTGTACCACATGTATGTCACGTGATTCACGTCATATGGTGGCTGACAGATAGGCGCAGGTGAGGGGCATATATATCCTTGATACAGGTAAGACTCCATCACCCAAAATGCACTGTTCTGTATGTAAACAAAGCAATCCCATGAGGTTATGCTTTTAATAATCTATTGGACTGTATAAGCAGCTTTATGCTCATTAATTTACCCCTTGCGTCGAGATTCCCCCATGCATCTGTTCATCAGCACTTCATTGGAGCATCATGCCGACCCTCCGGGAGTATATATATCAACCCTGGAGGGTCAACATCATGCCCTAATGAAGTGGTGGCAAGCAGTCTCGCCAGCAATTCACAGCACCGCAAGCATAGGTAAGGCGGTTACGAGAATAGTGGCTTCCTTTCTTTTTGAGGACTAGGAAAAGGAAAAAAAGAGAGAGACAGGACTTGAGGAGAGGCTGGTAAATTCTAAGGGTAAAAGTGCAGCTAGGAAGATACAGTCACAAGTCAGACAGATCCATCTACTGATAACTATATATGTACAAAGTGACATGTGAAAAAGGACCAGCGTCCACTGAGCATCTCCCCATGTGACACATCCCCAGTCTCTTCAAGACTCCAACAGACCTTTCCCTCCTTCACTGACCCCCTGGGGTCAACCTGTGACCTTGATGTAGGGAAAGGTCATGTGACCTGCTATCTCTATGGCTGCTTCATCCTGAGGTCCCACACCTATCCAAGAAGAGAAGGCTGCCTTAGGGACTTTGCTGTCCAAAGCAGGGCGAGGAAGGGGGTGAGGTCTACAAAGCAGGTATAGATGTATATGTATATCTAATTGGCACTTTTGATGGCCTCAAGAATTGCAAAAGAAAAGCTGGAAGTAAGTGGAAAAGGAGGAAAACAGTGTAGCAAGATGGCCATTGGTAAAGAAGGAGGATATGTCTGGGTACCGTCTTCTTTTTTAGACGCCCAAGCCAGACAGATCAGGAAGTGTGGTCAGGATGATATTTCTCAAGATGCTGTGATCAGAATCACCCTATATGACTACATACAGAAAGTGATTGTAGTGTCTCCAGTCAGGCCACCCCTTATTAAAATCACTTGGATTACTGGATTTTGTGGCTGAAATTTTGGGTGGCCAGAGGCAAAAAAAAAAACAATTTCTTTTTTTTAATGGAAATGTCAAAACTCCCAGCAGCAGCTCCGTAACCCAAGTTATTAGAATAGAATGGCCTGACCCACCATATAACCCTGTGCAGAGTAGATCCTATTTGAATTGATTGCTCTGTATGACTGATTGTTTGTTCAATATCTACAGGAAAATTACCAACTAAGTATATTGGTACAATTATATGATCATCTGTACAACCATCCTTTTTCTATTCAACTTACATTCACAATTGATTGTACCTCATTAACTACTATCGGAAGAACTAACAATACCCTTAAAACAAACTGGGCACTATGAAAATAATCTGAGTCTCATCCATGAGGGAGTATCCTGAAAGCCAAGTGGTCGGGTCGCCAAAAAGGGGCAAAATGTAGCCTGTCAATGGGAAGCATGTCCTTCTATTTAGAAACCTATCTAGCCTAGTAGTATAAGGGGATTAACACTAGCTTCGGTTGGGCTGTAATTGATGCAATCGATACCTTTCAGTATATACCTCTTGCCAAATTGAGAGCTTATGATCATATCGATCATGTGAGTTTCACAGGAAGAACTTTATTGTAAAATGTTGAATGTAAATAAAGAAGGATATTTGATAGACTTACAAGGAACAAAGAAAAATTGTATAATGTAGCAGTTTTTTTTCTAAGCAATCATTGGGCTTTGATTTGTTTTGAATTCTCAACTTGACCCTTTTGATGATCCTGATGAAGGCTGATAAACTAAGACAGAATGTAGATCACCCGTGTTAATCCTAGAACACCCTTCATACTCTACAACAATTCTTTATATGCTGATACCTAACATTGCAATTGAACCCACCAGTACTTCCCTATGTCCGGTTTTGTGTGAATTTCATCTTTTAGTAGTTCCTCACAGTGAATGAAGATGTAACATTGATTTGACTCAGTGATCATAGTTAGTATCCTACGACTACAGTCAACCCTCACTTCATCGAACCTTTGATTCCTCAGATCCCTCATAACCTCAGATAGAAAATCTGTAACTACCGCTATGTTTTCTATTATATTTGGACTTAACTCCTCAGATAATTTGCTTCCTCAGACATTTCTCCTTGCATTATCCATATCTGAGTAAGCAAGGGCTGACTGTACTCTGTACATTCAGCACTTATGTAAAATATTACATAGAGTTTGCTTAGGCAGCCATACGATGCCCATTAAGATTGGGCTGTAATGTCACTTAATTAAAGGAAAACAGCGCCCTACTATAAGGATATCATATTTTGATAGCTTTTGTATCAAATAAAAAGAATCTGGCATAGTTATTAAAATATGTATCATTATACAGGAGAGATGCAGGTTTATGTGATTCATCTGACGACGTCACGATCGGGCTAAATGCACCTAATTAATGCTTGCAAAGCACTGTTAACCTACAATCAGGTACTGTTTGTAACATTTTATTGGTACAATTTTGTCTATTCCCTTTGAGAGATATTACAAGATAAACCGACAGAAGGTTCTGGTATAAGATCATGGTGGTGTATAATTCATTATTCTAATTATAATACATTCTTTCATACCCTCCATGCATAAACAATGCAATATCTGATGCATTTAGCCCAATTGTGACGTCATCAGATGCATCATATAAACCTGCTACTCTCCTATATGGTGATATATATAATTCAATAACTATACCACATTCCTTTTATTGGATACAAAGGCTATCAAAATATCATGAAAGTAGGGTAAAGTTTTCCTTTGAGGGTTCCCACTACAATTTGAAGGTGAGCAGTCATAGCAAGTTAAGAAGTGGCCTACAGGCTGGAGGTTAAGTCAGGTTAAGGGGACCATGACACACAGGGCCTTGAATATTTACAGAGTGTATTCACAGATATCTTTTAAAGAACAAGCCTATAAGCTGCTAAAACTGTAAGCCAACTTAGCATTATGAGCCAACTTAGCTTGTTGAAGTCAATTGTCCAGTGTCACTACAGAATTAATAGCAGGTGGCAGCAGGTCGTAATGAATCAAACACCTTGGGGACATTTTTTTCATACAGATTGGCCTCCTTCATATGGTGACCTGTAACTGTGTGGCATGGGGGTGGGGGCACAATTTGAAGGTGTAGTACGGTTGTAAAAATATCATCATCAACACAAAGGTATGACATAATATATATTTTATCTCTCATGCCAACTGTAGTTATTCACTGAAACTAATGCTATGCAAAATTGTTATTCCATGTGGTACGAGTTTGAGTTTAGTTTGAATTACAAAAAAAAAAAAGTTTCATTGACCAGTATCTTATAATTTATATGTAGGCCTTAACCTTTTTTCAGGACATTTCATTTACATGCAATTATTTTGGAAAATGATTTATATAGATGGATCCTCAATAATCCATTTTCTTATGTCACTTTCCATGAGGAGATCATGGACCTATTTGTGAACCCATTCCCTACAGAATCTATCTATGAAAGAAAAGGCATGAATTCAAGATATTTTTAGGGAGTGATAATATAATCAAAGAGGGTATGGTAGATTGGTGGGGGAGGGTGATGGGAATCACACCAAGAGAAGGGGTAAAGTCCTGGGGGTGGTGTACCAGGTTTTGCTCCTAAAAAGCCCTATTGCACTTCAAAATGAGGCAGGCACAATTGTCCATGCTGGAGATGCCATGGCACAAGAAAGTTAACCACTCACATATTGGGATGCATGTTGGGATAAAAAGTTCATGTGATAATGATCACTCAGTCATTCTTTAAGATACTTATAAAGCATGTGTTTCATTCCAACTGCTTGTTCCACAAATAAAGTTAATAAAGGATTTATTGGATGTATCCACCGAACAATCATGTCCTATACTGATTGTCCAAACATCATATCTACCACCACTAAGGTGTCCAATCTCCATGAATGACATGACCATTCATTCTATATAAGAGAACAGCTGTAGCCATCCCACACCCTTTTAGCACTTTAACCCTTTACCAGTAGGTGCATCGTGTCAATCCTCTGGTAGTGTATCAACCTGGAAGTGGAAATGAGGCTTGAATGTAGCCCCGGTGAATAACTTCCTAATGCTAAGGTCCCCTTAGTGAGTAACATGCCAGTACTGATGTAGTCTTGAAGAGTAACTTACCAGGACTGAATTCTTGCTTCATGACTGGGAAGATGAAATAATGGCCGAGCGCTATTTCAAAGGGTTAAGGAATGTGGCCTGAAGGTTCAGATAATAACTAGATATCCACCATACCTTGCAGAAGTTCTGTTCATTCAGCAGAGCTTAATTAGGGCTCAGGAGACATAAAATCTAAACACTTCATAATGAGTATAAAACCAATCCTACTCATTAGGCTCATCTTACTGGGTATCTGTTGTCTGCGACAGTATGCCTTTTCCTTGAATTCAAATGGTGAGTAGCCTAATTTTTACTTAATTCCAAATGGCTCTCTTTTGTGTCACAGCACCTTAACAGCATATCTTATGTTACATAAATATATGTTTGATAGGGTTTTTCTTTCTCAAAACATTTTTAATCCTTGTTTTGAATTGTTTTGAATTCTATGACAGATTTCATGAGATTGGCAAATATGTAAAAATGAAATTTGGCATAAAGTTTTATCCGTTATGCTCTGCACACAACCAGTAAACCTTTCTACTTTGCATCTTCTTAACAAAATATCCTGCATACAAACCACACTTTATATTAAAGCTACCCCTTGCATGTCATACAGCATTGGCAAAGGTTTTGGGCAGAAGCTAACAAATCATTTTCAATTAGCAGATCTATAAAGTCTTGGTTCACCTTATTTGATGGGTGAACATTATATACATGGAGTGTTACAGTACAGAGAATTGTGTTAGTTGAGGTCTTCCGAATGAACCTTTTATGTAACTTGTGTTATTTGGTATTTGGTAATACTCCCACATTACTGTTTTACTAAATTAGATCATTAAACTGATCAAGACAATTATCTTATCCAAAATATTCATGAGAGGCAGCTCTTCGAGACAAACTTCTTGCAAAAACAACATATGGTGCGACCAGCAAAGTTCGGCAACAAAGTTTCAATTGATGTATTACTGGTCGCAAAATATTTACAAGAAATAGTAATTTCTCAATATATTATTACGTTGTGATACTTTACAATGTATTTTTGTATACAAATATCATCTATAAGTTATCTGACGGGGATTGAATCTAAAATGTGTTTCCCATTTAAGTTAAAGAATTGATGGGATCTATTATACAATGATATGTATTGCTAATAAGTAAAATGACAACTTACCACTGTGAACTGGACATTCTGGACTGCAGTCATAATGGCTTGAAATATTTTCAAATTTTGTCTTCAGAACACAGCCAGGCAGACATTTAGCATTGTGATCCGTCTGGTACTTGTAAGTAACCACCAATTAATAGAGATGTATCTCAATTCCATTTACATTGTAGGGGATCGTGAATTCCCGCGCCGGGTGTGCCAACCCCCAGGGGCCAGTCGCCGGGCAATCACTGGATCCCCTGTCAATGTCATACCAGTCCAGGTGTAGGTGGAAGGTAGGAAACGTCAGGTCTGGGGATGTAGCTCAGTGGTAGAGCAGCCGCTTGCAAGTTAGTAGAGCCGGGTCCGAATCATGGTGTTTCCAAAGACGTTTTCACCGACCCCTACAACATCATATATACCTGTGAACAACACATATAAGCTGCACACACATATTAGCTGCACACTGACTTATGGAGAATGCATAAGCTGCAGAGAGGGTTGGAAATAGTACCCATTCATTAATAAAGTATGTATAAGTTACACCCTGCATATAAGCCACATCTCGAGATTGATGAGATGTTATAAGGCATATCAGCAGTTTGAAATTGTGAACCTTACTTTCAAACATCAAACCTATATTTGTGTAAAAATGTTCCACTTCATTTTCATATTTTTGTGATCATTTCTGTTCTAACATCAACTTAACAGTACTGGCAGGATGACAGTTTACATTGGAATCCTGCAGATTACGATAATGCTACTATGATTGAACTTCCTGTATACAAAGTGTGGACGCCCAGTATTAGCATTTCAAACAGGTAGGATTCCAAGACATTACAAGCTTGGAATACATGCTCTAGGAAAAGAGCTGTTTATGCTGTTTATCCTATTTCAAGGGTGGGGGGAAACTTAACAATATATCTTTCTGGTATAAGATGGCACTGTTTGTAAATTATATATGTGGTGATGTTCAATAAAAAAGTATATTTCATCCTCTTTTTTTTTTGCCAAATGGAATGATGTAAAACAAAATCATTGGGAACAGTAGTAATGAATGAGTGAAAATGCTTTTGGATTTTGTTTCCAGAACACAGCATGCCAGACAATTAGAATCGTGATCCGTCTGATATTTGTAAGTAACACTCTTTTTATTAAGTTATTATTTGCGTACCCAAAATGACCTCATTCTGATGAAGATAACCTATATGCGCAGGGTGCTGCCCAGTAGGTCCAAATGCAACAGGAGCAACCCACCTTAAAGGAAACAACTTGACCACAATTTGTGAATACAATTTCCACTTCATTTCATATGATTGTTTATGTGATTCTTTATAACCACACAAACAGTTCTGGCAGGATGATAGTTTACGTTGGAATCCTGCAGATTATGGTAATGCTACAATAATCGAACTTCCGGCATCTAGAGTATGGAAGCCCAGTATTAGCATTTCAAACAGGTAGGGCTCCATATCTATTACATACGGCTTTATTTCCACTTCATTTTATATGATTGTTTATGTGATTCTTTATAATCACACAAACAGTTCTGGCAGGATGATAGTTTACGCTGCTAAGTTATTTGAAAACTACACCGGTACAGGCATAGTCACAAATTCGTTCCTCGTCAGTTGTGAATGGCACTATATAGATGCATGGGTCAAAAAAGACTATTTTGCACCATTCAATGGACGTTCGTATACCAGTCAGCCTGAGTTCATATTTGAATTCAGGAGAAAACCAGATTTCTATGTTGCTACTATGATCGTACCTATGGTCATCCTGTCCGTCCTCGAACTACTTGTTTTCCCACTACCTGTTGACTCTGGAGAGAAGGTGTCCTACGGCATAACCTGCTTTCTTTCCTTCTTCATTTTCCAGGCATCAATAACAGAACAAATACCTTCCAGCTTTTCACAAATGCCTTACATGGGTAAGTAAGAATGGTACTTTAATGCATTTACTGTCTAAATAAAGCATGAATACAGCCTTAATGAGCCTTCCAACCAGGACTGCATATATTCATTGATTAGAAAAGAAGTTATGAATTTCTAAATTTCTTTGTCATATCTACAACATCTGAGTGTGCCTTATATGGAGGGTGTGTCTTAAACGGGGGGTGCATCTTATGTAGTGAGTATTACATTAGATCTTACATATATCAACCAATTCATTCATTTCATGGTATTTCAAAGAAGAAATCTCTGCCATTCTTAAGGTATTTTAAGAATTGTAAACAATACCTATAATTAGGTGCGTATAACAGGTTTTTCTAAACTAACATATCCATATTGGTAGAATATGCAGATATATACATATTTAGATGAAATAATGACAGCACTGGTGATAGATAAGCTGTCAATTTACATTTAAAAAAAAATTCTTTTGTTTTCAGTTTGAGCACTCCTACTCATGATGGTCTTGAATGCTCTTTCTTTAACAAGCAATTGTATTTGGTCCCTTTTCAAGGGACCAAATACAATTGCTGAATCGAATACTCATTCAGACTCTCTAGTCATTGCCCCAGGGAGTACCCCAGTAACAAACCTTGACTTAGGAAACCAATCAAATATGGCACTGAACACTATGGAAATAAGCAAAGGAACACCCAACGTTTTAAAAATGGTCACAGAAAAGTCCGGTTCAGCCAATGAAAATGACAGCAGTGAGGATGAGTGGAAAACTGTAACTGATGCAGCAAATATGATGCTAGTTTGGCTGTTTGTCTTCTGTTTGATTGTCATGATACTGGTGATGACTGTATCCATGGCAACTTAGCTCTTTATTCAAGATCTAGGAGACGTTGCCCCTGACTCTATCACTTAGAACATTTAAACCTTAAATCAACAATTCAGTCAGTAGTTTAGATAGGGTGGCCAATCAGTTTGGGGACATTGAACATGTTTGTTATTGGCCGACAGGATCAGATGCTCACCGGAGATGCCCTTGGCCTCAAGATGAGTTGACTGAAACGGTCCCGTCCGCGGTTGCTTTAATTATTTTTTTATGTAACATACAATGAGTAATGAATTCTTTTATCACTATTGTCCATGCTAAGAACCTGCAATAACGTACACATGCTCTGTGAAAAGAAGCCTTCCGAGAGTCCTTCAATAGTGTCAATAGAGGTCAACGTGGAGGGGCCGACTTAAGGTGGCTGGCAGAGATTGTTAGTTCATTATTTGGACAACAGGGCTCTCTGTGTTACATTGAAATTATGGATAAACGAAATTTGCAAAATATAGCAAGGCTTGGCATGGGTTTGAACCCTGATTTCCCTGAGAGAAAGGCAAATGCAGGCTGCTGTATATGACCACCTAGAAGAAGATACATAATCTATATATCATTATTCTAGCCACATCCTCTTATTTATTTCAATCATCCAAAACATTAGAAATATGCCCGGGACCATATGTTAATATTATATCGACTGCAAAGATATGCTTAAAATCTAAGTGCTTAAGAAGATATGGGGAATTATGTGGCAAATCCCTATATGATCCTATAAAGGGTTGAATCTTCTGTATCTCAAAAATATGCATGGGACCCCCCTATTCGTTTTGCACTGAAAAATTCAAATAATCTTGGGACTGTGGTGAGAATATGGCGAAAAGCTAATTACTTTTAGTCTGTAACCGTCGGGCCGTCCATTGGATAGGCCTGTCATGTTAACAATCTGTAATATAACGATACTATGTAAGAGACAAAACACCCAGGTAACTTAGAGTTTTCCAATAGTTTTTTACAGTTAAACAATTACAATGGAGGACTTTCGGTAATGTGTGTTGGTAGCTATGATATCACTCAAAATCATCTAGGAATAGATGACCTTTCACATAACATAAATTTGTACAGACACACGGGCAGTCTTAGCAAGTAAGATGTACTGGTGAGAGCTGTGGAATAGAACCCTTGCATATGGTGGTAATTAGAGAACATGTGTCTAATTAGCATTGAAAGTAGCATGAGACGCCCGCATGTGACATGGAATGAAGGGTATCTATCTTCTTCCATTTAATCGATCCCTTGTTTTATGAAAATATAGAAAATAGATTATAGTTTCAAATTGTAACATAGAACTATCTATATATGTTAGATTGTTTTCCAGACTTTAATTTGAAATAAATTCCTGATAACTAACATGCCTCTCTTTCTCAAATAGGATTTGTAAAAAGGCTCTACAAATTTTATTTGAAGAAGCATCAAGAATAATTCTTTCTGAAATAAGGGTCCTCCCAAGCAGGATTTACCACATCTAATATTGAAGTTCTGTTAATGATAACTGTATTGCTGGTGCACCCTGTTGGCATTTAATATCAGAACAAAGACTACACAATAAGAAATGAAATCCCCATTAAGATTATCATCTTAAAGTTTAATTGTTGTCTGCCAGTTGAAAGGTTTAACTGCAGTAAAATGAACTTTTCTTTTCCATTCCACACTAACTGTTAATGATTCCTTTGTGTGGTTTAAACCCTTCATGGCCAGGGCATTGCCTTTATGCACTAAATAGATATTTTGTATCTGAATTCTTGTAAACAGCACTGGCGTATTGGTCCCCACTCTGGAGGAAGACTGATACACTGTCCCCCAGTAGGTGTTGAGGGTGTATACCCGCAGGCCATGTCTGTTGACATTTTCCCCAGATCCTGTACAAGACTCCCGGTGGGTCGGCATGATGCTTCAATCAAGTGCTGGCGAGCAGTCTCACCAGCACTTCATTGGTGCATCATGGTGAGCACTGTGCATTTAAAGTATCAGCAGCCCTTAAATTGTTAATGTGGATGAAGACTTTAGTTTTGATGGCAGGGTTAGAGGATGACGATATTTAATGAGCTTCATGTTGAGAACATGGCTTCTGTCCCTCTCCCTATCTATAATTATTACTGCTCTTAAACAGAAATGACTCTCTGACACTCAAACGCATTAATTAACAGCCACTGAAGTATTAATGCGTCATATCCATTACATTGTCCAATAGTCACCATGATGCATCATGCCCATTGGTGGTCATGATGCATGAATGTAGCCCTGGCAAGTCACTCGCCAGGTCTATATTCATGCATCATGCCAACCCTACAGGGTTGAAACACTCCCAAAGGGTCAGCATGATGTTCCAATAAAGTACTGGTATTGGTGCATCATGATGACTAAAGGGCATGATGCAATAATGCATCAGTGGCCCTCAATGGGTTAAACAGATATTAACCCATTAAGAGCAGCTTATGCATTAATGCATCATGCCCATTATTATGGTCATTTGTCATCATGATGCACCAATGAAGTGCTGGTGAGTCTGCTTGCGAACACTTCATTGAGGCATCATAACAACATGATCCATGAATGGGCCGCTTCATTGGTGTATCATAACAATCAATGGACATGATGCACTTCTGCATCAGCGGTCATGCTGGGAGTGTTACAATCCTGTAGGGTCCATATGATGCATAATTCCAGCCCTTGCGAGTAACTCGCCAGGGCTGTATCCATGTACCACTAGGCATGATGGATTAATGCAGCAGCAGCCCTTAAAGGGTTAAGCATAAAAGGCCATTAAGGTAGCTGTCGAAGACTTAATTAGTATCATTAATTATGAGATGTGGGATGAAGCTGTTAGTCTCCATTTCATGTTGTGACTCTTCTTCTACATTACCCTTTTAATACTCTCCCCACAGTGAAAAACAACATGTGATGAAAAAGCTTTCCATGAGACCTGTTTTTTTCTGTGCAAGATCCTGCCTTTTTCAAAAAGCGCCCCGTCCGTGGGACATGAGAGGTGTGAGAGCCGAACAGGAAGCTGATAGTTCCTCACCCCAACACAAGCCACAACGACAAAAAAAAAAGTGGGATTAATACCTGACTGTGGGTCACCATCCCAGGGCTATGCCCATTTTGGGTGCTGCACTGACTATAGGCTGTTAATTTAGAGGGGGGCTAATTCTAGTCTGATCGCCTCGTCATGGCAATAGGAAGTTATAGGTGAGTAATATGGCTTTGTAGCATAATGGTGACAGTAGGGGGTCATCCATAAATGACGGCATGCAAAACTTGACCATTTTACACCCCCCCCTCATGTTTTCCACCATGCTGAAGGTATATAAAATTAATCATGTCATGCTTGGCCTGACCCTCTCGACCATGGTGTAATTTGTGGATGGCTCCCAGTGGTGAAAAGCAAGAAACTAAAATGCACTGTATTATTAGCAGGTTTAAGCATTCCCAGAGCTTACAGATCTACATGTATACATCTTGACCTTAGCCCTTATTTGAGACCTTGCTTATCTGAATATGATATCTAGTAGTTAAGATTGATTTCAATAAACCACTATTTCTGGTGTCAATTTGAGACCAGTGATTGTTCAAGACCCTGGTGCTTAAGTGAGCAAATGGTAAACTGCCTTTTATTTTGTGGTTCCTTTACTTGAGTGCCTTAAAAAAACAAACCTATCCTATTTTCATGATTAAGGAGTTCATAGTTGAGGAAAATAGCAAATCATTCAGAGAAAAAGCAACAATGACCAGCTGGCTGCATACTTACAATACTGTGCAAGCATACCTGGGATGCAGTTTGGCAATTGAGGTGTAGAAAGCACATCTTCATGGGGGGGGGGCTAGCGGGGGCCCCACCACAAACACCTTGAATTGTCAAATCAAGCACAATAGCGCCTATATAAACCTCCATAAAATTTTATATAGAAAAGTAATAAATTTTAGATATTTTATGTCCAGACCTCCATTTTCCCTCTCCTATTACTATATCAATACAATTTGAGATGGAAGGTTTTAGCTTCTTGTACAATTCATTATGAATTCTTGTCATTTTTTTTTATTTTGAGGTGGGAGGGGCAGACATACTCAGGCCTAACCTCCCTAATTATGATTGCGGGGGCAGCCCCCCTTTCCTACGCACCTAGACCCTTATGTGCAGGAGATGTTGGGGTAGCTCCCTACAACTTCTCACTGCAGCATAGGGTGTGTCCTGGAACCAGTGTTGAATCGCAGGGGGCAAGATGCCTGCCTCCATGCTACAACCGGTTTGTGCCATGTCTTTATGACGCAGTCAGGGCAGCAGAAAATGTCCCCGTGCTTTCTGCAATCCTGAAATGCCATTTGGGGTGAGGGGGAGTACAGAGAGGAGAGAAAATCAGGGCTGTAGTGCAGACAGGGAACAACCATTAAGGGCCGCTGATGTATTAAAAGAAAAGACCACCCTATTTTCATGTCGAGGTATTTTGATAGTCATTGTGAAAATAAACAAGATTTTGGCTTACTTACTAGAATATGCACCTTTATAAGACAATAAACATGTTTATTAATAGAATATTGAAGTGAATCATGCCCATTCGTTGTCATGATGTATGAATGCAGCCCTCGCAAGTTACTCGCAAGGGCTGCATTCATGCATCATGCTGATCCTATGGGGTTGATACACTCCCGGAGGATCAGGAGTGCTGGTGAGCAGTCATGCCAGCACTTCATGGTGCATGATCATGACGACCTATAGGCATGATGCTTTCCTGCATCAGTAGAGGGCTCAATTGACGCACAAGGCATTAATGCAGCATCTCTACTGATTGTCCTGATGCCATCTGCGAGTTAACCCCCAGGACCCATCCTGGATCTACCACTGCATAGCTTGAAGGGTTAGGACTGTGGAGCTAGCAAGACCACAGTCAGGGAATGTTTGGTGGGAGGGGGTTGGGTGGGGCCATATAATGGTGTTTTTCCATCCAGTATTTTTGTGCAGAGAGTTAGAAATAGCTAGAGTGTGCCATTGAAAACATTGCCTGTAGAATGTCACAATGTGAGATGGCAGGGCTGACATAAAGTTCCCTCACAGAGCTAGATGGGAGCCATATCTGGTGTTAAACACTGTATTTGGTGTGAGAGTGGTTAGGTAAAAAAATAGACAAATAATGACATGTCCTTATAAGGATGAACATGAACGATACCGCTCCTGGTGCATTTTGCACAATCATGACTTCATCAGGATGGCGATTCATAAGTTAAAAAACTATAAGTCAGAGATTTTGTTTGGAAACGATCAGGTGTGTGAGAAAAAAACTCTTTATCGTTTTGATTAGGTTGGAGACTGCACTTGAAATAGCCCCAATCATAGGTGTATGTCCTTAGCCAGTTCTAGCCCTGAGTGGACAGATCTACGTAATACATGAAAGTGACAGAAAAAGTGTATTTTTCACCATTTTCTAAAACTTTTATGATTTTGGTGATAGCACTTCATAAAAGAGGAGCATTCATATACCCATGAACAGACTCAGCATGAAGAATTACAATGTGAAGTAAATCATTGATTTTTATCACCAGATGACCATAAAATGTACCTGTAGGTACCACTAAAAACTATTTCCAATTTTTGTGTTAGATCTCCTAAAGAAAACACTAAGCCCATGTAAAAGCCCAGAGCTTTTTCCACAAGAAAATACTAAAATGTATAAGATGTGAATCCTCCTAATCAAGAAATTAACAATTTTCCGACTTAAAACATGATTAAATGTGACTTCCCTAAGAGTACAGTAGGTAAGGATAGGTGGATGGGGGTTATATTCACACCATAGTCCCACCCACACTGTAATATCAACTCATGTTCTGCTTGAATGCACACCACTAGATGGTGGTTATGGTCCAGTGATCACAGGGAAGCATGGTCAGAAATGGGTATACTTCTTATGCTGTAGACAGATATGTGCATGTTGATACTTTTGACTACAGGGTGTATTCAAAGTTTGGGGTTACTTCTCAGCTTGGGCTCAGACCTGTTGACGCAATTCACAGCATGCTGTATTAATTTATACCATGAGAATTGTGAACGATTTTCATGAAAGATTTTCATTTCAATGAAAGTATTATTCTCAGCCTTAAACGACCATGTCAATCTGATCCTTTTATTGAAAGAATATTCTTTCAAAGTTATGAATTAACCCCCAGATACACCCGCTGCAATCCAGTATAATGGTGCCTATTTCATTAACGATGACAGATTATTTATATTTCACATAACAGCTATCACAATAGGGTATGGTGACAATTGTGGACAGTTTGCCCTTTAAAAGCAGCTAGATTGCAAGCATTATTCACAATGCAACTCTTACAATGTAAGGAAGCATCAATTCTCTTACTTTCACATCTTAACTCCATATTGGACCCTAGAAAGTGAAGTTCCTTCTGAGACCACTTAAAAAAAATGGGCATTTCAAATTATGGGGCATACCATACCCTAGTTCTCACTTCTTTTTTGAGGACAAAACTGTAATATGATCTAGACCAGAATGTAATTGGCTCCTTCTTTCCCGCACATGTCATACAGAAAAGAGTGACAAGACAATAGTTACTACAAATATCCATGTATAAGCATGGCTTACACACGAGGGTAAACTCCTAGTGTACTATATGGTATTCACTGGGGGTGCGCCTTATTTGGTACTGCTACCATATGATAGAATATGATGCTATAGTACAGTATTAAACTGCTTACAATCAAGCCAAGGTTGTGCCTTATAGCACTTTATTCAACTTCCCATATACACACTCTAAAATCTAACTGTAGAATCTAACAGGGATCTTGTAAAGCTGTACAGTGAACCATGGTACATTTATTCATTAAGCATGAGTTAGTGAA
The DNA here is from genome assembly GCA_949317995.1 of Acholoe squamosa. Taxonomy (NCBI): domain Eukaryota; kingdom Metazoa; phylum Annelida; class Polychaeta; order Phyllodocida; family Polynoidae; genus Acholoe; species Acholoe squamosa. Next base: position 76,647,777 of record OX439041.1, on the reverse strand, counting down.
GTTTTTACAAGAAGCCCCAGATAGCAGTATGGTGGTATAAGGAATCGAAGTGAAAATAATGGTATCTTTGGCAACTTTGGGATGGGAATCTGTAATTATTTCAACAGTGCAGGGTGCGTCTTTATGTGAGGAATTATGCTAGGATTAAGGCAGAAATTTTAAAAAGAGAAGGCAAAAACAGAGCGAACCATTCACTCTTTCCTCTTTTAAACAGCCTCTTGATACCTATATAAGACCTGACCATTATTTTGTCACTGTTTGATAAAATACAACAGGAACCCAGCTGTCAGAAATGAAAAATGGCGAAGAAAAAAAAATGTCACAGAGAACATGTATGGTCCAAAATGACAGAACAGGAAACATGAAACCCTTTCAGCTTACAAAACCCAAAAAGGTTCATTTTCATTTATGATCACGATGCACCACTGTAGTGCTGGAGACTCTACTTAACAGTGCATCATTGACGCATCATGCCGACACTCGGGGATGGCTATTATCCTATTGGCATGATGCACCAATGAAGTGTTTGCGATACTGCTCGCCAGCACTTCATTGGAGCATCATGTTGACCCTCTGGGAGTATATGTATCAATTCCAGAAGGTCGGCATGATGCTCCAGTGAAGCGCTGGTGAGCAGTCTCCCCAGCACTTCATTGTTGCATCATGATGCACCAATTGACATGATGCACTCCTGCATAAGCGGCCTTTGAGATTTCCAATGAAGTGCTGGTGAGCGGTGTCGCCAGCACTTCATTGGTGCATCATGATGACCAATAGACATGCACTATTACATTAATGGCCTTTAAAGGGTGAACCATTCAAGGGTGAATGCAATATGTAGGCCTCACATAATGAGGAGCAAAGGAGATAGAATTGCTCATGAAAGGGTTTATATGGATTATTCCTTTGCCTTGGCGGCTCACACATGTTCTCCCTGATACATGAAAGTAGACCTGTTTGATACATCAGTCGTGCATCATGCCGACTGATGGGCATGATGCACCAATGAAGTGCTGGTGAGACTGCTCGCCAGCACTTCATAGGGCCCTAGACAGGGAGGTCCCATGTCACTTGTCAATTTTAAGAAATGTGTCTTGTCTCTTGTTACCCAACCCCTTGTCGATTTTAAGAAGTGGCCCTGTCCCCTTGTTGATTCTATGAAGTGGGTTTGTCCCTTGTCACCCACCCCCATGTCCCTTGTTGACTTTTAAGAAGTGACCTTGTCCCCTTGTCGATTTTACCTGTATGGGGCCCTCTTCATTGGTGCATCATGCTGACCGATGATGGGTATGATGCACTCCTGCATCAGCCACCCTTAAAGAGTTAAAAGACAGTGACAAGTAAAAAAGTAAAAAGCAGTCCAGCTGTCACGATATGGGAGCTGGGCATAGCGTCACTGTCATTAACCTAACATTGACAGCTGAGTGATGTGACAGCTACTAACAGCTATATCCACAACATATAGGTCTCAGTGGAGGAAATGGCCCTGCTATTAAAACTCACAAAAAAGCAACTACTGGGACATTTCTGTGTCCTTAAAAGGAAAGACCACTCCTTTTTCATTGTGACTTCTTTTGGTAGTCTTTACTATGGAAAAAAAATATCGGCATACTTAAAAACAAATCTGCAATCAGAAGGGCAGAGGGCAGGCATCTCTGGTGTGTGGTATGACATCACATTTGGTCAAAATCACCAGGTGTTGCATACATTAACCTTGGAGGCTGTTGCAACCATGTTCTTTTATTTGCAGAGGTGTCCATTGACATCATATTCTATGAAATAGGTAGGCAGGGCTATGTAAGGCTGATTATCAAAGTACTGTAGTGAACTGTCTCAAAGTACACATAAAAGAAGCATTTGATTGGCAATAATCAGTATTATGCAGTCAAAACTGTGATGCATTTGACCAATTGTGACATCATACAATGCATCACATAGGCCTGCTTTCTATATCTACTTAGATATGAGAGTAAGTATGCCACAGTATCTTTATGCAGTATAAAACCTACCAAAAGAGAGAGAGAAATGGTATGTTATGTAATGTAGAAAAGATATACCCATTAGCTGCTGGGTGGCCTTAAAAGAAAATACCACCCTTTTTTCATATGACTTTCTCACAATTTTAAATACCATTAGTGATGTGCAGTTAGTCAAATCATCAAAGATACAATTACAATTTTGAATTCAATTATAGGCCATGTGAACTCCGGCACCAAATTGTCTTGAAATGTTCGTTATTGGCTACTGGCAAATTTGCCTTTTTCACGTTTTCTTTCCAAAGTGATCAGATATTAAATAAATTTCTTTTATGCTCCATCTGTTCATTTTTTATCATTATCATTATTTCTTGGCCACCCAGGTTTGGTGGGTTTTTTCTTCGGCGACACTTCAATCTTTCTAACACTTCAATGCTGGTTTGATGCCCTCCAACCTTTAAAACCATAGTTGATGCCAATGTACCAAAACAGGTTTAGCGAGTAACTCACATGAAAAAAGGTGCATTATGTCTTCCCTGCAGGAGTGTATCAGTCCCACATAATCCTCGCAATTTATGCTTACAGCCCTGGTGAGTTACTCACCAGGTGGTATTCATGCACCATGATGAGCAATAACATGCCACCCACAAAGAGTTAAGGAGCAGACGAGATTTGACTTTTTCCTGCCCTTTCCCAGGAACCTGTTAGGCAGGTTGTGAAAAGACTTGCTGCAATCATTTTGCACACAATATTTTCTCTGTGACACCGCCGGAAGAACAACGTGTGCCTGGTACAAAAGGTCATGTAATGTACGTGTACCACTTGTACATCATGTGATGTACATCACATGGTGCCAGAGGGATGTGCGCAGGTGGGAGTAGTATATAGGGGCAAACTCAGCACATAGGAACAGCTACTGAAATCGAATTGCCTACTTACAAACCGGAAGTGACCTAGTTTTGAGACCGGAAGTGACCATATGTGGGCATGTAACCTACTTTTCTAGCTCTGATTGGCTGAGAGCTATGATGTCATCACATGTGACCACTCCCATGACCATATATGGGCATGTGACCTAGTTTTTTTTGGCTGAGAGCTATGACCTCATCATGTGATGATCATATGATCACAGCAGAAACCCTACCCTATTTTACATACCTACTTTAGTCTAGTTTACCTTTGGTTATTTACTTTTTTACATTGTGGTGGGAGAATGTTATGATGTAGGTGCTAAAAACTAACACTTTTCTAATCCATTTTGCATACGACGATGTGTAAACTTTAGTTTGTGTTTGAGAGTCTTAAGAGCCACCATTTGACCTCATTTCATCCCAGAGGGCTGTTTGTAATCCAGTGCCCCACTTGGGTGGAAATGTTCTTGACACTACTGTCCAACTGATCACCTAGTGCTGCAGGGTTAGTAGAATCCTTTTAACAGTTGGTTTCGAACCATGCCTGTTTTCAATAATGCCTGGTTTGTCTGGCTGCTTAACCTTTGACCAGAAGGAATTATGTCCTGATCACAAAGCTGGATGTAAGTAAGTTTGTACATAGGTAGTAAACCTATATACCATAGATGCAAATGAATTAATCATTTCCTAGTGGTCACCAGCCTTTCTCCTGGCTTTTGATCGTCTTTACAGTGGTCGGCAGCTGGAGACTGACAGGTACCTAAAATCCTGGTCCACAGAGGTCAGAAGTGATGGAGCCAACATTGCGGGGTCAGACAACCAGGGGAAGAGAGTCTTGCTGTAGGCACAATGGCAAGAAAAACCCTCTGGGTTGTGGTAGCATGGTTGGCACAGTGCTGGCGCTGAAGGCTGGCCTCGAATTTGAGTGCTGAACTTGTTATAATTTCTGTAATTTGGTGGTATGGTGTTCCAGGTCTTCTATTGGTTTCTAATTGGAGGTTGAGGTGCAATGGTCTTGATGGTAGTTTGCGACTGGGAGTGTGGACGGCTCAGTGTCTTCCTTCCTGCTAGGGCAATTGCTTTTACAGGTTTGATTGGGGCTGGGACCATGTCTGGCTGTCAGTTTTGTGAGTCAGGAACAAAAATAGGGACACATCCTTTAGACAGTAAACAATCCAGTATGATTTACAAAAGGTCCACATTAATACCATATTGACATATAAGGCGGAATAGCATAGAGTTAAGACAATAATAGATAAAACAAGGCGCGGGCTTAGTATCCAAGGACGCTTCTTTTAGTTTATCTTTAACACACCAGGTGGCAATGCTGAGTTGATACCACACCGGTGAGGTTGAAGAGGTGGTTCTGATTATGGTCGATATTGAGCTGCTCAGACGGGCTCCTTTAGCTTGTGCTGGAATTTTTCCTGGATGAATCAAGGTAAGTGGCTTGAAAATTTTGTATGTTGGGTGGAATTTTGATCATTTGTGATGCCTTAGGGAGCTTGTTTCCGGCGGCTTGCCGACGTTTTTTTTATGTCAAAGTTTGTAAAATCGACAATATGGAGGTTTATTTCTTTGGTTTGGTATTTCCAAATGGTGTTATTCTACACCTGGATGTGTATATGGTAGGTGGCAGGTAGATGAAAAGTGTAAACGGAGAATTTTGTTGAATTTTGAGGTAATTTTTGGTTGAGTGAGTCGCTAAAAGGAAATTTCAGCATCGTCATTTCAGCATCGTCAAGATCCACTTCAACGTTCAAGCACCAGCGGCCGGGGCGGCCATGGTGAACAGGTGGTGATCAGGTAGGTAAAAGTTTACTGATGGGGTTTACTTGTGATAGCATGTGTTTTGACGTTGTTTTGATGTGCACACCAAGTTTGCGCACCTGTGACAGGTTGTTGTTGTTATGATGACACCGTGTGACGGACGTCTTTTGACGTTTTGGTGTAATTTTTACACGGTGTTAGGACGTGAGACGTCTATTTTGCCTGGAAAGCTTTTAGACATTACGGTGGGTGCATGCTGAGTAAACACTGATTTAAGCTAACTGTCTATGTTAGTTTTTGTTAGCTGATGATGTAATCTGATGTTAGAGTAAATTAGCTAGATGATGGGTCTAGAGTTTGGGGTTGGTGAGTAAGATGCTGTTGTGGGGAGGGAGATCCCCACACAAGTGTGTAACAGGTTTAACTCTTCTTCTACCAATCACACATTTTTGCGAGTTTACTGTGCTATACCGGACGCGCATTTTTGCGAGTAACTCGCCAATTTTTGGCTGATTTTGGCCGATTTTTGACCCTCTATAACTTCCTTAGAAATGGATAAAATCTAACTATTTTTTTGGGGATGTGCTCTAGGGCATATTCTCTCCAGACAGACCAAGGCTTCCCTTTTATTGAGAGCCAGTTAAACATGGATGACACAGAGGTTTGGGTAGCATGATTTTGAGCAATATTAAAGGGGAAAATATGAGAAAAATTAATAGAATTATCATTTGGGGGTTAAAACCTGACTTTGGGTAATTTTTCACGGGGAAACAGATGGGGACAAATTTAAGAACATATTCTGATGCATTATGGGGGAAATCCTGGTTGCCATAGCAACATACCACCTAGAAATCGCAACATTTGTTACTTTTGGTTATCATGATTGCCATGGTAACCAGAAAGAATGGTTTCTCCCAAAAACTTTCTGATGATAGAATCTAATGAATATTTAAATCAGCTGACCCATGTAGTTCATTTCATCATGCTTGACTAACTTTGGACTGAAATATTTTAATTTGAAAATTAGTAATGCTGTCTAGTTTTAACATCTGCAAGCCACAATAATTACCTCATAACTCTGCAATGAGAGGACTTATTGCTTATAAGGGATACCTCACCTTTTGATCATTAGGTATATTTAGGTTGGTCATAAATTCACTTTCCCTTGGAAAATCGACGAGATTTTTTCAGTTCCTGAAAGCATATTCCATTCTCTTCCTATTTAATTTCACTTCAAATGCACCTTAAAAATATCTGGTTTCTGGGTAACAATATATATGGGGAATTTGGTAGAAGAGTTTATCCGACGCTTTATTTGGTGGGACGTGCTACAGTACCTGGCATCCCCACATAAGTGTAATGGGTACGGTCCAGTCCCTACTGACATTTGTTTTAACTTTTGTACTGGTCCAGAGGGGGGGTCGATAGTATTGGGAAAAAATGGCGACGTTGGATCAGCGACGATCCCCACATGAACTGGAACTATCATGATTTAGCATTTTGAGTAGAAGAAACCTACCATCGAACTCATGTTTCTGTGACCCTCTCAGCCAGTGAAGGATCAAAGAGGTATTTATCCTTCAGAGGCTGAGCTTCTTTAGGGTGTAATAAGGTCAGCTCAGCGAAATCCACCGTGTTTGATGGAGGTGTTGGATGCCGAGATACTTTGAGAGTGGTTTGGGCCCTGGACATTACATCATAACATTTGGCTGCTGGAGCCACTGATGCATCTTTATGGGATCAGTGGGCGGTGGGCACAAGGGGAACATTCCTGATTGTCATCTCCTTAAGCCTAATCCACGATGCAGGATCCGACATGGTTGGAGTACTGTGAATAGTGATGAGCTGCGCCAGGTGTGTCACACACGTGTGCACATGACACATGCAGCAGAAAATCGCGATGATTGATGACAACAGGTGTAACCAGTTGTGAGAATTAGGCATGGTATTGATACTAAAGAAAAGGCTGCATTTTTTTTTTATTTCTACTTGATCTGAGTTAGAGCACTGAAGGATAGATAGTGATTTGTTGGTAATCAGTATTTAGGAACTGTGAGCCTGAAAATTACATGTGTGATGGATAGCTTCTGGTATGTCTAAAAAATAGAGACAATGCACACATGGGGTGGCGAGGTGATAGCTTGGGCAGTGATAGGTCACAGCTTATAAACACACCAACTTCACACATTTCCATTAACCATGTGATCTATTTCAATGTACTGTGAGTGAGATTTTGACATGGGTATATAAGTAGGTAGTGTCTGTATACCAGTGTATGCCCTGTAGAGTTGGCGTTGGTGGTGTCAAAGGGGGACTAAAAAAAATGCCGCTGTTCTATTATTAGGTTGTTGTTTTCCCCAGAGTCCTATAGGTATGGATACAGTGATGTGAAGTTTGTTTTGATTCTGTCAGTGCACATGCACTCTTCTCTTGTCATGGCGACGCTTGGAATCATGGCTCCCTTTGGCTCATTATGAAGTGCATCTGACAGATTATTAAGAACCAGTTCATGGGGAATTAAATTTTTGGGGGAGCTCACCTTCCATCATTCCATTTTTTTTTTCTGTAGCACATAACTCATGGTGAACACATACACAGGTGATGGGATTCAAAAGCAGATAATGTTGGTCAGGTGTCAGTATAGGGGTATTTTCATAGTTTAGAGGAAACCAGGTAAAGTTCTCTAGGACAAGTTTTGACTGACAGAGATCTTAATATGAACACCTTTATTTCAGAAAATGACGCTGATGAATAGATCAAATGTATACTTCAGTCAAAACTAAGCTACAATTAGTATTGTCAATGGACCATTCTGGGTATTATAATTATTTTTCATATTTACTAAATTCTTCGCCATATAAAACCTGAGCTCTGCCCATGATCTACACTCAACAATCTCCTGCATTCCCCAACAGGAACCAGGATCTATTACTCATCACAAACACACTTCCTCCATGACACTCTGTGACATAAGGTACAAGGATGTAATAACATTCCAACCTTATCTACTCATACACAGTGTGACTGGAGGAAGTGCGATCCACCTGTGGTACCATATTTGGAATGAGAGGATATTTCACAATCTCCTCTCAGTCCTCATTAACATAATCTACCCACAGGTGGCACTCTCTCCTTATGACATGTGTCACTATTCTATTGGGCCACATGTACAGAACATTTCACAACACTGTGAGCTGCTCATGCCCTCAGTATATAAGGTAGCTTGAGCAGCTCCCAGTCATCTTTTCCAAGCATCTCTTCTAAGCTATCTTTCCTAAGCTGTCATCTCTCCCAACTTACACCTTACACCTATACCTAGAACCTCCGACAGGTTGAGCTATAGGATCAGAGACAGAGCTTAGATCTTGGCGAGTGTTATCATTGTTACCACCTTTATGAAACACTCATGTCAGCTATGCAATAAAAGGATCAACTGAACTTCCCTGGATTCCGTGTACATTCACTTCACCACATGTAACCGTCCGTTGACACGATGGTGGGAGAACCCTCCAAGAATATCCCACTACCAACCTCTCATTAAACATGAGCAATAGTGAGACATCACCTAAGGAGCCAGCTTCAGAACAACGCACCTTTACATCACCTGGGCTAGACGCGCCCAACCACTCCACAAGTGATACTACACACCACCTCCAGGAGAAAATGTCATCACCTGACGCCTCCAAAATGACCCAGCTATACCCACCCGACACCCCAAGGAACACCACCCCTGGTAGGAGCTATACAGCGCCACAATCTGACGCCGACAGCGACAGCCCCAGGAACAGTCACAATAATTAGGATTCAGGGAACGGAACTACTGCACCTATAGTCCCCAACCCCGACCACAAAGGAGCCGACCATACGACCGCCCACCACTACTCCTGCTCCTGCTACTAAGCAGAATTAACTCTCAATTGACTCTCACACCTCCAGGACTATTGCACTGACAATAAGGAGCACAGCCAGGATACCCCAATTCTGAAGCCTAAGAGCAAGTCTAGTCAATATGGACAGCAAGGTAAGGCCATTTTTGTTGATACAGAACTGACTAAGAGTGCAGTATCTGTTAACATGGACAACCACTTGTATAGAGCTCTCGTTGATTCTGGCGCCTCCTTGTTTTTATTAACCAGAAATGGTTGATAGAATAGCAAGCACACATTTTGAAATATGTTAGGAACCTTAGACTCACAGTGTTACTGGCTGATAAACCCCTTTTCCTCCAAAAACATCCTACAATGTCTATAGTCAGAGTATAGGCATTGCCCCCCCGCCCCCCCCCCCCACCCCAGCCCTAAACCCCAATCTATTATTTCTAACAAACTCACCCACGGTAAATTTCTTACCACCCTTAAAACAGACATACATTGAAACACTTAGACACTATAGGCATATTTTCTTCGTGTAATAGATGTTCCCTCTCCATTCCCCATATATTATTTCAATGGAGAGTACTCATTAGAACCACCAAAATTCACCTTTTTTTTATGTTTTATTTTTCCACAAAATTCCAATTATCCCCTCCAACACATCAAAACCTTAGTACCACAACTATGTGGGTGACATTGCCAAAAATTTTATTTAATTTTCTGAAGGCTCAGGCAGCCGTAAACTGGATGATCTGGTTGGCACGCCACATAAATTACCCACGGTCACAGCGTACGCTCGGTTTGTGTTCCATTAAATTAGGGCATGCATGCGCCGGTTTGTTACAAGCTCAGGGCTCCTCTATACCTTAAAGTATTACCAAATGACTGCCTACTGTAGGAGCGCAGTTCTCTTGCATCCTGATCCGTGTTTATACCTCTGTTTACCATTGGTACTGGAATGTTTGGTGAGACACTTAATCAAATAATTCAGCACAGTTCCCTGCTGTGTTATCATAACAGGAACAAGTGCACCCCCACAAGCTGACTAATCTCAGCACCACAACCATCAACCCCCCATTATAACTACAATATTCAGATCACCCAATGATCATCCACGCCCTTCTAGAGGGCCCATCAAATTTGCATATCACATCGTACAAGTGTATGCAAACCAACCAATAGCTAGGCCCCATGCCATATAAGGGTGAGACATACCTAATCGGGAGGCATGTAATGAGGAATTAGCCAACCTCATGAAGTGCTTATAGGCCTCACCCTACCCCCATCTTTCCCACTTCCCAAACAATATACCAAACTTACCAAACCCAGTTACCATATGGAGCAAGTATCCGGAGACCACAGGGCCAAATGCCGAAGCTGCCATGCAACCAGCCCAGGTAGGTTTTAGTCTTATGTGTCCATTAGTAGCGTCATCAATCGTTCTAGCATGACAATGATGGATTATGCCATCATGTTACCCAGATACCCATTACATGCCAATGGTAGTGTGCGCCCAGAGTGCTTTGTAAAATGTGATAGTTGAATTCGCAGTCCAGTTCATGCCTTTCTACGACGACCTGACCACTTTAGATCTTACTTATCATCCTTTGGCAACACCCCACCCACCCCACCCACCCCACAAACAACCCATCCTATCTCAGATTACCCATTTATTTAATACTAATTTTTAAGCCTTAAGGCACCAAAGTCACATGGACTCAACCCAGGGTGGCCCATCCATAGCCTTCTACGCCCACATGGCAAATAGGAGCAAGGCCATGGATCTGTTTGGCAAGCTGTTCACTGTTATCAAGCCAAATGCCCCCACCACTGTATTGAACCATCTTAACTCACTAGTCACCAAACCTCTTACAAAAGTCAGGGTAAAAATACATCGATTACTAGCCATAGATTAACCTAACAAGCTAGTCTATTTTAGAAGTTATGCCTAACAGTGTCCTATTAGCAACACACCCCAAACAACCCCCTCCCCAAAATTTCGTATAAAACCTTTCATTTTTCCGACCCAAAATTCACTGCCAAGCCCCCCCCCTCAACCACCCAAGCCCTATTTTCCCACCCAAATCAAAATTGTATGGGTCACTATTACAGTAGAGTACATGTGCACTGGCAGAATCAAAACAAACCGTTTCTGTCAGTATACCCGTAACCATAACAACGGGGGAATCACCCGTTCTATTTGTAGAACAGGTGTCCCCACGCTGTAATATTGAATGCCCGGCGAGTTTAGCCACGGCATCGTCCCCCGATCCAGAAGAGCATACCAGATAGAAGGCTCGGGCCCAAACGGCGGCAAAGTAAGTTGGGCCCTGCTGAACCCCAAGAAGCCCAGCGCCTCAACTATCTGTATATGTCTAAACTCAACCTGGCTGAGAGGGCCACATACATAGTCTATGGTAGGTAAAATTTCGACTCACCATTCCAACATGGCCGATTTCGGTTCATGATGGGAACCACCGTCCCACCCCACTAACTACCGGCCACCCCCAAAATCATATAACTTGGGACCGTCCCAAGGTTATACCCAAATGTCAATAGCGTTTGGAAGATACCATCACACTTATGTGGGGATGGCAGGTAGCCCCTCACACATACGCCGCAAAGACACTTATGTGGGGATCGCCCCCCCCCATCTAGCCTACCTTTACCCCCACCCCCACACTGAACCCCCCGACCTCCCAAAACCCAAAGCACATCCATACACAGCCATCATCAAACATAATGAGCTAAAACAACATCATAGCCAAAGCTAAGCCTAACTAACACAATAGACCAGCCTACACTAATGTTCATCAGTATTGGCACCGGCTGCAGCGTCTGGTCCGCAACTTTCGCGCCATACGCGGCAGCCTGGCGCCATCTTGGTTTCGTTTTAATTACCGAAACCGACGGACGTCACGGCCGTCACCATGACTACCATCGGTCAGGTGACATCCGCACGTGGCATCTCCGTCACAACAACAACATTAGCACATGTTCACACTTTGACTTGCTCAGATCGAACTTACCTCAATAACCATTAGGCATACCCCCGGGCGGGACAATCACCCATTGGATCTGTGTGATGCTGAAATACAATCCAAAAGGCAGATTAAACCAAAGTGCCCCACGTTTTGACTCTCAAAATTGACAAAACTCAAAATTCACCCCCAATGACCAAAATACACTTACAGTCCGCCAGACATGGTGATGGTCACATGAAGTACAGTGCCGTTGGGCAGAATAATATCGACTTCGTAGACCTCCATTACGCAATGTTATGGCATCAAAAAAGCGGACAAGTCCACTTTTATAGGAGCCCGGATCAAAATTTTGGCGACACAGGAAAGAAAATTTTTTTTTTTTCCCCCCCATTTCGGCCCAAAAATTTAAATTTTCCCTTCAATCGGCATCAACAGAGTTCTTTTTAGGATATTTGAGACAAGTAGGAGTCGACCTGAGCAGGTCATACCTGTATTAATCCCAATAACTTATCTGATTCTCGCCATTATGGTGCAGCGCCAGCTCGCTACTACCACCTGGTGGAATCTAGATAAACTAACCTTAGCGTCCCTGGATACAGGACCCGCGCTAAGCCAAATAAATCAATCGAGCTCTGTACTTAGGTTTTGTAAAATGATATTGATCTCACGTCCTTTTTCTGTATTGACCATGGCCTGTCTGCAACCCATAACAGACAAACTATGGGTCGATGAATTGTTTCCTCTCCCTGCTGTTTCCTCAACAGGCCTACCACCAACAGACGTCATCTCTTTCAGCGCCAGAGGCCAAACCCAAGAGGAAAGAACCAGTACCATCAAGTTCGGAACCAAACGACACCAAAACAACATGGCAAATTATAACCAGTAGCTCGCCATGGCACCTTTCAGGCCACAAAATGACAATATCACCATAAGGACATCTAAGCCTATTTCCCGACAGCACCCAAATTGACATTTCAAGAAACACCAATAGACACTTTTTCAAAACCAATCTTTGTATAACCATATTTTAAACCCAAATTGCTGAGACACAATTGTGACGTTAATTTATGATTTTTGATGAATTTTATGAGAGACACACCAAAATACCCTTCTGGCTTGCCTCTCTAGGTGCTATAAAATTCATCACCTTTACCACTGTTTTTCAAGCTCAACTATGACATGTATTTATGAGTTTTAGTCAAATTAGTTATCCATAATCAACAGGTTGTATACATAACATTTTTGTATATTGTCATGAAAATTACCATGTTTCTAGTCAACCATAACACTGAATACCACCTTGACTTATACCTTATACCCGACTGTGTAGCAGACACCACACAACTTCAGTTATAAGCCTTGGTAATGTGGAGCCAAAGACTCATCACCCTCGTGTTGATTGTTGACCCCACAATACCAAGAATCACCAAACTTGGTTAGTTTTCATCTGGATATATTTCATTGCGTATTATGGTATAAAACCAACATGTTATCAAATCAGAAAAATTTTCATTTTCCCACAATAACATACCGGTATATATATATTTTAGGCATTGTACATATCCCGGCATTTAAAACCTGTATATATACATTAAGTCTATTGATCCACACAAATTGTATTTTTGTAAATCCAGAAAGAACTCTTTTCATTATACCACATATAATGTCAACACATCAGGTTTTCACCAAAATCCTGTATTTGTATCATAATACCCATAATTGTCAATGGACTTGGCAAAGCCTTATTTTCCTGCTTATTTTTCTCCCTTTACACTCGTGCAGAGACGAGTAGGAATGTGGGAATTTGTCAATGGACCATTCTGGGTATTATAATTATTTTTCATATTTACTAAATTCTTCGCCATATAAAACCTGAGCTCTGCCCATGATCTACACTCAACAATCTCCTGCATTCCCCAACAGGAACCAGGATCTATTACTCATCACAAACACACTTCCTCCATGACACTCTGTGACATAAGGTACAAGGATGTAATATCATTCCAACCTTATCTACTCATACACAGTGTGACTGGAGGAAGTGCGATCCACCTGTGGTACCATATTTGGAATGAGAGGATATTTCACAATCTCCTCTCAGTCCTCATTAACATAATCTACCCACAGGTGGCACTCTCTCCTTATGACATGTGTCACTATTCTATTGGGCCACATGTACAGAACATTTCACAACACTGTGAGCTGCTCATGCCCTCAGTATATAAGGTAGCTTGAGCAGCTCCCAGTCATCTTTTCCAAGCATCTCTTCTAAGCTATCTTTCCTAAGCTGTCATCTCTCCCAACTTACACCTTACACCTATACCTAGAACCTACGCCAGGTTGAGCTATAGGATCAGAGGCAGAGCTTAGATCCTGGCGAGTGTTATCATTGTTACCACCTTTATGAAACACTCATGTCAGCTATGCAATAAAAGGATCAACTGAACTTCCCTGGATTCCGTGTACATTCACTTCACCACATGTAACCGTCCGTTGACAGTATACTTTAGATCTATATAGACAAATAACATCCATAATATCTATAGGTAATGGAGTAGTCAGAAGTGGGGAACTTTCTAACACACACTTTTCTGAGTTTATATAGGCAGACTACAACTAGTACACTTGGGGTCCGTATCGTCAATAAGGCATCCGTATATCTAAAGGTAATCGAGTAGTCAGAAGTGGGGAACCTTCTAACACACACTTTTCTGGGTCTATGTAGGCAGTAGAACATCCACCAACGTAGAGAAATCAGTAAACAGAATATGTGGAAAGGCCTCTCAGTATAACCTTTAACACACACTTTCTTGGTTCTGCAAAACTCGAGGTGAGAAAAAAGTTAAGTGTGTGCAGTAGTGTCTAAATTGTTTTTTTGTTGTAAATTTATAAGGGATTCAATTTGTGATTTTACTGTGGAAAATAACATTGAGTAGAAGGTATTCTGTATAGGCTGTAGTTTCAGGTTGAGTAGTATATTGCTGTTTAAATACTGAAGTTTAGAACCAATTGAGGGCAGTGCATCAAAGGACTCGTCCCCGCTTTATGTTGATGTAAATGCAAAAAGAAAAGATATTCCGCACATAGTTTGCACTCAACACTACCCAGTCACGTGGAATTTAGATACCACATGTCCAAGACCGTATTTAACCAAAGGTTCCAGCGGTTCTTTTCACACTGGCTCTCCACTCTACACACTGAACACGTTCCCTGTCCATCCATCATATACCATATCTACTACCTCATGCTTAATCCATCCAGGATTTAATAAAGAAGGCTACAACATAGAGTCTTTGGGACTTCATCTACATCTACTCCACTGCACATGGGTGGAAATTCCTTCAAAATCAAGCAAAAGTTAGCTCCATTATACCTATAGCTTTCTACACTGCTCACTCACATTAGGATTAATTTATAAACCTACTTCACCAGCTACACAACTAGGAACACGGTATAATCACCCAAAAGTGTGACACAAAACTGATTTATACACACCACAATGTTTCATATAGGACCCAACAATCAAGTGGAAATTGGAAAGGACTATTCTCCCTGTCAAAAGTATTACTCATACTCCTAAAACATAATTACTCCGGACAAAATTAAAGCAAATGTTACCACATCCACAACCTCTTCAAGACCTCCCAGATGATGATGAGGACTTTCAGAGAGAAAAAGTGTCAAAGTTTTTACAGCTAGCCCCATTTACTAATAGGCTACCTTCAATAAGGGGTAAGGCAATATTTAACCCAATTAGTCAGCCCACCCCTGGTCAGTCAAACACACAGAACACTAACAATATCTATGCCCTCTTTTCTGGCACTGTCAAACCCTTGCCTGTGAATAGACCACTACAGGGGGAACTGGCTTACTGTTCACTATAATTCCTGTCAGGTCACAGGTACTTGTGTTCTTAAAACAACTTTATAAGCATTTTGTCCTAATGTCCACAGCAGGTCAGCTATGAACAAGTCCCCAGTGGACAAAACAGCTTAAACAACGATTATATCGTGAAATTAGGTCAAATGGTGCCTCTAAAGACTCTCAAGCACAAACTAAAGATTACACATCATCATATACAAAAATGGATTAGAAAAAAAGTGTTAAATTTTAGCACCTACATCATAACATTGTCCCACCACAATTTAAAAACAAACGACCCTATCAACATGGTAAACACTGTCATGCCACCTGTGCCACATGTTTCAAGATAAAAAAAAAAGGAGTAAGATGCCGTGGGGGGGAGGGAGATCCCCACACAAGAGTGTGACAGGTTTTATCTGACACTTTATGCGGTGGGACGCGCTACAGTACCTGACATCCCCACATAAGTTTAATGGGTATGGTCCATTCCCTACTAACATTTGTTTTAACCTTTGGACTGGTCCATGTTGCAAACCTGGAGGGGTGGTCAATAGTATTGGAAAAAAATGGTGACATTGGATCAGTGACAATCCCCACATGAACTGAAACTATCATGATTTAGCATTTTGAGTCAAAGAAACCTACCATCGAATGTTTATGTGACCCTCTCAGCCAGTGAAGGATCGAACAGTTATTTATCCTTTGGAGGCTGAGCTTCTTTAGGGTGTAATAAGGTCAGCTCAACAAAATCCACGTGCTTGATGAAGGTGTTGGGTGCCAAGATGCATTGAGAGTGGTTTGCGCCCTGGACATTACATCATAACATTTTGGCAGTACTGTGAATACTGACGAGCTGCACCAGGTGTGTCACACGCGTGTGCACATGACACATGACTGTGCAGCAGAAAATGGCGATGATTGATGACAAGTGATGTAACCAGGGTGAGAATTCGAGGTGATATCCTAGGTGTGTTATAGAATCGGTGGACAATATTGATGATTTATCATGGATGCCTGGTGCAGTGCTCCTGAAGATCAGTACATCTTTAATTAGGGGTAGGATTTTTTGATTATGTAAGTCCTTAAGACGCTGATGTGATCCATTTCAATGTATTGTAAGTGAAATTTTGACAAGGGTATAGAAGTGGGTAGTTTCTGTATACCAGTGTATGCCCTGTAGAGTTGACGTTGGTGGTGACAAAGGGGGACTAAAAATATGCTGCTGTTCTATTATACAGTAGGTGTTTTCCCCAGAGTCCTACGGGTATGGATACAGTGATGTGAAGTTTGTTTTGATTCTGTCAGTGCACATACAATCTTCTCGTAGTTTAGATGAAACCAGGTACAGTTCTCTAGGACTAGACAAGTTTTGACTGGCAGAGATTTTAATATGAACACCTTTATTTCAGAAAATGGCGCTGATAAATAGATCAAATGTATACTGCAGTCAAAACTAAGCTACAACTAGTATACTTGGGATCCGTATAGACAATAAGGCATCCGTATATCTATAGGCAATAGAGTAGTCAGAAGTGGGGAACCTTCTAACACACACTTTTCTGGGTCTATGTAGGCAGTAGAACATCCACCAACATAGAGAAATCAGTAAACAGAATGAGTGGGGAGGCCTCTCAGTATAACCTTTAACACACACTTTCTTGGTTCTATGTACACACCTGCAAAACTCGAGGTGAGAAAAAAAGTTAAGTGAGTCCAGTAGGGTATCTAAATCATTTTTTGTAAATTTATGAGGGATTGAATTTGTGAATTTACTGTGGAAAATAACATTGAGTAGGAGGTATCCTGTTTGATCTGTAGTTTAAGGTTGAGTAGTATATTGCTGTTTAAATACTGGAGTTTAGCAACAAAAAAAAGATATTCCACACATAGTTTGCGCTCAACACTACCCAGTCACGTGGAATCAAGATACCACGTGACCGCGACCGTATTTAACCGAATGTTCCAGCGGTTCTTCTCACACTGGCTCTCCACTCTACACACTGAACTATACCCACAGCATACCCATTGCTACTGTGGTGTTGCCATAGCAACCAAACTGTTTGAGAAAAACTAGGTCACATGCCCATATATGGGCATGGGCATGGTCTAAAATTTGCATAAATTATCTCTCAGCCAATCAGAGCTCAAGAAACTAGGTCACATGCCCATATATGGTCACTTCCAATCTCAAAACTAGGTGACTTCCGGTTCGTATGTAGGTCAAATCGATTTCAGTACCTGTTCCTATGCGCTGAGTTTATTCCTATATACTACTGGCTCACCAAGAATGCACTGTTCTGTATGTAAACAAAGCAATCCCATGAGGTTGTGATTTTTTAACCCTTTAAGGGCTGCTGATGCATTAATGCATCATTCCCATAGGTCGTCATGATGCACCAAAGAAGTGCTGGCGAGACTGCACCCCAGTGCTCATTTAACACAGGCAGTTAATCAAGACCCAGTGCTTATACAGGCAAAAAATGGTATCATGGTATTCTATCATATAACAAGTATGCTGCATTGGAATGGAAGAATTGAAGAGAAGAGAAAGGAAAGGGGTTACAATTAGCAAAATACACAAATTGGCCTTTATAAGAGTCTGGGCGCCAAATGATTTCAAGTAGGCTCTACCCCCAGTGCTTATTCAAGACCAGCGCTTAGGCCAAAAAAAACTATTTTTCCGGTAACATAGTCCAAAAAGGTAGGTAGGTCGGATTTTCTTTTTTCTTTTTCTTTTTTCACCCAATGCCTCATACAGTGACACTTTGCCAGATTTTCGATGGTCCTTATAACAAAGGACTGTTTCCTGCATGAAATATGAGAAAATGATGGGGAAATATGTGTATAGCTTCCAAATACAAGTTTTGATATAAAAAATTGAAAAATCTTGAAAAAATCTTGAAAAAATGAGAAAGAAATTGAAAAATTTAAATAAAAATTCTGACGTCGACCCCTTTTAGCTGAGGTCAGTCGGGTGACTGGAAACCTTTTTTTTTGCCTTATTCAAGACCGGTGTTTGAAATGGCCAATACAGTAGCCAAATAACAAAGAAGAAAGTTCCTGAAGAAAATAAAATTGAGCTCTGAGGGGAGGAAAGAAAGAAAAGTGACAAAAAGGGATAATTAAAGAAATGAAGACTATAAGAAAGAGGAGAAAATTCCATTTAAAGCAAGCAAGGAGAAGCCCAGATTAGTCCATCAGGGGCCTCAGTTGCAAGAGTGCATCATGCCCATTGGCTGGCCAGACTGTTCACCAGCACTTCATTGGTGCATCATGCACTTATGTTGCCCTAGTGAGGGCTACATTCATGCAACATGTCGAACATTGGGCAATTGGGCATACTTATAGATAGAGACAGAAACAGAGGAAATCCACTTTTCTCACCCTGTCCATGGTTTCCTAGCAAACACTGTGGGGTTGGGGTCTAAAGGATGAAGGGGGGGTGAATATGTATAATTCTTTCTCCCGTCTGTAAATTCCTTTATTTGATATCAAATATGAATTTGGGTTGAATGATATTACTATTATCTTTTAATGTTTTGGGGAGGAGTACGTGGGTAACTTACAGAGAGGATGGGCATGAGGAGAAAGGGATAAAAGGAGAAAAGAAAGTGAGAGGGAATTGGGAATCGGGAATCAGGATGTGACAATTGTTGGTTGCTTCTTTTTTTTTGTTGGGGGGGACTGGGAAAAGAATAAAAAAAAAAAAGGAAGACAGGACTGGAGGAGTGGCTTGTAAATTCTAAGGGTAAAAGTGCAGCTAGAAAGATACAGACACAAGTCAGCCAGATCCATCTACTGATATGTAGAAAGTGACATGTGAAAAAGGACCAGCGTCCACTGAGCATCTCCCGACGTGACACTTCTCCGGTCTCTTCAAGACTCCAATAGACCTTTCCCTCCTTCAATGACCCCCTGAGGTCAACCTGTGACCTGGACATGGGACAAGGTCATGTGACCTTGCTATCTCTATAGGCACTTCATCCTGGGCTCTGACACTTATAATTACCAAAGAAGTGAAGGCTGTCTTAGGGACAGAGCAGGGTGAGGCCAGGGGCGAGGTCTACAAAGCAGCCTGGTGTGCTATAGGTATGTATGTATGTATATTTGATTGGCACTCTTGGTAGCCTGCGGAATTGCCAAACGAAAGGTGGAAGTAAGTGGAAAAGGAGGAAATAAGACGGCCCTTTGTAAAGAGGAGGATAGGTCTGGGTATACTGGCTTCTACTTTAGACAAACCAGACAGTCCAGGAAGTGTGGTTGGACTGTAAGTTAGCTGAACCATTGAATAACCAGGGAATCTCATAGAACTGAACAGCGGACTGTCGTAACTGTATAGCATGGAACCTGTGTAGTTTTTACAAGAGGCCCCAGGTGGCAGTATGGTGTAACACAAATGTTCAAGGACCCTCTGTGAAAATAACAATGAATCTCTGGGACGAAGAATGCGCCGTTATTTTGACATTTTTTTACACTAACTTACAGTGCAGTCTCTTCAAGACTCCAATAGACCTTTCCCTCCTTAACTGACCTCCTCAGGTCACCCTGCGACCTTGACATGGGGCAGGATCACATGAACTTGCTACTATATTGGCCTGTGTCTCTTTCGTGTCAAGAACTATTTTCCCAGACGTAATTTACTCATCATATTTGACTAAGAACAGGCCATAACCATTATTAGGTTGAACATATAGTACCCATTAAAGTTGTATCAAAATAGGTTTTCAGAAAACGTAATATGAAACATATGTCAGTGTTAAATATTAAGGCAATATATTGACGAATATTGCACGAGCCGCAGGTGGGCTGTCATATTTATGCCATATTGCGTTTATACCACCTTTGACTCCATTTTGTATTTATCTCTTACCTGATATCCACAGAATAAAGGTAGGAAAAGATATTTTGTAAGTGCCAGTGATACTCCCTGGGTCGCTCTGCGTGAAGCCATTGTTATTGTTCCTGGCCGGGAGCGGTACTGCTGTGTTTACACACACTTTTTGTATGGAATCCAACCATGACAAGTCTCCATATTAAAACATACACATCCTTAGATAGTCTATATGATCCCTCCATGCTTATTTTGTCCAACATATTCAAAATAAAGAAGAATCCAATGATTTTTCCATCGTAAGTCAGGCCATTCTATGCGTCTTCTTCAACTGCGGCATGTTAACCTACATTCACATCCGGGCCACTGACACACTTTCGTCAGACAAGGAGGCAGACGCGAATGGCGGACCATGACTCGCTTACGATGGAAAAATCATTGGATTCATCTTTAATTTGAATATATTGGACATAATAAGAATGGAGGGATCATATAGACTATCTAAGGATGTGTAAGTTTTAATATGGTTTAATATAGTTGGATTCCATACGAAAAGTGTGTGTAAACACAGCAGTACTGCTAGCGGGTAGCTGCTACAGGCTTCTTATATATATTAACTTTGGAGTTCATCACCATTCAGTGTGGTGCTATGGCTAACGTCCTCGCCAACCAGCACTGCAGCCGGGTTTCAATACTCCTACAAGTTACGATGATTTTTCACATTGAGACAATGGCGAGACTGAATTTGTATGTCTCAACACTCTCCTGAAATATTTTAAGTCCAACTTGACCTTGAAAAAGTAAATCCAAAAATCCTGAAAATGAACATGTGCATATATGCTCTCATAATGCACTGGTAGGAGAGGGCATAACAGTAAGGGAGGTGGCAGAATAGTGGTATAATAATCCATATGGAATGTTAAATGTCTCAGAGGTTCAATTGTGCTGATTTCGGTGGAAGTGCCTAAAGTGTCATAATTAATTTTTTTGTGTCAGGAATAGTCCATTATCAGCATGTAAAGTGTTATTTCAAGATTTAAAATAAGGTTATTTCAGTGGAAAATAAAGACAATCCATATGATAATCACAATCCTTAGAGAATATCGTGCATGCTATAGGTATATGTGTATGTATATTTGATTGGCATTTTGGTTGCCTCCAGAATTGCCGAAGAAAAGTTGGAAGAAGTGGAAAAGAAGGAAATAAGTGTAACAAGATGGCCATTTGTAAAGAGGGAGGATAGGCCCTATGTCTGGCTACCGGTTTAATTTTAGACATCCGACTTGCCCAAAGGCAGACAGCCCAGGAAGTGTGGTTGGACTGTGAGTACTGCGTCAAGTATTGCCTTAAAGACAGAGGTCCTGTGCAAACAATTAGCTTGTCGACTTTATTTTTTTACACAAAAACCTGGTTGGCACAACTTTTGATCACTCACCTTCATTACGCTGATTAAAAGACACGAGTTTAAACATTTCCCTGTTTCTGATTTGTGGACCTGTAGATGTGACCTGCAATCTCATTGGTAGACACTATATATGACCTGCAATCTCATTGGTAGACACTAAATATGACCTGCAATCTCATTGGTAGACACTAGATGTGACCTGCAATCTCATTGGTAGACACTAGATGTGACCTGCAGTCTGATTGGTGAACTCTAGATGTCACCTGCAATCTGGTTGGTGCCCAATGTATGCTGTGAATTAAAATATGTTAACTAAACTACATCCTGAATCTTCTGTAGTGCAGTTTATGTATGATACCCAATGCACCTCATATGGGTCAGTGTTGCATGAATGCTAGGTGAGGGGGGGGGGATAGGAGTGGGGAGGATTTAGCAGGAATCTTGCAGGAAGTAATTGTTATGACCCATTATTTACAGCCTCACTGCTCGTGAGATCTTGTGAGTTCTTGCATGGCCCGGGCAGTCATGTGCCTTTCGTATACTATGGAGTGGGGAGGTAGGACTAGGGCAATAAGGCATAGGGCTGCGTGTGCCGGGAGTGGCAGGAAAGGGGACAGGGTAATGTTCTATTGGAAGGGGAATCGATTTTTGATTTTAGAATTTACCCATTTCATTTTCAAGACAGACTCAGTGCCTGGAAACTTGTACTATATTGTTAATTCACCCTAGATGTGACCTGCAATCTGATTGGTGGACCTTAGATTGGTGGACCCACATTGTTTGCAGCCTCACTTCTCGTGAGATCTCGTGAGTTCTCACGTGGCCCGGCCAGTCACGTGCCCTTCATATAGGCCCTAGTATGGAGTGGGGCTGCAGGACGAGGGCAATAAGGCATGGGGCTGGGATGTGCTGGTATAGGGGCAAGAAGGGGAATCGATTTTGATTTGGGTATTAACCAATTTCATTTTCAAGACAGACTTAGTGCCTGGAAACACCTATACAGTTTACTGATATTAGTTCAAGTATTTAACTTAAATCCCTAATATTCCCGCGCTGAATTTGGGTAAATTTTTGTATTGAATGTTATTGATATTAATTATACTTGGAAGTATTTTATAATACCTACCTTCTGTCAAGAATGTAGTGCTATATCTGGGACTCTGTCATTATGTGCATGTCAGAAATTACAAGAGTGAGAGATGAGGGTTATGGGCCATATACTACAGGTTCACAAGGACATACTGAAAAGTCTTATTACCAGGAATATACAACGTATTTATAATGTTTTAGATCTGTTTCAGATTTGGTTAAATTCTCATTAGACTCTGAATTTGTACTGACCTGGAATCACCATTGCTGCCATCCTATCGTTTGTGCTCTCCCACCTGATCATCATGTGACCTGGGTGAGAATGAGGGCAATTTGACATGCCAGCAGGAGGTGTGAGGATTGTAAGGGGGCAGTTGTGGATTTAGATGTGTCAGATGTGTGGGGGTGGGGGAATGGGGGCATGCGCCTGTCCTTTTTGACCGGTGTTAAGAGTTTAGATGCCTCTTCTATCCCCCAATTTGGTCAAAAATAAGGATGCAGCAGCTCTTTTGGCCAAATCAAGGATCTGCCACTGGATGATCATTGATCTTTTGGTACAGGAAGTGAGTTGATGAGCTGCAACATGATCAGTCACTACCGTAATACCTCGCGTATAAGGCACACCTCGCGTATAAGGCGCACCCAGACTTTGCAGATGTGAGTGTAAAAGTAAAAAAAAAATCTTAAGAACCAGGCGTGAAATATGTGTTTGGAGTTGAGAAGATTTCAACAACTGCATAATTGGTGGTTACAAAATCAAGAACGTGAATATATCCATGTACTTCCTATATACAATAATGTGGCCACTATAACTCAATTTTCTCTTGCTTTAGTCCATCCTCCTCTACTACCTATATTTTCTCCTAGCTATCCCGCCATGCCTTGTGCAGCCAATTGGCATGCATTCTTCTGTTTCCATGGTTACTGTTGGCGGTGATTGGGGTCAGCGTCCCAAACGCCCTACGGGGTCGACACAACCGAGCGCACGGAGCGATACAACGGGGCTGCCCTAAGTCCTGCAGGGGGTACCATTACTATACCAAGGGAGCGAGAGGGGAAGGGCTTTAAGCTTTACTTAGTTTTTCTCCACATTTTTTAGTGAGGGTCCTGGCGGAAATACATCTATTTCATTGCTAATACCATTTACCACTCTCTCCTGAAATCAGCAAAAAGAAAAAGCGAAGGTGAAGAGGAAAAAAGGACGAATAGCAACCCGCCGGATATTGGGGGACAATCTATAGAGTGATGGAATACTGCTGACTATTGAAATTTGAAAACATGACAGACACAAGAGCAATCTAGCCAGGAATTTAGAAAAAAAGAACTGCAAGACAGGGGGTGAGGCTCCACACTAAAGTCTAAGTTCTGTTGTAGTGTCGGTCATGAGACAAATCTGAAATAGAAAGAAGATTCCGTGGATCAATTCGTGTGATAATCCTTCAGATAGAGCCCCTAAAATATATAGTATATTCAGCCCTCATTTCCTCATATTTGATAACAATAAGGAAAGTGTTTGATGAAGCAAATTTCCCAAGTATCTCATTCCAATTAAAATGGGAAATAAGTAGGTAGATGCATATTTCTGACATGTTTAAGGTGGTGTGGCATCCAAGGTTGTACAGGTTCAACTTACTTCAAGGAAGTGAGGATCACTCTCTATATACGGCACATGGCTATTGTATTATTGACCAATGGGAGGCATCCCTGGCATAAACTGCGGAGTCGGGGGCTGAAGGTGTTAGTCATAGTGGAGTCGGGGTCTAATGGCGGCCCCCAGCTGATAATGGCTATGTGAGCTATACCCGCCCCTTATTTAAGACCAGTGCTTAATTGACACCCCGCACTTAACCCTTCAAGGGCCACTGATGCATTAATACATTGTGCCCATTGGTTGTCATGATGCACCAATGAAGTGTTGGCGAGACTATTAGCCAGCACTTCATTGGAGCATCATGACGACCCTCTGGGAGTTTGTGTTAGACTTAGTCGTGGAGTAGAGTAGTGGACATATTGTATATATATATATATATATATATATATATATATATATATATATATATACATGCTATATATGTAAAGAACCATTTATGTATGACACATAGGTCAGTAATGACCTCTTTTTTTGCTGTCAATAAAATATATTATTATTATTATTATTATTATTATTATTATTATTATTATTATTATTATTATTATTATTATTATTATTATGTATCAACCCTGTAGGGGCGGCATTATGACGACCAATGGGATTGAGGACTGAGTTGGGACTGGGGACTTAAAACCAGAACTTCGTACATCCACATCACTCTGGAATTCCTCTGTGTGTACCTCTAACCTTAAGTACTCACTTCCACTCACTCAATTAAACCCTGAGCTGTGGGTGAGTAGCTCATGTACACAGCTGGTATGGAGTAGCTCACTCTGTAAGTAATAGCTGTAGGATGGGAGCCAGTGAGGTGTGAACCAGGAGGTGGGGGAGGGGGGTACTCAGACAACCGTAAAACCCAGTGTATAAGCTGCGGCTTATGGACCATTCCAAGCCCCTATAGTGTGGCTTATATCATTGCCAATAGGTCAGGGTGCAGCTTATGTGAGGTTTTTTGAATATATAGACTTTGGCAATGAATGAGTCAGATCCTTGGTGTAGCTTATAGCAAAGCTGTGAACTCAGGGTGTGGCTTATCTATCTTTATAAAACGGCAGCCCATTCACTGCTGCATGATAGAAGTGAACCAGGGGGTGGGGGAGGGGGGTACTCAGACAACCGTAAAACCCAGAGTATAAGCTGCGGCTTATGGACCATTCCAAGCCCCTATAGTGTGGCTTATATCATTGCTAATAGCTCATGGTGCAGGTTTTTTGAATATATAGACTTTGGCAATGAACGAGTCAGATCCTTGGTGTAGCTTATAGCAAAGCTGTGAACTCAGGGTGTGGCTTATCTATCTTTATAAAACGGCAGCCCATTCACTGCTGCATGATAGAAGTGACCTTGAGTGCATTATAGGAGTACAGTGCATGCCTGCGCAAGCTCACAGCTTGTCTGTCCTTCCAGTGGGATATTAGAGGCTTAAGACCTTTAATCAATGTGATGAAAATGCTAACATGTTTTATAAAGACAATTCTTCGTGTCTTGACTCTCTGTTGGACTATAACGCACGATGGTAGTGGGCCTACATAAGGCCCGAGAGTTTCGACATGAAGAATATCGTTGTCTATTCTCTAAATACGTGGATGTGGCTTATAAAAAGGGTTTTACAGTAGTAGCTGTAGGATGGGAGTCAGTGAGCTGTGAACTCAGGGGGAGGGGTGGGGGTGTGGGGGGGGGGGGGGGGTACTCAGCCTATGTTTCTGTACCAACTGCAGTACAGACTCAGCCAGGCTGTAATTAATGACATGCATCCACATTCTATGGAACCTGAGGATTTATTCATAACTTTAAAAGAAAATTATTTCATTGAAATAATTCACATGATCGTTCCATGCTGAGAATAATATTTTCATTGAAAAGAAAATATTTCATGGAAATCGTTTACAATTGTCATGGTAAAAATCAACAGAGAATGTTCTGAATTGGATAAAAAATGGTTAGGAGATTATTTTCTCACAAACCTGATCGTTTTCAAAAAAAAATTCTATATCATATAATTCTTTAACTTATGAGTAGCCATCTAGGTTGGCTGTGCTGGCTCAGGTTGTCAGTTTCTACTAGAGGATTGAGGTCTAGGACCTAGTAGAATCTGGTGGGAGTAGTTTAGTGACCCCTATGTGAGCCACATAGGTAGTTGTGTTGTGTGTTGGTTTAGGTTACGTGGAACTAATTCCATTTCCTCTATGTTTCTAAATAGCATAACACACAAAAACAGCTTCCTGTAATGTTCGTTGGTAATATTTTAGACTGTAGCAAGATTAAACCATCTCTCACACACAATGTGTTAGAATATAGGATAGGCTTAACCCTGAAAATCTTAACTAAGGGAGCGATACATACAGCAAGTGCCATTCTACCCTATTTTGGGCCTCCATTGGCCAGATGAACATTTGCAAACCTTGGCATTATAAAAACTCATCTACTGTTCCATTTAGGAACTATTTGGGATCACTTGTGATCTTTTTTTCATAATTTTAAACACTGGGGTCTCAAATAAGCACTGCTCTCAAAAAAGCGCTGATGGTATACACAGGGTTATCCAAATCAATCTGAAGTACTGGAAACCATCTTCAAATAAGCGCCTGTCTAAAAAAAAAAGGGATGGACACTTAATCAGAGGGAGTGCACACCTTCTTTTCAACCAAAATCGGGGTGAGAAAAGGCGTCTAAACTCTTTATTACAGTTGAAAATAAGACGCACATGGCGCCATCTAAATCCACCACGGGCCCCTATAAACTAGTATAGAGCAATCCAAAGCATTGTGAGTCCCCATAGTTATGCATACGCCAGCAGCTGAGGGGGATAATCCTATACAAATATACTATAACTGTATCAATCAACTCATCAATCAAATAATAAACTTCAGTAGTCCGCCAAATTTTATATATATATATATATATATATATATATATATATATATATATATATATATATATATATATATATATATATATATATATATATGAAAGATATTTTTACCCACAATCAGAGAAAATGAAGGTTACACTGTAGCTTCAAGTGGAATCCTGAAGGAATTTTGTTTCAAATTGTTTTAAGGCACATGAAATGCAGCCATCGATCAGCTTGACATTTACTCAATGCTTTCTAGGGTCCCAATATTCGTGCAGAGGTATATGGGTATGGAATATGAAAGCATTATGTATGAGTAGATCTAGTAGCTCTGAGGTGTAAACGGTGCTATTCCCACTGCTGGTTGGAAAAAAGAAGGGGGAGGGTGAGGGAGGGCTAGAGGGAGAGGGTCCAACCTACGTCATTGCCCTCCTCTCACCCACTCCCATCCCCCACCGCCACTCCCACTCCTTCCAATTCACTACAACTCTCCTGCCAAAATACTACCTCCAAAGCTGTTCGTCCCACTGCAGCATTCACACCACTTGGGCCATTATTAAGAGGAAAAATATAACCCCTCTGTATAGGCTTGTAATATTGTATGAATATACCATGGCATACATTGTGGTCAATCCACTGACCAAAATGTCCGTCTGTAATTTTAGTTATGTAGTCATTCCATGTTGTATTGATATAATGATACTTAAATTCAAAGAGATTAGCATGTAAATAAATCATGCTACAAGGAGTGGCAGTCGAGACCGTTATTTAAGTGGGGTATGGCGATCGGCCCTGGATCGTGTTTCAGTAGTTTCCACGACTAGACACCCTCAAATCGTAGTGGGAGGTGTAAGAAATGACTCCATACCAGTGAATACATAGTGAGCTCCAGTGGAGGCCTCAAAATAGCAGCTACTATTTATTCAACTACTGGCTCAATACACACCACTATGAAGTCATAGCACCCAGTCATAGGGGCCACTATTGGCTACATAGTGACCAGTCATACCTCCTTCATGATCTAGTATGCACTCCTGTGTTCAAATGAGCATAGGACTGCAGTAACTACCGTAATGTCTCATATAGGAGCCGGGCCTTGAATAGCAGCCTCCCTTGAATAGGGGCTGGGGTAGGAGGGCTGTCAAATCAATAGGGGCTGGGCCTTGAATAGGGGCCTGGTGGGGCCAGTTTTAAGTGGTTTTAGGAAGACAACCAAGACCCCCCAGCCCAAATGATGTATAATTGTTCTAGATAATTCCCTTTCAAATCACATATGATAGATCTATATCTAATGACCTAATTGTATCTAAAACAATGTACGCTCTGTTATTCTTTCTTAATAGTAGGGCTGAGGTGTCAGCTAGGTGTGATATCCTTTGTAATTTTATTAGAAAGCCATGGTGGGTGAGGGTTAGGTATGACAGGCCTGACAGCTTTGTAAGGCCTACTACCTATAACCCTGGCCACAGGGTTATAGGTTGTAGTGTAAAGAGCCCAGATTGGGTATATTTGAGCAAAGGAGTGCAGAAGGCAGCAGCTAAGGCTACCCACTAATTATTCACACAGAGGGTTGTCATACCAGGATCCCTTATTGAGTCGCTGCTGTGGTGGCTATTTAGCCAGCAGGCAGTACGATCACCCAGTAATGTAGCCAGCTATTTTGTCACCAAGGCCAAAATCCTAAGATCACCTGCTAAGATTTGACCCATCTCCACTCATAGCTGGCTGAACCTGTCGTGGAAACTATTGAAACACGATCCTGAAATGTTGTACCTATTGGAAGTTCTTGTTCATATGCAATAACATCCAATAGCTTATCTCATTTTCCCTATACTCTCTGAATCCTTTCTCCATATATCTTTCTATCCTCTGCACGTTTCCCCAACCCTGACCTCTACTATTCCCCAAGGATTAACGAAATGTTGGACTTCTTCCTTATCTAAACTAGTCCAATGCCACTCCCCCCTGTCATTTCCTTATGCCAGTGTTACAGGAGAACACCTGGTGACAAAGATCAGAACCTATCTATCCTAATATTTCTTCTGCCATCACCACATATTGAAGGAAGCTGGTTTCTAATTATCATACATATCTAAGTGCCCTTATAGGACTCTACAGTAAGGGGGTATAAATACTTTTGAATCATTCATGTCCTTTGTATTTCCATTGTTGTCCTTAGTTTGTATGTATAAAAATATATATATATCTGTAAAACATTTAGAAAATCTTGTAGATACTTCGACAAAGGGACATATAATATGAAACAAAAAGGTTTTTCCCTTTTCATTTTTAAAATTGAAGCATTTACAATTAAAAAGTCATACAATGAAAGTAACACCATAATATAGCCACTCGTTCATTTTTTCCATGCTCCTGCACTAACATATCAAACTAATACCATACAGATTTGTTCGAGGTTACCAGTAGCACATCAAGATATGTGTACCAGTAAATTTTGTCTTAAGGTGTCTTTTTGATTGTGTATATTTAGCATATCGATTCCCTTGTATAAACCTTTGCTTTTCAATCATCATATTGGCCTGTGTTGTGCAGGGGTATAACATTTTTGAGTCTAAGAAATCATCATAAACCTCAAATTGAATGAGTGTTGTTCTATTATGGAGCATTGATGCAATTCCCAACATGCTGTATTTACGTTTATCATGAAAATTGTAAATGATTCCCATGAAAGATTTTTGTTCCAATGGAAATATTATTCTCAGCATGATACGACAATTTCAACATGATAGTTTCAATAGAGAACTGTCCTTAACCTTTAGAAATTTACCCCCTAATGCCATTAAGATTAATTTATCTTTTTCTCTTTTCTATCTTATCATCGATTACTGATCCTTTTTGTATGTTTTTTTGATTTTTTTTCAGTTTATGACCAATAAAAACCCTTTTCAAACTCAAACTCGTAGGGTGTCCCCCCATACTATAACCTTTACTCATTCTACCACTACCCCCACCCCCAGGCCCCCTTTACCTACTGCTGGCTGGTACCCGGCCCTGCAGCTGATACGCCAGTTTTCCACGTGATATATCAGGAAGCTGATCCAGCCAAACCATACCTATACTGAAGTAACGGGATGTCTAATGGGCGCAGCCATTGCTGAAGCTGTTTATATATAGTTGAGATAGTATCATTGGCTTATAATTATTTGTGCTAAGTCGGTATGGGTGGTTATTCTCAATTGTCCCACCTTTGGGTGTCAGGGGGTCAAGATAACAAACTACCCAGCAAATTGTCATCATCTGTCGCCATGATTGATATCAATGGTGACTCCTTTTTGAGTGATAACTTATTCTGTCATCTTTCGCCACTGTGTGTTAGACTCATGTGGCATAGCAATTGCTATTCCTGGTGATCTTCTGCTATAACGACGTCATGTTCCATCTACCGACATGTGTGAGCCACTTCACACAGGTTGACGAGGACTCACAACAATTTTCTGGGTAATCATAACAGTATATGACTTATTGATAGCCCTACATCTTGGCTCTATGAAAAGGTTCATTCAAGTCATTGACTCCCAGGGGGTCTCCATAAAATCACCAAATCGATTCATCATGCCCCTTATGCATACCTTATACAACACACTTCACCTTCAAAAGTTATCCTATCATTACCGAATTACTGTCCAAACTAGTACAATACCATAGTATGTATATACAAAAAATTATAACTGCACATGGCTTGAAAACTTCTGAAATTTGTCCAATATCTCTTATAGGGGAGATTGAGATTTTTCTATTTTTTTTTCACACAATCTTAACTTTGGTCTCAAAGACTCAAAACCTGTAGGATAAGCATAAGTATCAATGTATAAAGTCCTCAATATGTACACTTCTAGAAACAATCATCATTTACCACATTTTTAGTACATGTTCTGTAGGGTTCACTCTCAAAAATGACCCTCCGCGGAGGCAGGATTCATCACGCCCCTTACATGTGCATTATCATAAAGTAAAAGACATCATAGACCTGTCTAAACTGCACAAATGATATTACATGCAAAGGTACTAGACACTCTTGGCTGCTGATTGGATAGGGCCTGCCCTGGCACTCAGCAAATAAAATTTCAGAATTTTTCCACTAATTTCAGACATCGACTCGACCCCAGGGTGAAAAAGATTAAATTGGGGATACGATAATAGGCTTTAATTACTAGCCAAAAGTGTCTGCTCATATTTTAAATAACATTAGACCACCTCAGGCATCTCAAAGTTGCATAGGGAGAATAACTTAGATAACAGCACTGTGTTTCATCTCGCACCTTACTCTTTTAAAGGTGAATGCCATACACATAGGGTCATGGCAACCACTGCAGTGTAAGCAGCCATCTTGTCCTCATACCCATAACTACAGTGTACAATCGAGAAGAATTCTCAACCAATCAAATTGTTCTCCATTTCGCTGCAGACTTTTTTTTAGGATGCAACTGGTCCCAATTGTGATATCTGAACAGATCATTGCATTATGAGTGCTTGTCTTGTCAGAACCAGATTCAGTGATTGAGCCAACTGGGCTATGCAAAATGTGTTACTGTTTTAGTGTTTGTCTTTTTGGTTTGGGTGGGGTTTACCACTGCAGAGCCTTGGCATCTATAGTCTAGTGTAGACCTCTGGAGGCTATTTCTTAACAGACTACGACTGCAGCCTTCTAGTCGTACCAAATTTCCCTTAGAAATAGCATTGACTTTTTGCAGTCGTAGTGCTGTGTGTGATCTTAGTGCCTTAAGAAATGGCCTCAAGTGTTCTTCCAGAGGCGTTCAGTTTCGTCCATACAGTCCCTCACAAAAGGTAAACCCTGCCGCCCAGGGCCCTCTCAGGCCGCATACACTTTCCGCCAGGTTGCACCCATCGGTTTGCAATCAGCAGATGATCAGTAGGAAAAGCTGAACGGCGTCAGCTCCACATGCATGGCTGGGATGGGGGGGGGGATGTTAGTAGGGCAGTATGGAGTTGTTCCATGATGCTCGCTATAAGATATGAACTGACCGTAATGACAAAAGAATGCGTGCTACAAGACCCATTAGGTGCACATGTGAACATATTTGAATGCACATCAGCATCAGAGAGGGGGGGGGGTGTTAAATCACTTTTTTTAGCCGAACGATCTCTGACAGAAGAGAGTCTAAGTCCCCTGTTACGTTCTCAATTGGAAATGGCAGATAAGATAAATTCTGGCATACCGTTTTTAACATAATTACCATACGCTCCTTGATAAATGCACATTCCCTATTGTGAGTATATTCCCTATTGTGCGTATATATTTTAGACACATATAAACATACTATGGAGTTAATATTTGATGGCAGGATAGGACCGTAATTCCAACCTGCTCAATTAAAAAGGGCTGACCTGATAGTGGTCGTATTTAGGGTTAAAGCTATTGAGACTTTGGCTCTTCATTATTCCATCTGATTGAAATTTTAATGGGAAATTTAAGATATTCATCTTGTGAGTTGCAGAATTTGATGGATCCTGCCAATGATAAATGTGCAATGCTGACAGTTTCATTAAGACGTTCCAAGATGTTCTGTGGATTTGAAGGGATGGAGAAGGGAATACCGCTAATCTGTGGTGAGAGAAAGGGAAGGATGTGACTCCTCTGACTTTTCACTGGATCTTCCGACCACAATTATAATCAGGAGTGAGTGAAAGAGACAGAAACAGAGACAGACAGAGCGGAGGGAGAGAGGGAGAGGATGGGAAAAGGAGAGAAAGTGGGAAAATGTATAATTGGTTCAGGGACAACACTGAAAACATGGAAGATCCGAAAACAAGTCAGCGGTGACCACTTTAGGTCCTCAAGTTGACAATACCTAAAACTACAGCTTTAGGTAGTCAAAATGATGACTTTAGGTCGTCATCCTGACGACCTGAGTCATCAGGATGACAATACTGACAGTACAGAGTCGTCATATTGATGACTCAGGTCGTCAGGATGACGACCTAAAGTCGTCATTTTGACTACCTAAAGCTGTAGTTTTAGGTATCGTCAACTTGAGGACCTAAAGTGGTCACCGCTGACTAGTTTCAGAACTTCTAGGTTTTCAGTGAATTGATCATGAGATAATGACACAGATTATGATCCCAAAGAACAAAATCATGCACAATATGTGTAAAAATATGCAAGATAAACGGCACATACAAAGTAAACAGAATACATAAATAAATTAGACACAGACCCCTTTAATGATGACCTAAAGATGGTCTTCCTTTACGCCACAAAATTGCCTTTACGCCACAAGAAGGTATCATTTCGTGGCGTAAAGGCTCACAAGGGGCCTTTATGCCACAAAAGTGGCTTTATGCCACAAAAACCTTTACACCACAAAACCCTTCATGTCACAAAATCCTTTACTCCACAAAATCATTTTGCCTTTACACCACAAAACCTATAATGTTGGAATAAGCCTGACTTTATGTCACCTTCAGAAGTACCTTGGGTTTAAATCACAAAACCTGCTTAGAGGGGTGAAGGCTTTTGTGACATAACGCCACTTTTGTGGTGTAAAGGCCCCGCATCAGCCTTTACACCACAAAATAATACCTTTTTGTGGTGTAAAGGCAATTTTGTGGCGTAAAGGCCCAACATGTCTGTTATTTCAGTTCAGTCTACAAAGGTGATGAGAAGTTCAGTGAAAAAAGAAGAAAGAAAAGGTAATTCTTTTAAAAGGTGCACAATGAATCAACTGCTGGCCATTTTAACAGCGGTATTTTACACTGGTGCGGTACCAGAATTAGAAACATAAGAAATAACGTCTTATCTTTTTATCAGCCAACACAGACTACTCCCCCTTTTTCCCCCACCAGGTGTACGTGGCAGAGCTGGCCATACTCCCCGCACTTTCTCACAGCCAAGTCAAGGATATTATCTAGCAAAGCGTCTTGGTTAAGTTATGGTTCTGCTATTTCTCCTGAGCCCAAAATAGTACAGCATAAGGTGTTTGTCACCTTATCAGATTGATTGTTGAAAATCTGTTCATCTAAACTACCCAATCATTTATTTTATGAACCCACCGGATGCCGATTATTGAATTGTCTAGTTGAAACCATTGAGATACGGACAGAGGTCCACTATAACCTGTCCAAGAAATAAGTTCAACGTCAAAATTTCAAAGGAATTGAGTTTCCCAGTCTGAGGAAATAAATATAGGACGCTGTAGATCCCTTATTATCGTCCTTGTACAGTGCCTTATGTCTCAGGGTTTATTTAAGACGTGCATTCTTTTGGAGGAGCAAGCTTTCAAACATAACATAATGTTTTGTACAAAATACAGTCTGTGTGGCGCGGGCTATCACAGCAAACATCTGTTCTGGTATCAGAGGGCAGTGTGGGAGAACGAAATAAACAAACAATGAAAACCTAACAAGCTGTGAGTCAGGAAACACTTTGTGCTATATGAGTAATGATGGTGTGCGTATGAGGTTAAACTTCTGATCCGTCAACACCCTACATGAATGATGGACAGCATGGAACCCTTCACTGATGATACTCCTTGTGTTCATGTAGGAAGTGTAGCATTTTTAACAATAGGGGGTGAGTAGTGGGTTTCTACGTGAATAAACAAAAATAAATTTGCCCCCCTCCCTTTCTGTGGAGAATCAGAATTAGTTTGCCTCCCTCTGCAGAGGAACCGCAAATCAAAGGTAAATGCCCCTTTTCAGCTATGGAAATGAGTAGGTTTTTGGAGCGGGTGTATTGTTGTTGTTGTTGTTGTTTTGCTGAAAAGATGAAAAAAATTATTTAAGTGAGTATGTATCACTAGGCTGCATCCATGCATCATGTCCAGAAGGGTTAGGGTAACCCATGATAATAATAAATTCCACCCTTAAAGAGTTAAGGGTATAAAACACTGTCCTATGGTCACAATACTGTTTATGCAATTGCCTTACAAGCATAAAGCCTACATTACGATGCTACAACACATTGGATATCTGTGACGTCATCACCTTAGTAGGGCTGATATGATGTATGGATAGTTTTATTACGAGGAAAGAGAAATTGTTGAAGAATTCAGCATATTCCTTCCCTTTAGTACATAAAGGTTAGTATATATGTTATACGATGTACTGGAGGTAGACTGACTGAGAGGTAGTTTGCTCATTTTCCCACGGTTCTCTTGCGGCCAGCCTCAGCCCTCAAGACGGGGCTTGTCGGCTGCCACCCCATACCCCCTCCATCCACCCCAACCTCACAGATACCCTGCAACCCTTTAATGCCTGCAAAGTATGACACTTCGAGGTGGACCCATCTTCCTCTATCATTATATTGCACTGACAAGAAAATTAAGACCCCTTGTATCGAATTAGCATGAAAATGGACAAGGATTTAGGTAGATGCCTATTGTAAAAGATAAACCGCATAACGCATTGTCCTGTATAAGCGCCGGGTCTTGAATAAGCGCCGGGGTTACAGGGGTATTGCAATTTCAAATTACGCTATAATTTAAGTCTTAAATAAGCGCCCGTCTTGTATACGCGCCGGGGGTATAGCCTGGTTGAAATTAATGAGCGCCCGGGCGCTTACACACAGATCAATACGGTACATGCAGCAGCTTATAAATGGACCTTTTCAGAGGCCAACTGTGGCTGATAGATTCGGCATATATATATATATATATATATATATATATATATATATATATATATATATATATATAGTATTTACATATAACATATAATAGGGAAGGGCCACCTTCTTCAGTGTCACTTATAGAAAAAAAACAGCAACTCACGGTGTGGATTATATGTGGGGCATGTAGGGCATTACCTTACCACTTTATCCTATCATCCAATCTGCCAAAAAGCCCCCCCCCCCCTCCCATCTACTTTTATTTAAATTCCTAGGTCTGTCTCCGAATCCAATGCTGAATGCATCGACCTGCAAGGCCCAAATACCTGTATTAATCTGACCATTATGTGCATATGACTGTGACCTTCAAACCTCGGCATGATGCTCCAATGAAGTGCTGGTGAGCAGACTCATCAGCACTTCATTGGTGCACAAAGGTGGATTTAGAAGTCTAGAGCACTCCGACAGCCATGCCCCATGCATTATAATCTATTTTCCTCTTCAAGGCCTGGAATTTACCTCAAGGTAGAGACCAAACACACAGCACACCCCTTTCTTTCCAAAATCCTGTATCTGCTACTGGAGCATCATGGCGGCCAATGGGTATGATGACCAGCGGCCCTTAGAGGGTGATGGATCTTACTCCCCTCTCTGCTCTCACCCCTCCCCACCTCCCTTAGTCCCTGCAGCCCACTGCTATCTTTTCCCACCCATGCAATCCTCATTCCGCTCTGCCAACAAAGCCCCCCTGAGGGGTATGAGCTTCACCCCACCGGAGGAGGCCTAGACCCTGGGAACCCTACCCGCCCATACCTCCACACCCCTCCTATATACTGTAGCCCTCTGGTTATAATGCAAGGAACCCTACCCTCCCATACCTCAACACCCCTCCTGTAATTATACTGTAACCCTCTGGTTATAATGCAAGGAACCCTACCCTCCCATACCTCAACACCCCTCCTGTAATTATACTGTAACCCTCTGGTTATAATACAAGGAACCCTACCCACCCATACCCCCACACCCCCCTTCCATACTGTAACCCTCTGGTTATAATACAAGGAACCCTACCCACCCATACCTCCACACCCCTCCCATACCTCCACACCCCTCCCATATGTATACTGTAACTGGTTATGATACAGGGAACCTACCCACCCATACCTTCACACCCCTCCTGTAATTATACTGTAACCCTCTGGTTATAATGCCGCTATTACGTGCTGTGTAGATAGGGCGTGAAGGATAACCTGCAGCACAACCAATTTGCAAAGATTGTATTGGCGAAACCAGACAAAAACAATGGCAAAAGATCCCTTTGCAATATTTCAGGCCCATTTTAAAAGTCATGTATTTCCCTCTGTGTAGTCCTAGAAAAGATGGAAAGCCATTCAGGTACTCAAAAAGTCAAGCGAGTATATTGAGTTGTAAACGAGAAGACAGGGGGTGGGGAAAAAGGGAGAACACAGAAGGAAATAAGTAATATGAAAGAAAGAGAGAGCGAGAGAGCGAGAGAGAGAGAGTGAGAGAGAGAGCGAGAGAGAGACAGAGACAGAGAGACAGAGCGAGAGAGAGAGACAGAGAGAGAGAGACAGAGAGAGAGAGAGACAGAGAGAGAGAGATGTAGAGGGCCCGGGACAGACGGATAGCAGGGAAAGGAGAGGGATTCCGATCTGTTGGATTGTGCCCAATTACCGTCACTCAGCTTCTTTCACCTTGCCTACAAACTGTCGGACGGTGGAGGACTTAACCCTTTACGATTCTCTGATACAGGATTGCATCATGCCCATTGGTTGTCATGATGCACAAATGAAGTGCTGGCAAATCTACTCACCAGCACGTTATTGAAACATCATGCCGAACCTTCGGGAAGGTATCAACCAAGGGTGGTCTAGATGTATTTAAGTAGCCCAGTCTGCATCCATGCACTATGACAACATTAGCTGTCTTTAACCTTTTTAGCACTGCTAATGCAGGAGTGTCGGCATGATGCACCAATGAAACACTGGCGGGACTGCTCACCAGCACTTCATTGGAGCATCATGCCGACCCTGCAGGAGTATATGTATCAACCCTGTAGGGTCGCCATGATGCTCCAATGCAGCTGGCGAGTAGTATCACCAGCACTTCATTGGTGCATCATGACCACCAATGGGCATGATGCACTCCTGCATCCTTAAAGGGTTAATGTATCAGCAGTCCTTAGAGGGTTAATGTATCAGCGGCCCTTAAAGGGTTAATGTATCGGCAGCCCTTAAAGGGTTAATGTATCGGCAGCCCTTAAAGGGTTAATGTTGGAGCAGCCCTTAAAGGGTTGATGTATCAGCGGCCCTTAAAGGGTTAATGTATCAGCAGCCCTTAAAGGGTTAATGTATCGGCAGCTCTTAAAGGGTTAATGTATCGGCAGCCCTTAAAGGGTTAATGTATCGGCAGCCCTTAAAGGGTTAATGTTGGAGCAGCCCTTAAAGGGTTGATGTATCAGCAGCCCTTAAAGGGTTAATGTTGGAGCAGCCCTTAAAGGGTTGATGTATCAGCGGCCCTTAAAGGGTTAATGTATCAGCAGCCCTTAAAGGGTTAATGTTGGAGCAGCCCTTAAAGGGTTGATGTATCAGCAGCCCTTAAAGGGTTAATGTTGGAGCAGCCCTTAAAGGGTTAATGTATCAGAGGCCCTGAAAGGGTTAATGTATCAGCGGCACTTAAAGGGTTAATGTTGCAGCGGCCCTTAAAGGGTTAATGTATCAGCAGCCCTTAAAGGGTTAATGTTGGAGCAGCCCTTAATTGGTTGATGTATCAGCGGCCCTTAAAGGGTTAATGTATCAGCAGCCCTTAAAGGGTTAATGTTGGAGCAGCCCTTAAAGGGTTGATGTATCAGCAGCCCTTGAAGGGTTAATGTAACAGCAGCCCTTGAAGGGTTAATGTATCGGCAGCCCTTGAAGGGTTAATGTATCGGCAGCCCTTAAAGCGTTAATGTATCGGCAGCCCTTGAAGGGTTAATGTATCGGCAGCCTTTGAAGGGTTAATGTATCGGCAGCCCTTAAAGGGTTAATGTATCGGCAGCCCTTAAAGGGTTAATGTATCAGTGGCCCTTAAAGGGTTAATGTATCGGCAGCCCTTAAAGGGTTAATGTATCAGTGGCCCTTAAAGGGTTAATGTGTCAGTGACCCTTAAAGGGTTAATGTATCAGCGACCCTTAAAGGGTCAGCAGCTCTTAAAGGGTTAATGTTGCAGCGGCCCTTAAAGGGTTAATGAATCAGCAGCCCTTAAAGGGTTAATGTATCAGTGGCCCTTAAAGGGTTAATGAATCAGCAGCCCTTAAAGGGTTAATGTATCAGCAGCCCTTAAAGGGTTAATGAATCAGCAGCCCTTAAAGGGTTAATGAATCAGCAGCCCTTAAAGGGTTAATGTATCAGTGGCCCTTAAAGGGTTAATGTATCAGTGGCCCTTAAAGGGTTAATGTATCAGTGGCCCTTAAAGGGTTAATGTATCAGCAGCCCTTAAAGGGTTGATGTATCAGCAGCCCTTAAAGGGTTAATGTATCAGCAGCCCTTAAAGGGTTAATGTATCAGTGGCCCTTAAAGGGTTAATGTATCAGCAGCCCTTAAAGGGTTAATGTATCAGTGGCCCTTAAAGGGTTAATGTATCAGTGGCCCTTAAAGGGTTAATGAATCAGCAGCCCTTAAAGGGTTGATGTATCAGCAGCCCTTAAAGGGTTAATGTATCAACAGTCCTTAAAGTGTTAAAGTTACGATGGCCCCGTAAAGGGTTATTGTATCAGCAGCCCTTTAAAGGGTTAATCTGTCAGCAGCCCTTAAAGGGTTAATGTATCAGCAGCCCTTAAAGGGTTAATGTTGCAGCTGCCCTTAAAGGATTCATGTATCAGCGGCCCTTAAAGGGTTTAAGTTATCAGCAGCCATTAAAGGGTTAATGTATCAGCCGCCCTTAAAGGGTTAATGTATCAGCAGTCCTTAAAGGGTTAATGTATTATCAGCCCTTAAAGGGTTAATGTATCAGCAGCCTTTAAAGGGTTAAAGGCCTTAATTTCCCATTAGAGTCAGCTGCAGGGTTGGCTTACATCTCTCTCCTTCTACTCCAGGCAGATGTGGATCTGCTGCAGCTTGCACATCATTATAACGACCACGAATTCACTCTGAGAATCATTCTCTATTCAAGAGGGACTGCAGCTTTGATATCTTTTTCTCTATTCAAGAGCAGTGGCGGATTTATATGGGAGGCGTGGGGGCACGTGCCCCCTCATTTTTCCCAGTACTTCATTTGCATATATACTTAGGACACTAA
The DNA here is from genome assembly GCA_949317995.1 of Acholoe squamosa. Classification (NCBI taxonomy): domain Eukaryota; kingdom Metazoa; phylum Annelida; class Polychaeta; order Phyllodocida; family Polynoidae; genus Acholoe; species Acholoe squamosa. The sequence continues at coordinate 76,607,687 of OX439041.1, read as the reverse complement.
AGTTTTCTTGAAAATAGAGGGTGTGTGCCCCCTTCTCTTGGACTCCGCCCCCCCCCCCTACCTTTTCCCAAATCCTGGATCCGTCACTGAAGCGAGACTGCAGCTTCAATATTTTTGCAGGTCCTATTTCAGCAAGTTACCCCATCTTGTCTTTACATTAAAGTGTACACTTATGGTCGGATTCAAATCTACCCGGTACACGCAAATAAGGAAATGTTAACAAAGGAGGGTCGTCATGATGCACCAATGAAGTGCTGGTGAGCAGTCTCACTAGCACTTCATTGGTGCATCATGACGACCAATGGGCATGCTGCACTCCTGTATCAGGGCCCCTTAAAGGGTTGGAGCAGCTGGGGTGTGCACAGGTAATCTTACCACTAATTGATTGCTTAATTCAGTTAGGTCCACACCTATTGCATTCCGGCACATAACGCAGAAACGAGGCCGCGCCATGGGAACGATGTCACGCCAATTACAGGGAGCGGCGCCCAATATTTGTACAGGCTTCATGCTGTAGGGGCTGGGTTAGGGTTTGGGTATTATACAGGGGGAGGTGTTGAAATGGAGAATGTGAGATCCGATACAGGAGACTTGAAAAGTGACTTTATGAGGTAGATTCTTTGATATATAGACTCTTCCAGTTAGTATTCTTTCCATGCAGGACAACAAGGAAATTTATGCCACTTTTGGTTTGGGTCTCAACCCATGCTAAGAGGGTCCACCATTTTGAATTTCGCTGGGTATGCCAAAACTTGTGAAACACACTAATAAGACATGTGATGATGGGTACCTTGCCCCTGGTAACATCCATTTCCAGGGACATGCTGGTTCCCTTCTAATCAGCACTTATTAGTGATTGTTGCCAGGACCAACCCAAGTCCCTCTTGGAACCTATAAAATATACCTTAATAATAGTGGGGTTAGAGCTTATCACATGGCCTGTTAAAGAGAGGGACCTTGAAATAAATGACATAACGTCTCTCTGAAATAAGAATACCGACAAAATGAGTTTCTGGGTTGGACCTTGATAGCCTTACCGAGCCAGAAAACCTCAAAATGATTAGGAGTGGGATGTGAGCTAGGAATCTATTTTATATTTACTTCCTTCAATGAGAGCATACGCTCACTGAACATGAAGTGACTCCTTGAATAAATGTTCCCTAAACAAAGGAACCTTTAAATCTTCAAAAGAGGGCACCTAATGAGCACAGCTTCAAGGGCCGAGTCCGGACTACTTTCATTCAGAAGCATTTGCATCATTGGCTCAGGTTGCATTGTCACTAATGTTGGAAACAACAATGCTGAAAGGGTATTTCATGTTGTGCCCTTCAACTAGTGGCACGTAATGATCTGACAACCCAGGAGGGTGTTGCTCCTATTGTAAAAAGAGCTGTGAGTATGTGCCCTCTTTTCTAAACAAGTCGTGCACTGCTTCACCTAAGTACTTGCACTCACCACATTAGTCTGAAAAGTCACCTGCCTTGTTTAAAATAGAGAGAGCTGCACTACCAGGTACCTACTAATGTCACACGCTCTATAGTTTATTATACTGACTGACTTCTCCCAACTAGGTACCTACTCAAATCCCCCTTTTTTAGCACCGTACTTGCATGACCACTTGTGAGCAACAAAAGGGACAAGTTATAGCTACATGAAAAGAAAGGACTGGAAACAAGGGCATTTTTAGCCAGCTCTTCCTTTTACTATAGGAGCAACACCCTCCTGAATTTGAGAGATGAGTATACAAGGGCAGGACTGTCTGTTTCTTAACCTAATGTCTTGTACTGGAAGTGAAATGTATGTGTTAAGAACAAAGGTTTCAATTTTAGAAAATCAAGGTTCGAGTTCAATTGATGGACAGAATATAGGAGTAAAGGGGGATAAATCCAAATGCCTATAGCGTGATCATTTCATGAACAGTTGTACATACTGTTGCTTGACTCTTTCATCATTCGATATTGTTGAATGGCACAACATAAAGTCAAATCTCCGCTTCACTGAGTCTGCAGTATTTGGTGTGTGGAAATGTCAGTAAAATACCAACTACCATCCACTCCCAAATTGGCACCACGCCAATAGATAAGGGTGTGGCTGCAAGGTGTGTGTGTGGGGAGGGGGGTGCAGAGAGCTTGAAGGTTAAAGCTTTGCACCCTGAACCATTCCCAACCTATACGGTTATTGCAGTGGAGTGCGTTGCAGCTATGTTAAGACATCTGTTGTTTTTATGGGTTTTTTATTATTTTTTTTTTTTCAGTTGATAATTTGGAAGGGAGGGGTGCAACCCAAAAGTGCAAGGTGCAATTCATTATTCTGAGCATAATTTGGGTTCCAAAATAAAGAAATAAACTGAAACAAAAAGGAGGAGGCTTTCACACCTTTCCCCATCCTGTTTAAATCTGCCACTGATTAAAGACATTCTGAAAATGAAAAAAAAAATAATTTGTGCCTATGGCCAATGGCAGGTAGATCTGTGGAGATATCTAGACAAAACATGCTGACGCTCGAAGCCATTGCGAAAAGATTTGTCGGAGGTGCTATTCCTAAAACGGAACTCACCTCAGGGAAGTGATTCCCTTGTGTGTTGCGAAAAGGGAATAGGTCAGGAGGGTATCTCAAAAAGATTGGGAAACCAGTTCTCACCATAACTATTTGATCCTGCAGTTCTCCTACATTTCTCACCCTAAGAACAGACTTCCCTGCTTGACCTCTGCTACAAGTGAACTGCACGGAAATAGGTCGAGTTGCAAAATAAGAGACTGGACCCTTCCTATACCACTCCTATAACTGACTCCCTCTTTACAATACAAGAGGGAATCCGCTCCAGAAGGTCAGTGAGTTCAATTTTGGAATTATCACCTCCGACAGGATCAATTCCAAATCTTTTTGAGATACCCTCCAGAGGAGTTGTCCAGCATCGGGGTGTAGTTCTCAAGTAGGAACCAATTCTCTGGGGAAGTTGATTCTCAGGGGCGGGAAGAGTAGAAATTGGATCAAATAACTACACTGAGAATTCGAAACCATTCTTTTTCCAACATCCTCCAGGCCTGCTTATAGCCCATAGCAGGGGGTTGAGCCCGGAGATAGCATGTCAGGACCCAGGAAGCCAGCCTCTATACCCGCACAGATAGGGATGAAAAGTGGTACCTGATATTGGACAGGGATTAGACAATCAGCTAGCCACTGAATACCCCACGTATAAGGTACATGGGCCTTGTATGCAAGGATAACCAATTCTGCACCTCATCTGTAGAAGCAGACAATGTTAGGGTTTCAGCTGTACATGTGAATATGTTATACTATAGGACAGAACCAAAGTGACCAAATTCTGACTCAGGATACACCTGATAGATTCCTTCTGAACCCAGGGTGGATCTTGCCTGCAGTATGTGCCTTATACATATTATCTGTTTTAATCTCTCTATCTATTTTTGCCTCTCTCTCACACACTGGGCCAGAGATATGAAGCCTCTGCAAGTGGCAGTTCCTCTCTTACATATTTTTATCTCCCCTGTCTGTCTACTGTCTCTGTTTCTGTCTCTCTCTGTCTCTCTCTTCTCACCTCCCTCTCTCTACCCAAGCCCCCTCTCCCTGTCTCCTCTATCTCTCCCAAACCCTCTTTCTCTTTTATCTTCCTCCCTCCTCTACCATTTGTCTCTCTCCACCTCCCGACCTCTCATACACTAGTTCTGCTCTCTCTCTCTCTCTCTCTACCTCTCTCTCTCTCTCTCTCTCTCTCTCTCTACCTCTCTACCTCCACCTCTCACCCATCTCTATTTCCATCTCCTCTCCTCCTCACACGCCCTGCATACTCCCCATCATCACAGCCATCTCAACGTATCATCCTCTGCCTTTTTTACTATCCCTGAGTAAACAATACAAATAACTACATGCCATGGTGATATGGGAAACTGTCGTGACAACACTATATAAACTAATTAGTGATCATACACATCCCCAATACAAAGAAACCATTCCCATTCCCATAGCCGTCTGGGTGCAGAGGGGAGGTAGGGAAGTGGGGAGCTCCATTCTCCCATGCCTACATTGTATTATGAACAAATGGAATTCTGGCGTCCGTGTCCAAATGCAATGCTCAATTCGCTTGATACCAAACCCGATGTGACAGTTTCTTTTAGAGCCGCTGATTCCCAGAATAAAGGCACATTATAAAATGGCTGCCGCTGCTGGTCTGGATCCCCCTTCCCCTTCCCCTGGTACCCAGGGCTCCTTGGGTCCATTTTATATCTATAATAGTGACCAATATTCACATGGACCCTCCAAAGTCTCTTGTGGAGTGGTTGTGGTTCAACCATGACCATTTACCGACATTGCTTGTATAAGCGCCTCGACACCTCAAAATTTGCATACCCCTGTTCCACTTAAACCCCAGCCCCATATACATGTATGTGAAACCAATCCCTGTTTGAGGTGCAATTTTCAGTGATTTCAAGATTTCATATGAACACCTTCCTAACCCCAGTGACCATTAATTAATGGACACCCGGCACTTAAAATGAGCCAAAATGCTAACCATTTAAGTACCTTTATTTTTCATGTCAGTTGGTTGTCATGATACTTACCAGTGCCTTCTTTCTCATATGGCCGGAGTGACTACAGATACCACACCCCAGCATGAGTGTTTGGCCATTATTACAAGGTTCCCTGCATCTCCCCCAGACCTCCTCAGTTCCCATGTTCGCACCCACATACACCTTTAAGGGTTGCATAGTGCTTCCTGGTAGATCGAACAGTTATGTCAAGGTGAATATCGATGCTCCATAGACAAAGCACTGAGACCGCGTACTGTACCACTGGGTTGAATAACCCGGGCCAAATGCGCACGATGACGTCATACATCCACCGCGCATGCGCAGACCTTTTGAAACGTAAACATCCAAGATGGCGGCAGTCAGCATTTCGCGATGAAGATGGGTAAATAGGAGTTAATTATGGATTATATTGATGAAATATCGATTGATTTTCCACTCAAACACCTTGACATAAATGTAAAGATGAACTCTGATCAGTTTGACCTTCCTGTTTCTTCACTTGGGTGTCCTGCCCGCTAACGGCCTCGTGTGGAACGGGCAGGTCACCCTCATGAAGAAACGGTCAGCTCAAACTGCTCATCATTCACCTTTACCATTTTATTTTTTTACGGTGTGGATCATACAGGGCTGAAACACTCCTGAAGGATTGGCATGATGCATTTGGCATGATACACAAATGCAGCAAGCATCATGAGTTACTCGCTGATGTGTCGCTAGAGTGTCATTTCATCAACAATTAGCTTTCGGACACCATGGCTCCCTCAAGTGTTTAGCATGGGAGGCAATCTTTATGTAAATACAATAGGATGGCCGTATGATTGTGTTAACTTTAGAAAATGATTTCAAATGCTACAATTGAGTTGCCGTAAATTGGCTGCGACGCCCAGAACAGTGGCTAGGTTTTTAAGAGGGAGGCATGTCCCTGGGGACAGTGGGGATAAGGGAGGAAAAGGGGGGTGAGGGTGGGCGAGGAATGGGAGGTTGCCATAGGGGCGAGGCACAGCGACGAGGGGTCGAGAGGAGAATGTTTAAAATAGAAGGAAATAATGAGAGAATGGGAAGGAGGAGGACGATGAAAAGGGTAAAGTCTGAAAGACAATATGTGTGATACAGAGTTTAGTTAGTAGAGAGGTTTGTAAAAAGGCTCATGAAGGAAATGAGGATTCAAAGGAGGAAATGAAGAAATGATCAGAGACAGAGAAAAAAACACATTGAACTTGTAGCATATAGCGTTTGTGTGACACATAATCGGTTTAATAGTATTTCTCTCTGTCTATCAATCTTTGTTTGTCTGTCTCCTTTATCCCTCACTCTATCTCTCTGTCTGTTTCTTTCCCTCTCTTCCTCCCACTTTCTGTATCTCGTCATGGATATGACCTTAGCTGTCGAAATAGCGTTACACATATATTACTCACTCACTCATTCACTTTCTGTATCTCTTTCTGTCTCTCCCTCTTTCTCCTCTCACTCTCTCTGTCCCTGTCTCTCTCTGGCCGTCTGTCAGTCTCTCTCTCTCTATCTCTCTCTCTCTCTCTCTCTCTCTCTCTCTCTCTCTCTCTCTCTGTCTTTCTCTATCTTTATTCTCATCACCCCTTTCCTCCTCCTACTACTTCCTGTACCTATGCCCACAAACAAATATCTTATTTGTCCGGATGAAATCGTACTCGAAAATTAAATGTGTCTGATTATCAGGATTTCATTGCTTCTGCCCGGTGCACAAGCATTGAGAGGCGGGGACACGGCACCCCCTCCCTCCAATGACACCCCCCTCCTTCACTACACACTGCCACCGCTACCCTCTTCCTTCTTATCCTATTCCACCAGCAAAGTCGTCCCAAGATTCATTGCAACTACTACTTCCTGTCTGCCCATAGCACCGGAAGTGGAAATCTCTATCGCCTAGATATAACATGTCTTGACAGTCCTGATTCTGACTGTGAAGATTCAACAACAAAAGAACTGTAGCGAGGATCCTATTAAAAAGGTGTCAGAGTTGTAATGCTGTTAATTCCTATATCAGTGCATGGTTGGGCTATTGGACTTCACTATATGCATCTTCGAGGACTTAAAGCCACATTCCAGCAGGTTTTGGGTGATTCTAAAACCTGTTAATCCCCCTCCCAGTATATAAATGTGACTAAACACTCACGAGACTGAGGCCTTCGCAAACACAAATGCTGCCGGGCCTGCGACATTGCTAAACTGCAGGACCTAATGTCTTGCTGTAATCAAGGGACCTTACACTAAAATAAGGCTTGCAAATCTGACCATTATATAAAGGTTTATAAAGTCAAAAAAATCATTACTGTTTGTTAAGAGTTGAATGATTAAGCCGAAGAGTTAATTCTAGTTTTCTTTTCTGGCAATAATGATATGGAGGAATTCGGTCCTGCCCAGATTGATCCAGGACTGCAGAATGATACACTCTGCAAGACCAAATGGCCTGTTAGGGGAAAAAGCCTGCGGAGGGGCACTTCCCCATGAAATGAATACCGACTGCAGCCCAACTCTCAGGAGCGGTGGCGGTGGATTCACCCACGATCCTGAAAAAGGGGGCCGGTGGATTCCCATCAGATCTCTAATAACAGGGCGGTGGAATCCCATTAGGTCCCAAAAGGACTGTATTGTTTATATACCAAAAATATGGGGGCAAGAAAGTTATAAGAAGACACAGTGCTGGACAATGAAAAATTCTGATCCGTACAAAATACATGAGTACAGTAGGGTGTGGGCTTCAAGGGGGGGGGGCGTTCAAGTCAATATTTGGGATTGTGGAAAAAGGGGGGCGGTCAATGTCTAGCATATCAGTCAAGTAGGGCAGTAAGTTCTCAAGATCACTGGCAGATAGGGCGGTAGGGCTGCAGTTGAGAGTGACCTACATAGAGTCAGTGCCCCCCCCCCCCCCCCCGAGAAAAAGCTTTCATATAGACTGAGCTTCCGATACTTTGCCGTACCTGGTTATAAAATCATATGAGCTATGTATCACACACTACTCTTCCTAATCACAAATTTGCCACTTAATCATTCTATTATTTCTATCATAATGAATAGTCTTTTATTAAAGCTGCTCTTGAGAAATGATGAGAAATCCATCATGTTACTGTGGACCTGCCACACTGTGTCCACTCGTATCAACGTGTGTGCTTCTGGATGGAAAATAGTACTGTAACGGGTCATTTCTCATAGTCTCGGCCACCATTTGAAGTTTCACTACCAATTACCTTATGTTTGTCACATCTTGGCCCTGGTTCATAGGGCCCTTGTTTAAGAGGGCCCTGTTTCAAATGGGCCTGAGCCAGAAAATCCAGGTCCAGGGGGCCTTGATCAAAATGGCCCTGAGTGAAAGGGCTTTAGTTCAGAGGCACCTGGTTTCTTAGGGGCCAGGTTCATAGGCCCCTGGTTTCTGAGGGGCCCTGGTTCAGAGGGCCCTGGTCCAGAGGGCCTTGATAAAAATGCATCTTTGAGAACTTAAAGCCAACTCCCTAGGTGTGAAAGCTAGGATTCAGAGGGCCTTTGTTCAGAGGCCTCTGCTTCAGACATTTGTGTTTCAGGGGACCCTAGCTTGTAGGGGCCTTGATTGAGAGGGACTTGGGTTAGATGCCCCTGGGTTCAATGGCCCCTGGATCTAAATACTCTGGTTTAGAGGGTCTTGTTTCAGAGGGCCCTTGTCCAGAGGGATCTGTCCAGAGGGATCTGGTTAAACAGTTCAGAGGACCCTAGATCAGGACCTGTGGAATGGCCCTTTTCCAGGGGACCCTACCCTTTAGAGCCACGGTTTCAGGCGTTCTCTTTCAAGTGACTTGGATTTAGGCTGCCCTGGTTCAGTTTTATAGAAAAAAAGCCTAGTTTCAAAAGCAGTGTTTCAGAGGAATCTCATTATCGAAAACACATTTCTTCTGAGGGCCCAATTCACATTATTCAGAGCTCAAGATTACTATGAGACATGTTACCCTACAGGCATGGCCCTATAAACTCCCTATCACACCCTTATAGCCTCATCTCACTTTCTTCCCCCGCCCCTTTACAGCATCCAGCTAGCACCCCTTTTGTCTCTCCTCCAGCGAATATAATATCTCCCCCACACCTGCAGGCAAGCAATTAACCCGGAACAATACCATCCCATGCCTCCCACTTCCCCTGCAGTAAATCAATACCATACAGTGGGAAGAAGATTCAGACAACTAAATCTCAAATACACTCTAGTAGAAAGAGCAATTAAGTTTCCCTTCTACTGTAAAGCAAGGAATGCTCAAAGGTGCTCAATACACATATGCGGCATGATGGGAGTTACTCGTGCGTTAAGCTTTGGGAAGCGGTCATGCGTGAAGCTATTGGAGTAGTCAGCTGTGAATATTCCCATTGTCTTTAAGAAACACTGTATCCATGTGATATTCTTTCTCCAGAGGTGAGGGTTATATCACTGCACAGTCTGAATAAATGTTTCTTAAATGTGAAAAGAAGATGGTTAAATCAGGTCTACTTTCTAACATATGACAGTTAACGGAGGACAGTTTCCCCTTTTTGTGCCGTAAACCATAAAAGGCTCATTCAACTGTGATCGGTCCGGGAAAAATTTTCTGACCTGGCAATTTATGTCTATACATTTCCTATTTAAAAGATTGTCTGATTAGCAAAACTTCGCCCAACTGATAGTTGTGAAACCAGCCCTTAGCTGGTGTCTCATATACCTTTGGAGACACCAGGTGCCGCTTACGGATTCATCCTGAACACAGATTGTCGCTTAAAGGTGAGGTTTCGGGCCCCCTCCACCTAAGATATTTTCTTTTATGATTCCTAAAATGTAACCCTGAGCAGGAATATTGGAGTATTTTATATAGGACCTGTTGCCTCTAGAATGCCTCAAAGAACACCCTGTTTTGAAAAAAGTTATTCATAATATCCTGTTTTGTGTGTTTTTTTTTTAATATTCTCCAAAATTGCGGGTCAGCCTGCCAGCCTTTCGAAATTAGGGCTCCCAGTTTCATGGGGCTTCTGTGAGTCACCACCTCGCTAAGTATCTGTTGTATATTCATTGCCAGTAACTGATATTTCTTATCCCATATATAGGTTCTCGTCAAAAGACCTTTGCTAAGATGCCCGCACATGACTGTGTGAATATTGAATATAAGAAAAGATGTGAAAAAATAGAATTAAGGCCGATTAGCCAAAGGTGTTTAGCCCACCCTAGGTGATAATGAATAGTCAGGGGACTTAGCACTAGCTGTCTACCTAATCCCAACTCTCAACTTTTTATAATTACAAAACTTACCATGGGACAATCTCCTCACACCACGCCCCATCCTGATACCATCTTATCATGAGCCGCAGATTTTATGTTACACCTCACTACCCATTAACCCTTTAGGGTTCGCTGATGCATTCTTTTTCTTCTTCTTCTTCTTCTTCTTCTTCTTCTTCTTCTTCTTCTTCTTCTTCTTCTTCTTCTTCTTCTTCTTCTTCTTCTTCTTCTTCTTCTTCTTCTTCTTCTTCTTCTTCTTCTTCTTCTTCTTCTTCTTCTTCTTCTTCTTCTTCTTCTTCTTCTTCTTCTTCTTCTTCTTCTTCTTCTTCTTCTTCTTCTTCTTCTTCTTCTTCTTCTTCTTCTTCTTCTTCTTCTTCTTCTTCTTCTTCTTCTTCTTCTTCTTCTTCTTCTTCTTCTTCTTCTTCTTCTTCTTCTTCTTCTTCTTCTCCTTCTGCATCAGCTTCCACTAAAGAGTATATCCCGCTCCCTGCATATAGACTGTGGCAGATTGTGGACCCTTGGTAATCTCCCCTGATACAGACACCGATCAGCATCAGTGGAGCACGTCTGGTATTTATCAAGTCGTTTGTGTCAGAGACAACTCAGGGACACGCCGTTTAAGCCGCACACTATGACTATAAGTAGCAAGGCACACCCACATACTAAAGGCTGCAGCTGGGGGTCAATTTTGAAAGTACCATAACACTGCGGGTATAAGATGCACCCTGCGTTGAAGTGGAGATGCAATGCACTGCTAGAACTTGATTTTAGGCAGGTTAGTACTGTTCGGTAGTATAATATCCTCATTTATAAGACACACCTTAGATTCAGGCAGATTCTGCAAGGCGAAGGAAGGCGGTTATCCTCACACTATGCATAGGTTTACAAAATGTGTTACATTGGGACATAAAAAAGACCGATGGAAGATTCGTGGTATCCTTTATGCTAATTCATAAGATTCTAATCAATGCTTCAATCATTTCACTATAGTCTAGAACTGGGTTTGTCTGTCCATCTCTCACCTCTATACACGTATACCTCCTCTCTCTCTTCTCTCTCTCTCTCTCCCCTCTCTCTTCTCTCTCTCTCTCTCTCTCTCTCTCTCTCTCTCTCTCTCTCCTCTCTCTCCCCTCTCTCTCCTCTCTCTCTCTCCCCTCTCTCTCCTCTCTCTCTCCCTCCCCTCTCTCTCCTCTCTCTCTCTCACTCTGATTCTCTCTCTCCCCTTGGCTCTTTGTCTTTTTAACTATCCACTCTTATCTAGCCATTCTAACCATTCCAAGTGGCAAATTTCAAAGGAAATAGTCACTACCCACAGCTAAAACTACTGGTCATTGAAAACTGGACCAGTGTTAGTGTCTTACCTTAATGTCTATTGGATCTGGCAAATATGCCAAGTTCCATAAGTACTCCACTAAACCATTTCTATTGACAAATAACATGACCAAGGGATTACTGCCATTGATCCTAACTGAATACATGTAGTGTTGTGCTGCCTGATTATTTGTGTGTAATAACCCCAGTTTACACAGGTTAATAGCTTAAAGCTACATAAACACAAGTGTGTAAATCTAATCAAAGATATGAATGAATCTGTGTAAGTATGTGTAATGTAGTCACAGTCGTAGTAATCTCCAGTCACAACAGCCTGGGGTTATTTCAATATATCGTATGATCATAAATTAGTTTTTCAGTCTCGAAATTGCACTATATCATAAAACCTGCACTGCAAGCTTTTAACAGTAGATTTCTTCTTTTTCTGGAAAACAGTGGTAGTTACTGTCGGTACAAATCCAATGACCCAACAGTGGGTTCTACTGCACCCACTACAGTGGTCTTTATAGACCATTTACAATTGGGGCTGAGAGTGTGGGTGAATTTACCAGCAGGGTATTTCACTGTAACATGCTTTAGAACAGATTCGTACAACCGTTTTGTCAATCCTGTTGTTTTGAATAGCCTTTTTTTCATGCATCTTAACGAATTCATTATGTGCAATTTGAAGCATGGAGCTCATTTAGGTTTTACAGTCTTTCTGGTTATCCCTCCCTTCCTTGCTTCCTCTCCTTTTTTCCATCTTTCTGTCCTTCTACTTTCCGTCCACCCTTCTTTTACCCCTTGTAAATTCCCTTATTGTTTCCCTTATCCTTTTTCGTCAATCGTTTTTTTTTTCTTTGCTTTCTTACAGATCCATCATGTTATCCTTTGTGTCTTCATTACCTTGCTCCTTTTCTCTTTCCGTTTTGCTCCTTTTTTACTTCCCCTTCTTTCCATACCTTCCCTCATCCCCTCCATCCTTCCTTCATCCCGTCCCCCTTCCGCCCTTCCCCTCTCACCCTTCCCCTCCCCCTACCATCCCCACACCAGAAGTTGGTTGTAGCCTGGCTATAAACCCTACCAATCAATACTAACCTGTCAAGACGCAAACCACAACGTTCGTGACTCGGGCCGGGCGCTGGAGAAAAACTATTTAGAGGAAAAGCAGAGAGGCTATCGATAAGAGGAGGCGGGAAGGAAGGGGACGCAGGGAGGGGGTGATGGGACACGCTGAAGCCTTGCGTTGCATCGGGTATGTGTATCTAATCAGCCGGTCACAAACACGCACCGGAACTTGTCTGTCACTTGTGCCCGGTTGCAAAAGTCGGGACAGGTCACTTTGGGATGTCTGACTGAGAGAGGGAGGGGGAGAAGAAAAAGAAGTAAATAGAAAATGGTAATCCTTTAAGGCTCGCTGATGCCTTCATTATGATGTTTGGATGTAGTCTTGGTGAGGTACTCACCAGTGACTATATTGGGGCGTCATGCTGACCTATGTGGGTCTTCTGAAAATCAGCATGTGACATAGGGGCTATCCATCAGGTTGTTTAACTATTATTAGGTATGAATTTTGCCGGGAATTTTGTTTAAGTAATTAAATGTGCGAATAAAACTCAATTGTTTTGATGCAATTCTAAACATGCAAAATTACCATGAACATAATTTATAAACAATTTCCAAGAAAGATCTTTGTACTTCATAGGACTGTAATCATTCATCATGACAGACAAAGAGCAAAGTCTATGGTGCATTTAAATTACCCCTAGCCCTTAGCCCTTAAATGTTCAAAATAAGCCCAGGGTTTCTTGCAGTGAGTACAGATTGGGTTGCCTGTTGTCTGACAGTGAGTGATCTAGGGCTGTGTGTTTTTTAAAACAATTCATCCTGATTTTAAGACTACATCCCTAGTCAGCTCACAGTTCACCGGGCCTATATACTTTATCTATGTCACTTACTTAATATTAGGTGCAATTTGATTTGGTGTATAGCTATCTGAGCAAAAATACAGTCAGTTACAAATGGATCCTTCTTAATAGATGTACGGTTCCAAAAGGATGCAGATGCAATGAATTACACGGTAACTACTAAAGGAAGCAGCGGCTTGAATCGTTCTTCCATGATTTCAATTTGACATATTATGACTCCATAGATTATACAGATGTGGACGACGTACAATGGTGAGTGAAATGGGAACTGCTAGGATTTTTAAGCAGGAAAAGGATGTAACCATAATATTCATATTTCAAAACTTGGTCAAATTTCAGTACTTCACACCATATGAAAAGCATAATGCAAGCAGGCTATGGCAGCACATAGATTAGTTCTCCCTACGCTCACTGGGTGTCAGTGGTGAGCTGCCTATATTCCTGGAGCCTGATATTGCTGGAACCATTCTGCAGTCTCTGAGTAATCTAATATCGGATATATTCTACGTCGTTTGGCACTTTCTTTAGAATTGCTTGATTTGGTGCATCACTTTTGGACAAATTAGTAATTTGTGGTCTGCTCCCATGTCTCGCAAGTCATCAGAGAGTTCATGAGCTGATTTCTCTGATAAACTTTGTGTCATATACAAAAGATTTTGTCACCTACAATACAGTTTTAGAACATCCTTAACATATCTTCATCGATGTATGAAAAAAAAAAGAATGAAAGAATAGATAAACCAAGATTTAGAATTGAGTGTGGTTTCTTGGCTTCCTTGTACCTCTCACTAAGCAGAAGTAGTATGTGTATGCAGGTGGTAGAAGACATACGCTTGACCCCCTGTATCACCTCCACCAGTCAGCAAAGGCACTTTTGGTTTAAGTCAATATACTCTACCCTCTTGCCCTTTAAATTGGTAGTACTACCGTTAACCTCCTCTTCTTTTATTTATTTTTTCTTCTTGTTCTTTTAGTCTAGAAATATATATATATATATATATATATATATATATATATATGTATTTATATATGTATATATATATATATATATATATATATATATATATATATATATATATATATATATATATGTGTGTGTGTGTGTGTGTGTGTGTGTAATGCCTCTCTGCTTCTCCACCCCCCACTTCCATCTCTCGATCCCTCTGCTCCTATCCGCTTCTCCCTATATCCCTCTATATCTCTCTGCCCACCCCCTTACTTCTCTCTCCTATCTGCATGTAAGTCTTCGTATCCGCTTTGATTCCTACTTGCCCTCTACCCCCCTCCTTCCTCCTTCCCCCCTCTCTATCTCTCTCTCTCTCTCTCTCTCTCTCTCTCTCCTGTCTCTCTCTACTCTCTCTCTCTCCCTCTCCCTCTCCCCTTCTCCATCCCCCTGTTCCTCTCTCTCAGCCTGTCATACCTGCCTCCCCCTTCCCCCCCCGCACCCCACACACGCGACCAGTGCCAAGTGGCGTGCGGCCAGTTCTCAGAACGGTCAGGTCAGACAGGGGGTGATGCCTCCTCCGGTCAATATAGCACAAGAACCCAGGTGTTTTTTATCCACACCAAATGAAGCCTACCTTCCCCTGCCAGGCCCTCAACCAGGGGGCCAGCTGGACTGTGTAAACGGTGGGGGTGCAATGGGTGGGGCGCTTGGAAAGGTTGGGGGGATGGGAGGGGTGCAATGCAATGTGTGGAAGCAGTGGACTGTGGTATGATTAGGAAACAAAGAGAAACAAAGGTAGGAAGATGTATCAGGAGTTTGGAGCTACCTAAACAATTACTGTAAAGAACACTGTGGGAACCTCTTTCAAATTATCTTGTCAATTGAGTAGCAGGGCTACGTGGAAACCCTCTATTGGTTTTGGGGAAACACTCTATTGGCCAGGTGGCACCCAGAGGGCGTTCACACATATGCCAAACGTTTTGACTGTTACTCAATATTTATATTTCCGAATTATCACTGCTATACATAAGTTTGTACTGCATGTCTACTATGGCTAGAATTGATATACGATAAAACTCAAGTACAAGCCGCAGAATTCTGGGTGGAATGCCGGGAGCAGTGTGTGTGTATGTGTGTGTAGGTGTGTGTGAGTGTGTGTGTGTGTGTGTGTGTGTGTGTGGAGGGTTGAAATGATGTGTGGAAGCAGCGCTGGGCTCGAGATTCTGGTATAGATTATAGGAAACAGAGAAACAATGGTGGGAAGATGTATTCGAATTTTTGCGAGTTTGTGAGGCAATGTTGGTTGTTGGGGGACTGGATAAGGGGTGCAAAAACGAATTACAATGTACAACAGGCACGCCCATCCTTTTACCCTGTTTGCTTCTTTAAGCAAGGAAAGTAGGGAAGTGCCCCCTGCTTTTTAAAATTCCACATACACAATTGCTAATACCCAGGTCTTTTTCAGTATACCGAAATGGCCCATACAGATTTCAATGCCCCTCTTGCCCCTCTTTATTTCAGATAGAGTCAATATTTGAGCCCGGTTTGTCATGCTAAAGACAGGTATCGATAACACTTTACCCAATGGATGGCGATTCATTAGCTAAACTAGTATAAAAGTATGAATTTTGTTTGTAAATGATTAGGCTTCTGAGAGAGAAATTCATGATCATGAAGTTAATGCGGTAGATGTTTACGGCATTTTACTTCAAGGCAATGCCAATTCAGTCACTAGTTTCATATGGACCCTTCCATGCCTATCGTGGGTGGCCTGATGTTGGACTATCTTTTTTTTGCTGCCTTCTACACAGGTGATGGTAAGACATGTCAGTGGACTCCCTTTGAGCCAGGTCCATGTGCATTAGGGAACTATTAACCAGCCAAATTAACTGGAATTACACTTTGTCATTCCATTAGGGCTTTAAAACATAGAACCTTGATCTAGTTTGTAATTCATCAATTAGGATCAATCTTATTATCTAAAGAAATGAGACTAAAAAATAATAGACGAGAAATGAAAATGAACCTCCATACTTGTGCTAACTACCCAGCAAATTGTCGTCATCTGTCGCCATGATTGGTCATAAATGGTGACTCCTTTTTGAGTGATAACCCAGAAAATTGTCGTCATCTGTCGGCATGATCGGTCATCAATGGTGACTCCATTTTGAGTGATAACTCATTCCGTCATCTTTTGCCACTGTGTGTTATAGAAATTGTTATTCCTGGTGATCTTGTGCTATAACGACGTTGTTTTCCATCTAGCGACATGTGTGAGCCACTTCACACAGGTTGACGAGGACTCACAACAATTTCCTGGGTAAGTATTTTCTTTAACAGGCTTGATGCTCAACCAGGAAAATTAATGTAAAGAGTAGTATGGCCAGGGGCTAATTTAAAACTTTAAAAGAATATTATTTCATTGAAATAATCAGAATTGCATCAACGCGATCAAGAGTTTTTCTCTCAACAAACCTGATGATTTTCAAACAAAATCTATACCTCATAAACTTATGAATCGCCATTCAGAACATGTGACATAATTTCTTGAATTAAGATTTCTAAGTTTTACCCTATTGATAGGTAATGGAGGGTAAACTGTAACATTGTATCCAGGGACAGGAAACCTGCCTTGCTTCCTCCTAAAAAGTTGTTCCGCCAGCTCAACCATTGCTATGGATTACCCCACCCCCCTCTGCACTTGCTTCTTACGGAGGGATCATTTCTAAACAACGGGGGGGGGAGGGGCTGGCACTTTGCGCACAGATGCGCGAAAATAATTTGCCTCCCCCCTTCAAGGGTAAATTCTTTTTCACCCCCCATAGGGAACGAAACTCGTGTGCGAACAAGCCCTTTTCACCTATAATAACGCACAGGCTTTTTCACTAAAAACAGTTGAAATAAAATATTTCAACCCCCCCCCCTCAAGGGGTCGAAAAAAATTCTGACCCCCAAACCGGCCAGCCCCCCCCCACCCCTGTTGTTAAAAAATTGATCACTCCCTTACACTTCTGTACTAACCAATTCCTAGTAAGGGACAAGTGTGTAATATAGACATGTTAAGGTGGGGGAGGGTGGTGAACCAGGGGGGTGGAGTGTCAGAGTAGTTCTGACTGTAAAGGAGGGTATGGAAAATAGATGGCCAGCTGTACAGAGATCTACCATACGTCCAGGAGGGCATTTCTTAACATGCTACGATTAGGAATACCAGTAGAGCTCAGAATCTATCTAGAACTGTTGTATAAGAGTGTCATCGCAACTGATAGGTATGAAGGATGTCTTGTATTCACGTGGCATCTTTCTTATTGAATCTTTCGAAAGACAAAGAACGAATACCATTCAGGTTCCAGTTAAAACGTTGATGCGTTTAACACCAGGTGCTCCAGTAAAAAGTGACAAGTTGGTAGTCTTAACCACTTAACAACTCAGGATATTAACTCTGTTAATACCCTCAACAATAGTCGACTCTAGTCAACTGGAGTCGGCTAGTGTCGGATTCCTTTCTAACACATCAACCCCTCTATGCTTAAGCAGAGTGTTAGGCCTAAGTGCAACATGATTTTGATCCAGCTGTCAGGATGGTCTCTTAAGCCTTACAGGCCCGCTGAAGCATTAATGTTTATACCACGATTCTGGCCACTCCCCTACTGTTATGGTCTGTTTTTACCGTACGTTATCAAAGCATATATAGGCACTGTTCCAGCATTTTGTTTTTTTAGGGTATTTTTTGTGTATAACCTTTCGAGGTCAAGTTGGACTTTTTGGAAAACTGGTGGTGGACATACAAATTCGTAGGAGTATTGAACCCCAGCGGCAGTGGTAGTTGGCGAGCGCCTTAGCTATTACGCCGCACTGTATGGTGATGAACTCCAATGCTAAAGTATATAAACCCCCAGGATAAAACCTTCCTGGTATTACTGTCTTTGCACTCATTTTTCATATTGAATCCAAACCCATCATGTTATGAATATCCTAGCCCCAACAAATATACGATCCATACATGATGATAGTAGGCCATTTTGGGATGTAACCTTTGAAATATAGAAGGATTCCATAATTTTTCCAGCCTAAGCGAGTCACGGTCCGCCATTCCCAGCATCTTGCGGCATGTGACCTACATCCAGGCTACTGACACACTGTGAATAACTGGGTCAAGCTGCCCAGTAGCTCCCCCCTACGTGTGTGTCATACCAATCCAGGTGTAGGTGCCTGGAACGGTATAATACAGATACGCTTCGACCCTAGCAGTACTGTGTACTGGTAGGTCAACTGGGAAGTCAGGAGTGCCTCACACTGCTTGATAAAGCCCAACCGATCTGGTTGGGAGGAATGCTTGGTGCTGGTTGGCCATGGTTGAAGCTGGTTGGGAGGAGTGTAGGGGCCAGCTCTGGCTGTAAGTCCATGGCGGTAGGCCATCTGCCCCGTTCCGGTTGCACCAGCCCTCAGGGGCTGGTCAGCCAGTATAAGCTGCCCCCTTGTGTATTATACCGATCCAGATGTAGGTGGAAGGTAGAGAATGTCAGACGGAGAAGTGGCTCAGCAGTAGAGCTTCCGCCTGCAGGTTGGAGGGTCCCGGGTTCGACTCCCGGTTTCTCCAGGACATTTTCCGCCGACCTCTACACTAAGTTTAACCACTGAAAACAGTATTAACTATTAAAGTGCCTGTCTCATTGGAGCATTGGGAGATACAGTGGTATTAAAATCAAGCAGCACCCGTTGTTTATGCGGGCCACTACGGTACTTATTGGCACCAAATTATGCCTCAAATATACCATATGTATACATATTGGCCCCATAATATACCTACATATTATATTTTAAACCCATGCATACTTATTGCCACCAAAGGGGAATGCTGATTGATAGATCTTCACATGAATTCTTTAGTATGCTATACAAATTGTGCCTCCAATATATAACCCCATATCTCCTAGTTGATAATATAATATTCTACAATATTACCCTATGTATATTTATTGGCACCATATTGTACTATATAACTTGATGGGTACTGTACTGACCCATTTAAGAGCTGGGTTCTCAAAAAAGCCTCGAATAAGCACTGGGTATATGGAAGAATTGAAAGTAATCTTATAACCACTGAAAAAAAGTATTCAAATAAGCATTGGGGGATACAGTGGGATTGAAATCAACCAGCAAATGTCCATGACCACGAATGCACTCAGATGCATTCATGCATTATAGCACAACAGACAGTCTCGATGTGAAGAAGACCGTTGTCTATTCTCTAATCAGAATGCATTCTGAATTCACTGACATACAAATATATGTATGGTATCCATAGGGTATCAGACATATGACTCATCAAACCAAACACTATTGTCCAGCCCTGTGGCCTAATGGATAGCAAGCAGAACTTTGAATCAGAAGGTCCCTGGATCGATCCTAGCCAATGTGGAGCTTTTTCAGTATGAACCACTGTCAAAGCTATGTCATAGCTGCTGTCACAAATAAGAACATTATTGGCCACTAGCTGGTCTGGAGCTGGTTCCGGTGACACACACTGATAAGAACAGATAAGATGGGACCAGCATGCCCCTGGAAGTGGGTATTAACCAGGGACAAGGTGCCCATCATGGTATGACTTATCAGTGGGTTTTACCTCAACCAGTGAAATTCAAAATGGCGGCTCCACTAGGCCTCCATACTAAGTCCTATAGAAAAAAAAAACACTGTCAATATTCAAGTGTCAACTCTCAGTGCCTCTATCCTGTGATAAAAGCACTCAGATTATCCAGTTTTGGCACGCAAAATCGTTCTGAAATGTGATTTATAACCGTAGTATAAATTACTCATAAAACATGAGGTCATTATATTAACGCATGCCAATTAACACATTGCAGTTTAAGTTGAAGTAGTTTATTGGCCATAAGAAGTTATAATTGTAAAGTGATTCAATTCAATTAATAGCAATATCTTGATAAGTAGCTCAGGAAATGTAGGATGTCTCTCCTATATGTTCCGCAGCCCTTAGGGAGTGATAACTTTTAACCAATATGGCTGTGAAGGCAATAGGGTTTCATGAAGATAAGAAATGACAAATCTGATCCCTGCCGCAGTGTCAAAAATATGTGGGGGGCCGAAAATATGTATACATGCAAATATACAAATTTAGCCTCGGATTCTATTCACCTTTTTGCTGAAAACAGGTGGGATACTTTCTCCTTCCCCAGAGAGTATTTCGACTATTTGGTTGAGAAGTATTTCGACTATTTGGTTGAGAAAATGTGGACCAGCATCGCCCTTGTTTATAATGTTACCATAATTACTACTTGAGAATGGCTCTCATCATGAATGGGTCAGGATTAATTGAGATTGCTGACTTCCCCAGTAAAGGGGGTAGGGTGTTCTTGTCTGCCGCTTTAAAGGTGAACTTCTGAATGATTGAGGCTAGAAAAATGAAGAGTTGACTCCGGGCCAGGGACTCCCCGATGCACATGCGGGCTCCTGCAGAGTAGAATTTGGTGTTGTATAGAACAAGATATTCAGAGTCATACCGGTATTGAACTAGATAATCATGTATAGAATGGCAGCTGTTCAATGATCAAAGACCAGGGCTTTTCACCTCCATCACTTCACTAATACAGGGGTCTTATCATGAGAGTACAGATTATTTAATCACTAACCCCAACATACTGCACTCCCGGTGGGCAGTTTGCCCATTCCTTACCATTACAAGGATTGGAAATCGACTTATATTCACATTACAGTCTGATTCTTTTTATGACCATTTGTGGATCAACACAGTAAAAGGTACGCCCGCGAGGGGGTACGCGGGCATACCTTTTACCATATTGATCGACATTTGATGGTGTTCATCAATACAAATTCATATGTGTGCTTGGTTAATACGACCAATATCAAGATATTTACAGCAATATTTGTAAGGAATCCCGTAGCTTACTAGTACGTAATGCCCTGTAAAATCACTGACGACTGCAGGAATGGGGAGTGGCATAAAAACAGAGATTTAAGTTCACTGGGGCCATTCTTGAAATCTGTGCAAATCTACCGAGAAAATGAATTACCATTTCTAAGGGGAGGGGGGTCTTTCATGTTTCAATGATATAGTGGAGAGCTATCTGTAAAGTCTACCTGTACATCAGAGGGTATTTTATGTGTCCAATTGACGATTTTATCACTTTCATCTACAGTAGAAATTTTGACATCAACTACTTATGAGAGCGTATAATGTGCTTCAAAGGAAATAAGTTTTTTTTCTGATTCCACACAACTGATTTATGTATTGATATGATGTTGCAAATTAATAAATATTGACCAACCCTATTTCTGAATGTAAAAGATTTACCTGTGCCAAAAGGCATGAACCCATCCTTTATATTCAGCAGTTGACCGTTGTTGTTGAGGAACCTGTCAGGGTTGAACTGATTTGGGTCCTTCCAGTACCTCTCAGACATGTGGATGCTGTAGATGTTACCAATAACAATGGTCCCCTTAGGTACGGTATATCTCCCGATCTGTCGCTCAATGGTGCACAGGTGGGGTGCTGTTATGTAAGCTGGATCAGAAGAGGGTTGTGAATTCAAAATGTCTTTCTTTTCAAGATTGATACAACATCAACAATAACTTAGACAAGGTGGTTACTAAAATAACATGCCATAACATTACCATACATGTGTCTATCGAAATTATTTTACTCCTTCCCTCTACAAAGTTAACACAAATGTGAGAAACAGATTCTTTCATGCCATTGTTTTGATCTTAAACATTCTTGACCAAAATCGCATTGTACATACAAGGGGAGGCATGGCGGAGAGTTTCCATGATGAAGGCCTGTAGGTGGACAAGGTTTGCCCGGTCAGCCAGACATGGCCTCCTGTCATTGCCTACAACCTGTTAAAGGTACATGTTTAATGTCATAATGTGCTAAATGTCTTGAAGCTCTGCTTTAGTGGTGCTGAACATAGCCATTGATATGATATTAAGATATGTAACAAGCAAGCAGAAGAGTAGCCCTGCAGTAGCACTATTTGGTATGAGGTGTATATGTACACATATCTGTACATGGAGCACCATTATTCGAAGGACACCTATTTAAGGCATATTTATGACTTGATTTTGGAACCTATGGTACCTTTCTAGGTATATCATTCTTGCCCATAATTGGCACCCTGATTTTAGCCACAATAGTCATGTTCTAAGCCATGGCTTAGAGCTATGCTAAGACCAAATTATGTTGATGATAATGACTAGTAAGTAAACTTAAATCTTGTTTCTTTTTTGGATAAGACTTTGTGATTCCAAATATTAAAGGATTGCTGTTGTTCAATAATCATTTCTCAGTAGGATGCACGCTTACACAGCCTGGTTTAATAAACCTGAATTGTTACCTGTATAAAGTCCCATTCCTTTTAGCCTAACATGTGTACTCTTCCCTCAATTGGACTTCCCTACCAATCTTCTCACCCAGCAAATTGTCGTCATCTGTCGCCATGATTGGTCATCAATGGTGACTCCTTTTTGAGTGATAACTCATTTCGTCATCTTTTGCCACTGTGTGTTAGACTCACGTGGCATAGCAATTACTATTCCTGGTGATCTTGTGCTATAACGACGTCGTGTTCCATCTAGCGACATGTGTGAGCCACTTCACACAGGTTGACGAGGACTCACGACAATTTGCTGGGCAGGGTCTTTAATTCACATTCTCTGTTGTTCCATCCGAATGGTAACATAGGTTTCCTCTTCCCAATGGATTGGGCTCAAAAATCAATCTTCTCAAAAATGAACTAGAATGTCCACATAGATCATACTTTCTGTGGTAGCTACTTTATTTGCTCTACTTACCCATAATTAAGCTCATTCAAGCTTATATGAGCTTAGGATACCAACAGATGGTCCACTCACACCTGAACATGATGTTATTGCAGTGTATGCAACAAATTTGAATGATATTTTAAAAATGAAAAATGTCGCACTATGTCACTTCAATCAGAAGAAATTTTTCTTCACCTCCTCCAGCTCCTTATGGAGGCGCGCCTGTATCTTAGGGTAGTGAATCAGGTAAAGTATGGCCCATCGCATTGAGGTGGCATTAGCTGCTGCACCAGAAAATATCAGATCAAGTAGCACCATGGTAATACTCGCCTCTGGAATTTTCAAGAAAAGATGGTGAAAAACATGATTGAAAATTTGAAACCAACCATAGCTAGATGGGAAGGCAGCAACTTGTGCCCACATATGAATTGTATATAACAGTTTTATATCTACAAAGACTTTGATCATCATGGAAAACTATCTGAGAATATATCTGCTCTGAAGGTCCAGTCAATGCCCATTGATTAGAGGAGGGAGAGGTTCCATCTGAAAAAAAAGACCCTCCTGTGAGGCATCCCTGCACAGCACCTAAAAGGTGTGGGAAACATGTATGCGATTCACAGAAAATATGTATAAAATTGTTAGACCTAATGATAAGGATCTTTTCCTAGGTTTAATGTTGTTGGTGTGGCTGTGGGCCTTTGACAACAATAAATAAGTTTCACGGATTAGGCTACCCTGAAAGGGTAAAGTACAGCTCTTTGCAGTGTACTTACTTGAAACAAGCCCATTTGCTGAACTGCCTTCCTTCTCATTATACAAGTACAGATCTATCATGTCTCTTATGTTGTTCTTATCAAATGAAGCCCGGTGATCATCAATCTTACTCTGGATGATGGCATTGATGTCATGTAGGTTGCTAAGCTGCAGTTTTATCTGCAATAGTCCTAGATATATTTCCCTCTTGAAGCATCTTAGTAACACAAAACTTCAACATAATGCAGTGACACAGTGCTCATAGAATACTTACTAGCTGTATATTGGTGCATGATGATGATGAAGATGATGATGATGAAGAAGATGATGATGATGATGGTGATGATGATGATGATGATATATTTCCCTCTTGAAGCATCTTAGTAACACAAAACTTCAACATAATGCAGTGACACAGTGCTCATAGAATACTTACTAGCTGTATATTGGTGCATCATGATGATGAAGATGATGATGATGATGAAGAAGATGATGATGATGATGATGGTGATGATGATGATGATGATGATAAATTTCCCTCTTGAAGCATCTTAGTAACACAAAACTTCAACATAATGCAGTGACACAGTGCTCATAGAATACTTACTAGCTGTATATTGGTGCATCATGATGATGAAGATGATGATGATGATGAAGAAGATGATGATGATGATGATGATGATGATGATGATGGTGATGATGATGATGATGATGATGATAAATTTCCCTCTTGAAGCATCTTAGTAACACAAAACTTCAACATAATGCAGTGACACAGTGCTCATAGAATACTTACTAGCTGTATATTGGTACATGATGATGATGATGATGATGATGATGATGATGATGATGATGATGATGATGATGATGATGATGATGATGATGATGATGATGATGATGATGATGATGATGATGATGATGATGATGATGATGATGATGATGATGATGATGATGATGATGATGATGATGATGATGATGATGATGATGATGATGATGATTACTACCCTCTCTCACTACCCTCTCTCCTGCCTACCCTCTCTCACTTCTTTTTAACCCTTTAGGGGCCACTAATGCAGGAGTGCATCAGGTTTGTTGGTCAGTATGATGCACCAATGAAGTTCTGGCCTGACTGCTCACTAGCACTTCATTGGTGCATCATGCTGACCAACAGACCTGATGCACTCCTGCATTAGTACCCCTTAAAGGGTTAAGGTGCTTGTGAGCTCAGCAATCATGGAATCCATTGAATCAGATATGAAATAATAATTTTACATTTGCAGGCAGAGGAAACCACCGCAGAATCGGCATGTAGTCCATCGGTTCCATGAGGCTGGTCACATCCATATTCTCGACAACTTTATCAGTCAGGGTTCTGAACTGACCATCTGTGTACTCAAACCTGTAAGTGATTTCGTGAACATAATAGGATTTGAAAGGCATTATTTCAAGAGCAACCCTTATTTTAAAGAAAAAGACTACTCAATTTTCATGATATCATATTTTGATGGTCTTTATGTCAAATAAAAAGATTTTGGCATGGTTACTGACATACCTGTCATTATAGAGGAGAGTAGCAGGTTTATATGATGCATCTAATGATATCACGATTGTCCAAATGCTTATAATTTGTGCTTGCACAGCACAGCAAGGATGCATTCACATGCTCCTTCTCTGTCATGCTTCGCTATTTCCCGTGGGAAATATCAATAGCTAGCATAACATAAGGCTCATGTGCAAAATCAATATTCTTTACCTTTTACTTTTCTAAATAGAACATACAAAAGCTCCAATGATGTGCTGGCAATCAGTCTTACCAGCACTTCGTTGGTGAATCATGACGACAAACGGGCATGATGCATTAATGCATCAGCGTCTCCTAAAGGTTTAATGTGGCAAAGAAACATGGACTTTGGTATATCATTTCATAGTAGATATATGGCTCTCCCATAGGCATAACATGGAAGCTCTGTATTACACATTTCACAGCAACTAAAACTATATGAAATATAAATATAGTAATGTTAAAATAGTTGTTCTTGTAAAATAAGGTTATTTTGGAATTATCTATCTATAACACCCTGAAATAGATACAGAGTTTGACTCATATTGGGTCTGACTTCAATCTCACCCAATACGAGTGAACCTTGGTCAATTCATCTGACCCTTTGAAGGTGGTCTATGCAAAAGCCAGCTGAGACACTGTCTAAAACCAGTAGAACCACTTTCTGGCTGTGATCTCAAGACTAATGATATTATACTGAACCATTGGAAACTTTTACATAGACTATAGAGAGGTAAAGGATGTTTGCCTAGAACCAAAGCAGATAGAACATATGAAGTTGTTGGAAGCTTCTGCCATAAGCTGTAAAGGGTTGAATGGTCTGCCAGCATACTCAGCCATTACCTAGGGTTATAAAAGTAATAACTTTATGCTGTGAGAATTACCCCAGTGGTAATACAACATATTATAGTCATACTTGGCACTTCAGTCCACAATTAGTCCAGGCTCAAGCTGTCAAGTGATTCCACCTTGAAGGCTGCGGGTTTGGGCCAGAAGTAGCAAGTCTGGAACTGCAAGCCCTATTCGATTTGTAACCAAGACTTCCCGAGGGGACACTGTGGTCATTCTCTTAGCCTTTTATTTAACAATTAATGTCCATTATAATTTCCTCCTCTCTCTCTCTCTTGCTCTTTCTCCCTCTTTTTTCTCTCTTTCTTTATTTTCCTTATGTAGCCATCTGTCTATAATGGCTACTTTTTGAAAGATCTTGGAGGAAATACAATTTGTATGTACTCATATTATAGCATGGTCTACACTTCTGACCTATAATCTATCTTTAGTGAAACACCTTCCAAACTGCCAGGTGCTTTTTAATTTTTAACCTTGTTTTGTTAAGATTTTCATGAATAAAATATGATTTAAGCTTTAAAGACTTTCCTGATATTCTAACTATATATGAAAAAGCAACCAAAACTTGATTGGTAGAAGAATCGTTAATGGGATATGCTAGAAATGATACATACATTTACCATTGCAGACCCTTCTTCCTGTATCTTCCTTTCCATCAACTTCTTACCTAGGCCAAAGTCCCGAAGTGAGGAGAGTGCAACCCGTCGGATTCCCTTCCAGACATCCCCCTTATGGAAAACTAGTCCTACCAGAAAAGGGATTGTTTTTTTTTAGTGAAAAACATCCATGTTTCAGAGGGGTTTCATTTAATCTGAGAATGATATATGTGATTTCCTTTAGTTTTGGTCAGATTTAAAGCTATATGCCAAGTTTACTAATGTCTTGGAGTTTTATAAGCTGTAAGAATTATATCCAAGTTTGTTTTGGATAGAACCAATTTCTAACCTACCATTTCTATTTTTGTAAATTAGGTTTAAGGAGTAGGTCATGGGTCTCTCAGAGAAAGCATCTGCATTCTTGATGAATACCTCCCTACAGAGTTCATAAGTGTTCAGTACGATGAACTTGGAATTACTGATGCTGACAGTGAATATGTCACCATATCTGAAATAGAACACACCGATATTTACAAGACAGGCCGGGAACACTCCACAGTCACCTATAGGGGTGCGTCCACTGCTGACGGATGGACCACCCGTCGGTTTCTTCCGTTTCATTTATCATTGATTTCTATGGAGAAAAATACGGATAAAGGGAGACGGATGGTCCATCCGTCGCAGTGGATGCACCCCTTATGGACACTTTGTAACCCACCTCAAGCAGGCCGGTAATGACAGAGTCATGCGCTAGGAGGCAGCTGACTGACGGCCGTCTGACTGCCATCATTCATTATTCATCATTCCTCCTGGGCTTTCTAGTTCTATTAGAGCTTGGAGTGTGATAATTTGGTTAACAATAAAGCCCTAATCTTTTAGATTCCACTATCACTGCACACCAGTGGCCATGGGCAGCTGCCATTGCGGCGTGTGACATCATAACCTATAATAGGACCTGAAAACAAGGCTTCCTGTCATCAGCTGCCTGTAGCTGTGCCTGATTGCCATGAGCTGCCTGTGGCCCAAACAGTGCCAAAATGTCCTATAGAGTTAAGGTCCAAACTTCGTCAGTGCTGCAGGCTTGAGGCGTGTGATGTCTGTCCATAGGGCTGCTCCACATCTAATGTAGAGGTCTACAACATGCTACACCAGGGCCTCACTAAAATACAATGGGTGACTGCAATGTCAATACTACCACAAAACAAGTGTATAAGATATGTCATAGTGAGTCAAGACAATCCCTATCTAAGGTGCAACTGTGGGGTGATTCTGAATGATTTAATACTCCTCTATAACATGGTATCCTTGCCTATTAGGAGCACTAATTCATCCAATGCGATAATTAACAATGGGTCCATTTTCGTTGAAGGACAAGGTATCATGGTGCATTAGCGTACAGTTATGTCCTAACCGGGATCTACAAGAGATTACCCCCCCCCCCATCCCATCAGAGCCTATTCCTAAACATTCCAAAGTAAAAAAACGTCATACTCAGACATCCCATGACTATTAGAGGTGCAGATTTGGGGAAGAAAGAGTATTGTGTGGATACAAATCTCAATAAAACACACAGCAATGAAAAACTGACATAAAAAAAATGATAATCCATTGACACTTTCAATGAACATCCTTTATACACATGAAAATGACTTTAAAGATACTAACTTTCACCAAACAATTCGGCTGGAATGATAATTGGTAAGTATCCAAAATGACTCAAAAGTGATTTTCCTGACATGAAATGCATATATCTAACAAATTAAAGAGAGAAAAAGAGGGTTTCTACTTACTTTTGTGCCAATTTGTGGAATGTAATGTGAGGGTGGTTAGGTTCGGCAGCCAGTTGGGGCAGGTTCCCTATAAGGGGTGGCGGGATTGGGCCGGGTGGTAACTTGGGTCCTGTTAACATCTGGATCAGCTTCTTCACCATTAGGATACCCACTAGGGCACCCAACAGCACCAGTAAGGTGCTACAATCAATGACTGTCATCTTGAACCCTCTGAGATAATGCACACTGAAAATACAGAGATAAAGGCTGCAGAAGTGTAAACTCCTGATGTTACCCCTCCTTCTCCCCCAATTGCATATTAAATATATGTCTAATTATCTAATTTTCTTGTAGGGTTGCCAAGTAGGTTGCTTTCACTATACTTATGTCTAATTATGGTCTCTACAGCATCTCTAAGTCCCTAGGTAGGACCAGAATTATCAACCTAACACTGTTACAGTGGGGATGAGGTCCTCTACCTTCTGTTTGACTTATGCTATCGTTCGTAATACATGTAAACTATATTTACTTATATAAGAAAACATTGTATATCTATGTTAAACCAGGATGTTTCAAACATATTTGATATGTCGTCATCTGTACTGTTATTAAACTATGCTCGATAAGTATTGAGTCAATAAAGTAAATTCAAAAAAAAAAAAAAAAAAGTTGTACTGACTGTGTTGATTAACCTTTTAAAGGTAGCTGATGCATCATGCCGACCCTACAGGTTTAATACATGAAATGCCAGAGGGTCAGCATGATGCCAGCAATTCATTGGTGCATCATGACGACCAATGGACATGCTGTACTCCTGCCTCAGCGTCTGTCCTCTGACATACAGGAGGATGAGGGAATAGAGGGGAGTGGTGGAATAGAGGGCAGTGGGATAATGGGGGAATATAGGAGAATGGTGAGATACAGGGGAATACAGAGGAAAGGGGGAATACAGGGGAATGAGGGAGTATAGGGGAGAGGGAAAATACAGATGGTGAACAAATACTAGGAATAGAAGGGAGAGGTGGAAGACAATAACATTTACATAATGGGCACTTTGTATAACTGAAAGTTGATTAATAGTGTTTATTTAGTATATGATATTGTAGTAAAAACAGGTGACACTCGACTTACCTAGTAGTACCATGAAAATTGCTGGTAGGACTGGAGGGTGTTGCTCCTATAGTAATAGGAAGACTGGCTAAAAATGCCCTCATTTCCTGTCCTTTCTTTTCATGTACCTATAACTTGTCCCTTTTGTTGCTCACAAGTGGCCATTCAAGTATGGTGCTAAAAAAGGGGGATTTAAGCAAGTACTTTGGTGAAGCAGTGCACCACTTGTTTAGAAAAGAGGGCACATACTCACAGCTCTTTTTACAATAGGAGCAACACCATCCTGAGAACGGCCTGTCACAACTCTTTAAAACCATTATTGTCTACCAATTAGGGATAATTTGCTATATTGTTATTTCCAGGGTGCTGTAGAAATGCATTTTCAGTGTTCCCTCTGATTTGATCATTAGCTGTCATATAGGTTAGTAACTTGACTTACAAAAGTAACCTACCTGTCTCTACACAGTCTACAGTTTGGTTTGATGCTTCTCTTTTTAGCATAGGAGCAACACGCTCCTGTCCCAGGTATGCTAATAACTAGGAAGCCACTATATGTACCCATGTATACATGAAGAGGGCTACACCTGAATCATTAACCCTTTATGGGCTGCTAATGCATTAATGCATCATGACAACCAATGGGCATGATGCATTCCTGCATCAGCGGCCTTTAGAGGATTAAAGGCTGATTGTGCATTGATGCATCATGCCAATCAGGCATCATGATACATGAATGCAGCAATGAGCACAGACTTGCCACCATTGCACTCATGTGTCATGTTGACCCTAAATAGGTCAGTGCCGACAAGCTATGTATCAGTACATAATGCAAACCAGTGACCATTATTTGTTAAGGCATGAGTGTAACCTAAAGGGGTTAATATACCCTTAACTGGGTCGGTACATCATGTGACATTAATAATACAGGAATGCAGTATGATTATGAAGATAAACTGGTTTCTTAATCCTTTAAAGGCCGCTGATACAGGAGTGCATCATGTTTATTGGTCGTCATGATGCACCAATGAAGTGCTGGTGAGACTGCATGCCAGCACCTCATTGGAGCATCATGCCGACCCTATGGGTGTGATACATATACTCCTGGAGGGTCGGCATTAAGCTTAAATATATCAGTGGCCCTTACATGGTTAACCCTTCAAGAGGGTCTTGCCAAAAGATAACGAGGATGAACATCTCTAAAAACTTTCAGAGAGTGCTTGGGAAAATGTGCATGGCCTAACTCGTTTTCATAGTATTGACAATAAAATAACGGAAGAATGTATGGAAAACTCGTTTTGAGGTGTCAAAAAACGTGCACGTTTTATCGAAACGATTATCAAGACAATCTTTTAGCAATACAAAAACGTGCACATTTTCCTTTTTGGTTCACGTCTCTTTTTTGGCAAGACCCTCCAGGGGCCACCAATATGTCAGTGCATTAGGTCCATTTGTGCTTCATAAGAATCCTTCAGGATGACATCACTACCCTAGGCTGTACTAGGGTCACTGTGATGCATAAATGTAGACCTTTTGAGCAGACTTACTAGGGTTGTATTAATGCATCATGCTGACACACTACTGGCTCTTCAAGTGACTGCATTTTTACCCTTTTAATTAATTACCCTTTTACTTAATTAAATGATCCCAATGCATGAATGCATGATGCCGCGGGCTGTTGTGCAGCCCTGACCTCGTGGGTTGGTAAGGGGATCAGAACTCCAAACCCATGTGTTTATACCACGATTTCGGAACTTCCGGTGGGTTTATATGCAGTTTAGCCGTGCATTATTCTGCATATACCACCCTTGTGCATTTTTGAAATTTTTGGTATATACTTTTTCGGGGTCAAGTTGGACTATTTTAGGAGACGCTGGCGAACATAGAAATTTAGTCTCGCCATTGTTTCAATGTGAAAAATCGTCCCAACTCGTATGAGGATTGAACCCCGGCCGCAGTGGTGGTAGGCGAAGGCTTTAGCCATAGCGCCACACTGAACGGTGATGAAATCCAATGCGAAAGTAAATAAATTCTAACCTGAGCTCCTAGTGCTACATTTCCAGTCAGTTTTCGTCTTGAATCCAACCTTTTCATGTTATAATATCGAAATCCTAAGAAGTTTTTGATCCATAGAAGAGGAATGCGTGCTAATTGTCTCTATTTTCTTCAATATAGATAATAATCCAATGATTTTCCCAACGTAGGCGAGTCGCAACCCGGTTCGCTCTGTGCGAAGCCATTGTTTTTGTTCCTTGCCGGGAGGGGTACCGCCGTGTTCACACTCACTTTTCATATCGAATCCAACCATGACAAGTTTTCAAATTAAAACATACATATCCTTAGACATTCTAGATGATCCCTCCATGCTTGATATGTCCGATATATTCAGAATAAATAAGAATCCATTGATTTTCCAAAACGGTCCGAAATTTTCTGCGTCTTCCTCGTACGGCGAGCGGATGACCTATATCCACATCCGGGCGACTGACACACTTTCGCTGGACAAGGAGGCGGGTGGGAATGGCCGGACCGCGACTCGCTTGCGATGGAAAAATCAATGGATTCTTATTTATATTGAAGAAAATGGAGAAAATTAGCACGCATTCCTCATCTATGGGTCGAATACTTCTTGGGATTTTAATATTATAACATGTCATGGTTGGATTCCATACGAAAAGTGAGTGTAAACACGGCAGTACCTGTCCCGCAAGGAACAAAAACAATGGCTTCGCGCAGAGCGCTGACCCGGGCCGTATCGCTTGCTTTTACAAAATGTCTTCGCCTGGCTATATTCTTTGGATTTCAGGTAAGAAATTGATACAAAATGGAGGAAATGGTGGTATAAACCTATTAGGTGATGCATATCGGGGCCCCACGGGCTGTATATGCTGTATATACCCTCGCCGCTCCGCGGCTCAGGTATATACAGCATATACAGCCCTAGGGCCCCGGTATGCATCATCTATTAGCTTAATGTATACACGTATAGGTATGTCAGTTCGACACCTAAACATTTTTGAAGAAAAGGACTTCACATGGACCCTCTCTCTCTCTCTCTCTCTCTCTCTCTCTCTATATATATATATATATATATATATATATATATATATATATTGGTATATATATATATATATTGTGTATATATATATATATTGTATATATATATATAGTATATATAGATAATGTATATATATATATATATATTGTATATATATATATATAAAGAGAGAGAGCTACAGCTAGATAACATAGATCACAATGTGTTCTTACATTATATATGTATAGGGCCATATACAACAATCCCTTGTAAAGGTTGCACTCAGTAATAAAAATCCATAATAGGTTTTTAAATTACCTTTACAAGATTGTGTTGGCCAGTAGATCAAGATAACTTGTAGTATTAGATGTGTATTGATAAGTTACACTGACTGGTCAGACTAGCCTATATATATATATATATATATATATATATATATATATATATATATATATATATATATATATATATATATATAATAAAGGGACATACTTATAATGTATGTAAACAGACCGACCATAACCATGTGTCAACGATAGCATTCTGACCTGCCAATTATCAATTCATTTACTGCTTATGTGCTATATAACATTCACAGCATGACCAAAGTGCAATGACAGCCTGTACCAAGAGGCTGTAGCACATACGCTAAAGGGAGCACTAAGTAGGTTTACAAAGAATCATGTTAAAAAGGCATGCTCACCCCAGGTAACAAGAAACGTTAGGTGAACGTTAATCAACGTTCACTGATGGTTAGTTGGACTAACATTTGTTGAAAAACGTTGTTTCAACATTGATTTTCGGTTTTTAAGAAAATGTTTTTTCATAAATGTTGGTTTAACATTTAAAGAAGGTTCAGCAGCCAACTTTTTTCCAGATAACCTTTGATTAACGTTGATCAACATTCAGAATGTGGACTCAAAACAACGTTGATTTAACTGGTTTAAAAAACGTTGATTGAACGTTATTCTATGGTTCCCAAATGACTCACTAGATGGCAGGAAATGTTATGGTAGGACTGGGCTGCATACTGCACACAGGTATCTGTCTGATATGTAGCAGAGTGATGATAATATGCTCCCTTATTATCAAGATCCCATGTCCAAATATATCTTGGTGGAAAAATATCCATGAATAAACGAAAATTGTCCCTGCATAATGGTCCATGCTGTGGTAGACACCCTTATTGAAACATTTAGAATTTCTATAACCTGTTCCCAGCCTGTCTTCCCTTATGATTCAATATGCTGCTCCTCTCACACATGGGCCACATCATCCTTTTGCAAAAGAGGATTGGTGTACCATTGGCGCATCAAGAGATGAGAGGGAATGTTTCCTATTCTATGAAATATATAAGAAAAGTAAATGGAAAGTAAATATCCTATGCTAATACACAGGCTTCATAGGGAGCAAGATGAGGTTGGTTCAAGGTTAATCCCAAGTCATTCTAATGCCTATTTGCATGAGAATTCTGGTGTTAAATCAACGTTTTTTCAACATTTATTCAATGTTATTTTGAGTCCATGAAATGGAGTTAAGCTGAACCACCTTTGAATGTTTTTTCTACTTGGAAATGACGTTAATTTAACATTAGAATTACATCATTTTGTTACCTGGGACCATTCTACTTGTACTCACCTGCCTTGTTTAAAGGTGTGTATTTCACAAGCAGGTACTTTACGGTGTGACTCTGTTTTTAGTGCTTTTTTTGAGTAGCTATCATCTTCATTGAAAGGTATTTTGTCGCCTCAGTGCAACAAGGTTGTAACTGACATTTTTGAAAGTATTGAAGCTCATTCTATGATAAATGTGCCCACAGATCCCTTTT
Organism: Acholoe squamosa; assembly: GCA_949317995.1. Lineage (NCBI taxonomy): Eukaryota > Metazoa > Annelida > Polychaeta > Phyllodocida > Polynoidae > Acholoe > Acholoe squamosa. The sequence continues at coordinate 76,573,411 of OX439041.1, read as the reverse complement.
CCTCTGCCTGCCTTTGCTGCAAAACTTGAAATATGCAGATACAACCTTGTTGAGCTGAGGCGTTGATTTGTACCTGCCTGACATGAGGTCATTTTTGCAACACAAAAGAAAATATTCAGGGGTGAAAAGAAAATGTCTGCTTCAGGGAGGCAATTCTAAGGCAAAACTACCTTTTCCCATATATATGAGCAACACCCTCCAGGTCCCATATGGTACATGTACAGGGATGTGGGGGGGGGGGAGGTATCATAGGGAGTAAGGACTGCTGTTGTTTGAGTACCCAGTGGGTACAGAATACAGAATCAAGTTTGAAATATTTGTTTTCAGTGCGCACAGAATGCTGAATAAATGTTGATGGATTAGTACTGTGTAAGCCCAAAATGTATAAAATACTCTCGATATTCCATCAAGGGTGACATTACGTTTTAAGAAGGACCAGCCCCCATATCCCAGTACTTGCATGGGTAATTACTGTATTGACACGGAGTGGTAAAGTGGCAGTATAGGGACTGACTGAGTGGTGTCTGTAGTATGTTGAGATATGCTCTCCTGTGGTGTGAGTGATAGTTTGGCAGTATAGGGACTGACTGAGTGGTGCCTGTAGTATGTTGAGAAATGCCCCCTGTGGTGTGATTGGCAGTGTGGCAGTATAGGGACTGACTGAGTGGTGCCTTTATTATGTTGAGAAATGCCCTCCTGTGGTGTGGTGTTAGTTGTAGTGTGGCAGTGTAGGGACTGACTGAGTGGTGTCTGTAGTATGTTGAGATATGCTCTCCTGTGGTGTGAGTGATAGTTTGGCAGTGTAGGGACTGACTGAGTGGTGCCTGTAGTATGTTGAGAAATGCCCCCCTGTTGTTTGATGAGTTTAGTGGCAGTATAGGGACTGAGTGGTGCCTGTAGTGTGTTGAGAATTACCCTCCTGTGGTGTGTTGAGTGGTAGTGTGGCAGTATATGCACTGCCTGAGTGGACTGTACTCTGTTGAGAAATGCCCCCTGTGGTGTGATTGGTAGTGTGGCAGTGTAGGGACTGACTGAGTGGTGCCTGTAGTATGTTGAGAAATGTCCTCCTGTGGTGTGATTGGCAGTGTGGCAGTGTAGGAACTGACTGAGTGGTGCCTGTAGTATGTTGAGAAATGCCCCCCTGTGGTGTGATTGGCAGTGTGGCAGTGTAGGAACTGACTGAGTGGTGCCTGTAGTATGTTGAGAAATGCGTCCCTGTGGTTTGATTGGCAGTGTGGCAGTATAGGGACTGACTGAGTGGTGCCTGTAGTATGTTGAGAAATGCCCCCTGTGGTGTGATTGGCAGTGTGGAAGTGTAGGGACTGACTGAGTGGTGCCTGTAGTATGTTGAGAAATGCCCCCTGTGGTGTGATTGGCAGTGTGGCAGTATAGGGACTGACTGAGTGGTGCCTGTAGTATGTTGAGAAATGCCCCCTGTGGTGTGATTGGCAGTGTGGTAGTATAGGGACTGACTGAGTGGTGCCTTTATTATGTTGAGAAATGCCCTCCTGTGGTGTGGTGTTAGTTGTAGTGTGGCAGTGTAGGGACTGACTGAGTGGTGCCTGTAGTATGTTGAGAAATGCCCCCCTGTGGTGTGAGTGGTAGTGTGGCAGTGTAGGCACTGACTGAGTGGTGTCATAGTATGTTGAGAAATGCCCCCTGTGGTGTGATTGGTAGTGTGGCAGTATAGGGACTGACTGAGTGGTGCCTGTAGTATGTTGAGAAATGCCCCCCTGTGGTGTGATTGGCAGTGTGGCAGTATAGGGACTGACTGAGTGGTGCCTGTAGTATGCTGAGAAATGCCCTCCCATGGTGTGATTGGCAGTGTGGCAGTATAGGGACTGACAGAGTGGTGCCGTTGTATGTTGAGAAATGCCCTCCCATGGTGTCATTGGCAGTGTGGCAGTATGTTGAGAAATGCCCCCCTGTGTTGAATAGTGTGGCAGTACATGGATTGACTGAGTGGTGCCTATTGATATGTGGGAATAATTCGCCTGGGTGTTAACAGCGGGGGCTAATCACCATGAACAGACACCAGTACCTCAGAAGGCATTTTCTTAAGAAATTACTCAAAGACGATCTTTTCAAACTGGTCTTATGAAACACAAATAGTCTTGTTCATCCTCAAAAGTTTGGAATAAGGCCTCTAACATAATTGTAGATAAGAAAGGTAGGGCCGGCATGGTGTGTCAATGTAGCCGTGACAAGTTACTCATCAGGGCTGCATTCAAGCATCATGACGACCAATCGGCCTTTAGTGGCATTTACATAGGCTTAATTGTTCACCAATTAAAGTCCTTATGTATCATTTATCACAAGCAAGTAATGCTCTATATTTTGTATTTATTTATGTCACTATAGACAGATGGATGTTGACTAACTGCACCATGGGCAGCAGGGGGTTGATTAAGGTTAAGGAAGGAGCCAGACAAACAGCTAGTTAATTATTTAAATCCAGATTGTTGCCAAAGTTGGGCAGGTAAAGTACTATTCAGTGAGGTAGATGAATGGTTCTGTGTGTGCCGGGCGGTGCCAACGTTAAACGCATGGATAAATGAACCGTAGAAACAAGGGTTAAGCTATGGTAGGAGGAGGCCAAAGATACTAGCACAGGCATCTTGTGCGAGTAAGACTCTTATTCGCACAAGATTTTCTAGGAAACAGGATACCAAAAGTCCTTTTCACCAAATTTATTATTGTGCCTTATTTCCCATATTTCTAGATGTCCTGTTTCCCAAATATCCTATTTCCCGAATTCCGGGGACTTTCCACATCCCATGGTACATGACATTGTCCTGTGTATGGAATATAACCCCTGTGCTGAAAATATCGCATTTCCCAAATGCGTAGTCCTGTTTCCCAAATGATTAGTCCCGTTTCCCAAATAATTAGTCCCTTTTCCCAAATAACTAGTCCCGTTTCCCAAAATAACTCATAAGTCCAGTGTACTAGAAAATCCCGTGCACATAGGAGTGTTATTCTCACGGGATACCTGTGCGAATATCGATTCCTGTAGGAGGAATAGAATAATCAAGATCTATAGAATCTATACATTAATTAAACAGATGTGGAAGTGAACTGAAAATCATTTATTTTAGGATATAACAAGTTCATTCAAATTATACAATTAGTTCTAGTTAATTAACCCTTTAGTGGCCGCTGATGCATCAATGCACCAGGTCCATTAGTCGTCATGATACACCAATGAAGTACTGGCGAGAATCCGCGCCAGCACTTCATTGGGGCATCATGCCAACCCTCTGGGAGTTTTTGTATCAATCCCGTAAGGTCGGCATGATGTGTGAATGCAGCACTCGGGAGTTACTCGCCAGGGCTGCATTCATGCATCATGACAACCAATGGGCATGATGTATTAATAATTCAGCGGCCCTTACAGGGGCAAGGACACAAACCACCTTAATGCATCATGCCCATTGGTCATCATGATGCACAAATATGATCGGGGTGAGTAACTCGCAAAGCTCGAGTTATGTGCATCACGCTGGCCTGATGCGATTATGAGTCAGCATGATGCTTCAATCAGGCCTGGGAGCTTATTCATGCCACTAAGGTAATGCTCCTCTAATGCTATATTTCTATGACCGCCCCTCCCTTTTGATCTATTCATATTTTATGACATCTATGACTTCCAAATGTGTCTTTGGTTGTTCTTCTATGAACACCAGGAGGCTGTTGCGAAAAGATTGAGTTGTTGCTTTCCAGGGTAGGTACCTCACTTCCCACTTCCCTCCTCTACTTAACCACTCAGTATCACTTTCAACACTGTAGTCCAGAAGTAGTCACTTTCCCACAAATCAAACTGTGTTGCGAAAAGTAGTCACACCTGAGTGCTTCCCAGACTGCCCATAACTATATACTTATGCGACAGAGTGTAGGAAGCAACTTCCAGTTGAGGGGTTGTTAGTAACCACTTCTGGACCACTTCTGTTGGGAAGTGCCATTTGACAATGCAATAGAGAAGAGACTACCAAAGATGAGTGCCTTCCGTTTCTGGAAGTACACCTCCGACAGAAGTGACTTCCAAGGGTTTAGCAACAGCCCCCTGGTCCTCTCTGGAGGGTGTTGTCCTGGTGAGTCACTCTCCAGGACTGCATTCATGCATCATGCCAACTCTATGGAGTTGATAGAAACCAAAAGGGCTGGCATGATGCGCCAATGAAGTGCTGCTGAGCAGACTTGCCAGCGCATCAGTCATCATACCGACCAATGGGCATGATTCACTTCACCATCAGCAGCCTAGCATCTGTGGTCAAAGAACATCTGTCTATAAGATATATAAATACTGAGCTGTGTTTAGATCTGTGTATTTGATCCCCTGTATGAAGGGGTAGGTGGGCGGTCTACGGCATGTATTGATCATAGCTCTTCGATTGAAACTGATTTTATATAGCAGTAGCCTTGGACATGGCCTCAAGGCCTTCTCCCCTCCACCCAAGAAGGATGTGTGTGTGTGTGTGTGTGGGGGGGGGTGATGGAGATGAGATATAAAATTATACATGTTTAACCCTTATGGAGGAATGATATTTGTTTCAAAATATAACATGCATTTGTCGTGATAATGTCATGATTGCACAAATCTTACGATTGTGATCAAATCGTTAGTTCTTCTGAAACATACCCTCAATCCTGCCATATAGGCAAACCCTATGTGTTTGCTCAGGATTTAACTTTAACACAATCTTTATACCTAACCTTAATTGTGCAAGACCCTGGAGGGTTGGACTTTATGTAGTCCACTGAACAGGACTTACGTTGGGACCGTTCCTAACTGGGCGAATCTCAGGATCTAAACATGAGAACTTTCTTGAGTATAAGATGTTTTGGTGTGTCCACAATTCCAGGAAATGATCACATTCTCATTCTTGTAGTGTTCACAAGTTGGGAATCCTAATTTATGGGGATTTTAATTTGTAGAACAATCTGGCCAAAATATGATTGTTGATGCTCCTCAGGAGGCCCCTGTGCTCCTGATGCATCATATATACACAAGGTGCGCCTTATACATTTGGTATTCTAGTAGTAGATTAGATAGTATACAGTATTGGCATGTTGCACCAAGGGGCTGGGCATACAGGTAAGTAGTACCTGTGAAGTTAACCAGGGACATGAAGGGCTGTTGTAGTGGTAAGATCAATAGGTGTATTTTGGATCTGAGGTAACCAAACTTTTTCCTGACCAACAGGCTATAGGGTCTTAACAGGCACCTGGTAGATACAATGTATAGGCCTGTATAGATCATCACGAGCATGTGGCATGTGGGCATGCTTACGTAAAACCAATGTTCATCTGTGGTTCAATTTGTACATATCGGTGTTGGTTCAACATAGGTGCCCTCTGTTGAATCAATGTTGATATTACATTGTTATTACATTTTTGCCATAATTTAACAAGAAGGGGACAAGATGACTGCCTGCACACAGGGGGTAAAGATGGCTGCCTACATAGGGGTAAAAGATAGCTGCCTACACAGGGGTCAAGATGGCTGCCTACACAGGGGAAAAGATGGCTGCCTACACAGGGGGACAAGATGGCTGTGTACACAGAGGGGAAATTATGGCTGTCTGCAGAGGGAGACAGGATGGCTGACGACACAGGTGGGACAAGATGGCTGCCTACGCAGGGGGACAAGATGGCTGCCTACACAGGGGGATAAGATGGCTGCCTACATAGAGGGAAAAGATGGCTGCACACAGGGGGAAAAGGTGGCTGCCTACACAGTGGGACAAGATGGTTGTGTACACAGAGGGGAAATTATGGCTGCCTGCAGAGGGAGACAAGATGGCTGACGACACAGGAGGGGGGGGCAGGATGACTGTCTATACAGGGGGATAAGATGGCTACCTACACAGGGGGAAAAGATGACTGTCTACACAGGGGACAAAATGTTTGTCTACACAGTGGGACAAGATGGATACCTATACAGGAAGGCAAGATGTCTGCCTCCAGTATGCAAATCATTACAGCGGTATCAACCGCTGGAACCACCTGTGCACCTGGTTTCACCTGGCCTGCTGGCGGCACCTAGCGGCCCTCTTTGATGTGCGACCTCGCCACCCCATCTAAAGTGCAAAGGCATATCTGGAATTAAAGCGGATGGTTTATGTATGCCCATATATGTGGTATATTTAGATTGTTGTGTGCCAGTATACAGATGTATGACCATTGCACAGGGTAAGAAAAGACCGGGATAAAGACACGTTGATTTTTTAAAGGAAGGAGAGGTAAGAAAAAAGAACAGAGACATGTGTTTTTTGTTTGTTTTTTTATTTCTTTTTAAAGGTGGAATAAGAAAGAAATAGAATAAGGGACGCTTGACGGAGAGGCGGGGGATAAGGGAGAGAGAGAGTGACAAAGCCGTGACAAAGACATAACGACAAAAGCAACTATAGAGAGAATAAGTTCAAAGATTATAAGACTTCATCATTTGGAATTTGACATATCTGCTACAATTATGCTACATCTACATATGCTGAAATTACTTTCACAACTCAGGCCCTTATCTGAAAACTCAAACTCACTGCCTAACAATGACACCACCTAGATAACTCCAGAATGGCTTTCAGAACTGCTGCAAATCATTGAAAATAATAATTCGCACATCTGAAAAGTCCTGTATGCCATCATGATCCTGAGGAAAGTGATCGAGCGGCGGAGGCCATTTTTGGATAAGAAACACAGCGCTGATCCATCACCTTATCTCGTCTGAGTGAGAGGATTGCATGCTCTGTTTCCAAATTCTGGCATCACACCAGTGGCCCTTTACAGACTGCATACTGCTAAACACCTCACTGACAAAATAGTGTCTGCAAAGCGAATATGTTATAACACGGCTTGGCAAAGCCACAGTGCATTATCCTTAATGCTGCATTCTGATTGGCTGATTTACTGTGCATTGTCTAGATGGATAATGCACTCCCCGTACAGGAGGTTAACTTCATCTTAACTTTAGACTTCACAACTGATATTCCTGGGTTATAAAGTGGCCCCTCAACGTCTCAATATAGTCTACAGCACTACCATATGCCCTGTGCCTTATTCCCTAAATTAACAAGGTAAAAACAAATGAAAATTTAACTTGCCTGCCCTGGATCGTGTTTCAATAGTTTCCACGACTGGACACCCTCAAATCGTAGTTGGAGGTGTAAGAAATGACTCAATACCAGTGACTACATAGTGAGCTCCAGTAGAGGCCTCAAAATAGCAGCTGCTATTTATTCAACTACTGGCTCAATATACACCACTATGAAGTCATAGCACCCAGTCATAGGGGCCACTATTGGCTACATAGTGACCAGTCATACCTCCTTCATGGTCTAGTATGCACTCCTGTGTTCAAATGAGCATAGGGCTGCAGTAACTACCGTAATGTCTCATATAGGAGCCAGGCCTTGAATAGCAGCCTCCCTTGAATAGGGACCGGGGTAGGAGGGCTGTCAAATCAATAGGGGTTGGGCCTTGAATAGGTGCCTGGTGGGGCCAGTTTTAGGTGGTTTTAGGAAGACAATCAAAACCCCCAGCCCAAATGATGTATAATTGTTCTAGATAGTTCCCTTTCAAATCACATATGATAGATCTATATCTAATGACCTAATTGTATCTAAAACAATGTAAACTCTGTTATTCATTCTTGATAGTAGGGCTGAGGGGTCAGCTAGGTGTAATATCCTTTGTAATATTATTAGAAAGCTATGGTGGGTGAGGGTTGGGTATGACAGACATAATGTAATACTCAATCCTTAGGTGAAACACCACACTTTTCAAAATGATATTTTATTCTTTAGAAAAAAATGCCATCCCAGCACCAAAGGCGCTGACCACAGGGTAATAGGTAGTAGTGTAAAGAGCCCAGATTGGGTACATTTGAGCAAAGGAGTGCAGAGGGCAGCAGCTAAGGCTACCCACTAATTATTCACACGGAGGGTTGTCATACAGGATCCCTTATTGAGTCACTGCTGTGGTGGCTATTTAGCTAGCAGGCAGTACGATCACCCAGTAATGTAGCCAGCTATTTAGTCACCAAGCCAAAATCCTAAGATCACCTGCTAAGATTTGACCCATCTCCAGTCGTAGCTGGCTGAACCTGTCATGGAAACTATTGAAACACGATCCTGGCATACACCCCTCATTTTGACGTTATGGCCTATCACTGAAAACTCAGCAGGTACGGCAAGGTGAAAGAACACATAGCAGATTCATTTTAACCCTTTAAAGGCTGCTGTTGCAATAATGCATCATGCCCATTGGTCATTATGATGCACCAAAGACATGCTCGCCAGCACTTCATTGGAGCATCGTGCCCACCCTCCTGGATTTATGTATCGACCCCGTAGGGTTGGCATAATGCTCCAATGAAGTGCTGGCGAGCAGTCTTGCCAGCACTTCATTGCCGCATCAGGACAACCAAAGGGCATGATGCATTGTTGCATTGGCAGTCCTTAAAGGCTCAAGGTAGGGTTACCAGCCAGAAGGCTCAGTATTGCAGATATGGGCAGGATGAAAAGCAAAAAAAAAAATGAAAGAAAAGTAAAAGATTTCTGATCTCATCAAATGTTGCATTAGACTAACTCATGGATGATAATCATGTGACATGTAATGGGAAAGGGGGCCTTATTGCACCCTGCACTAAGACCCCTTTTAGTACATCAAATCAGATTTTGCTTTTCAGGCAATTGCAGGAATGAGGATTTTAATAATAGGGTCCACAATGCAACAAACCATACAACTCCCTCCATGCGAATCTATTTTTATACAACTAGCTCAAGATCGCACACCATGTTGCACAGCGGACCCACGGCTTAAGCTTGATATTAACCAGTTTATGTTCACTAATACTAAATACACGATTCTGTTCGTCTCATGCTGAACATACCTTGTTATATGAAGCACCTTGAATAAGGGCACAGAGGGTGTGTAGCTGTATTATGCTGGGTGAGTGAATGATAGATGGCAATATGTGGTTGGAGAGTGAGGTAGGGGTAGGGTAGGAGAGTGATACAGTGTTTCAGGGTGGAGGGTACCATATCCACCATTATTCACTCCCTTGTCGAACACACCAGATTGTCACCACCTTCTAATCTCGTGACCTCTCATGAACTCCCGCTGCACACGAGAGATGAGGCGGCCATGATGGATACGTCACAGAGCACCATATGTCACCCTGGTGGCTGTTCTGGTTATGACGTTACGTCACTATGACATATGGCTTAGCCTTGGGGAAGGAGAAGAGTTGATGATAGGGGGGCGATAATGGAGGATTGAGAGATTTTGGCTCTGATTTTTACTCCATATTGGTTTTATCTGTTGAAGCACTGCCTACATTTACTGTGCATACAGTGTTTGGGTGCAGTCCAGGTATTAATTTGCTGTACCACCTATGTCTATTTAGCCTTGGCCAAAGTTTTGATATTTTCTTCCTTTTTTTGACAAAAAAAAATCCTTTTGAAAAATGAGTTTTGTGATATTTTGACAGGGAGGACTTGAGCATTATGGTAAATATACTGATCAATGCACCCTCTACGTTCCCTTTCCTTTCCCCTTTTATTCAACCAGTGTCAACAGCTTTTGCTATTGCGATACAGAGTATTTTCAAATAAGAGTACTTGGTTTTGGATTTAGATAAGAGAGACAAGGGCGCATAACCCCAATATCTGCAAAATTTGTGACAGTCTTTCCATCTGGGACATGATGTTAAGGCCAGACCCAATCCTCTATAAACCTTGTTCTGCCAGTCCAGGGTTCTGTCGCTAATGTATGATTTTCTTTTTGTGACACATTCCCTCATTTAACACAAGCTAATATAGATGAATTTTGGTGATTATTTGACAACTTTTGACAAAGCTAGAAGAAAATTGTGGTTTTAGAAAAAAATTCTCAGAAAAATCCATCAATGCCAAAAGTTCAATATCCGATATTTCGGAAAGTTTTTGAAGGAACATGTTCATTTTTGGAATCATAATACATACTTACTAGTAGATGTTTTAAATGGGTTTAGGAGTCATTAGGATATAGTTAAGACATATGTCTAGTTGGTCTCTGGATTTCGAGCAGAGAGTAACACAAATTACAACAGATTATCTTTGAACGCGTATAAAAACGGACCTGCTAGGAGTTGCTGTGTATGTCAGGTGTTTTTATGGCACCAAGACATTGCCCCTTGAATGTAATGAAGTTGTTTTAACTTATTCACTCAATTTGCTTTGTCAGGGCCAAAAGTGTCACTTTCAAAAATTTGGCCCATATATAGCTGTACAGTGTATACAGTATATACCATAGACTTTAATTAGAGAATAGACAACGACTTTCTTCACATCGAGACTGTCTGTTGTCCTATAATGCACGAATGCATCTGAGTGCATTATAGGACAACAGACAGTCAAGATGTGAAGAAGGAGTTGTCTATTGTCTTTATAAAACATTGTACATTACATTCCAAACAATTAATCAACCAATCAAGGTATGTCTAGACCAATTCATGGCCCTCAACTTGTTTATCACTACTGTGACCTTGCTCAGGCATGCACTGTACTCCTATAATGCACTCAAGGTCACTTCTATAGTCCAACAGAGCACTGCCCACCGTTTTATAATGTTTGAGAAGCACACACAAATCTCTATAACACACATTGCAGCACAAGTGGCAGCTTTTCTCATGTACATACAAACAAGGTATATTACAACACCTTACTGAATGACTACTGCCATGGAGCCCCCTGCTGCTACCTGCGTATTACACTGTGCATATATACCTTGATTTTTCGGCTTTTTATGTTCCAATGACACACAGAATTTTGTCTTAAAACCAGACATAAAGTATAAGATTGAAATACCCTATAATACCTTGCTTATAAAGCGTGGCTCAGACACGTTCAAAATCTGCCGGGGGGATTTTAAGGTCTATCAGTCTGTCTGTAGTAGCCTATAATGTTATTTCATAACTGCTCCTCCGAGACACTCCGAGCAGTTATATTTGCGTTGTCACTTTACTGAACCGGTTATTAGTATTCTTTGTATTGTACATATGTTATTTTCTCAGCACGGTGGAATTTCGTGCCAAAATGACCATACCTAACTCCTGGAGGTCATTTCTCAAGGCACTTTGATCGCACACAGCACTACGACTGCAAAATGTCAAGGGAATTTCGGTATGACTAGGAGGGTGCAGTCGTAGCCTTTTCAGAAATAGCATACAGGTGCGCCTTATAGGAGGGGCCCGAGCCGGGGTGCGCCTTATATGTGGTGCCCTTCACACTAAAGGGATTACAATATGCCTTGTTATTTTGGGGGCTGTGTAGTAAATAGGCAAAGGTTCATGAGCATCGGGTCTGGCTGAGGGTTATCTCACGAGGTGCAGCCGAGTGAGATAACCATCAGTCATATCCAATACGAGTGAACCTTTGCATTTATATGTTATTATGGTCAGGAATGTTCTTTAGAAAATGACACAGAAACATGATTATTTACAATGTTTTGTGGTCATTTTGAGCACTGTTACTAGCCGTGAGATACAGAGATGGGTTATCTCACGGGGGGTGTGAGATAGGGAGCTGCTATGGTAAAGGTATGGGCTGTCTGTATCTCAGGTATATCAACATGAAATAATGTCATAGATTAATGTGAATGTTTGGTTCTAACTCGTGGAACCTATAACCAGCCTACCATGGACATTGTAAGACTGATAAACCAGGATCTTAACAATGTGTGCAAACTGGTGTAAAAAGAATAAATTGTCTTTGAATATTGGCAAAACTAAATTTGCAGTCTATGGTACCAAACAAAGACTACAAAAACACCTGCATATTTCCCTATACATTGGTACAGAAAGATTACTGCAAACACATTGCTATAGATACTTGGGTGTTGAACGAGATGTTAATTTGAACTTTAAACATCACTATGAAGTGTATTATCACTACTATGGTACTTCCAGCAGTAGAATATGCAAGTCAAATATATGGGTGTACTAATAAGGCAGGACGTGATAGGCTAGAAGGTACATTAGTTAGACTGCTTAAAATATGCTACCCACAATTTAAAAATCATGATGTTGCCTTCCTCAGAGAATACAGTGGTATATAGTCTCTGGATAGAAGACGCCACCTTGTCTCATGTTGTAATGCTTATAAGTATGCCCAACAAGATACTTATCTTGACACTAGAGATACCAATACAAGGAGGCATAATGCTAAATTGGTCAAGGTCACCTGGCCTAAACTTGCCAAAGCTAGACAAAGTTATTCTTACACAATTAAACACATCTGGAATAATTTCCCAACCTCTCTACGTACATCTGGTTCCCTAATGGTGTTTAAAAAGAGACTTAAAGACTATATATGATCTGTCTCCAATGCCCCAACTGCTGCTCATCCTTCCTTCCCTTCCCCTCCCCCCAATGGGCCCTCACTTGGCACTGCCCAATAATACTAACTAACTATGACAAACAAATAATGAACATTCAATTATTAAATATGTCTTTCACTCATAGAGACAGTGATATTTTATCGCTGTGACTATGACTATGCAAAGTTAATAACTATCACATGCTTAGAATTGTAAGGGTTTGTGGCCTTACGGACCTGGGGGGTTCGGGTCTTACGATTCGGAAAGAAAGAGTAAGACAGTATTCCAAGTGTATGCCAACGGTTAGGTTTATTACTTAATGCACACTCACGGCTGCTGGATGATATCAAAGAGGCAGCTAATATTAAAAGACAGTGGTTTACATAGTGTGGAGGCCAGAAGGGCCTCTGACGTAGCGGCTGAGCCCTGGGCTTTATATACGGACCCAGGTGTTCGTCGTCAGATGTCCCCACAGACCCGGATCGGTGCTGCCACCTATCCGGAACCTGAGGAACGTCCGACGACTCGACTCACCCGCCACGTCAGACGGTACCCAACTCCTATGGTTTAGTAAAGTGTACCTCTACACCACTCCCCCAGACATTTAGGAGGGTGTTATACATATAATATTACTAGGATAACATTTCTACATGTCTAAACCTTTAGTAATAGAGGTACAACCATAGGTATAACATTAACACTAAATAAATTGTGAACCAGATGTCATATATATATATATTCGATAGTGAAATTTAGTTACATATAACGATTAGGATGTTGAAATATTATACGAATTACTTGAAGAAGAGACAGTTATGTGAAACGGAACTGTCTATTTAATTATTATACCACATAATATTGTATTATATTTCAGGTATAATTAATAAGATAAGTAATATGAATCGTATACATGTGATGATGACAGCTATATGTAACGGAACTGTCGATAATAAAACATATCACATAATAACATCCGTATGTGTGTTTGTAGTCATTGACACCACATTTGAATATGTAGTCTTAAAGAAGACTGTTATAGTAACATCACTATCTAATGACATGTCGTATATTAATATTATACGAATCCGTTAAGGATTCCGTGAGTAGTACGAATAGGATTATTTATAACATACACTTGAAAAAAAGAAAAAAAATATCACGGTGTGGTAATGAATATAATAATATATTATCACCGTGTACCTAATAACCTTTATAGCACCAGATCATTATACTTATTATATAATTTTGTCTCGCAGGACAATAATATGTGTTATCTGGTGAAGTTTAACGGATCTTATAATATAAATACTAATAGTGATTAGAGATCCGTATCAGGAAATGTCTATGTACCCGTATTATAATATGTATCTAGTGGATATGTACATACATATAATATTATAGAAAAATAGAAATATGACATTATATACAATATACAGGAATTATAAATGCTGCTGGAGTCTTCTGCTGTATCCTCCGGGTACTAGTAGGTAGGTGTGGTCAGCTAACCACGGGATGGACGTGCTAAAGTTTATAGTTTCCTTATACTGAGTGAACACGGTAGTTGATTTGGGGCAGCTACCCACAATCCTCTAGTAGTGCTAAAGTTTATAATATATCCGAATGGTGTAGATTTGTAGAATAATAGTCCGGATGTGTCAACTGTGTAGAGAACGTAATCCTTTTTAAGTTTAGTTGACATAAGTAAAATAATAGTCCGATATAGGTTGATCCGGAAGTAATAGTAGTAGTTGATATAAGTCCATTCGGGAGTACAGATGAGTTGTAGAGGTAAATCGTAAAGTCCATCCTAGTAATTGGTTAGCACGGGTAACAGCAGGAGTCTGGAACTGGCATCCGGATACGTCTCACAGCAGCAAGTCTACTATCGGATTGTTCATGGATGAAATTATAAATCCGAATAGGCTATTCAGGGTGTAATAAATGTTATACAACCTGAATAATAGACTGGTCAAAGGAACCCGGAACACATAGCATAGGTGTTCATGCACTAGAAAAAACATTCGCAGACCTATAGGGTTCCGCAAAGACTATATCTGGTCATTTGGTGTTGGAAAAAAAATTATGGAAGAAATAACCCTAGCATGCTTTAAACGGATTTCTTAGCATGCTTCTTCTTCAGAAGAGCTAAAGCCGACTCGGGAGTGCCGTCCCACTCGTCCAAGTCGACTCCGAACACCCTCATGAACTTAGTGTTCAGGTTGGTGTTCCGAGTGATCTCCTCCTTTACACGCTTTTCCAACACGTGTACATCCATAGCTGCCTTTTCTTGAGCAGCTGAGGCAGCCTCCTCCTGGGCCTTCACATCGTCCCGGATGAGAGTCTCGAGACGTTGCTTTTCAGCGTCGCCCACCTGTTTCATACACAACAGAGTTTCGTTTAGGAGACCCTGATGAAACTCGATCGCTTTCTCACGAACGCTCTTCTCCCAATGGGTGTAGATGGCCTTCTGGACATCTGCCTCCCCTTGGCGAGATTTCTCAAACCAAACTTCCGCATTACCAGTTTTAATGGTAATGGCGTCCTTTGGTTTCTCAGGTGCCGCGACAGCCTTGGGAGGAGTCGAGGCGGCCTGTGGACCACTTCCGGGTTTAGGACTCCCGGACACACCTGTCGTTGGTACACAGAAGGCAGGTGGTACATTCTGTTTCAGTCCCATTTGCAGGTACATGTTTAACTGCTCCTGGGTAAAGGTAACTGGTGGGGCGGCTGGAGCGGATGCAGATCCGGCGGCAGCAGATGCGGTGGTCTTCTTTGGCATAAGGCGACCATCCTTTCCTACCACCAAGGTCTGGCTCTCAGGTCCAGGTCCCTGGTTTAAGGACGGAAAGTTTCGAGAACTCACTTTCCCAGGTTTAGATACGGCTCCAGCGTATCCGGCAGGTTCAGGCTTCTTGAACACCGGAGTGCCCTGAGCCTGTTCTGCGGGGTGCCTTGCCAGAGGGGACCTGGAACGGTCCTCTGCTCTGACCTTCGGTTTTGTCGTGCTCTGACCATTACCGTTGCCGCCACGGTTCTGGTCTCTCCTGCTCCTTTCACGAGCTCTCTTTGCATCCTTTCCGGATTCCTCGCATTCTGCCAGAGAGACTCGTGCATGTCCAGTTTACCCTTTCCAGGAGTCAGGACTATCTTTGCTCGGAGTTTCGAATCCTTGGTCTTCGGAACTTCGCAGAGGACTTGGTCCCCTGGTCGGATCTTAGACCAAGCATCCTCGCTCAGGCTATCGAACTCCTTCATGAGTTCCTGATGAAGCTCCATGATGCGCTTCCGGGCCCCGTCCAAACCTTCTGCGTGGCATTTCTTCTGGTGTCTAGCCAGATCACTACGTCGGTTGTATTGCACCTTCGTAGTACACTTCTTGCCCTTCTTACCATAACTCGGATCACAAATGTAAACCGGGTGATGGTGGAAGTGGGCCTCTACCAGATGCCTTTGGAACCGGGCTGGAGTACTCCAGGTCCGGATCGAGACATCACTCGCATCCTGGCAGATAGAGAAGGGACAGGACTTTTGATCGTCGCCGTACCACTTCTCTAAAGCCCAACGCAGCTTCCTCCTCTGGGTATAAGTGTAATACCCTTCGGTGTGGTTTAGCATAAGCCACATCTTTCGATAGGCTTTGCTCGGATTGGGGTCCTCGTCCGAAAGGCGCATCCAATCTTCATCATCCGACTCATCGTTCTTATTGATTGAGTCTGGACAGGCATAGAGGGTAGAGCCGTCCTTCTTAACTCCGTACGCACAGTCGGAGAAACACGTCGGGATCCGGGTTTTGAATCCGGATTTGGCGTTAGCCCAACGTTCGGCCTCGGTTTGAGTTGATGGAGTGGCCTTCTCATCATACTCAACCGAGGATTCGTGCACCGACTCCTCGTCAGACGACTCAACCTCCATGGCAGTACTACCAGTGGTTGAGGTGCTGGGTTTCGGCTCGGCTCTCGCAGAATCCGGGAGATTCTTGAGCTTCCGAGCAGCGGATCGTCGGTTCTTACTGACCTTCCAGTCTTCCTCCGGTTCCTGGGTTCCGGATGTGCTGGAGGTCGTGGCTTCTACTGGAGTAGTAGTGCTGCCGGTAGCTGATGTAGCACTGGCGGAGCTTCTGGTGGCAAGCTTCAGGTCGGGGATAGGAGGTGCGGGTGCTTCCGCGGCCCTCTTAGCCTCTTCCTGTGCCTCCTGTTCGGCAGTCATACGGCGGACAATAACCGTCCGAAGGGCTGCAGCTCGGTCCAATCCGATTAGTGAATTGTTCTGGACATCCACCAATTCCTGTTCGGTTATGTAGTAACCGTCGTCCCACTGCTCGAAGTTAGCAGCGGCCTCCCGGAATTCCTTAGTGGTCCGGCACGGCGTCCGGATAGCACTAGGGCGTGGGTAGGTCTGGCCATCGGTATCCCAGACACAGCCTACCCAGTTAATGTTCGTAGCCTTGACGTTCCACAGGGACTTGTCAGGCTTCGGATACGCTCCGAGCTCGAAGGCTCGGTTAGCTGCGTACACGGTTTCACGGAAACCAGCGTCCACCATAAGTCCCCGTTGGAACCACGGCCAGTCTCGAAGCCACTCAGGAGGCATCCTGGTCAGCTGTTCGGGAGCCATGACGCCCTCGATAGCTATCCTGACTTTCGGGTCCATCCTGACTGGTGTCCCGTCCGCGTAGGTCACTTGTGCCTGCAGTTCCGGGTGGACATACAGGTAGCGACCATCATAGCTAGCTGGAAAAGGCTCCGCCACTGCTGGCTTCCACTCATCCTTCTGTCCGTCAACTTGGGTAGTTTCGGACTCTGTCGCTGCGGGTTCAGCACTCGCAGTCGCTCCGGATCCCTCTGCCGGGAGTGGAGATAGTAGTTTCTCTGGCTCATTGAGTGAGAATGAAGCCAGCTTCTCCTCGAACGAGCGATCCGTGGGTTCCTCCACATCCATCATCTCGCTCTCTTCCTGTGTAACAGGCGACAAAGCTTCCGGAAAAGCTTCTGCGGACGGAGTCAGCTTATCCGGGTCACCGGATAGCTTGGCTGCAGCTACGGATTCCTCAGCCATGACTGGGGAATCGCCCACGGGAGTAAACTACTCCTTTTTCCGGCTTTTACGGCGCCGGGGCCGACACTAGCGGAGTCTGCCTGCTGAGAGACAGACTCTGAGGGCGCACAAGGGGTTTGCTAGATGGTAGAATTCAAGAGAGAAGGGGTGACCCGACTGTCTCAAACACTACCAAAAAACAATATGGCGACGGGCCAGCTTTCGTGACGTCATTTCCCCGCGGTCCGCGAGGTCACGAGAGGTCAGCCGAGACTGGACACGGTGACGTCATGCGGAAACGCACGTGCTACAGGCGGTACATCAACAAACTGATTGTTTTTAGGTAATTATCGCTCACCCCGATGACTCGACTGGGGATTTAAGTGGAGATTATGGAAAGCTTAAGCAAATCCACCGGATTATCCGTCCACTACCCATTGGTACATCATGCGGGGGCGACAAATAAGCCTTTAGGGTCAGTTGTCATCCGTTCCTCTAAATGTAAACATTACACTCGTTGTGTATACAGGTTAGGTCACTGCAGTCCTCTGGGCAATTCGGGGGCTGCGGCGAACGTATCTCCCCTTCTCGGATAGTTCTTTATCGGACCTGACAGTCTGAAGAGCTTTCTCTAGGTGCTTCTTAGCCTTAGAAACACCTTTCCTCTTCTTTCTGTCTTCACCTGCCGAGACTTTTTTAACTCCCCCACGCTTAATCGGTGTTGGCGTGGGTGTCACTGATTCGGAACACTTTTTGGGTCTACCATGACCACGCTTCGCTGTAGTGTTCTTTACCTGGTCTATTATGCGATTCTGATTCAGGATCCTTTCGGAACCTTCACCATACATTTCTGTGGAGGTCTCCCTCCCAGACCATCTCCTTAATCTAGCCACATTTGACTTATAGAGTCGACCAAGGTCAGATTTAATAATTACGGTACAATCACTGATAATTTGTGTTATAGTAAAGGGACCGTCCCAATTAGACGCTAATTTTATGTGTCTAAGTGGTTCATGTAATCTGAGGACTCTGTCTCCGGATTGGAATTTCCGATGTTTTAGATCGGTATCGTATCCTACTTTCTGCCATTTGGCACTTTTCTCCAAATCAATTCGGACAGACTCATATGCTTTTCTAAATCTGTCTCTTAAACATTCCACAAAAACTACATGGCAAGGTAGTTCAGGGTCCATTCCTACGACTCCAAAAACTAGGTCAGCAGGCATTATCAAATCCTCTCCGAATACTAAAAGGTTCGGAGAACAATTTGTACTTGAATGTACCGTACTATTATAAGCATGTGTCACAAAATGACATTGCTCATCCCAGTCATCCATATGTTCATTAACGAGTGACTTTAGGACTTGGATGAGGGTTCTATTGAACCTTTCCACCAATCCGTCGCTTTGTGGTCTATACGGATTGGTTCTAGTCTTGCAAATAGCCAAGTATTCGCACATACCCTGCCAGAGATTTGATTCGAACTCTCTGCCTTGGTCACTGTGTAACATTAATGGTACACCGAAGCTTAGTACCCAACCTTTTACAAAAGCTTCGGCACAAGTAATTGCTTTGTGGTCCGGTAGTGGAAATACTTTAGTGTATTTCGTATAATAATCACACACTACCATCATACAGGTATTATCATTAGCGGTTGTATTAAATCCACTAATAATATCTACCCCGATTCTTGCGAATCTAACTCCGAAAAGTTCTTGGGATAGGGGAAGTTTGCCCATCCCGGGTCCGGGTTTGTTTTTACAACAATCCGGACAGGTGGTTACCCATCTTTGCAAGTCCCGTGTCATGCCAGGCCAATAGTATTTCTTGGAAAGTCGTGTTAGCGAGCGTTTCCTTCCGAAATGACCACTGGTCCGATGTCCATGACAGAAGTACATAATGTCATGTCTCATGGCATGTGGTATCACCACTTGCATGATTCTATCACCATTATTGCATGGCTTCCAACGGTATAACACGCCTTTCCGGACTTCAAGCTCGGTCCATTGAGCAAGAAACCTTCTCATTTCTCGATTTTCCAGAGAGACCTCTGGTCTAGCTGGACGTATACCCTTTGGTACTAATTGCAGTAGCTGTGCAGTTATCGAGTCAGCTTCCTGGAAATGTCGTATGTGATCCATAGACCAATCCAGTATACTGGCAACTAGGGGTACGAATGGTCTTCGAATCCCTGCTAACACTGCCTTATGAGCTCCACAATCAGTACAATCCGGATTATCACATTTCCGGATTGGTATTCGAGACAAAGCATCAGCATTTAAATGCTTAACTCCGGGTCTATGCTGAATCTGTTGATGTTCAAGCCCATATTCGGATAAATGGGCTAGCCATCGGCCTAACATGCCTTCAGCATCTCGGAAGTTCAGTAGCCACCTTAAAGAGGAATGATCCGTACGCAAAGTAAAGTTCGTTCCCCATAGAAAGTGTTTGAACTTCTTGGTATATACGACTACTGCTAACAACTCTCTTTTGGTTGTGCAGTAATTGCGCTGAGTCTTGCTCAGTGTGTTGCTGGCAAAGGCAATTGGCACTTCTCTCCCATTTTGGACTTGCGAGAGAGCTGCACCAATGCTATCATTACTAGCATCAGTATCCAGTATGAAATGATCCGTTTCATTCGGATATTGCAATACGGGAGTACTCGTGAACAGATCTTTTAGCTTTTGGAAAGCGGTTTCCTGTTCATGCGTCCAAGGAAATTTTTCCTTGGTACTTCCTGGAGTCCAGTTAGCTATTGCTTGTAATGGGTAACTGACTCTAGAATAATTCGGAATAAATTCCCTGTAATAGGAACAGAATCCTAAAAAGGACCTCACTTCTTTGGGTGTTTTAGGTCTATTCCAATTCGTAACTGATTCGATTTTTTCCGGATCAGCCTTTATTCCTTCATCACTGATGATGCGGCCCAAATAATTTATGGACTTTCTAAACATGTGGCATTTCTTAGGTTTCAATTTGAGACCATTAGAGATAATACGTTCTAGTACCATTTTTAGGTTATTAGAACATTCTTCGAATGTTTTTCCAAAGACAATGACATCGTCTAGATATACAAGACATCTTTTCCACAATAAATCACTTAGAATTGTTTCCATCATTGCTTCAAATGTTGCAGGTGCATTGCACAATCCAAACGGCATTACATTATATTGGAATAATCCAATATGACTTGAAAATGCAGTTTTCTCCATATCTGAGGGGTTCATTCCCACTTGCCAGTAGCCTGATTGCAAGTCTAGGGTACAAAACCAACTGTTTCCTCCTAAGGAGTCAATGGTTTCATCTATTCTCGGTAATGGATACGAATTCTTTTTCGTTATTCCATTCAACTTCCTGTAGTCTATGCAGAAACGGATAGTACCGTCTTTTTTTGTTACCATACACACAGGACTACTCCATGGACTATTGGAAGGGACTATTACATCCTGTTCCAACATCTTATTTATTTCATCCTCAGCTACTCTCTTTTTTGCTAAGGGTAACCGTCTATACGGTATCTTAAAGGGTTCGGCATCTCCAGTATCTATTTTATGTAATACTTTATTTGTCGTACCTAGTTTTTCACCAGGTTTGGCAAAGGCAGTATGATACTGACAGAGCATATCATAGAACTCTTTCCGGTGTTCCGGATCCTCTAATGAAGTTTCTTCATACAACTTAAATAAGTCTTCCGAAATTTCGTCATCCCCTGTTACCTTCTGTAAGCTTAGCTTACTATCCGTTACAGTTTCCGAAAGGGTCACGTTTCCAAAAACTTGTCCCTTTTTCAAGTAGATAGTCGTGTTTCCAGTATTGGAGACAGGTACTACCGACCAGGATGCATTCGCTACTATCGTGTCTACAGAATTTAATCCAATACCTGACAAAGTAACTACATCCGGTTCTATCACTGCAGGTTTGTTACGCATTGCAGGATCACTTCTTACAAGCACATCACAGGCTACTCCCGGAGGGATTCGCACAGTGTGTGCCACACTAGCCATACTGCTCACTTGTCTCAGTGCACATCTAACCTTCACGGGGTACGGGTATCTCACACTCAACACTCCTGTTTGGGGTTCCAATACAGCACCATACAGGGATGCGAAATCCAACCCGAGTATCCCCTCATCTGCTATATCCGCAACGGTGGCGCTCATGACATAGTCATGTATACCATCTAACTGTAGTCTCACACAAGTTCTACCATACGTTTGCAAGGTACTGCCGTCGGCCGTCTGAGCACTTCCTCCCGATTTGAGAGTATCATGTTCATCCGGTATAAGGTCGTAGAACCCCCTGGAGATACAAGAGTGGCTAGCTCCCGTATCCACAAGGAATTCGGCAGACCTTCCGTTAACAGTAAGGCAAACATACCACCGCCTTCCGTTTAGAACAGAGGGCATGTCCGTGACAATCGGAACGTCATTTTTCACACCAGGAGTCAATCCACATCCTTTCAAGAATTCCAGACAAGGATGACCCGGGGGCAGGTGGGCACCACAGACCTTGGCTAACGAATAGCCGCCTGCCTCGTTACTGATATTGGGTTTCCCCTGTGCTCCCATAGCACCTGTTATATCAGCTTCCCTAACCTTCCGGGTGTCTACAACCACCTCGGTGTTAGGCGATCTTGTTACTTCATGCGAACTATCATCACGGATGGTGATATCATGGCAAGATTTGTCACTGGGATCCCCTTCTTTGCCCCTCGGGAGACCCCTCCTTAGTTTTCCTCTGTACTTACTCCAGAGACACTCTCCTGTCTACGAGGGACAGGTTTCTCAGCCATACATTCTGGAGCATAATGCCCCAGTTTCTGGCATCTGAAACATCTCCTCTGAGATTTGTCAACTCTCGGTCTCTTTAGAGCTTCTGTTAATCCGGCTAATAATGTTTCCATCATGTTAGTAGGAGCAACAGTGGCTGCTACGGTTGGGTTCGCCGTAGAGGCTACACTGCCAGGTTGAGTTGATCCGGAAGCTGTTTTACCAGCAACAGATCCTCCTCTCCCTCTCGAATGTACTTTCCTATACCGCTTTTGTCGGTAATACTTTCCAGCTACATGGACTGAACCAATATAATCTCCGTTTTCATCGGAGACATATTCATCTTTCTCATCAATTTCATTCGATTCAACCGGAGCTAATTGGGAAGTATCGTATACCGGAGCAGGTGTACCTCCATATTGGAATGGAGCTGCTCTTATTGGATTAGGTCCGAGACCTACCAAACGTTTCTTCATGTCATGTCCATCGATTGCTATGAACAGATCACTGAAGGAAGTGTCATCTTTCCAAGAGTCCCAGACCACTTGCTTGTGATCCGGATCACGCAATCCACTGTAGAATTGTATAAACAATTCTTGTAGATAACAATCATCATCATGAGCCCAATTTGGACGTGCTTTCGAAAGCAAGTCCTGTAGCTCCAAACCAAAGACTTTGTGTGATTCTTTAGGTTTTTGTGTCCTCTTCTTGAAGCTTACCCACGGATCTTCTCTAACGATTGATCCAAACAGGTATGCGGCACATTCGACCAATTGATCATAAGTACCGTATATTCCGTAAGCTGCTCTCCATTGGTTGAGGGCTACTTTTCCGCCTTTATTTAACCAACAGATCAAATATGGCAGAGCTTCTTCTTTTGTCCAGCCACTACAATTGACTTCGTCAACAAAAGCTTGATACCTGTCCTTCCATGGATCATTAGAATCATATGGAGGGGGTATCCGTGCCTGCCTACGTGCCGGAATATTACATCCGCGTAGTCTATCTGCTTCTCGCATGCTCCAGTTCATGACTTCCATGCCGTCTGCTCCCTTTCGGTAGCAGTCAATGCCAAGGTTTTGTATACATTGGCTTCTATCAAAGATGGTTTGCATCCCTGCAGGCATAGAAGTTCTCCTGTTAGGTTTCCTGCCATCTCCTCCTGATCCTGATCCTCCGAATCCGGATCCTCCGGGGCCGCCTGGAGGGTTTCCTCCTGGTGGACCATTATTATTATAGCCTCCAGATGAACCACCAGGGCATCCACTATTGTGACCGGTGTTTCCAGAAGAAGCGTGTCTAGGGTAAGAATCATTTTGATTCCATCCCTGGTTATAGCTATTACCATTCTGATAATTGCCACTTCCCGATGGATTATAATTATTTCTATATCCATAGGAAGATGTTCTCGGTTGATACGTACCGCCATTGATATTGTTTTGTGGCGGATTTGGTCTCGGAAAACGTCCATCAGTAGGACCATTACCAGAACCTGGGGGTGGATTCGGTAATCTTGGTACTGCTGGTGTACTGTGGCCGGGTTGGGGGAAATATGAAGGTGGTGTCAACATATGTCTCATTGGTCCGGGTGCTCTTGGTTGTGCCACGGGTGAATTATTATTATTCCCTGTAGCACCATCGTGAGTCGCTTTGATTTTGTGACTCAAATCTGGTATGGGTGGTGCTGGACCTATCGTATCCAGCATTGGAATTACTGGTTTAGATGCGGTTCCATTTACTGCAGCATTATCCGGTTTCTTATAGATTCCGGATACCACATTCTTGTCAGCCCCATCATCAACGAATGGGCTGTATCTAATTGGGGTTGCATCTTTAGATGTCTTTCCCAACATTGTAGATACCACAGCTGGGTCTATATTACCTATAGTTAACTGGGCTGCTTCTACATATTTATCTAGAGTTATTGCAGTGGCCTGCAATTCCTGAAGCTCATTCGTGAGTTTCTGTCTATCCTCCTCCAGTTGTTTGTTGTAAGCTATGATGCCTACCCGGATGGTTTCATTGTCTTCAGCTTGTTTACTGCACTGAAGTTTCAATTTATCCAACTCATCCTGATAATGGCGAATTTCGGATTCGAATTTTGTCTTATCAAGGTTTAGTTGGTCGTTCGTATCTATATATGTTTGGATACGAATGTGCCTATTATCATATTCTTTATTGAATGATTCTCTCATAGATTGAAGTTTTAGTTCTTCATTCTCGAGTTCTTTCATGTACTCGCTCCTTCTGGCTTCGAATTCATTTCGCATGCCAGTTAGGTCCTCTTCCAGCTGAAGTTTTTCATGGAATACTTCATCCTTAGCTTTGACCAAGGTATTTAAATTCTCGTTCAAAGTTACATAAGTTTCATTCAACAACAGGACATCCGGTCGTTTTAATTCTTCACCTTCCGGTACCGCATAGGTTAAGTCGCCATCTATAGCGCTATAATCTAATATTGGTAATTCGGGCCTGGGTAACCTATAAGGTAGTTCTCCGAATGTTACCCTTTTTCGCATTGGTGCCGGATGTTCTGGGTTAGTACTACCACCGACTTCGAACATCGAATCACATAATTCGTCAACAATTGAATGCTGGCCTATTAAGTTACTATGTCTCTGTATGGACTGTTCGCGTCGTACAGAGTCTGGCAGATTCTCTTCACTATCATTATAGTGGGGTCCGGGATCTCTCCAAGATGCTGATTCCGCATCTTGTGAGTCCGAATGGGCTTGGAGCATTAGCGATCCATTTCCATTCTCTTGGGCAAGTGATTGCCCTGCTGGGTTAGCTTCCCTAAGGGTGTCTAACCCATGTACTAGCCGTTCGGACGTTATAACGTCCGGGCTATACACCAGAATTAACTGGTCACGGCACCAGTGTAAGGGTTTGTGGCCTTACGGACCTGGGGGGTTCGGGTCTTACGATTCGGAAAGAAAGAGTAAGACAGTATTCCAAGTGTATGCCAACGGTTAGGTTTATTACTTAATGCACACTCACGGCTGCCGGATGATATCAAAGAGGCAGCTAATATTAAAAGACAGTGGTTTACATAGTGTGGAGGCCAGAAGGGCCTCTGACGTAGCGGCTGAGCCCTGGGCTTTATATACGGACCCAGGTGTTCGTCGTCAGATGTCCCCACAGACCCGGATCGGTGCTGCCACCTATCCGGAACCTGAGGAACGTCCGACGACTCGACTCACCCGCCACGTCAGACGGTACCCAACTCCTATGGTTTAGTAAAGTGTACCTCTACAGAATGTTAAGTTTGACATTATTTATTCATATTTTGTTTGACAACCTGAATACATAAATGTATACAATTTTACTGTAACAGGATAACTCGGACCAAGATGCGTCCCCCGGTTGCAGTCTAAATAAAGAAATTTGAATTGAATAGAATTGAATAGATTAATGTGACAAGCTGTTGCAATTAAATTGTGGTGCAGCAGATGAGACAAAAGTCAGAATCAAATGGTTTAAGTCAGTTATCACGTTAAGGGCTGCTGCTTAATTCCTTTTGGGTTTCATGATGCACAAATGTTGCTGGTGCTTGCTTGGCACCAGGACGCTATTGATGTAAAAATGTTGATTTATCTAGAGGGGATGTATCACATCAATGTATTCATGGCATATACCCTACTCAGGGCTTCACACAATGATAATCATCTAACTCCCAAGGAACTCCAATAAAGTACTATGTTTCCCTTAAATGATTAAATAATTTGTAACTGAGTAATTCAAAATTGATTATGAACCAAGTTAAATTTGGTTTTAGAAGTGAGGTTTTCCTGACCTCCTAATTAACTCTGATTCAAAAATTGCGGCGTGACTGCCGTAGTAACTACAGCCCAGACATCTCTAAACAAATACCCATTAAGGGCTGCTGATGCAGAAGTGCATCATGCCCTTTGGTCATCATGATGCAAAAATGAGGTGCTAGTGAGTCTGTTCACCAGCACTTCATTTGAGCATCATACCGACCCTCCAGGAATGTATCAGCCCGGTAGGGTCGGCATGATGCATGAATGCAGCCCTGGTGAGTTACTCGCCAGGGCTGCATTCATGCATCATGACGACCAATGGTCATGATGCGGCAATTAAAGTGCTAAGTTTGAGTGCTCTGTCTAAAAGTGATTCCCCTTAATTCTCTCAAAATAGATTCAGAGTGTACATGTGATTTCTCATGCTGTTTCAGTGCTCTGTCTAAAAGTGATTCCCCTTAATTCTCTCAAAATAGAGTCAGAGTGTACATGTGATTTCTCATGCTTCATTGACCTGAGGTTTAATTATTGGTTCTGTGCTAGAGCAAAGGTTAATTGGTGCCTGTGGATACAGGCTTCACATCAACAGATCCATTACAATAACCCTTTGAGGGATGTTAATGCAGGAGTGCATCATGCCCATAGGCCGGCATGATGCACTAATGAAGTGCTGGCGAGACTACCTGCCAGGCCTTCATTGCAGCATCATGCCGACCCTACAGGGTTGATACATATACTCCCAGAGGGTCAGCATGATGCTCCAATGAAGTGCTGGCGAGCAGTCTCCCCAGCACTTCATTGGTGCATCATGACGACCAATGGGCATGATGCACTCCTGCATCAGCAGCCCTTAAAGCATTAAGCCCCCGGACGCTTGTTCATTTCAATACCTTATAAGCGCTGCCTTATTCCAGACAGTGTTTATTTGAGACTGGCCCTCATTTGAGACCCCGGTGTTTAAATTGGCCATTATGGTCACCCTTCTTAAGTGGGTATGTCTTGTGGGTAGGTAAAAATTCATCCTGTTAAGTATGAAATAGGATGTTAACTTATATATCATAATGAACTTAGATTGTACTTTCTACCGAATCTATTTATTTTCAATTTACCCAGTTTAGTTTATATTCGAGAGACCAGGTAGATTTACTGCCCTAACCTTATCGATACGGCATCCTAAGTCAGGTACATGGCATAGTTGTATATTCTAGCTAGATACTCTAAATACCTTGGTATAAAATACATGCGGCTAAATAAACAAGAAATGCGGTTGTGACCGCGTAAAAAAACGCCTCCCGCCGTTAATGTCGGTATACCAGTGTGAGATGACATGTCTCATAAAAGCAGACATAAAGAAGATTTCACAATTATCAATTTCTCTATTCAGTAATTTTGTATTGTGAGACCTCATCACATGGGGCAAATCCATTCATCATAGCGCACTCCCGTACCGCTTCGCCAGTCACCCGTCCGACCCTAGGAAAACAGGGCCGACCCTAGACTCTTTTTTTTTCAATTTCTATGAGTTTTAATTAATTTTCAAGAATTGTTGATTTTTTTTTTCGTATTTTTCATCAATTTTTCATGAATGTAATCTATTGGTCTACAGTAAATAGCTTATTTGGGAATAACTTTTGCACGATTTTCACATTTGTCATATGTTTTTCATGTCGTCAGATAGATTTGCCCATACATTTCTATACAGAAGGGGGGAAATCCGACCTAATGACCCTAGTACTTTGAGTCATGTTACTGGAAACATGACTCAAAATGTTTCCAGAATGTTATCACCCAAATTGGAAATCATAAATGCTAATGACAAAAATTGTAAATCTGCAAGAGTTTCCAATACATCGCATCACTTTTATGAATCTTCCTCTTTAGTTGATATGAGTCCTCTAGGTAATGCAGCCTTGAGCCACTTCAGGTTTCCTTAATTTGAACAAAGACGGACAAGTGTTCAAACTAGATTGTGTGTTTAACAGTATACAAACATTCAAATATACCTCACTAGCCTTTTTGTACCTCATGGCAAACTAAGGACCAAATATAACCTTACTTAACTAGACTGTTGGTATACAAGATGCTATCTAACTTCACTAACAAAGTACAGATTGTGAAAATACTCCCAGGTCAATGGTTATGGCTGAGGGCCAATACAATTAATTTTAACCAAATTAGATTTTAATCATATATTTGACTGTAACTTGTAAGATATCTGCTCTTGAATGGGTCCACATTTGTTGTGTATGATTTAACAACAACATCAGAGTGTTGGAGATCCAAACTTACCATTTATTTCTTATTTCAAAATGTTCTTCAAAAGCACATATGGTTCTAACCATTTTTTTTAAATGAAGTTGGCTGAAGGTGAAGATGACTATAGTATACCAATTGGAGCACTTCATTGGTGCATCATGACGACCCATGGGCATGATGCACTTCATTGGTGCATCATGACGACCCATGGGCATGATGCACTTCATTGGTGCATCATGACGACCCATGGGCATGATGCACTTCATTGGTGCATCATGACGACCCATGGGCATGATGCACTTCATTGGTGCATCATGACGACCCATGGGCATGATGCACTTCATTGGTGCATCATGACGACCCATGGGCATGATGCACTTCATTGGTGCATCATGACGACCCATGGGCATGATGCACTTCATTGGTGCATCATGACGACCAATGGGCATGATGCACTCCTGCATCAGCAGCCTTTAAAGGGTAAAGCGACCCACTACGGTAAGTCCCACTTCCCTCAGTGTCCCTTTACCTCATTATCCTTAATGTCCTGCAGGGCCGCCATGAGGCTTTCCTCCTGCTCCACCCACAGGGACAATTCAATTTCAATTCTAACCTGGAGGACTCTGGATCTCCTCTCCTCCCGATCCCATTCAGGGGACAGCCATTACATCCACCCTCTCCTCAACCTCACCTTTTACCAATTGGCCCAAGTTGAAAATACATGTTTGTTTCTAATCTGGATAAACAAAAAACTTTAGCTAGAGGTGTTTCTCTTTTTTAATGGGTTTTATCTCCTTTATTCCAATAGTCCACTGGGCACCTTAGACAGACTTTGGCCAAACATTTCATACACAAAATCTGCCATTTTAGTTGACGACATTCTGGTGAACTAGAACAAAACATTTCACCTACCATTGCCTTCCTAGCCCCCCTATCCATTCTGTTTCCCCACTGGTGTCCCACCTGCCCAGATCACTGCCACTGTAGTCTCAATAATACTCCCCTTATTTATGCAATCAGCCCTCACTCCCTTGGATTTAAAAGAAGCAAATGCTTTGAGATTCCCTGTCCAAATTCAAGACAAATTTTACAGGTAGTGGAGAGCTTCGTTCCTGCCGTAATTGAGAATTCTGGGTTGTAAACTTGACTTACGGATATGAGCGTGAAGTGCACATTCTAAGAAATAGCTGTCATTGGCTATACCAAAGACCCTCTTAAAACTGAACTGTGAGGCAAAAAAGAAATATTGTATGTTTCCAGTTACATGCCTTAAATATCTAGGGTCAGTAGGTCGGTTTTTCTTTTTTTAATTTTTTTCTCTAATTTTGTATAGAAATGTATGGTTATAGATGCCATTTTCATCGATTTTATGGTTGAACTATGAAAACTATGGAAAAAAAATCGGGGAAAAATGAAAAATTAAGAAAAGTATAAAAATTCTCAATAATAATAAAAAAATGTCAGGGTCGGCCCTGTTTTGCTATGAGTATGATCGGTCGGGTAACTGGAAACACACCTTTTTTTTGCCTGAACCACCACAATCCACCACAATTGCATTAGTTTCTACAACATTTAAAGCAATACCTACGCACTGTGGTACAAGCCCAGCAAATTGTCGTCATCTGTCGCCATGATTGGTCATCAATGGTGACTCCTTTTTGAGTGATAACTCATTCCGTCATCTTTCGCCACTGTGTGTTAGACTCACATGGCATAGCAATTGCTATTCCTGGTGATCTTGTGCTATAACGACGTCGTGTTCCATCTAGCGACATGTGTGAGCCACTTCACACAGGTTGACAAGGACTCACGACAATTTGCTGGGAGGTATCTCCATGAAAATCACAATGGATCTGTGGATACCTTGAGACAAGGATTTTACCTTTATGGCAATGTCATGTTTTTCATAGTTTAAACAGATCTTATTCGCTGGTGCAACAACAGAACAGAGACAGCATGTACAAATAAATCAGAGAATGGCTTTTTGTTAGTCACGTACACTAGGGTAAAGAAGTGAAACAGTGAACAAGGCAAGAAATAGTCAATGGAATGAACCAATGAGGAAATCAGGGACAAGTGGCCAATATACTGTGCATTGCCTCTCCATTGGTCAGTCAGAATTTTGAGTAAACTGAATAAGTATCTGGAGTATGTTTAACCCAAAATGTATATAAATAGGCCTTCACAACAGTTGACAACTGCTACTACTTAACGTATTCTTCCGCATAACGGTATGTCCTGGAATGATGAAATCATGTCCTAGAATGCTGCATGAATTGGGTAAAGTCTAAGAGAAACCACCAATACAGACAAAGATACAACAACAGCACAGGAAGAGATGGGCTGAGTAATGATAGTAGAAGCAAAGACAAAGATAAGGTGGAAAGAGAAAAGGCAGAAAATCATAATGATAAATTAGGAGAACACACTGCTTCATAACTTGTGTGAGTGGGCAACTAAGTTGAAAATAAAATCTGACAAGTAATACATCAAGATAAATACCCTGCCCCTCCCCTTCCCCGCTCACTTTGCTCGGCTTAAGACGCAAGGCTGAGTAAAAGAGCCTATTTATCAGACTCAGCGTGCTGTGACATATTGAAGGCGATAAAATGTAATCTGTAAACGGCTTGCAGCTTTCTCATTGAGCAGCAATCACCAGCAGCTGACACAGTCTTACAGATAAGATTTGGTATTTTACTCTACATTCACCTATGGTGTACTATCTGTATTACTTTGTCATCTTCCCTAAGGGTTTCAGTCATTTCTTGGTGTATTGATCATGTGTTTCTGCCTGTCCCTCTAGCTCTGTATCAGAGTCTCTGTCTCTGTCTCTCGCTGTCTCTCTTCACCAAACCTTGAGACTAAAATAACATGTAATTGAAGTGCTCAAAAGAAAATTTTTAAAAATTTCTCCATGTCTTACCGCTCTCTTTCTCCCTCATTTTCTCTCTCCTTTCTCTCTCTCCCTCTCTCTCCCGAACTCTCCCCGTTGCATCTAGTCTGGTCTTGCATCTGTAAGCCATTTCATATTACTTTCTCCACCCTCATTTCCTAATTCCCTTTTTAGACTAATTTCTGTAATTAATTAGCTAATTGCAAATTTATATTTCCTTGCATATCCTCTACCCCCCCCCCTATATTTTTTTTTTCATTTCGCCTTCCTTTCCGACCTCCTTATTCCTAAGTCTATCTTTCAATTTTCTGCTTCACTCCCCTCTCTCCTTCTTATTAATAATACCAACCTCCTCCCCTTCCTCCCCACATCATGTTCCCCTTATAGAAATGAGAGACCTGTGCGGAGTGATCTATCCCAGGGACATGGTATTCACTGTGTCATATTCCATCATCCGGGGCCCAGGCCTGCCATGCATCACGTCCACTTTAAGTAGTGTGGTTTTAACAACCACGAATGAGTGATTAATTGGCTTTGGGACAAGACATATTTCCCTCTTATCGTTTCTTTTTCCTACTTCTCTTTTGAGTTCAATTTGATGACATTGAAAGTTTAGGGGCAAATTCCAAACTGGATCTCTTGCAATAGAATAATCCTTTATATCAAAATTGCATTAAGACCTAAAACTAATGGACAGGTATGTGAAAGTATCTTGCCCAGAATAAGAAATTGGGTGTTCTGTGAGACTCCGAGACCACTTCATATATAAAATTGGAGTGGAACGATGATAGTTACTCCTGCCACACCTTGTGAAGCTTGGAGATCTCAGAACTTACCGATGAATGACCTTGGGAGACGGAAACCGGGAGACTTTGAAACTGACGCATGACCTCGAGGATGGGACAAGGTGATTTTGAAACTTGCTGAATGATATTTATTGTTGAGACATGGAAGCTCAATGACCATCAAACTTTGGAACTACCCCATGACCTTGAATGTTGAAACAAGGTGACCTTGTGAAGGATGAGGGTGACATTGTGACTGCAATGTGACCTTGGTGAATCAGTCTGTATGACCTTGGGAACTGGGGCGTAAATATGAGGCAGAACACTTAAAAAAAGTAACTGCTGAATCCACCAGACATCCTCATAAAATTGAACAGTGGATGATCACAATTGCAATGCAGTGTAGTTTCTACAATGAAGCCCCAGGTGGCAGTACAGTAAAGCATTGCGGTATATGGAATGTAGACATAACGGTGAAAGCATTGTCCCAAAGTTCCAGGACAATTTCCATCAATGTGACTGTGTGTAATTTGACAATGTTTCTAAGAGGCAATGTGCCTCTCACCCTACAATAGCTGGCACGATTTAACCCTTTAAAGACTGCTGATGCAGGAGTGCATCATGCCCATTGGTTGCCATGATGCACCAATGAAGTGTTGGTGAGCAGTCTTGCCAGCACTTCATTGGTGCATCATGCTGACCCTATGGGGTTGATACATATACCCCGGAAGGGTCAGCATGATGCTTCAATGAAGTGCTGGCCAGCAGTCTCGCCAGCACTTTAGAGTTGTATCATGCTAACCAATGGGCATGATGCATTAATGCATCAGCAGCCCTTAAAGGGTTAAGGCCCCCTATGTGTGAGTAACCAGGGTGAAATGCTATCCTATTTTACCACTGTATACACACCAGACTCCGAGTAGCCTACGGCACCTTACAGCAAAAATATGGAATTTGGTCACGTGCCCGGCTTGGCACTGAACCTGATAAATTACACAGGGGCAGATTAGGGGACACCCCCCTTCCCCCATCCCCCCAGGGGGAGCCCTAGTCTTCATCCCATGATGCACAGCGAGTGTCACCCTGCCTGCCCTCTGGCGCCTTCTGGCGGAAGTACATACAGAAAAGGACGCAGTATCAAAGACGGAATTGTCTGGAGGATTGGGCGTAGGGGACTGGTTGGTTATCGAGGTTAGGGCTGAGAATGGGATCAAAACTGAATACAGTCTATTGGGCATAGTCTTATAAGGACCGCTAATGCCTTTAAAATACATTATGCCCCTTGCTTATCATGACTACACGCCTGGCGAGTAACTGACTAGGGCTACATTCAAGCTTCATCCTGACTTTGCGGGGTTGATACACACCCGTAGTGGTGGCATGATGCTCCAATGAAGTGCTGGTGAGCAGTCTCGCCAGCACTTCATTGGTGTATCATGACGACCAATGGGCATGATGCACTCCTGCATCAGCAGCCTTTAAAGGGTTAGGAATGGGTCAGTCTCTCATAAAGGTGTGTCACTCTGGTATTGGTAGGAGGTTATAACAAGGGGTTGGGTGCTCCAGGGAAAGGGGCTCTGTACCAAGGACCTGACAGGGAGGGGGGCTTCTTGATTCTAGGGCAAACAAAAACGTTCTCCTGGAACAATAACTTGTGGAGGAGCATTATGGACCAAGGACAATCAACTAAAAAATTAAATGTTTAATTAGAGTTCTCAGACATTATAAATTCGGAAATTAGAAAATCTTTTCATATTTGGACTTTGCAATAGTTGCCTCTGTTCGTCTTTCATTAGTACAGTTTATTTGTACAGAACAGTCCCCCTAAACACTTCAGCTGAGAGCATGTCATTTAAAAAACATCACATATCGTCATTGAAATCCAGAGAAGAGTCAACAACCAACACTCTCCTCATTAATTTGTGTGATTTGCAAATCGTTAAGAAATTGGGGAGTTTTATTAAGAGGTCTCGTTCTGTTTTTCATCGCCTTTCAAGAAAGCACCACGTGCCAGTGACTGAAAATAGATGCGAAGTCATAAATGATTAATAGACTGGGCGAATTTTATAATGGATTGAGTGTGATATTTTCAATTTAGAAGGCAATCGGTTAAGAAAAAAGCTGTTCACGTCTGCTATCAATTGTGAACTAAAGAAATATAAAAGCGTGAGAGAAGATTATACTGAATTAGACATCGGAACCTGTCATACACAACTATGTTACAAAAACGACAACTCAAAAAGAAGAGACAGTCACATTTCATAATAGCAACTATTTTGTTTTTGTTATCTCCTTACCATATTTTCATTTGTGTGATGAATGAGTAAACAACATGAATATAATTTCCAATTACTGAAAAGATACTAAGGCAAAAAAAATATTGTGTTTCTAGTAACATGGCTAAAAAGTCTAGGGTCGATAGATCGGAATTATTTTTTTTTTAATTTAATTTTTCTTTGATTTTGTATAGAAATTTATGGGCAGAGATGTTGGATTCTATGATTTTGTAGTAGAAATACGAAAAACATAAGAAATGTGAAGCATATGTAAAAGATATGAATGACTGTTATGAACTGTATACCAATAGATTAGGGCCTAGATTAGCTCCATCAAAAAGTGATGAAAATTACAGGGGAAAAAAATGCCTAAAAATTCCCCAAAAAATGTAAAGAAAAATCCCAAGGATAAAAAAAATGTCCAGGGTCGGCCCTGTTTTGCTAGGGTCGGTCGGGTTACTGGAAACATGTCTGACCGTAATTAAAGACATGCATGACCTAGTTTGGATAACATTTATTACGCTCCTGGAATTTATAAATGTGATATCATTAAAACATATAAACAATGATAAGAAGATAAAAGAATTATATTATGACAAGGAATGAGATAAGATAAGAGTATACACTGATTATCACATGTATAGTACTTACCACCCTATTGAGTCTGTTCATGTAGGGCCCAGTCGTGGGAGAGTTTATGTTAAGGTGTGGGTGGGTGGGAAAATATAATATATGAAATTTGAACTCACTCAGGATACGTATTGACTAGTCAGTTCCAGTGGAGGGAGTGAGGTAGAGGGTATGCTGTGCATGACCCAGGTGAAAGTAGGTCAGCGTGCTGCAGTTTACAAACAGTCCGCAATTCCAGGACATTGGGCTACATTTTGGTTTTTACTGTTTTTAAATCTGACCATTATTAAGGTTTTTACAGCCTAAAACAAAAGGTATTATTTATTGTTCAATTTTTAAGAGTTAAATGATTAAAATAGCAAGTTATTTTTTGTTTTTCGTTTTTTTCTTTCCTCACAATAATAATCTTGAGGTATTCAGTCCTTCAGAAATGAATCCGGGCCTGTGGAATAATAAAATTTGCAGGACCGAATGGCCTGCGAGGGAAGAAGCTTTTCATATAGACTGCAGTATTCTGTCAAGATGTGGCTAGGTTTTATAGTACTCTTCAATTTGACTTGGGTGCCTCAAAATAACATCATCATCATCAGCTGATTATGTATACATTATCCATCATACAGCAGCCATAGATAGCACACAAGACCCTACCTCTGTATAATGAAGTTACCATCATATTGTATTGATTTACTCTATCTAAAATGAATCTGTCCTAACCCTTGCCTCACCCCTGAGGCTGTGGAGGGGTGGGTTGGTACAGGGGAAGGTATATCAGCATATCAGATCATATAACCCTTAACCCTATGCTGAACCCTACCTTTGGTATACCAATGGTATAAGATTGCTGATCATGACTTGCCCAAACTCATGGGCGTAGAAAAAGGGGGGAGCAGGGGGGGGGTCTGGGCCCCCCAATCATAAAGGGTTGGGGCCTGAGTATGATTAGAATTTGCCAACAACTCATAACAAAATGGAAAAGAAGCTAAAACTTTTATCTCGGATTAGACTTAATATGGCATTGTGATAAGGTTGTGATGGGACCCTGGCTGGGCCTTCACTGCCCCCCCCCCCAATCAAGATTTGCTTCCTACACCTCTGCAAACTTTTTCTTCACTTACAGGATCCTCTCATTGCACTATCCCTTCACTCCATTAGAAATACAAGTAATATAATGTGAGTTAGAATATTACCAGTGGCATCAGAGCTACAAAAAGAAAGTGTTGGGATGAGAAAGTGTTGGGATGAGCTGTGCTGTGTCAGTATCGGGAAGGTCACTACTGATTCAGTGGATACAATCATGTGGGAGTAACGATGGGCCTCCTTTGGCTGAGTCAGTGTGGCTATTCATGGCAGGAAAACTACATTCAACACCAGTAAAATTCTATTGCATGTGCATACAAGACATGCAGGGAGGAACGGAGAAAATGAGATAAAGGCTCCTTAAGATGGGCGAGTGATAGCTGGCCACCAATATGGCTACCTTGCATCTCTACCCCCATTTTGATATACTTCTTATTAACGTCCCGGGGTAAGCAGTATATGAATACAGGATATGTCTCAGGATAATTGTTCAATTCGATAAAGTTGCTGCTTTACCAAGCACGATTTTGCTGATGCTGAACCTGCCAACTTCTGTTACGTGTGATACATAAAGAAACGGCTTATATACACAAACAGTCTGAACCCAAATCTGCCTACAGTGAGGGTGCACCTTATGGGTGAGGATTTGATAATATAAACCAGGTACTTGACCCTTTAAAGGCCACTGATGCATTAATGCATCCTGCCCATTGGTCGAAATTATGCAAGAATAACGTGCTGGCGAGCAGTCTCAGCAGCACTTCATTGGTGCATCATGACGACCAATAGACATGATGCACTCCTGCATCAGCGCCATTTAAAGGGTTAACAGCTCAAAATCAAGCCCAAGCTGCGTCCCACAGCAATTCCGCAGTGAGGGATTTAGACGGGGGTGTGGGAGCGCATTCTTTTAGACAGTACTTGATAGTTTAGTTGCATATTTTGGACCCTAAGATTTGGTCAAAATAGAGGGTTCACCCCTTCCTTTTGGACCGTGTCCTCTCTTTTTCCATATCCTAGATCCACCACTTAGACCTTCCTTCATCTCTCGGTGCACCTTATACTCCAGGTGCACATTAAACATATATTTATAAGAGACTACTGTGTCCAACAAAAATAGGTGTAAACTTAATCTAGCTTGCATGTCTCTTAGATGAATCAGCGTAGTATTAGTCTTTTTTTATAGAATGAAGACGGGTTTCAATAGACTTATTTGAAGTCTGGAATCTTAAGATACAGATATAACGTGAAATAAATGCACGGAGGTTGGACGAAGCAGAAATAGCTGTACAGATACGTGGGAGAGGCAGAGGGAAGAGGATAGGGACTCATTTATCATATTTACAGCATGGTAATAGGTTCTTAATGGTGGGTCTGAAAGACGGGAGAGGTGCATTAAATTCTAATATGAAAATCACCCCACCTACAAGTTAGTAAAAGACGCAGAGTGTGCCCCTTAACTGCCCTCTCACGGCACATTAGAGACCCCACGCCTATCCCTCCTCACTCACTCCCTCTCCAACCAAAAGCAGCTTACATAGGCGGCGTCTCCGGAGAGAACCGGAATTGGGATCGGCAATTCCCGAGCGGCGCCGAACGCGCCCGACCGTGTCGGAGCGTGACCCATCCCCTGGCGGCCATGTCGCGTGTTCTGATTCCACCAACACAGAGGAAAGAACACTGATCGCTTTGACACATACTGCACAGGTCACAATTTGTCTCCCAGATGACATGTATGAAGGCATGTCAAATGAGGTTGACCCTCTCATATTTGGTTTGTCAACTCCATTTGACATGCGTAATAAAGACACGTCACATATTTCTGATCCATTCACCTGAGTGCTAGGTAATACTGTGAGACAATTATGTAAGGGTCAAGAGCAGTCAATAACTATGTACCAATGGTTCAATCAAGGGAGGCCTATAATAGAAGGCAGGGGATATCATAGTCCCACAGGCCTGCAACACTAAGGCACTTTTTCCTATCTACAGAACTCCTACTTGACTGAGGACCTCTATGCAGTCCATAAGACAAGGGCATGGAGGTGCATGGCAATGCCATATGTCTCCCTGTACTGTAGATACTGAGATTATAGATTGTGGGTTAGAATACAGTCCTTTGGTATTTTCACTGACCCACACATAAGGTGTCTAACCACTCCAGTTGGAGTATTCAGGATGGTGGGTGTCTATTTTGATATTCAATAACAAATGCAGATTTAACAACGAAATAGAATTCACTACCATTTATTGATAGTATTTACAGACCTTAGTGATCTATTCTTCATGAAAACAAAATGACACAGATACATCAAATGTCTCAAGTGTTGGTAGTACTTCTTGGTAGTGATTAGTCCTGGTACCAAAATGGTTGTTTGCTCCATCTAGTGGAATATCCTAGAACAATTATGTATGTCAAACCATCACATGTCAAGTGCCTTCGACATGGCCGTGACCCTGGTCAACTCACAGATGACATGGCATTTTAAGGCATGTCAAATCATATGAGGATTACTGTGTGCTACAGTTGTCATGGTGACATATGTGCACATGTCCCAATGACCTGTGCTCTCTGTGTCAAATCAAGTTGACATGGGTATACATGTCACTTTGTCAGGAAGAATTTTCTCAGTGAACAGCGTCTCTGCCGCTGACGGACTACTTTATGTCTGCCTGTGTGTCCCTCCGCACCAACCGCATCACACCCTCACGTGACCTATATCACCATGCATGCACTGCATGGACCACTTTCAGGTCAAGGTCAGAAACAGGAAGTTGCCATTACTAACACTTCCGGGAGTTAGAGTTTAAACCATGCTACAAGGACTGTCATAAAACCTCCTGCTACGCTTGGCTTATTTCACAAAACCTCCTCCCAGACCTGACCCAATTCACAAAACCTCTTGCTAGAACTGACCTAATTCATAAAACCTCCTGTTGGCCCCTAAACTGTAGAATATGGAAATAAACCTACAGTGTGAACAATAGGGTGCAGAGCCAGGTGGAGTATAAGCCCTAAAGACCTCCGAGGTGAAGCTGAGTATGTTGTATGGCAAAACCTCCAGCTCTAAGGAGGTTTTCTGACATATACTTCTTCCACAGAAGTTTATGGAACAGTAAAACCATAAATATAAGCATATTTTGGCATAAACTGTAGATGCCTAGAAGAGGATTTGAATTTACTACACTGGCTGTGATACAAAGCTATGAAAAATATATGGTGTTCCATGCTACACCCACCAGCAATCTCAATAGTACAATAGTATAATGGTTAGCATGTTTGACTTTGAATCTCATAATAGGGAGGTTTAGCACCTACTGCGTGGCCAGTAAAACGCAGATGTACAGCATACCTACAGCACTGGTACGTCTGCATTAAATGAGCTACGGGGGACGTACATAGTGGTTGCTAAACCTCCCTAATGTGGGTTCAAGACTGCATGGGGAAAACGTTTTTAACATACACATACAAGGTAAAAGAGGTCTCTGTAAAGGACCTCCCTGAAGCCCCTTTTATCTTTTTGGCATTTAGGGGATATTCATCGTACATGTGATTCATTATTCTCAGAATTTGTTGCAAAAATGACAGTGGCCAACTGAGAATAAAAATAAAATCAGAAGAGGGGTTCAAACCTGTGTGGTATAGATTTGTAGTCCCAGGCCTTAACCACTACACTACCTTCACTAGTCAAAACTTCCAAGTGAAATTACCTTGTTTATCTATAGTCTATCATTCAGTCATAGTAGTAGCATATTGCCCTTCAGTAGATGTTCTAACACCCACATGATCAGCTGAAGACTCATAGTGTACTGGTTAGCACATGGGACTCTAGGTCCCAGCACTGTCTGGTGCATGGGTACGAATCCCATATGGGGCAGGATGTTCTCAAGAATTTCATCTGCCTTTCAAAAATGACCCAATTCATGAAACCTCCTGCTATGCTTGGCTTAGTTCACAAAACCTCCTCTCAGAGATGACCCAATTCTCAAAATCTCCTGCCAGATCTGACCTAATGCTTTAAACCTCCTGCTGGCCCCCATACTGTAGTATTTGGAAATAAACCTACAGTAGGAACAATGGGGTGTAGAGCCAGGTGGAGTATAAGTATTCAATGACAAAGCATTGGTGTCTTTCTAAATATGTGCACGGAGAGTGTCACTCAATACAGTTTCCATTAACGTGTATACATTGAAGACACGATGGAAATTAACTGATGAAATGAAGTATAAAAAGACAGGGGTGGTAAAAGAAGAACTGACTTTCAGACCTCCCCCATAACATCCATCATACCTTGTGATTCCGCGCATGCACAGCAGACATGACGGCTTATTCCACCATTTCCGGTGTCCCTCCAATGTGCGCTGGTGCGCGGCAGGCGGCGGTGACATGCCGTGTAGCTGACCTTGTTGCTGCCTGAGGGGGTCAAGGTCAAGGTCGGTATGGCGGGAAGTGGTAAGTGGTGCATTATGGGAAACACGATGGTGGTTTAACCAGTCAGCTGTAGGAGGGAGTTCTATGCTGGTTAGAACAAGGCCAGAATGGAAGAATTTTAAAAGTGCCGTGTCGCCCGTGTCAATTTTTGTTCAATGCATTATCATGGACCTGAAAGATGGTACCTGTGTCCGTCGATTTTGAAAAGTGCCATGTCGCCTGTGTCAATTTTGAAAAGTGCCGTGTCGCCTGTGTTAATTTTTACCCATGTGTAGGCCTATTTTTATCTGCCCTTTGCCTTTGTTTTTTTTTTAAATAACTGTTGAGTCTACTGCACATCCTCATAAAAGTGAACAGTGAACCGCCATAATCCTATTACAGTAAAGCAGTACACATGTAGTTTCTGTAATGTAGCCCCTGTTTACAGTACAGTTAAGCACAGTGGCACAGTTGGGGGTGCACCTTATATGTGGGATGTGCCTTATACGCCAGGTGCCTGCCTAGAACAGCTATTAGTCTGGGGATGAATTTATGACATCACTGGCTTACAGCTTTTCTTTGCTTGCTTCAGAGAGTTACTAATATTTATAAGTATGTCTTCTCTTTTCAAAACTAGCATGGGCTGACTAAGCACGAAGCCTCACCAACACTTCATTGATGCATCATTAGTCAACCTTTAAAGGATTAATGCTTGTTAGAAGCATTGGTCAGTTGGTCTGACTTCTGCATTCAGGATATTGCACTGAAAACATGGAAGATCCGAAACTAGTCAGCGGTGACCACTTTAGGTCCTCAAGTTGACGATACCTAAAACTACAACTTTAGGTAGTCAAAATGACGACTTTAGGTCGTCATCCTGATGACCTAAGTCATCAGTATGACGACTCCGTACTGTCAGTATTGTCATACTGACGACTCAGGTTGTCAGGATGACGACCTAAAGTCATCATTTTGACTACCTAAAGTTGTAGTTTTAGGTATCATCAACTTGAGGACCTAAAGTGGTCACCGCTGACCAGTTTCAGATCTTCTATGTTTTCAGTGTGAGGCTTCCCATAATACACTTTGTTCGTGGAGGTTTCCTGTTAATTAGCATAATTAGGTCAGTCACATGACCTGCTCTGGCCAATGGCATTGGTCATGTGACTGACCTACTAATGCTAATTAACAGGAAACCTCCACGAACAGAGTGTATTATGGGAAACCTCAATAGCCTGAATTGGAGCTCTGTGGTTGATGGGTGGTACATTTATTACTGGATACATAAAGGCACTGCTGTACGGTGACAGTTTCACAGTGAGGGGGTGATTGATGGAGAGAGGCAGCAAGTACTAATAGGGTGTAAGAGACTGCTGCTTGGATGGCAAGGGGTAAGGGGGGGGGGGTTGAATGGGGCTTGTAATGTGGTGTCTTACAGTGAATACTACATATAGTGGGCAGACCAACCCTCGGGGATGCAGTAATAGTGTTATTGCTACTTTAAAGTGCATGCTTACTTGAATGATGTGTACATGGATGAAAAATAAAAAATACTCTCCACTCTCTGTAGAGAGCGTGTACAGTTAATGTGGCAATTAATAGATAACGCTAATGGCCCTTTTTGCATCTTTCTTTAGCATAACATTCATGGTACTTGTAGATCTGGACATGAGTCAGGCTGATTAACCAGTCCTGTTATAGTCTTGCTGTGTTTGATGCATGTAGATAAACAGCCATACATACATATAGGCATCAACAGGGCTGATTAACCAGTCCTCTGATGATGGTGGTCACTATGGCTCTATACCAATGTATGTCAGGATATTCAGGGGTTTTGTGGTAGGCTGATTAACCAGTCCTCTGATGATGGTGGTCACTGTGGCTCTATACCAATATATGTCAGGATATTCAGGGGTTTTGTGGTAGGCTTATTAACCAGTCCTCTGATGATGGTGGTCACTGTGGCTCTATACCAATATATGTCAGGATATTCAGGGGTTTTGTGGTAGGCTGATTAACCAGTCCTCTGATGATGGTGGTCACTGTGGCTCTATACCAATATATGTCATGATATTCAGGGGTTTTGTGGTAGGCTGATTAACCAGTCCTCTGATGATGGTGGTCACTGTGGCTCTATACCAATATATGTCATGATATTCAGGGGTTTTGTGGTAGGCTGATTAACCAGTCCTCTGATGATGGTGGTCACTGTGGCTCTATACCAATATATGTCATGATATTCAGGGGTTTTGTGGTAGGCTGATTAACCAGTCCTCTGATGATGGTGTCACTGTGGCTCTATACCAATATATGTCATGATATCCAGGGGTTTTGTAGTAGGCTGATTAACCAGTCCTTTATGCTGATTAAGGAGGCAAGATCCTCAGACCAAATGTGGCCTAGGTTTAACATTTTTGATAATTGTCTTGAAGGCATCCTTCTTACACAGTCCTTGGGAGCTGGCTGTGAGTTGGTTATACATGTATCTCCAAACTATGTGAGTTCACGACTTAATTCTCAACAGGAAAATGGAAATGAAATCTGTATTTATTGAGCTCTCTATTTGTCAAAGCCCGTCCGCTTGACAGAGTTGCCTCTCTCGATTTCAAAGGGTGGCATGTGTTAGATTGGGTAGGTTAAACATGTTCATTATCTAAATGTCAGTGCCAATTTGAGCTTCATGATTCTTATGAAAGTAAATTTTCCCCCTTTTGAATTTCATTTTACTTTTCGTTTTACAAACTAGGTAACTAGGCGAGCAATACACATACAGCAGCCCTAGCATACACCAGGCTTCTTTAGCTTAGTTATCTGAAATGAATTATTGATTTTGGTGAGAGAACATATCACCCATATCATTGCCATCCATATATCTCAAAATATGCAAACATATGAGTAAGTATCCAGGCTATGGTGCATTTGATAACATTCCACTTTCCAATTCAGTTGG
Source organism: Acholoe squamosa (assembly GCA_949317995.1). Taxonomy (NCBI): domain Eukaryota; kingdom Metazoa; phylum Annelida; class Polychaeta; order Phyllodocida; family Polynoidae; genus Acholoe; species Acholoe squamosa. Next base: position 76,530,209 of record OX439041.1, on the reverse strand, counting down.
TGAAAGCCATTTAAATGCGGCATCATGCCGTAAAGCACTGTGACCATATGTGACCCATCTTTACAAAGTGGTACTGAAGTCGCACAGTTAGAAGACAAGATATGGCCTTCACAAGTGGTATAGTGTTCAAAATATCAAATCTTTCCAAAACTGATATTTTAGCATTTTTTAAACATTATATAAATATTATCCTAATTATCTCAGCATAATTGATTTTTAATTGAATCACTACAAGACGTGACAGATTATTAAATTGGACAGATCTTAACTCATTTTCTTCTTATGTTGCTTATCCAAAACCGGCTATATCTTTTGTGTGTAGTGCTCTATTTTTATGCAAGTGCTCCGGCGTTGATACACTCTTGGGTTGATTTGATGCACTAGTATAGTACCTACATTACAGAGGCGGATCCATGATTTGGAAACAGAGGGGGCGCGTCCCAAAATGAGGGGGAGCACCCCCTATTTTTGAGCAAATTTTGGGGTTTAAAATATGTAATTAAATTCTCAAGTACTGGGAAAAACGGAGGTGCGTGCGCCCCCGCCCCCCTAAATCCATCACTGAGCCACGGCCTACATTTGAGAATCACCCTGTCCTTAAAGGGTTAAAGATAGGCAGCCATGATATCAACCCTATTATCAGCCTATATGCATTTTGGTATGAGTGGGGCTGGAATGAGAGATTTTAATAAAGAATAGATAATTAGAACACACAATCAGTGAAATCTTAATTAGAACGGCTTATCAGTACAAACAGGCTTGCCACTCAATCATGTTATCTATGTGTATTAGGTCGTAAGGGGGGGGGGTGTACCACCTGTGGGAGGATATAGATGACATTGTGTTCATTTTTTACCAATATTTGATGGTATACTGTTTCAGTACCTGTACACTGTAATAGTTTAAGTGTTAGGGGATTAAACATGAGTGTTTAGGACTTAAATACTTGGTTGAACACCTTCTTGTCCCACTTTCTAAACGCTCATTTTGGGATATATCAAAAAGCACACCACGAGTTGAAAGAGGAAATGTTATGAGGCGCGGTTGGGGCTTGAATTTAGTTACTTTAGCATCTTATCTCTGCATATATATGTCTTATTACAATTGACCTTGTGAGGGCTGGAACCCATGACAATTTAATAGTTTCTGACCCAAATGCATCCCATCTATAAGGTGCACTCTTAGTTCAGGTAAGGTCTATGCATCACTCGCTGACAAAATTCTGTTCTATCAATTCTTCACCCATATGGTATTGGACCTGATTATACAACAGTTTGTTCTGACGTAGGCTTATAAAGACCCTACTGCACGCTATAAACATGGAATAAAGGAATCAAAGCCTCACATCTTTATATGTGGTTCTCTATTTTAAGTGAATATAAGAACACACCTGGCCAGGTGGTCCAACAACCTGGAAGGACCGTACCTGCCTCTGGTCTTAGTCCACTCTAAATATAACACAAACCACAATTTCTATATTACCCTTGTATTTACTGGTAACAAGACGGCTTTGTCAAAACACATGACAGAGAAGGCTTCTTTTCAACCCATCTATGCCACTCCTGCCCCCCTCCCCCTTCGGCTCCAAAGCCTGGTCTGCCCCTTCCCCTATCCTCCACGTCTCCTTGTCGTGTGATACAAATAGCCAATCAGCACGCTGCTTATGTAAAACACCAACGACGTTACCGGAAGTGTATGTGTGGGTAGCTATCTCAAAACGAGGTCATTTACCAAGATCTCACTTTATCAAATGACAGGTTTGAGACGATGTGCTGAATAATATAACGTTTTAATCCAAATCAGGCTTCAATGTCATCAGCACGTCATGATGCACATATTTTATATGTCATGATGCAGTAATGCATAATGTCCTGGTACTGCATTGGTACATCAAGTTGTCCTTCCCAGGCAAGTGCATCAATCCCATAAGACTCGATACATTCATTCCCGTACCTGTATACATTTAGCACAGCCTAAATACAGTACGGGATACTGAAAGCTTCCTGTAAACTTTGGTCAAAAATAGTGGAGGCGGACCTGATTTAGATGGACAGACAAATACTGTCAAATGTGCCGTAGAGGAAATGAGCATGGGAACACACCTAGATCTCCATTGTTTTGTTTTCTGAGTGGCACAGTGCGGTCTTTGACATGTTTGACTGGGGATGGGTGGTGTTTGGTTAGTGGCCCCACAGCCTGGCGCAGATGCTTTTGTCTTTACTACTTACTAGATATTACTAGCAAACATGTAAACTGAATATTGTACTAATGCTAATGCCTACATTCCACAACTCCCTGCTCCCTCCTCTGTTCAGAACTGTTTATGTATCCTTGCCCTTCTGCGGCTGCATCACAGCAACTCCAGAATCATTTAAACCTTTACGAAGGACTTGATACCTCTGTGATTCAAGTTGATTTTATCTGCATCAGTGCTTCATGACGCCATCGGCGTTAAATCAACCCTCAATGGCAGTCGAGAGAGCCAGAATATCATCAAGCTCATTGGGGAGAAGAGGGAAAAATGCTTTTCATTTATAGATTTTCTTCCTGTCAAGTCGATGATTCACTATGGCCGTAAATGGTTAAATCCCACACAGAAGCATCATACCTCAGCCCCCACCTTTAATATGTCCGCTTGGTAGGTCCTTAGTCCCGGTCGGTACATAGGGCGGACACGCTCACGTTTTCCACCCGTGTAGCCCCAGTGTTAGGGCCTCCCATGGTCGTGTCTGATACGGTGTTAGAGGAACCACAGCAGGAAGGGGAGGTGGGCAAAGTTAGGCTGTAGGAAGAAGATTGGAGGTAGGAGGGGATTCCTTGTACTCAACCATTTAAAGGCTGCTGATGCAGGAGTGCATCATGACCATTGGAGCATCATGCCAACCATGCCGTCGATACATGTACTCCTGGAGGGTCGGCATGATGCACCAATGAAGTGCTGGCGAGCAGTCTTGCCAGCACTTCATTGGTGCATCATGACGACCAATGGGCATGATGCACTCCTGCATCAGCGGCCTTTAAAGGGTTAACCGTTTAAGGGCTACATGATGACTTCTTTTGATTGTCATGATGCACCAATGCAGTGCTTGGAGCAGCTTCTGAGTATCATGCCGCCAACCCTTCAGGAGTGTATCACACCTGAAGGGGGATGATGCATGTCAAGTAAATAATCCAGGGCTGCATTACTGCATCATGCCAACCAAAGGGTATCATGCATTAATGCACTGTGCAGCCCGCTAAAGGGGTATAGCCTCATTAGGTATACACTATTAGACACATATTAGTATAGTTTTGAAGTGGAAGCTCTGCTAGCCATTTCACAACCACCACGATCCTACCCGTCTCCCTTCGATTTTGAACCACCCCTATGATCCAGTCCAATCGTAGTGATTGACCCTTGGTGATCATGTATTAGCTACGATTGACTATACAGGTGCATGCCTTGTCCCTCTGTATCTGCTGTAATCGTAGTGATTGACCCTGTACAATGAAGAATTCCCTTCCGATCCTGGCCAGGTCAGTACGATTTCAGGGTGCCCAAAATTTAGTGTCTGAGAAATGACCTCCAGGTCTCCATAGTTTACCTTTAACACATTGAGGGCTGCTGATGCATTAATTCATCATGCCCAGTGTTTGTCATGATGCACCAATGAAGCATCATTGGTGCATCATGACGACCAATGGGCATGATGCACTTTTGCATTATAGGCGTTTAAAGGGTTAAGGTAGGATCCATACACCATAATGATTTGGACAGTGATGGGTGTAAGGGTAGCAGGGTGGACTGTGGGCAGAGAGGGGGGAGGAGGACAGGACAGCAGTGGTTCCCAATTTGAGTTATCTGGACGACTTCTTCCTCCCCTGTGACCATCCAACCATCCCCCTGTGCTCCTTCAATATCCTTAGTAATTTAAGGGCTGCTAATGCAGGAGTGCATCATGCCCATTGGTTGTCATGATGCAACACTGAAGTACTGGGGAGTCTGCTCGCCAGCACTTCATTGGAGCATCATGCCGACCTTCTTGGAGTGTATCAAACCTGAAGGATCAGCATGATGCATGAATGCTACTCATCAGGGCTGCATTCATGCATCAGGACGACCAATGGGCATGATGCATAAATGCATCAGCTTCCCGTGAAGGGTTAAGGCCATTACCTCAGGGGTATTTCTCTACCTGATTTCACCCTAGCCTAGCTACCACTCCCATTACTACTGAATACCAGCAGGACCGTATCACGTCTTTCAATAGGAAGGGAAGGGTGAGGGGGGGGGGAGGGTAGGGGCAGGCACAACTTCAGGCACAGGAAGAGGACTTTGCCACCCAACTGGATGTTTAGAACCTCATCCCTCCTCTACAACTTCAGCCATCAAATCCTTACTGGAAGAGTCCTGTAGGCTAGAAGGGGGGGAAAGATGAGGAGAGAGAGGTGGTAGTAGAAATAGTCCATGTACGTAGGCTACGTACATGGACTATTTCTACCACCGCCTCTCTCTAGGCTTGGAATCTGTTGAGTGGCCCCCTTCTTGAGCATTTGCTGTGCAGCTGAACTTGGAGATGCAGGGTGGTGGGGAGGAGGTCTGGATTGGCCCCAGATACCAACCAGAATCATTTCTATTATTGATACTACAGTGACATAAAGCCTATAGGTAGAATGGATTGCCGACCCCATCAATAGTGGCGGATCCAGGGGGTGCCCAAGGGCCCTGTCCCCCCCCCCCCGACCACAATAAAAAAGAAAAAAAAGGAGAGGGAAAAAGGAGAAAAAGGGGAAAAAAGAGGGAAAAGAAAAGTGTAGAGGGGCCCCAAAAAGGGGCCTTGCGGAGCTCAGGACCACATATAGTACCTCAACAGCTTTCATCAAGTCTTGCCCCCCTTCTAGACAATCCTGGATCCGCCACTGATCCAATGAGACGAGACAGACAGAGAATAAATTAATGGATTGATAGATGAATTAATGAATGAGTGAGAGAGAAAGAGAAAATCAGAGACAAAGTCAGAGTGAGCAGTGTCAGCGAGAAGGCAATTCACTGAGAGGATCTCCTCAGCTAGTCCATTTCCCCAAATCGTCTCCTCCTCCAACACCTTTATGAGAACAGTCTCCACAAATCTACCACTAATCCAAACACCACATTCAAAGGGCCCTCCTTCTATGATGTCCCCTCCCCATTTCCAGCACTAAAACCTTTTGAGAGAGGCATCGAGGTTCCAAATACCTTTTTGCAGTGAGATCCCTTCAGTCACTGACTATGTAGTTGTTTGCCCTGCGAATCATCAGCTATGAAGCGTCAGGCCACTCCCTGCCTAACATGTGAAGGGCCCTCAGTCCTTGTCAAGGTCCTAAGGGATCCAGGGTTAAACCCTTTAAGGGCCGCTGATGCAATAATGCATCATGCCTATTGGTCGCCATGATGCACCAATGAAGTGCTATTGAGTCTGCTTGCCAGCACTTCGTACTAGCAAGCCTCCATGAGCGTACCAATCCCATAGGTTTGGCATGATGTATGAATGGAGTCCTTGCGAGTTACTCACCAGGGCTGCATCCATGCATCATGACGACCAATGGGCATGATGCATTATTTCATGAGCCGCCCTCAAAGGGTTAGGGGTCTATTGCTTGTAAAGGCTAGGTGCGTAAAAGCGAGGTGAGGAGGAAAGTAGGCTGTTTGAGGTTGCCATGGGGTAGGTTTGTTAGACATTGATGTGGAACAGTGTGAGTGGGGAGGAAGGTGAAAGAGGCTGACCATGAGTTGGGTATGATGGTGTAAGAGGGGGATAGTGTGCTAAGCAGCAGTTTGCTGTTCATTATGGTTATAGATATAGTTTGGAGGAGTTGGGAGTAGAGAGGGTTTTAGAAGTTTAGAGGGCTTTTGTGAGTACCTAGAGTTGTAGATAGGTGGTACATGGATCAGCCTAATGTGTGAGGAGAACCTCAGCAGAAAGGGGGAGTGGGCAGAAATAGGAAAGCATTGACAAGGAGAAAGAGAGGAATAGAAAGACAGAGACAGACAGAGACAGACAGAGACAGACAGAGAGAAAGTGACAGAGACAGAGACAGACAGAGACAAAGAAAGAGGGGAAGAGAGACAGTGGGACTGTTTTGTGGATGATAACATGTTCTTAATCCAGGATGGGCCAAGGCCAGTGAGTCAGAGTGAGAGAGACAGAGGTAGGCAGAGAAAGACAGAAAGAGACAGAGACAGAAAGAAGGAGACAGAGACAGATAGGCCTTTTACCCAGAATGGGGGGGCAAGGACAGTGAGTCAGAGTGAGAGACAGAGAGAGACAAAGAGAGAGAGGGGGGGGGTTGACGAGGTTTAGGAGAGAGAGAAAGCAGCATGCATACAGAGAATGGAACATTACATGAAAGAAATAAAAATAGAGAAGAAGGCTAATGTTTGGAATGTGTGAACGAAATATAGCAAGGTACTGAGAGGACCAACGCATGCAATAGCAATCATTACTAAACAAACTTAGAGATGACGAATGAAGGAGGTGTCAAATAAAGAGGACATGGATGGTAGAGGCAGGGAAGTAAAGAATATGAGTATAGAAGGGCAGTTAGGTTGCCAGGAGTAGAAGCAACCAGCTCATGGAAAACTGAGAAAGCAGGGAAACAGGAGAGTCAGTGATTTGGGTGTGTGAGGTATCAGTTTGGAGCAAGGGGTGTGGGCAGTGGTACCACTGATGGCGGTAGTCAAGTAAAAAGCGGAGTAAATCGTGTTTGGAGTGGAGTGCTCCTCAGCCTGGAATCACCTAAATCGATCAGGGTAAGCCCGTTTGTCGACTAAACCAGGTTACCATTACGGAGCCTACTTAGTCCTTTAAGGACGGCACGCCGCCTTCACGAAATGTCGACTGTCATGATGCCACATTGCAGTGCTGGTGAGTAACTTGCTGGGAAGGCATTGGTGCATCATTCTGGCACATTGCAACAATTTCAACCCTTTCAAATCAGGATGGAGCTTGAATCCAGCACAAGTGAGCTTTTTGCAAGGCCTACGTTCATGCATTGTGAAGACCGCATGACATGCATAACAGCGGCAAATCTTGGATTTTGGAACCCTTGGGGACACCTGGTATGTGGCTAAATTTGAAGCTCATAAGAGGAAAACAAACCGTATATGTGCACCCTTGCCTCCCCCCAACCCCGTTTAAATATCTGGTATTTTACGAAGCATTAAAGCAATCCGCAGTCGCGAAAGGGTCCAGCTAACCTCTTCTTCACCCTCACCCAGCACAGGCAGGCACCAAATCAGCACACCAACATCCACCACTGCAATCTTATAATAAGTCCTAAAGTGTCCAAAGTGCAGCCCATACCAAGGATGAACAATATTTTAGCTAATAATAAAAGTGGGAAGAGGAGGGAGGAGAGTGGTGGGTTCTGTGGTGGTTGGGAGCATCATACACTTAGCTAAATGCATCATCAGGCTCACGTTGCTGGTTACTAGTTTTATTCTGTGTCTGAGTGGTTAATACTTCATGGGCTGCTAATGCTTTATCGCATCGTGCCCATTAGTCGACATGATGCATGACTGCAGCCCTGAAGCTATATTCATGCATCATGAAGTCCATACTGTCCTGGAAGGTCGCCGTGATGCTCCAATGAAGTGCCGAGGAGCAGTCTCGCCAGCACTTCATTGGTGCATCATGATGACTAATGGGCATGATGCACTCCTGTATTATCAGTCCTTAAAGGGTTAAACTTCATGAGCTAATGCAATTAGTGAATCATGACCTTTGGTTTTCATGATGCAACAATGAAGTGCTAGTGAGTCTGCTCCTCAGCACTTCATCGGGGCATCATGCCGACCCACTTGCAGTTAACTGACCCATTGGATACAGTCCTGGCAAAACACTTGCCGATGCTACATTCATTTATCATAATAGCGAATAGGCATAATGCATTAATGCACTATTGGCCATTAAGGGATCTAATGCATTATATTAATTTTTACCAAAAAGTGTGAATTCATGTACCTTATAGTACATATCAGATTGACGAACCCATGCTAACCCCATTGAGTTGATACAGTCCTTGATGTTTGGCATGATGTAATAATGAATCATTTATTGGTGCATCATGCTGACCAAGGGGCATGATGTAATAATGCAAGGGTGGCAGTTGAGAAGCCATGGGGCATGATACAGTTCTCAAAGGGTTAAATTTAGTTGAATCTATTCATGACGGGTTGGTAGTAATTGGTGGAGGCTACTGCCTACCAATTATGGGGTGGCGGTTTCACTGAGTGCTTCCTAGCCATTTTCGAGTCACATAGTGCTTTAATGGTCTACCAGGTCTGAGACGAGACTGAGAAGAAAACCCAGACTTGGAACATTGCCTGTACTCAAGTGTATCAACATGGATAAATCTGTAGACAGCAAAAGAAGTATACCCAGGGCCATTTCTGACCCTGCTTGCCTGTGATAAGTGGACCATGACCACCCTCTACTGGTGTCCATCCAAGCAGAACATGAGCTGATATTACTGTGTGTGTGCTACTGAGGTGTCAGAGCAGCCCCCATACACCTATCCACACCTACTGTACACCCTATGGTCAGCAGGGAAACCACATTCACACAGGGTTTTATAACATAAAATGATTCATATCTTACAAATTTAAGTTCTATCATAGATATGCAAATATTTTCTTGAGGAAATAATTTTGCACTTTTACATAGACTACACATTTCCTTTAGGAAAGTTGATGCAAAATTTGGAAATTTGTTTTAGTGAAATGTTCTGTCAATTTTTACAGTTATGTAGTACACTTTATCAGACATATACTCAACACATCAATTTGATACGTTATATACTTACTAAAATAAAACTCCTCTTTCAGCTGATGCTAATAAGAAAATTGCCAGACTAAGGAAAAAATTGCGAAAAGTAAACTTTTAAATTGGACTTTGAAACTGTCCTCAGATCTGACCATGGCCCCAGTATTATGGCCTATGCAGGGCTAAAAATGGCCATGGCATTTCAACTAAGTCTAGCTTTAGAAAAGGTGCAGTCCTCAACCTTTCTACCACCCGATTAACCCATTTAAGGGCCACTGATTAGGAGTGCATCATGCTCATTGGTGATGCACTCCTGAAGTGCCCAGTCAGACATTCCGTCCCGCAGTCTCGTCATTTCTGCAGGCCCCGCAGCAATTTTGATAGCAATGGCCTCAGTCCCGCGAGTTTTCTTATTGACTGAGCGCTACATTCAAACATCATGATGGGCATGAGGGTTAAACACTCTCAAATAAGGGCTGGTCTATAATACATACCTAGGGTAAGGGGATACTTCATTCAATCTTTACCCTTAAAACTGTATTCAAATGAGCACTGGTCTCAAGGTAATGGGGTATTGAAATCTATTAACCCTATTAAGGGCCGCTGATGCAGGAGTGCATCATGGTTGTCATCCCCATGGGGTCGGCATGATGCATGATGCATTAATGCATCAGTGGCTGTTATAGAGTTAACAAATACCATAAAGTACTGACAAGCAGACTTACCAGCATTTCCTGACAACCAATAGGGAGGGGAAGTCACGTCATGTGCGGGCGGATTCTGAGCTCAGCATATTATCGCCCTCAGGCTTGAAGGATAGGTGAATATTTTAGGCCTAGCATAACTTTTTTAAGAATGAGAGTTGAGCCTTAAAATTTTATATATGGTGGGCCTCCAGGTCAATTCAAATATTGGTCATTTTAGTTCCAAATCAGAATTTTTTTTTACGACATAGTTTATCGCGAGACTTAGGCTCCCTATAGGCATGATGCGCTCATGAATTAACCGCCCATTAAGGGTTCTAAAGGCGCTGGAGGTTGGAAAGACTGAATTTGGGCAGGATGGGAGGAGGGCAGACTAAGTAACAACAGCCATTGTGACCCAGCTATGGGCTGCCACAGGACTAGGGCTATTTCAACCCTTCAACGGCCGTAATGCATCATGCTCATCAGTCGTCATGATGCACCAATGAAGTGCCGGCAAGACTGCTCGCCAGCGCTTCATTTGAGCATCATGCTAACCCTCTAGAAGTATTTCAACTCCATAAGGGTCGGCATGATGAATGATCAGAGCACTGGTGAGCAGACTTGCCAGATCCATGCAACATGACGACCGATGGTCATGATGCACTCCTGCATTAGCTGCCTTTGAAAGGTTAAGTCACAGGATTATAGCTATTTGAAGGCCCTCTTTTCCACCCCCCCCCCCCATTCCTGCCCTATCCCCCTCCCTCTAATCCTACATGAACTATTCTACCATCAGGATAGTGCTCTGATAACATTTTGGCTATTTCCACAGAACAATAAGAAATGGCTAAAATGTCATTTTATGATCAGAAACCCAACAGTCCACCTCTTCCTGGGCACAAATCTATTGTCCAGCGTACCATGCCATTTTCGACATTAATTTTCTGAGGGACCATAACTTTACAGTCCATCCCAGTTTTTTGTTTGTTTACTTCTGAACTTCTGTAGAGCCAAGATGTAGGGCTATCAAGAAAGTTAAATATTATAAAAGTAATTCAAAGTTTGTCAATTTTACTCCCCACTGGTATGATAATTCGTAGAGGAAATCTTGAAGATAGCCCTTTTAATCGCCAGACAAAATTCTCTTTACATTTCTTTTTTTTTTGTACCAAACTAGTCATCGTCTGCAGTTAAGATCGATGGAATCTTGTAGAAGGTACCCAGTTCTACAAATTGCAAAGTCTAAAGCACTGATTCAATTGCCACCGGTCGGGCGAATTTTGGCTAACCTTACCGACTTTTTTTTATACTTTTGCAACATCATATATTGTAGGATTAGGGAAAATTCGAAAATCCTGTGTGTGAGCAACACCGACATAAAAGCCACAACCTGTTACATAGACAGTGTTCAACAATGATTTGTCTTTTCAGGTTGTTTCTTCATGTGTGGGTGTCAGGCTGTCTCCCACGACGCTGTAGGTCGAGCTTGAGACAGCCTGACACCCACACAAGTGAGGAAACAGCATGAAATGACAAATCTGAGTTGAACTCTGTATTTACTGCATGTTTTCACAGAGTAAATCTATAGCAAGATCACCTTTTGAAAACAGTTTTGAGGCTACATGTATTTGGATGACGTCACAGTAAAGAATGGGGCAGAATGGAATGTGTTTCTTCACGCCCCTCTCGAGAATGACCTCCCCTATGGTTAACTATAGAGTCTATCATTCTCAACATGAAATAAAGATTATTACCTCCCCGTGCGCCCTACAACTCATACCCAGCCAGGGCTATTTCCATTTAGATTGTGTAGTTGCTTTGTTTAGAAGGATAGCTATTGGAGGAGTGGACCCCAGAGGATGGAGGTTCACACTTCACAGTTGTCAAACCAAATTATAGGCTCCAGTCTAGTACTGCCAATACTGGGAGCAGCTATAGACTGACTCTAGGCAGAATTGTATCATCCTAACCCCTCCAGCAGTGCATCAACCCTGGGGGATCAGCATGATGCTTTAACGCTACCCCGGCGCATCATGCTGACCCGCGGATATGATGACCAATGCATCATGCTGACCAGTGGGCGTTACATTAATGTAACATTAGCCATTTTTAGATCACAGGGGAATGGCACCTGCGGCAACAATCTTTTCCACCCACTGAGATCTTTTCGTCTCACCGCTTTTTTTTCTACAGTGATCTTTTTTCTCTCCCCCTAAGAGGGGTCTGGAATTTTATTCCCCCCCCCCAAGCTCACCTAAACCCATTCCCTCTGTGGTTAAAGATGGCCTCTGCCTAAATGCATAGCAAACAGCGAGCCAGTCGGCCAGGTACAGAGCATAGTCCCCTGCCCTGCTCTGTCAGCAGCCTACACCAGGAGTGACAAATGCCTCCTGTAAGGACCAATTATATCAGCCCTTACTCATGTGTGGCAATTAGGGCATGCAGCATATACAGCAAGGAGGCAGTTCTATGTGGCACCAGGTGGCGTGACGGAGCACCTAGAGGGAAAGGGGAATGGCTCAGGGCAAGGCTACGGGTAGCAGCTCACTGTGTGCAGGAAAGCTTAGTGTAAAAAGAGCAGCTCAGTGTGAGGGGGGCAGCTCAGTGTGAGGGGAGCAGCTCAATGTGAGAGGGGCAGCTTATGGTGGGGAGAGCAGCTCAGTGTGAGGGAGTCAGCTTTGTTGAGGGGAGCTGCTAAAGTTGAGGGGGTAGCGATCAGCGTGAGCGGAGCAGCTCATTGTGAGGGGGTAGCTGTGCAGTCTGGAAATAAATACCCTCATCGTTCGAATTTCTCTCATCATCAGTCCTGATATCACTCAGCATTATTTTGTCTTTCTATATTCATGGAGCATCCCACACTCAATGCTTGCACCCACCCCTCCATGATGTATTGGCAACACCGACTGAATCAGTCTTTGTTACATGGGATTATTATTATTATTCCTAGTCCTCCTACAAGAAGTCTGCCTGGAGATGAACAGTCCCAGGTGACAACCATTCTGACCCACAAGTCGATTATTTTCAGTTTGTCCATTTATATAGTTTTATAATGCATTACTTATATCACGCATATCAAAGCTGCATGCAGGCATCATACTATCAGGTCCATGTAGACTCCTAAGGCTGCACTGATCCCAATGCATCAATACAGTGCTGATAAGTAGATTTGTCAGCACTGCATTGATGCATGCTGACATAGGAATGGCATTAAAGGGTTGACTGATTTTCATGAAGAATCTGATAGTTTTAGTCTCTTCCATCAGTTACGAGGAGTTCTTAATTCTGTTGCATTTTTAGGGTTGATTTAGATTGAATGGTTATTCAGGGAGGCGAGGTCAAATGAGACAGATTAGTTCCTAAGTAGGATCTTTTATATTAGACTGTTCTGAGATTTGGGTCACTGAAATTTGAGATTTGAGAGTGCATTAAACTATAAGGACAAATAAAAAGGAATCTATGCCTAATTTATCAACGTGTGGAACAATTAAAATCAAGGCACAGGCAATTATTGACCTTCGTAGCCTTGAGGCCAAATCCTAAAATGTCCTAAAGTGTTCAAGGGTCACAGAATGTGTCATGATGCACCAATGCTGTGTTGGTGAGTTCCTCACCAGCACAACATAACTGCATTGGGGAGTCCTTTTAACCCTATAAAGGCCGCAATGAAGTGCTGGCGAGACTTCTCGCCAGCACTTCATTGCAGCATCATGCCGACCCTCCAGGGTTAATACATAAACTCCCAGAGGGTTGGCATGATGCTCCAATGACGTGCTGGTGAGCAGTCTTGCCAGCACTTCATTGGTGCATCATGCCGATCAATGGAAATGATGCATTAATGCATCAGCGTCCCTTAAAGGATTAATAAGACCAAACATTCCAGTTTCAGACAATTGGGTTAGTTTGGGGATTTGTGGCACCTACAGCCCTAGGTCATGCCGTGACCTACAGGTCAGGGCAGCGTCTGTCAGGTCTCCATGGATACCAGGGGCGGTCATGTTTACAGTACCCATGGTTACCACAGGTGAGGATTTTAACTGTCCTCTACTATAATGTGCATCTCAGATCACCTGGCAACTGCCCCATCAATGGTTCCAAAATGGCTAACAGTGGTACAACTGCCCTTCCAAACCCAATGTAACTACTGCATTAAGTGCTGATCGTACAGAGCAGTCGTAGTGAGTTTCCTACGATCACCCATTCAAATTTTGAGGGCTTCAGATCGTAGTGACTGTAGTGACTTCAGTCATACCATATTGACAAATGCCTCCCTGATGGTATTATCAGAAGGTTGTAAACAGTTTATCAGCCTGGCGTCAATGGCAGCTCTCAAGACGTGCCCAAATTAGTGTTGTCAACTCTTCCCTCCAGGTGTCACTGCTGTATCAGGCACACACATGCGCACTTAGCACACACGTCCATGACGTACAAGATGTTCACAATAATTGATGACGTAGTTACCACGTGGTACACCATGTGGCAGATCCATGAAGATCTACCACACTTCTTTAAATGTGGCAAATTGAAGTTGAACGTACACCCATCTATTACAGTCTTCTATGGACATTTTGTAACCCGCCTCAAGCTGGCCCAGTGATGACGGAAATCACCTGCTTTAAGGCCACGGATGATTGACAGGCTATAAATCTAAACAAAATAAACTGACTGGCGACTGACGGCCGTCAGTCACTGATGGACAGCACAGGAACAGTATCCTTAGCCCTCCCTGGCTTTCTAGTTCAAGTAGAGCTTGGAGTATTATTTGGTTCATAATTCATCCCAAATCTTTTAAATAACATTATCACTGCACACTAGCACTTGCTGGCCAGCAGTTAGCCATCGCTGTGTGTCACATCATGACCTCATGACCTAGTTGGCCCTGAAAATGAGGCTCGCTGAAATCAGCTGCCCGTAGCTGCAGCCTGATCGAAATCAGCGGTCTGTGGCCCAAGCAGTGATGAAAACTCCCATAGCCTTGGGGTCCAATTTCATCAGTGGTGCGAGCTAGAGGCACGTGATTGCTGTGTATAGGGCTGTACACAAATATCATTTCCTTTCCTCCTCTTTTAGTTTTTCTCCAAAGTGTGAAAAGATATTTGCCCAGCCCCCTCTAAAAGCATGTGTGAGCCCTTTATACCCATAGTAACATGCAGGCTTTTTCCCCGAAAACATTATTTTGCTCCCCCCCCTGTAAGAGGGTTTGAAACCACATTTGCCCACCCATTCCTTCTTGTTAAATAATAAACACTCACTTACACCACTGCTTACACCCATGTCCCTCAGTCAGAAGTAGTATATGGAAAATGGACTGTAGTGTGAAGGCCCTTATCGATGAATGCTTCACATATTTACTGGTATTGGTGTTGGTAAAACGGTGGACTACCTAACCCGGCATTCTGTGTCGACATCTGTACAAAGTAACTTTTCGGGGACGTTCACAGCTATTATTCTATATCCAGTTGATAAGTATTAACTTAAGAAATAGAGAGAAAACCTGGTATCTCTTTTGACATTCAAAATCTCACCATGCCCATCTACAAAAGAGTTTATAACAGTACAGGCATAGAGACAGACTGAGTTTAACTTCATCCAGTAGAGTTCTTGGTGATGGTTGATGGTGCTTGCAGTGTCTAGGCTGCCCTTTAAGGACCACTGATGTAGGAGTGCATCATGCCCATTGGTCGTCATGATGCACCAATGAAGTGTTGGTGAGTTTGCTAACCAGCACTTCATTGGTGCATCATGCCGACCCTCTGCAACTGTATCAACCCCATAGGGTCGGCATGATGCATGAATGTAGCCCTGGCGAGTTACTCGCCAGGGCTGCATGAATGCATCATGCCGACCAATGGGCATCGTCCCTTAAAGGAGTAGAAGTGATAAGGGTGATAAGACCATGTCACGTTTAGAGATGGATGAGTAGGGTCTTGGTGGTAAGACTGGTGCGTCTTGTCTGTTTATCATTCCGTACAGACGCTGTCTAAGTCCCCATTACCGCCCCCCACCCTCCAACCTCCTTACTCCCAGCTCTACCTCAATTTCCCTGACTCCATGGTTTCTAACCTTGTAACACTTTGGTGCATTAATGTATCATGCCCTTATGTTGTCCTGATGCATGAAAGCAGCCACGCTCGGTAACTCTTTCTTGCATCATAGAGGGTGGGAGACGACGGGTGCTGGAGAATCGACTGACTGCCCCTAAAGGGTCTAGAAAAGTTCACACTTTTTGCTGTTTTCTTTTCTGATATTGAAACGGGCAATAGTGCATCATATATATCATGTAAATTTGGAATTTCAGATTTTGTAACCTGAAATTTGTTGTAAAGGTCGAGATCTTTTCAGATATTGGGAGATAAGCCTGATAAGGGCCATGCTGGTGACATCACTGCTGCTCCCAATAAATAAAGGCTTTTGTAAATAATGTGTGTACATTCATGCATCATGCCGATCCTATGGGCTTGATACAGTACTGAGGAGTAGGCATGGTGATTATATGAAGCACTGACGAGTCATTGGTCCATTATGACGACCAAGGGGCAAGATGCACTCCTGCATCAGAGGCCCTTTAACTGTTAAAAAGAGACAATGGGTACTTTGTACCAACTGCTACCCTGAGTAGAGGAGCACATGTTTTTCCCGCCTTTTTCTTCCCACCAAAACGGAAGCAGACGACAAATGACTAGATACAGAGACACTGAAACAAAAGGGCGCAAAGGGTTTAGTCCAGCTGGCACCAACCTTATAAGGTGAGTCTGCTTCAAGTGGAAAAGCCAAGCCCAGATAATGTCTAAAACCAGGATCTAACTATACTCAGCGGTTTTACCCACATTTGAATATTAACCCTTTAATGGACCCCATATATGCATTGTTGCATCATGCCGACTCTACGGGGTTGATACCTCGCTGTAGGATCGGCATGATGCTCCAATGAAGTGCTAGCGAGCAGACTCATGAGCACTTCATTGGTTCATTAAGACGACCAATGGGCGTGTTGCACTCGTGCATCAGCGGCCCTAATATAGAGGCGGCGTGGTGGTTCCCACGGGAGAGTTTAGAAGGCGATGAATACTTTACGCCCAGGTGTGCCTTTTTATGTAGAGTCAGATTACAGCGTTAGGGTAATTAACTGATCGATCTACATTATATATTTACACTCTTCTGTGCTGCCCCACACGGCCTGCACCCGACCTACACAGACCTATAATACAGCCAGATCTGAGGATGGATTATTGAAGATATTTCTCTTCTCCTCGCTCTCTTCTCTCTCTTCACCCTCTTCTCTCTCTCTCTCTTCACCCTCTTCTCTCTCTCTTCTCCCTCTTCTCTCTCTCTCTCTCTGCTCCTTTTTATTATCTTTCCTCTCTATTGTATCTCTCTTCTCTTGTCTCTCTGTGTATGCCGCTCTTTCTTCTCTCTCATCTCTCCCTCTGTCTGTCTGTCTTTCTCTCCCCCTCTCTACCTCGCCTTCTCTCTCTCGCTCTCTCTATCTACCTCACCCTCTCTCTCTCTCGCTCTCTCTCTCTGTTTATGTGTTTCCCTTCATCTGTAATTGTTACATGTAGTTCTGTTTAAAAAGGAGGACTGAGAAAAGGACTATTTAAGATGAACACTATTTCGTTCTCCTTTTCATGAATTGATATTACTTTTGGCAGTGAAAAACGGCAATTTCTATTGGGGACTGACACACTATTACTCTGTGTGCATGTCTAACCGTGTCGTCCCCCCCCCCTCAGTTGATATCTGTCTTTAACTCTCTCTCTGCCTCCCTCCCTCACTCTGTCTCACTCTTCTTGTCTGTGTGTTTGTCTGTCTGCATCTCTCTTCCCTCTCCCCCCTCTCTCTCTATCCCTCTCTCACTCCCTGTATATTTCTTTCTCTCTCCACGAGCCCTCCATTTCCTTCCCCCCATCACCAATCAATGTCTGTGTATAAGACATGCCCTGCAAGGCTATCATATTCCCAGATCAGGCCAGGGTCGGCCATACTTCCAGCTCTCTCTCTCTCTCTCTCTCTCTCTCTCTCTCTCTCTCTCTCTCTCTCTCACACACACACACCACCACCACCACCTCATCGATTCACCGCGCTACCTAACCCTTTAAGGGCTGCTGATACAGGAGTGCATCATGCCCATTGGTCGTTATGATGCACCAATGAAGTGCTGGTGAGTCTGGTCGCCAGCACTTCATTGGTGCATCATGACGACCCTGCGGGGGTTTATCGACAGTCTCGCCAGGGTTGTATTCATGTGGCATGGCAACCAATGGACACAATATATTAGAGGGTAAGTGTGGCATGATAGGACACTGATGCAACATTCCCACTGGTCAACATGATGCATGAATGCAGCCCTGGCAAGTTACTCGCCAAGGCTGCATTCATGCATGCCTCCGATCCTACGGGGTAAGTCCATTCTAAAATGTATCATTTCTCAATGCATTTACTCCCCTGCAATGCCCTGAGAGCGATTGAAACTCTATAGGCATATGGTGCGGCTCTACAAGGGTTAATGCTGAAGGTGGGAATATGTGTGGGGGGGGGGCTGGGAAGTGGTTATTTATTCTCCTTCTTGATACCTTGTGGTGTACCGGTTGACTTGGGGTTTGGCACCGTACAAGGGTACTTTGAGGACGCACTCACCTCAGAAGGTAAGGGTAGTACAGAACTGAGCTGTACTTGTCAATATGAGAAATGTAGTTTGTATGAGAGAAGGGGACAGAGAGAGAGAGAGAGAGAGAGAGAGAGAGAGAGAGAGAGAGAGACAGAGACAGAGACAGAGACAGAGAGAGAGAGACAGAGACAGAGACAGAGAATGAAAGAGAAAGAGGGTGGTTCCTCTCCTAAAGTGGACCCGTACTCAAATGTACCTGATCATGCGACGTTTTAGGGTATTCAGTGCTACATGCTTTGCGTGAGGATATTTCAAAATTGTGTTAATTTTTCACTATTTTGAAATAGGCTTCTGGGGCTTTATTTAGAACGTTCAAGGAAGGACAAGACGATTCCTGGTTAAAAAGGCCAATTTGAAAAGATCATTTTTGAATAATCCTTTCAAGTGAAATTCAAATGAGGTATCCTATGGTCAAACCCAAAAACCTTATAAACATTTCTAACTCAGATGATATTAGATTAACACAAAGGTCTCTCTCCTCTCGCTCCTCCCCCGACCACCAATCGTCATATAGCCTAGGTATGAACCTTATACCTGTCACATGACGAGGCCAGGTCACCACGTGACCTGTGGTGCATGTGCATCCTTTGTCTGTAACCCACGTGGTTAATGAGCTTACATCCGGGTATAATTGGTGCTCCTATCCGCCACCAGGGGCCTGCTATGGCACGTGAAACAGTCACAGTGTGGCTGGGGATGGGGGTAGGGGACAGGTGGGGAAAGAGATGGGGGATGAGGGGGGGAGTGATAGAAGGGGGAGAGGGAGGGAGATCGAGAGAGCGCCTACATGTAGCAAATCTTCTCTTACTTATATCATCTTCGTTTAAAGTGACTTCCTGGTGTTTCCACATCCTGTCTATAATCGCATCAATGAATTTCTGTCATCATTTTTCTGCTCAGAATGGGAAGTAAAATATTTAGGCTGAAGAAATGGCGTGTGTTAGGTCCATTGAAATATGTTTGAGCTTCTGTAACTAGGGTGGGGATAGATGTCAAAATGTCGTACACCTAACCAGCATAGTTTAATACGCCCATAAAGGGCTGTTAATTGCTGTCAATCAGCATGATGCCCCACTACTGTATTAGGGCACCATGCTGACCCTCTGAGTATATCACCCAAATGGAGCCATCTTGATGCTGTCATGAATGTAGCCATGTAGATTTATGAATCATGGCTATCGACCAATGCAATAATGCATTAACCGTCTTTAAAGGGTTACTACATGGGTTGTTGAGGGAAAGGGGTGGGGGGGGGGGGTAGGCTGGGGGTGTGGATGGGGGGTCCCCCATGTCACATGTCAATTTTAAGAAATGGTTATGTCACATGTCACTTAAATCCCCATGTCCCATGTCACCTCTAAGAACCTCTCATGTCACATGTCGATTTTAAGAAATGGTTATGTCACATGTCACTTAAATCCCCATGTCCCATGTCACCTCTAAGAACCTCTCATGTCACATGTCGATTTTAAGAAATGGTTATGTCACATGTCACTTAAATCCCCATGTCCCATGTCACCTCTAAGAACCTCTCATGTCACATGTCGATTTTAAGAAATTGCCATGTCACCATGTCAAATTTAGTGGTCCACACCCATTAGGCTGATCAGCCTCTAACTACCACGGTCCAGACGTGGCCTAATGAACCATGAGAACCGCCTATTGTGTAACTGTAACTATAGGCCGACTTAGCCTCAGTGTAGGCCTGATTGACAGCGGACAGCTGGGCTGTGTTAGGTCTACCTCAATAACACTATTTGTGTCAAGGTGAGCGGTTTGAGGCTTAATGTGATGGACAGGACTACATATGTCAGATAATCTGTGGGTGAAGGAGAGAGAGAGAAAGAGAGAGAGAGAGAGAGAGAGAGAGAGAGAGAGAGAGAGAGAGAAAGAAAGAAAGAGAGAGAGAAAGAAAGAAAGAAAGAAAGAAAGTGCAGTAAGTGTCAAGCATACAGAGGAAGAGATGTGGGGAATAATCAATGAGAGAGATAGAAAGACAGAGTGATATAAACAGAGACAGAGACAGACAGACAGACAGAGACAGAGACAGAGAGAGGGGGAGAGAGAGACAGACAGAGACAGACAGACAGAGAAAGACAGAGTGATATAAACAGAGAGAGAGAGAGAGAGAGAGAGAGAGAGACGGAGAGAGAGACATAGACACAGAGAGAGAGACACACAGAGAAGGTGAAACAGAATGGACTGTGGTTGCTTTGTAGCCAGTATACATGTGTCATCTTTATATACTACTTCCCCCTGTCCCCATACACTAGTAGGACCACACTGGGTGTGAGTAGTGCATACAAAGTGTGCCTAGTGCTAGGCTAACATATACACTAAGGGTCTGTTTCTATACACATTCCAATACATAGAAACTGTGTTGTTTTAAGAGGGACTATGAAAGAAGTTAAAACCTTAAATACACATAGTTTTTCTCTAGTTAGGGAGAGACAATGAAGAGAGCAAAGGCCATGGAAGCAAACTATCATACCGACCTACATTATTGCCCAATCAGAAAATTCCCCTCATTTAGTGCAGACCTTTTAGTGTGCGCTACATAACCCCTGGTACCCATCGTGCTGGCTATTATCAGTCCTTATCTTACAAGGTACCAGATATGCAGTGTTTGCTCACTAAGGACCCCGCTACCTGGGAATTGGGAGGGGCAAAGATCTCTGTATCCCAGGGGGTGCTATGCTTTTATATACTCTGATACATGAGACATTCCCTTTATTGTCATTTTTATTGCTCAGTTGGAAGGAAGAAGAGGGGAAAGAGAAGTCTCCAGATTAGTCACACCAGAATGTGGTCCAAAATGCTGGTGTGCGGTGACAAATGTGTAGCCCCACCCCCACCTAATCATTAAATCATATAATCTATTAGCCACCAAATACTTCAAAGGCACAGTCATAGGTCATAGTAGTCTCAGTTTGTTAACATCTCTCCTCACAATGCCTAATTTAACATGAGGATGATCAGTAATCCCCCAACCCCCAACCCCCACCCTGTGCTAACCCTGCTCATCTGACAGCTACTAGTACAGCCTAATATAGTACTGTATGGACACCTGGACGAATAGACACTTCA
Source organism: Acholoe squamosa (assembly GCA_949317995.1). Lineage (NCBI taxonomy): Eukaryota > Metazoa > Annelida > Polychaeta > Phyllodocida > Polynoidae > Acholoe > Acholoe squamosa. Next base: position 76,508,988 of record OX439041.1, on the reverse strand, counting down.
AAGGTACACTGTATTTTAGTGACCTGTACTGGGGGAAGCTGTCTTAGAACCCCCTGCACTAAGCCCATTTTCTCAGATCGTGTCACGTATGCTGTTCTGCTACTACATGTATATATAGAAGCTGTAAAAGTCAACTAAGGGGCCATTGGAGATTATGAGCAGAGTACATTTATCTAAAACAGCTGTGGTGTATACTTGATGACGTGTATATATTTGAACACGTGCCTGAACCTGAGTTTCCATATACAAAGACGATACAGTCCGAGTGTGATTTCTTATAGCCAATAAAACTACGTCATACTCATGCTCATCAACAGTCTAGAATTTCCTCAAAAGTGAGGCTAATGAAAATGTCTGCTCTGCCACCATGGGAAGGTTCTTGTCTGGTGTGTGTAGAAGGAATATAAGTGCACTATGGAGGACAGGTGGTGGAGCAGCTAAGATTAGGTGTTAATCACTGTATGGTAGTTAGACAGTTGTCATGTCATAGTCACACTCCTCCAGCTGGTCGTCCTGGCTGGTCCTTTAAGGACCGCTGGTCCATCAAAGCATCATGTGCATTGGTCGGCATGATGCATGAATGCAGCCCTGGTGAGTAGCTAGCTAGGGCTGCATTCATGCATCATGCCGACCATATGGGGTTGATACCATGGGTGATTCACTCACAGAGAATCGGCATGATGCTCTGATGAGCAGATTGACTAACACGTGACCACCATAGTCTTATAGTGACATGTGGTGTAAAGGTGGACACACACCTCTCCACCCAACCAGAAACACAGAGAACCAGATTACATTTTAGATGATTAGATCGTGCAGTAATCTGGGCACCACCGTCTCTACTCAACCATTAAGGCATATGGTAGGTGGGAAACCGTTATGACGTAACGTCACTGTCATAGTCTATGGTCAGTTGACGGTAGCACCGGGGGGTTAATTAATAACTTCAAACAAGTTTTGTTTCATTGAAAGAACCAGGATGGGTTGTTCGTTTTAGGTTCAAAGTATTACTCTGTGTTGAAAGAAGCATATTTTATTCTTTTAGGACGAATTATTTTCTAATCACTATTGATGCACCTGCTAGTGACATGCAAAAAAGTATGAGACTTTATAGTATTTTCCTCAGGAATATTCAATTCTAATGCTAAGCAAATAAAAATCTTTCCTCTATTTCTTTTATCCACATACTAGATAATTAAGTAGATTTTCTACAACAGTTAAAAAAAGGGCCTGGTTTTCCTGACTTAGGTCCTCCACCCCAACCCCTACACCCCCATAGATGTATGTGTAAATCAGCATTTCTGTGACAAGGAAGAAATAGCACAAAATGTCCCCTACCCCCCTCCCACACATTGTTAAAAAAAGGTCATCGAAATAACTGTGGAAGAATCCATGACCCAATATTGCCGGAGATTCATAGTTATTTTCCCAGAGATACCTTGTAACACCATACTGCCACCTGGGGCTTCTTATAAAAACTACACTGGTTTACTGCAATACAACTATGCTGGTTCACTATTCAGTTTAACGAGGATCCCTGCTAGATTCAACAGTTATTTTCTACAGTGCACACACACACACACACACACACACACACACTCTAGACAAGGGCTACATACATCAGAGCAATCAGCCATTGTCTGAGCGTGCACTGGAAATAGATCAGAAATTATACAAAGGTTGAAGGAAGGGAGGGGGTGGGCGGCACATAGCAAAGACCATCAGACATGGACTATATGGATCTCTTCTTTTTTAATCATCTTCTTTCCTTCCTCATTAGTAGAAATAAAACTTTGACTTCATTAAGTTCTAGAAGTGTCAATATACCTTAAATGAGTAGTCACTAGAATGTAAAAACACATCTTAAAATATAACTAAGCCAATAATAGCAGTTATATGACATCTATTGGTAATGCATGCTTCGTGTTCATTAGAGGAGATAGAAATAGGGATATTTATGAGCATGCTTAAAGTCAGATGTTGAATCGATTCGATTTGGCTACGTCTCACCATGGTGATGCACGTCTAAGTTTGAAGGTTTCTGACCGGGGGCTTTCTGACCAGACATCAAAATGAAATTAGATTAGATTATTTATTCAGCAGACTCGTTCCAAGGGAACGTTTTTCCGCAGCCAATCACGGTTACATATAGGTTAGAGGCTGTATGTTTCCGATGTATTTATGGTGTTACAAAATTCATCATCAAGGACTATGACTGTGGACTTTTAACATTTGCTTAGTTAGGTATAAAACATTCATTATCACAGATCAAATTCATATGTTCAGTGTAAATAAAAGCTCATCTGTATGTGTCAAACCCTTTATATAAATATATTTTTAATAGGTTTGTGGATTAGACGTTTAATCTTTTTATTGCATTATTAAACCTTTTTCGGGTGGGCAGTGTTTGTATCTCTGGCATGAGTTTATCCCAGAGTTCAACGCCTCTATAATATGGACTTTTTTGATAAAATGTGGTACGTGCCTGTCTTTTATGAAATTTCAGCTTTCTATCACCTCGAGTACGTATATTTTCTATTAGGGTTGCCTCACCATTATGAGCTTTCTTCCACATGATCTTTAGTAATTGTAATTTTTGACGCCGGTCCAGTTTATCAATTTGACACTCAGTATGTAGCTCAGCCACACTAAATAGGTGAGTTCCATCAGGAACTGACAGAACAGTTATTCCTGCACATGTATGTTTCAAGTAAAACAAATCTTAAATATTCTCAGGTGTTATGTAATGCACCCTAAAATGTCAGCAGTTAATGAAGGGAATAATCTTGTTGGTCAATAATGTATCCTACTACCTCCTTATATCATTGTTTAAGGTTGTGTAGCATGGGTAAATTGGTACCAGTCATAATGTCGTAACTTACGTGCATATCACTCGGTCCAGTGAAACTTCACCATTCCAACTAATAATTCACTGGTGAAAGTGTGGCTCTCTCTCTCCCCCTCTGAGTGTTGAGTCAAAATATGTATAAACTATTGACCTTTGGGCCTTATGCTGCTTAGTGTGTGGAGGGCTGCTGATGTAGGAGTGCATCGTCAGGGTCGGCATGATGCTCCAATGAAGTGCTGGTGAACATTCATTTGCACATCATACTGAATATTCGGGAGTGTATTAGTCCCGTAGTTTCAGCCTGATCTTATATGTAGCATTAATTTTGCACGACCTTGACCCTTAAAGGCTTTGGCTAATGCTTGCCTATGCCAAACCTTCTCCCACCTGCAATGCCTCCCCCACCCCATCCCCCTTAAACTCCCCCTTCCCTGAGTGTGCCTGTCAGTGATGATGTGTATTTATCAATGATATATTCAACCCTCGGGCACCCTCTACGCGCCCTTCCATATTACCCACAATTCATCGCTGACCTCCCCGTCTTTGTCCTACATCCCCTTCTCCCAGAAGGCCATGCGTGGTTTCCGGCAGCGTCCGTGTCGTCTTGACCGGGACACGGGAAGTCAGTTTACTGCGCGCCCCGGGAGGTGGCGCCCCAGTCCTGCCACTGTTTCCCGCTGGTCGTGTGCTGGTCTGAAAAAAATGTCGTCTGTGTCTCTTATACATCTTATAAACCGTGCTAGGTCTGACAAATGCTTATCAAATTATATGGTAGGATGTTTATATATATATATATATATATATATATATATATATATATATATATATATATATATATATATATATATATATATATAGCAATTGTGACATTGGTTATATGGCAAATCCAAAAGCATTCATGAAATTGCGGATGGAAGACCACTCTATAGGACCAATGGTCATGATACAATAAAAAAAAAATCACATTCAAATTCTAGGGACTATCATCGCATAAAAGCTGCAGCTAGTACTTGATGTTACTAGGTAGGTACATTCAGAGAAAGGCACTAAACTCATGTGTATATATAAAACATTGAAGGCACCTCAAACCTCATACACAAAGCATGACGTCAGAGGCAGTACATATACACGTGTATGTTCTTCATTTATCTCCCTTGGAGGTACGCGACACATCGATTTAGTCTACCCCCCTCTAACCCCCCTCCCCAGCCCTCACCCCCACCCCATACCCCCTGGGAGGAGGTACACGAAGACCAGTTTATGATTACAAGGAATACTCACATCAAAACAAGATTGAGGAACGAGGGCGGAGAGTGTGGACACAGGGAAGGGATGGTAGGGAGAGAAGGGATGGAGAGAGGACGGGAATTGAAGGAGAGGTGGGCAGGGTGGTTTACCATAGTGCTTAAGATTATAATGTATTTGTTCAATTCGCAGAGGGAGGGATAGATGGATGGATAAAAGGACAGATAGGGGAAGGGTGAAGCAGGCAGAAAGGGAAGGAGGGGAAAAGTGGTACCGGTGATGTGGGTCTCTTTCTTTCTCTCTCTCTCTCTCTCTCTCTCTCTCTCTCTCTCTCTCTCTCTCTCTCTCTCTCTCTCTCTCTCTCTCTCTTTCTCTATTGCATACCTCCATTGCACCTTCTCATTTGTGGTTGTAGATTATAGTGTATTTTTCAATTTATAGAGGAATGGATAAATGGGCGGACGAAAGGAAAGATGGAAGAAGAGAGGGACGCAGGGACGGAGTCAATGATAGAGTCATTGAGGGAAGAGGGATAGAGGACGTTATAAAGTGGGAGGGAAGAAGGGGGGGGGGCGCCAGAGAAGAGAAAGTGGCGAGGATGGGGGGTAGCAATGGTAGATCTATAAGGTAAGCAAGCTGTAGTAAGGGCACATTCAATGTGAGCAATTGAAATAGGGGGCCGACCCCCCCCCCCCCCTCCTCGATTCCCTTTCTCCTAACTCCACACCCGTTCATACCCTTTACCCCCACTCCATACTACATCGTTTCTGCAAGTAGATGAGGGAAAATATCTCAAACAGGCGCCGAGCCGCGTCGGGCACTGAAATCAACTGCTTCGTCGAGCGATTTCAATTATGATCACTGAACCGCTAGTGAATAAAACGGACGACTGCTGGTATGAGGGGTGCTATGGATGTGTGTGTGTGGGTATGGGTGGGGGGGGGGGGTTGCTGTAGCGCAGGGTGGATGCTGAAGGGGAGGGGGTGGAGAGGGGATGCTGGCTCGCCGGCCTCCCTTTGGATGGGCCCTAGCCTCATCCTAGTTCCTTCTTTGCCCGCGCAGGGCGCCGTGAAGAAAGCCCCTATTACTGCCGCTCGGACGGACTCCTTTACGGCGCGGATTTGGCCGAGCGGTGCTGCGGCACAGGCAGCTGCGGCCTGCTTACGGCGCGGATTGATTTCTGGCCGTTTGTATCGGCAAAAGGTGGTTAATTAGAGAGCAAGGGGTGCACACGGGGAGGGGGGATTTGTGCTTACTGCTCTATCGGTGCCAGTAACGGAATGCCTCTCTATATCTCTCTCTGTACATCTATCCGATCTTCTCTTTCAATATCTTTTACATTTTCTCTCGGTCTATATTTTTCCTTCTGACCTCCTGTGCTCTTCAATTCGGTTTGGATGTCGTGTCGTTTATCTCGTATTTTGTATCTCCACCTTGGCCTGTCCGCCTGCTATCTCTGTCTCTGTTTGCGAACATGCCTGCTATCCCTTTCTGTCTCTCTTGTCCCTCTCCTCCTCTCTCATCTCATATTCCTTGTTCCTATATATCTACCTACCTCAGTGGCAGACCAGGATTTTGAAAAGGATGCCAGTATGATTCTCAATATTTGGCTAAAGTTTTGGTTTGAAATAGGGAAATAAAGGTCAACAATTGGCAAGCGAGGAGGCGGGATTTGTCTGTCAGTATCTCTGCCTGACTGTATATCTGCCTGTGACACAGACATAGCGTCTCTCATTCACTGGTATTGCCTCTTTCCCCCAACTTCACTCCCATGCTTTTTGGTCTAGATGTTCCAGGGGCGTAGGAAAAAGGGGGGGGGGGCAGGGGGGCCTGCCCCCCCCCAATAATGAAGAGGTTCCCTCTATAAGCCTATATAAAAATATAGCGGGCCCCACCAACCGAGACCCCTGCCCCCCCCCAATAAAAATTTGCTTCCTACGCCCCTGTGTTCCTCTCTGAGATATCTTTAAACAGGAATGCTGCAACCATCAGATCCCAAAACCCCTTTGCATCCACACCCCCATATGCACTCACCCCACCATACTCAGCTCGTTCAGGCTCATGATGTTACCTTAAATCAGAGGCATAGGAAGCAAATCTTCATTGGGGGGGGGGGCAGCAGCCCCACCCCGACCACCTTGAATTTTTGGTTTGAGTGCAATAGCACATCCCTATATAGAATTTGTATAGAAAAGTCATGTTAGATGTATTTTAAATCTGATTTGAGACCCAGGTCACCATTTTTCCTATCCCATTACTATATCAATCTTATTTGAGATGCAAAGTTTTAGCTTCTTATTCGATTTATTATGAATTCTTGACAATTTTTTTGGGGGGCCCAGACTACTCAGGCGCCACCTCGTTTATTATTGGGGGAGGGGCCTGGCACCCCTTTCCTATGCCCCTGTTAATCACCCTTTAACGCCAGCATAATATTCATTGTTAAATACTATACTGTCACAATGGCCAATTTCAAAGGAAATCTAGAAGAAAAAAAAATCATTAATGCATCATGCCCAATGGTCGTCATGATGCACCAATGAAGTGCTGGTGAGACATCCTTGGAGCATCATGTTGACACTCCACAAGTAAATGTGTCAACCCTGTAGGGTCGTCATGATGCACCAATGAAGTCTTGGCAAGCATACTCGCCAGCACTTCATTGGTGCATCACGTTGACCTATGGCCACGATGCACTCCTGCATCAGCGGCCTTTAAAGGGTTAATGGCTCTTTGGCCTTGACTGAGCTGCCTCCACCATTCAGCCCTTTGTAGAACATTCAGTCTGTGGTCCACCATACATCCCCAGTCATTCAGACTTTCTGCCCATTTCCTCCTCAGCTCTTCAAACACAGTCTAAACCCTTTAAAGGCCACTGATGCCGCAGGGCATCATGCCCATTGGTCGTCATGATGCATCAATGAAGTGCCGGCGAGACTGCTCGCCAACACTTCCTTCGAGCATCATGCCAACCTTACAGGGTTGATACATATACTCCCGGAGGGTCGTCATGATGCTCCGATGAAGTGCTGGTGAGCAGATCTTATTGGTGTATCATGACCACCAATGGGCATGATGCATTAATGCACCAGCAACCTTTAAAGAGCTTAACCCCCACAAGACTCCCCCTCCTCCTCCTACCCTCAAAGTCCAACAGCGCCAATTACACTGAATAGAGCTTCTTTGAAAATGGTACATTTAAGGATGGGTGCGGAGGCTGAATCTGCTGCCAAACGTTTAGTTGGTGTTCTGGCATTAGAGCAGGCTGGTGGATTAAGTATAGGATTCTAGACACAAACCCAGTGGATCCACCATTTTGAATTTTGCTGATTTTTCTAAAAGTGGCAATACACACTGATAAGGCATCGTTATGATGGGTACTGTCCCTGAATAACAACCACTTCAGGGGACAATTTGGTTCCACCTTATCAGCTCTTATCAGTGCATGTCACCAGAAACCAGCTCCAGTCCCACTTAGACCCAAATGCAGCTGCAGCTGTGCTCAGACTTGAAGCATGTTCCAACATTTCCTGACTTGAATCATAGATTTTAATTACTGCAAAGAGTAATTTGCACTTATCTATCCCCTCATGCTTTTAGGCCTCATATACGTCTAATGAAAGGCACTGAAAGGCAAGTGTACTAAAATTACCATGTTTCGACCGTTGTCATTCAGTTTGCACCCAGGATGACAATAAATCAATCCAATATTTCCTGTCTCTCCCAGTCTGCCTCTCTCTGCCTCTGTTCCAATATCTGCATATATGCCACTACTTCTACCTCAGTCTATCTATATAGAGATATGTTTTGTCTGATTCTATCTGTTATTCTGTGTCTGTCTGTCTGCCTGTCCCTATATAGTTTCTCTATCTGTATGCTTTTGTGAATTTCTCTCTTTGGTCTCTCCTTTGCCCAGTCTCCCTCCTGTCTGTCTGTCTGTCTGTCTGTCTGTCTGTCTGTCTGTCTCTCTCTCTCTCTCTCTCTCTCTCTCTCTCTCTCTCTCTCTCTCTCTCTCTCTATCTATCTATCTATCTATCTATCTTTTTTCCACTCTCTATCTATCTCCATGTGTCACTTATTCCTATCCTCATCATAGCTTCTCCCCCCAGCCAACAGCATGTGCCCGATTCTTTTCCCATTGACCTGAAATGCCAACACGGTTTTGTTCTGCACAATCAATTCCAGTCAAAGACTTAATGACCTAGATACACATTGAGGCTATTATGTACATAACAGGGTAAGACAGGGAGTTGAGTGAATTTAGGGTATAAGTCAATCCACATCTGGAACTGGGGCACAGGGACGCAGAGTGTAAGGGAATGCCTGATGAAGAACTGTGGCACACATACGCTGCTAAAACGGGTAAATTGAGGCCACAGGAACGCTGCATTTCCTCCCACTGTCGTCACCTAAGGCCGGGGTAGCTAGTCGAGGAAATCGATGCCGGCCGATCGATACGCCGGATGTGACGTAGCGTTCACATGACCGACCGCTTCACTCACATCCGGCGCTGGTTGTCAAATGTCAATATGGTGACCAGCGGTAAGAGCGGCTACAAAACCCGGGGTTACCAGCGGCTAGGGCGGGAGGGAGGACGCCCAAACGGAGACCGAGACACAATTCTCCGTCTGCCCCTGCCTGACGTCATGAATGACGTCATGACGTAGGGTGGGCACGTTTTAGTGATACTGTGTGACGGGACTATATGAGGATGTAGGACTGTGTGATGGAAGCTAGGGTGTATTATGGGGTTGGCCATACAAGAAATTAGACAATTATACACGATCTGTGAAAAGGGGCTTCACAGCAAGGGGCTTTACAGCAATGTGACATTGCCTGGTACATGTTCTGCGATGACCGCATGTCTACATTATTTTCATAATATTCCCACACCCTAAGGTTGGCAATAAGGGGTTATGAAGTCTGCCGCATAAAAAGCGAATTATTAAGGTTTCAGCGTACTCAATGGAGTCCTATTCTACATGCATAGAAGGGAGTGGGTAGGACCGGCCCATCTATTTCTGCACAGGTAATCTTTTTCGTTATCATGTAACATTTATGATCATTTGCATTCACCCCTCCTAATGAAAGTTTACATATGTAAATCTTCATTTGGGTGGCTCATGGCAAAAAACGAATGCATTAATTAACATGATCTACAAATCTAAGGTAGGTTGTTATTGGTTGGTATTGTTTTCATTTCTTTAGATTTTTTATCACATCATTGGACCAAAGGTTATCCAAAAATAGTCTGAGCGAATTGTAGAAAGAAAAACATGCTTTATCCCTCCCCATTGTCCTCCCCTCCCCTCCCCCCATCCAACCCTCCCTTGTTTCCCATCTTCTCCCTGCCTACCCTCTTCCCACCTCCACCTGCCAAGATACAAGAGCAGAGTTGCCAATTTAGACTGTCCTATCTCGGTGTCCAATTATAGCCGGAAGTACAACTCAGCACGGCAGTAGCAGGTGGGTGCAAGGAGTAGTCTCTAACCTTTTTAGGGCCCCTGATGCAGGAGTGCATCATGTCCATTGGTCGTCATGATGCACCAATGAAGTGCTGGTGGGTCTACTGCATCACATTTTGCTTCATTAATACAATGAATGTGAGATAACATTACTTCAGTATGATACCAGGAGGCGATATCATTAGTTGTTATCAATAATTATGATGCTCCACCAATATAGATAAGACCAACGGTCTGCAAGTCACATATTTTGAATAAAACATGTCCCTTCCGAGACAGTATGAACCAGTCAACCAGGCATGCCTTTATTAGCTTGATACAGTCACAAAGGGTCGGTATGATGCACCAATGGATTTTTTTTTAATTTTTTTTTTTTGATTTTGTATAGAAATGTATAACCAGACATGTTGGATTCTATGATTTTACAGTAGAATTATGAAAAACACAAGAACTGTGAAGCATGTGTAAAAGATATGACTGTTATTAACTGTATACCAATAGATAAGGACCTAGATAAGCTCCACAAAAAATTGATAAAAAAAATATGAAAATTACGGGAAAAATGCCTAAAAACTGCCATAAAAAAAAAAAAAAAATTCCAGGATCGGCCCTGTTTTGCTAGAGTCGGTCGGGTAACTGGAAACAAACCTTTTTTTTAAGCCTAAGTGTATTGCCATCTTTGGATCCACAAGTACATCATGGTGATAAGTGGAGACCAACCAATCAACCTTCATGCTCTTCCTGACCATTAGCCCTTTAAGGTTCGCCGAGACAGGAGTGCATCATGCCCATTGGTCAGCATGATGCACTAATGAAGTCCTGGTGAGACTGCATCAGGAATTTTGCGGGAGTGTATGAAGCCTGTAGGGTTGGCATTAAAGCGTTGGTTCCACAGCCATACAATTGGTCGGAATAGCCCTAATCCGACGATTTATAATATATTAAAAGAATAGAAAAAAATCGGTCGGATTAGTGCTAATCCGACCGATTTATGCCTGTGGAACCAGCACTTAAGCTGGAATGCAGTCCTAGCAAGTTACTCGCCAGGACTGCATTCATGCAGCATAACGACCGATGGCCATGATACATTAATGCATTAGCGGCCATTAAAGGATAGGAAACCAGACATAACCTAGTAGTCACATAGGCAATAAAGACCAAGTAGTATATGGAGTTGTCCCATGTACACTGGCTGCACGGGTAATATACTAGTAGTCACACATGCAATAAGGACCAAGTAGTATATGGAGTTGTCCCGTGTACACTGGCTGCACGGGTAATATACTAGTAGTCACACAGGCAATAAGGACCAAGTAGTATATGCAGTTGTCCCATGTACACTGGCTACATGGGTAATATACTAGCAGTCACAGAGGCAATAAGGACCAAGCAGTATATGGAGTTGTCCCACGGTACACTGGCTACACAGGTAATATACTAGTAGTCACACAGGCAATAAGGACCAAGTAGTATATGGAGTTGTCCCATGTACACTGGCTACAAGGGTAATATACTAGAAGTCACACAGGCAATAACGACCAAGTAGTATATGGAGTTGTCCCATGTACATTGGCTACATGGGTAATATACTAGCAGTCACACAGGCAATAAGGACCAAGCAGTATATGGAGTTGTCCCACGGTACACTGGCTACATGGGTAATATACTAGCAGTCACACAGGCAATAAGGACCAAGTAGTATATGGAGTTGTCCCATGTACACTGGCTACATGGGCAATATACTAGTAGTCACACAGGCAATAAGGACCAAGTAGTATATGAAGTTGACCCATGTACACTGGCTACACGGGTAATATACTAGCAGTCACACAGGCAATAAGGACCAAGTAGTATATGAAGTTGACCCATGTACACTGGCTACACGGGTAATATACTAGTAGTCACACAGGCAATAAGGACCAAGTAGTATATGGAGTTGTCCCATGTACACTGGCTACAAGGGTAATATACTAGAAGTCACACAGGCAATAACGACCAAGTAGTATATGGAGTTGTCCCATGTACATTGGCTACATGGGTAATATACTAGCAGTCACACAGGCAATAAGGACCAAGCAGTATATGGAGTTGTCCCACGGTACACTGGCTACATGGGTAATATACTAGCAGTCACACAGGCAATAAGGACCAAGTAGTATATGGAGTTGTCCCACAGTACACTGGCTACATGGGCAATATACTAGTAGTCACACAGGCAATAAGGACCAAGTAGTATATGAAGTTGACCCATGTACACTGGCTACACGGGTAATATACTAGCAGTCACACAGGCAATAAGGACCAAGTAGTATATGGAGTAGTATATGGAGTTGTCCCACGGTACACTGGCTACACAGGTAATATACTAGTAGTACTTCAGCAATTATACCACTGCTGAGGGGGTAGGGGGTTCTTTTGATGCTGCTATAGGAATGAATCCAGGTGAAAGTATGCTATGCATTTAGGGCAAGGAGGGGAGGGGTGTAAAGGAATGCCTCTTTCCCAATAGGGTCGGCATGATGCATGATTGTAGCGCTGGCGGGTAACTCACCAGAGCTGCATTCATGCACGATGACAACCAAAGGGCATGATGCATTAATGCTTTAGCACGGCCGTCAAAGGGTGCATAAATGAGAGTGGTCTGCCTCATACGTCAACGTCACACCCCGAGTTCTGGACTTGCTCACTGATCTGGACGAATATGTATTTTGATGAAGCGGTCATCGATTTTTGCTTTTCTATTTCTACTTTCCATTTTTTCTCTTTCGGCTTCCTACTGTGCCCCCCTCCCATCGCCAAGCGCTTATATCCCCGGCCGCCAGCGCTGTGGCGCTACTCCTGTGAGACAAGCGGGATGGGGAGGGGGTGGGGGTGGTTATTTCCAGCCTTTCTAAAAGTCAGCCCGGCCAATCATACATAAATATATACACAAGTATTGAAACTGTGATGGGCACACTTACAGAGAGAGAGAGAGAGGTGGGAAGGGGTGTGAGTCAAGGATATATGGGTGTGTAGGTTGGTGGGGGACAGTTAATGGTTACTGCAGGATACCGACCTAGCAGGATACATTATTGACCAATGAGATAATTCCCTTCAGGGGCGTAGGAAAAGGGGGGGGGCAGGGGGGCCTGGCACCCCCCAATCATGAAGGAGGTGGGGCCTGAGTATGTCTGGGCCCCCCCAATATTTTCCAAGAACTCATAAACACAATGGAAAAAAAAACTAAAATGTTACATCTCAAATTAGATTATTATGGTGATGTCATAGGGAAAATGGGGGTCTTAGCCTAAAGTCAGATCCAAAATTTACCAAAAATTACTTTTCTATATGAATTCTATATACGCATAATATAGATGCCATCAAGCGTCAGCCGACAATTTAAGGTGGTCGCGATGGTGCCCTCGCCAGGCCCCCCCAATAAAGATTTGCTTCCTACGCCTCTGCCCTTCATTCAGTGCAGACTTTTTTAGATAACACCTGGTACCCCTCACGCTGGCTGTTATCTATAGCAGGGTCCCAAATCAAGCAATGAACTTTGGTATAAGACGCACCCTCGGCTCATGCTATAGGACACAACTCGGGGGGGGGTCTTCAATTATATGACTGTGCCTTTTACGTAAGTCTTATCTTATATCTTTTTATTTAGGCCTCAGAAGTACCAACGGCTTTCGGAAAGAGAAAAAATATGAAAAGATTCATGGAGCACCATATATTGACTTTTGCATTGCAATTGATGAATGTACAGATTTAGTATTTAAGATCATCTAGGGGAACTTATTGTTGAGCAGGAGGCTCTCCTCTCCCCTCCTCCAGCTTCAAAATAGACAGCCCCTCAATCAGAGTCGGTCATATCTTTATTAAGTAAACTGACGTGATTAGCAGGAACGGTGTCTGAGCTTGTTGTGAGGGGGAACACAATCGCTTAATCCTTAAAGGGCTGCTGATACGGGAGTGCATCATGTCCATTGGTCGTCATGATGCACCAATGAAGTGCTGGTGAGTCTGCTCGCCAGTACTTCATTGGAGCATCATGCCGACCCTCCGGGGATTGCATCAACCCTGTAGGGCAGGTATGATGCATAAATGCAGCCCTAGTCAGTTACCCGAGAGGGCGGCATTCGCGCATCATGACAATTGCAGCGGCAGCAGAGACGCAGGGTATGCGGGGCTGATAGCTGTTTATGTAGAAAATAACCAAAGTTTATACCCCTATCCCCCACACCTTTCTGGCTGCTGGGACCCCCACTGCAACTGGCATGATACATTCATTCAATAGCCGCCCTTGAAGGGTTAGTAGCCTCCTCTAGCTAACTACCCCTTTGTTCCTCCAGCACCACTACTCCCCAACCCACCCGACACACACACAACCCCTTCAGTGTTATATCGTTGTCTCACGTGCTATTGTAATGATAACGCCCAGCCTCTCACGTATCCTGATCGTTTCACTGTATCACACACACACTAAGGCATTCTACTCTTTAGACAAGACATCTCTCTTTTGCTAGTGATTTTCTTTTCAGATTAAATTGTTCATACACCGAGAAATGTTCTGATATAATTTCATAAATCAACACAGATAATTCTGTCTTCCTCTGCCTACGTTTTGCGTTAGTCTTTTTCTCTTTCATACCTCCCTCTTTCCCTTTACTCCCTCTGCCTCTCTATCTATTTTTCTCTCTTTCTCTCTGTCTCTTACCCTCTTCTCTCTCTCTCTCTCTCTCTCTCTCTCTTTTGGATCTCTCCTGCTTGCTTTCTCTCTCACCTTCTCATTATCCCTGACTCTCTGTCTTTCTCTCTGGACGTATGTCTTGCTCTCTCTCGCTCTTTATGAATGTCTCTGTCTGTCATTGTCTTGTTTTCTCTCTCTGTATGTATGTCTGTCTGTCTCTCTCTCTCTCTCTCTTCCCCCCTCTGTCTGTCTGTCTGTCTCTGTCTCTCTTTCTCTCTCTTTCTCTCTCTCTTCATTCTCTCTCCATATGTCTATCAATCTAGCTATTTATCGTTTTCTTCCTCTCCTTCTATCTTCGCCCCACTTTTATATCTTTTATTTTCCAACTCTTCCCTCCCTCCCTCTCTCCTTCCCTCCCTGTTCTTTTCTCTCCCCATCACTTCTCTTATTCCCATCTTCTCGAATATCCTAGACCCTCCTCCCTGATATAATTAGGTAAACTTCGGGACAGCTCGGAAACAATCGGCAGTGTCCTTGGCTGTCTGTGGGTGCGTGTCAGAGGTGAGTGTGGAATGGGCGATAATTGAGGATGATCTGCCTATCGTATAACAGTCGGTATCCGGCGTTATGACCCTCAGGCACGCAACCAGCGGCCAGGGCGCGAAACGGGAGAGCGTGTTGAGCGCACTGCAAACATAGCCATTGGGGCGTCAGTGTTAAACATGGTTAAATGTATCAAGGCATCCCTAGTATACCGACCTAGCAGGATTACATCAGCCAATGAAATAATCCCAAATAAGTTGTATTCACGCAATAGGCGGTAAGTTGACGACGCGGTCCCCCAAAAGTTCTGTCGCTCCTCGCAAGATGGCGCGCTGTTGACGGAACTCTTCACAGCAAAAGAGAAGAACGCTGATCCGGCGCTTATGCCCGGAGAGCTGCAACAAATAGCAGACGATCGGTAAGGTCTTTCTCGTTCATTTTCATGGTAAAAAAACTGAGTTAGTCATCACGAACAACGCTGAAAAGCATGAAATATAGCAGAATCTTACTTGTTCAGGTGATTTCTTTCTATGAACGTCAAAATTATAGTTTAGATGCAGGACACAACTTGTTACATCGGACTATGCCCTAGGAGCATACTGATTGCCGCGTGGGAGTGACGCGAAAATTACGCGGACAGCAGCAGCTGAGGCGTGTGCTTTCCCACACTCCCCATGGCAAGTCTGGGAAAATGCCCCCAGGGCATCCATGGTAAGGATGATGCTCCCAGGACATGTAGGCCTATATAGGGTATTGGACTATGCCCCGGGGGCATCGTTTAGTACATGGATGCCCCCAGGGCATCGTCAATTTTTTTTATGCATGTACGATTATCTAAGCTTACTATGAATGCCCTGGGGGCATTGTCCCTCATTGTTCTCTGTACCATGCCCCTGGGGCATCCATAATATGGATGATGTGTGATGATGCCCCCAGGGAATGCACTGATAGTCATATGAGTCGAAGGTTGGAGAGTGCCCCAGCCTAGTAGGCTCCTAATTCCCCCCTGATTAGCTTAAAGTCCAATATTCCCTGAGGGCATGCATGGATGTCCCAAGGGCATACCCTTGTTTAATACTGCTTCATTTATCATCAACTTTATGCCCTGAGGAGTAACATTTGTAGACTGTAGAAGGAACCCGGGAGAAGGAAGATATATGCCCTGGGGGATATGCATACTTAGGCCCTTCTTGTAGCTAGCCTACAACTTGTGGAATTGTACTACATGCCTGGAGGGCATGCTTTGGTCAATCATGCTTTAAAGAAGCAAGAAATATGCCCTGAGGGTATGTTGCCCTGAGGGCATGTGCATGTTTTTCTGGTCAATGCCAGAACGTCTAGATCTAGAGGTCAGAAATGGTCCTGTGTATGCCTATGCCCTGAGGGCCGATACACGATGCCCTGAGGGCATAGACTAGCATGGGTAAATTGCTGATTTCTGGAAGGCCAGCAATATGCCCTCAGGGCATGCATAATTCTGCGCGGCAGTCCCGAAAATATACGCGTCACCACAGGGGGCGGCACTGAATGCCCCCAGGGCATAGACCGATGTAACAAGTTGTATCCTGCAGTTTAGATAGCCATAATATCTTTGTAAACACCAGAAATGCACGCCCTCCGGGCCCACTACTACGTAGCCACTCTCGTAGCCCTACTAAGACTAAGAACCATTGCCTCAGTAAATACTCCCATTGAAAAATATCCAGGGTTTGATTTTTTAGTTAGCCTTTTAGTTTTGGTCGACATGGGCCTATTTTAGCATTGAAAGTATAGGGCAATCTCTGATACGGCCAGACATCAAAATGCTTTCTATTTTGTTTTACCCATTTAGGCTTCACCCCCTTAAAAATGCTTAGGAGGCTAAAAAGTGGAGACATTAAACTAATTTATGACGTTGGTCCCATCAAGAAATTCTAAATATGAAGGTCAGGAGAAATTATTTAGTTTTAGCTTTGTTCACGTAATGATAAGTCTATGGGGCTGTACCGGTAGAAGGACTGAATGGAAGACTTAATATACGAATTTTTTAAAACTAGTCAGGGCTAATTCTCAGCACTGAGGTTAATACATTATAAACTTGAGTTATTTTGCTTGTTTCCCATCATACTACCATTGAGAAATATGAAGGGGTTAATTTTTTATAGCCATTTTAGTTTTGGTCGACAGAGGCCTCCTTCAGCATTGAATGTATAGGGAAATCTCTGATTCGGCCAGACATCAAGATGCTTTATTTTGTTTTACCCATTTAGGCTCATCCCCCCCAAAAATGCTTAGGAGGCTAAAAAGCAGAGACATTAAACTAATTTATGGCGTTGGTCCCATCAAGAAATTCAAAATATTAAGCCCAGGAGAATCTTTTGAATTTTAGCTTTGTTCACGTAATGGTAAGTCTATGGTGACTGTACCGGTAGAAGGACTGAATGGAAGACTTAATATACAAATTTATTTAAGCAAGTGAGGGCTAATTCTCAGCAAACCTCGCCGGATAACAAGCATTTCCATGCATGCGCACATCAATAAAGTTACATCAGCGTTGACATCACGATGGCCACGGTCTTGTCGTCCTTTTCTCCATGAAAGTCTTAAATGAGAATTATACCACGATTTCTGGGTTACACAGTGCTTTTTCGTGGCTATTCCCATACACATATCTGTCGATATTGCACATCCTGTATACTTTAGCATCAATTTTCTAAGGCGTGCAGTTATCCATGGATTACCCGCACCCCGTGCGGTTATCCAGGATAACCGCATGCCTCTCATGTCCTCCAATGTCATATGTTACATGTTAAAACCAACATACTATTTCATTGCCATGGTAGGGCTCGAACCTGCAACCTAAGATTCCTAGTCCAACCCCTTATGCATTGCGCCACAGGGACTGACGAGATACGCTCGGTTCGAACCACGTCTTGCTATGATACAAAGCCGTGTGCGCTGTCGCTGTCCGCTGCCGGGTGATGAGGTCTTTCATACACAAACATAACAGCGATACTCGTTGAATGGAGGAGACGCCGTGGCCTAGTGGTTAGCACGTTGTGCTCAGCCGTGAGAGATCCGCGGCTCGACCCCCGTACCAGGCGCATCTTTTTTCGCCGTGTGCGCTGTCGCTGTCCACCAATAGTACTGGCGTAGTCTCCGTTTAACCATTGTCATTGCCGGGCACCGAGGTGTATGTACCGATCGTGTACACATAATGGCTGGCATGGAGTCCCAGGGAGGGGGAATAATTTTTGTTTTCAACTTGAATTTATTGGTATAATATTGATTATTTATTAGTTTCGTGGTATAAAATAACCACACGAGTGTGGGTTAGTGAAGGATAATGACAAGAGGCCATAGGCCCCCGGCATAGGCCTTGTGTCATTATCCTTCACTAACCCACTGGTTACTTGTTCACTAAAAACCCCAATATAAAACGTGCCTTAATTTTCACCTACTGTCCATGCATTTTCCACCACTTTCCATCATTGCATCATTTGACACACATGTCCAAACTTTAATGACTCTAATCTATAGTAAATAAAATGGTAAAGGTGACCAATGAGCAGTTTGAGCTGACCGTGTCTTCACGAGCTTGTCCAGCCCGTTCCGCACAAGGCCGATAGGCCAAGTGCGGAGCGGGCTGGACATGCGAGTGAAGAAACATGAAGCTCAAACTGATCAGAGTTCATCTTAACATTTATGTCAAGGTGAATATCGTAGTTCCATTGACAATGCACTGAGACCGCGTATTGCACCCCTGCGTTGAATAACCGCCAAATCCGCACGATGACGTCATAGGTCTATCGCGCATGCGCAGCATTATTGAAACATAAACATTCAAAATGGCGGCGGTCAGGATTTCACGAAGACGATGGGTAAATAAGGGTTTAATTTCAATCTTATTGATGAAATATTGATTAATTATCAACCCAAACACCTTGACATTAATGTAAAGATGAACTCTGAGCAGTTTGAGCTTCCTGTTTCTTCACTCGCATGTCCTGCCCGCTCCGCACTTGGCCTACCGGCTTCGTGCGGAATGGGCAGGACACGCTCGTGAAGAAACGGTCAGCTCAAACTGCTCATCGTTCACCTTTACCATTTTATGTCAAGCTGTTTGAGTGGAAAATCAATCGATATTTGATCAATATAATACTTATATACCATCATACTCCCTTTAAAAAATATTCAGGGGTTAATTTTTTATTAGCCCTTTAGTTTTGGTCGGCAAGGGCCTATTTTAGCATTGAAAGTATAGGGAAATCACTGATACAGCCAGACACCAAGATGCTTTTGTTTTTGTTTTACCCATTTAGGCTTCACCCCCCTAAAAATGCTAAGGAGGCCCAAAAGAAGACTAATTTAGCTAACTTTTGGCGTTGGTCCCATCAATAAATTCAAAATATAAAGGTCAGGAGAATTAATTTACTTTTACCTGCTATGGAATATATTGGGAAACAGCTATAAGACTCACCTACAGGATAATTTTTGTATTGCATCGCCCTTTATATTGCCTTGTGCTTTCTTTTTGGTCACTCCACCAGTCTTCTCGATGGCCTCTGGTGAGTCTTTTGGTGGGGGGTGGATGATGGCTTGTGTTGTATATACAGTCGCATCATTCTTTGTAAGAAGAAAGAGAAGGTAGTTAAGAATCACTACATCTTTTAACAGGATATAATTATGATTGCATTACCTTCATAACCTCATGCGATAGGACATTTTTACAACAAAAAATGCAAAGAGAAAGTAGAGCATGAAAACAATGTAGTTTTAAACTTTTTAAGAGAGTTATCTGGCCGTCATGAGCCAACTGTCTACAACAAACACCTTAAATGCTCTTGTATAATCAGGAGCGAATAAGAGATTCAAACTTACCATCAACTTCCTTAACTTTAATGGAGGAGAGTCATGGATCCGTGATGATGGTTTGATACGACGTCCACAAGAAGACATGCGGAACTCCATTATCTGAAAATGATAAGGAAAAAGAAGTTTGAACTAACAAGTATGAATTCTTTAATACACGTTGGGTAGACGTATATACCTGTCTGATGTCAGAGAACTAATGGAGGCCCTGGGCATCGACTGTCCCTACTCTAGGCTATATGACTACTGCATGCCCCGGGGGCATTGCTGGCACCAGGGCCTCATCCCTACTCCTCTGTTATAAACAACTACTGCATGCCCTGGGGGCATTGTTGGTGCCGTCAATGCCCCCGGGGCATCGTCCCTACTCCTCTATGTTATAGACAACTACTGCATGCCCCGGGGGCATTGTTGGTGCCGTCAATGCCCCCCGGGGCCTCATCCCTACTCCTCTAGGCTATAGGAAACTACTGCATGCCCCGGGGGCATTGTTGGTGCCGTCAATGCCCCCGAGGCCTCATCCCTACTCCTCTATGTTATAGACAACTACTGCATGTCCCGGTGGCATGGCTGGTGCCGTCAATGCCCCTGGGGCCTTATCCCTACTCCTCTATGTTATAGACAAATACTGCATGCCCCGGGGGCATTGTTGGTGCCGTCAATGCCCCCGGGGCCTCATCCCTACTCCTCTATGTTATAGACAACTACTGCATGACCCGGGGGCATTGTTGGTGCCATCAATGCCCCCGGGGCCTCATCCCTACTCCTCTGTTATAGACAACTACTGCATGCCCCGGAGGCATTGTTGGTGCTGTCAATGCCCCCGGGGCCTCATCCCTACTCCTCTATGTTATATACAACTACTGCATGCCCCGGTGGCATTGTTGGTGCCGTCAATGCCCCCGGGGCCTCATCCCTCAGCCTCTATGTTATAGACAACTACTGCATGCCCCGGGGGCATTGTTGGTGCCGTCAATCCTAGGGTATGCCCTAGGTACCCTCAGCATTAACATGTATATTATATATGCAGTAACACCCTAAACAACTGTATTCCTGTAGCAGTCCCTAATATCTAGGTTCGTAACCTAGGCTGGCCAAATGGATATGTTATTCAACATATTCAACTACTATCTGACAGGACAATATGGGCCAGTGTCCTGAGTAGGAACTGCTGGGAATACAAGTGCAATGAAGTAAAAGTATAATGATATTGGTTCACATATATAAGCAAATGTCAATGACCATGGAATTGTTTTGCATCGTATTCACCAGTATGAGCATCCTAAATTGTCACATGGAAAAACCATTTGCCTAGTGAATGGAATTTTGAGCATTTCAGACCGAAGTAAACCTTTGCTTCTTTAAAGGGGGGCTAGCACCGCAAACTAACAACATGGGTACCGGTTCAAAGAGTGATCATAAAATCGCGGGAACCAGCGGAAAAATCCCGTTGCTCTGATTGGTCAAGGGGTGGTCACGTGACTTTTTAATGCTGGCATGCATTACCATGCCAGGGCCCCTTTAACACATGGGATCTCCCCCCAATGGTTTACTGAATAATGTATAATATATTTACTCCTTTTATTGCACTACAGATGGGTATCAAGAACTGAACAGGCTCTGGAGTTGGAAGGGGAGTCTGGAGCAGCAGCAGTCACGTTCTAGCACAGGTTGTGCCAATCATCCCCTCGCTCCCCTCGACAGCTTTTCTCGACACACCTGGAAGGAGTACCTGTGAATACGGCACCCCATGAGGATGGGGAGTCTAGCCTCTACGGTCTGTACACAACAAGATAAGAAGCCCCTAGTTGACATCATCCCAGCCACCCTCCTGTGCAGACTGTCACATGTATGGGACTGGGTGGGCGATCAGGTTTACGTCATTGTATTGGTTTGGTTGATTTTACCTCCACTAATAGTAATTAGAATTTAGCAGAGAGACTTACGTCATTGGAGGAGATAAGAGCATTGGAGGACATAGAGCTCAACAAATGGCGCATTGGTCTAAGGAGACTGCAAAGTGGGGGGGGGGAAAACACCTTGGTAGAAGTGCCAGGGCACTCCCAGGGTCCGCCTCCAGAGTCTTTGCCTCCTCCAAGGGCCAGGCCCTTTACCGCTCCTACAGTGACTGGTAAGATAAGGTCAAACTTGGCTATTCAGTGGAACTGCGATGCTGTCAGGGGACCTCTCCTCTGTTGGTATCACTGGATATTTTTATCCTGGCCCCTTGTTGCCATCTCGATAACCTGTGTTTGGGCTATAGTGTACTTGAAATCAATGTCATTGATGATATAAATGTGTTGTAGGTTATGGAGATTATTATGGAGTGCAAAGATTGCATTCTCAGGGCTCAACAAATCTCTGTATCCAGTGCGCAGGACACAAAAATATTTCATTACAGCACAATATTAAACATTCCATCAACATTTTCCTGTTGGAACACTGGTCAATCTGTTCCTTCACAATAGTATTAGTTTACATATCATTCATAACATGTAAGTGCATGTATTGTAACCAGCCTGGGGTACGACCCCAGATAACAGGAAAACATCAATGGAATACCACAGTGCAAAGTGATGCAATGGGAATCTAATTGATTTGTGAGATCAAATGGAAATGATTCTAAAAGAGGATAAATTACTTCACTTATTTCACCTTGCCGTTGGCCTTGGAGATTGTTTACATAGTATAAGGGGGAGGAGTCCACCGACGCATCGTGGAGGGTACGGGACTCACGGGCGGAGTTGGCGGAGGGTGCGGGACTCACGGGCGAGGTTGGCGGAGGGTCCGGTACTCACACACGGGGTTAGCGGAGGGTGCGGGACTCACAGGCGGGGTTGGCGGAGGGTGCGGGACTCACACACGGGGTTGGCGGAGGGTGCGGGACTCACACACGGGGTTGGCGGAGGGTGCGGGACTCACAGGCGGGGTTGGTGGAGGTTGCAGGACTTACACGCGGGGTTGGTGGAGGGTGTGGGACATATACATCTGGGTGTATGTGTTTCAAGCTAGTGTCACCTTACCTAACCTACATCATTTCAGTATGGGGTCGTTCCCACCTGGCATATTGATGATGCGTGATTGGTAAGTTTCAAATCTATTATAAATCTAAAGTGAATGGAGATTATATCTGAATAGCGCAATTGTAGTGAGCAAATGTTATTCAATTTAATGAGGGGATTTCTAAGGGGGAATGACATATAGTTCTTATAAATGTATATGCCTTTCTGTCATAGTGGTACCACCCTACTTCAGGTCCCTTACTGGTCGAATGGTAAAACTTTTTTTGTTATAAATACATTTACAAAAATAGCTAACTTTCATATATATGTGGGTACATATGTGTTTCAAGATAGTGTCACCTTACCTGACCTATATCATTTCAGTATGGGGTTGTTCCCACCTGGCATATTGATGATGCGTGGTCGGTAAGTTTCAAATCTATTATAAATCTAAAGTGAATGGAGATTATATCTAAATAGCGCAATTGTAAGGAATGGTGAAAGGGCAGTCAATGGTGAAAGGGCAGTCAATTTTCCCTTTTCTTGGGCTATGAACCAAGTTTTAAACATTCTATCATGATGTTAAGCATCAATAGTTGATGCGAGTATTGATCACTAGAGGGAAGCCTAGTCCCTACATCTGTACAGGTAGACTGGTCCAGGTATGCTGACCTAGTTAGTGCTTCACCTGCACGCTGCAGGCCTGCTGCTAGCTCTATGTTGCTCACAAATTCTTTCTTTCATTTATTTCTTTCTATGTTTTTTGTTAATAAATAGGCCGGTGTTCAGTTTCACAGGTCCAAGTCCAGATACTTAGTTACTTGTTCCTATCCTCCCCGTAAGGATTAATATGTATTGACACTCAAATTTTTTTGAAAGTTTCACAACATTATTAAGAAAAGAGTGAGTTATAGATGTTTATCCCCGTTTTGACAGGTGAGGTCATATTCATGGCAAGAACTACATTACACAATTACACAGGGGAACGTGTCAAAATTATTTCTGTCATTTCCATGAAGTATTTTAGCTGAGACGAATCAAACAAAAAACATGCTCTACAAGGAGAGCAAACAGACATGGTTCTACTTAATTAATGATAACTTCTGATTGGGTGGGTCAATCAACTAGCTATTTTCACTGACTTGTAGCTAAATGTTTGGAGAAATAACATACTTAGGTGTCATCATATTAGTAGTGGGGTGAGTATTTTGAATTTCAAGTTAAAATCTGGAATTTATTTATTTTTTCTTCAATATTTTGGTGTAAAACCTTCAGGAGATTAAAAATAGCCAAAAATCGCTGCTGTATTCATAAATAAAACCAACTGATTCTGAATAAAAAATCTATTGAGAAGGGCTCAGTATGTTTGTCCTGCATGCGCTCTTAGGACTTGACGCGTGGGTGATCACGGACCATGACAAGATATGACGCATGCGTGAACATCCCAACCCTTCATGTTTTCTCATGCGGTTCTGAAGGGGCCGCATGAGAAAATTTCATTATTCATTATCTAAATTTTTTTTAAAAAAGTTCTCAAAAATGCATTTTGACATGATAGGAATGTCCAAAAGGGGCCATATTTCCCAGCAAATCTGTGTCAACTTTTGTCATGCTGCGCCCGCCTCACCCCATGCGCTCTTAGGACTTGACGCGTGGGTGATCACGGACCATGACAAGATGTGACGCATGCGTGAACATCCCAACCCAATTTGTGAAGTTGAGTCAACATGCGTGAACCTTCACCAACATCATGTGTCATCACACATTATCACACACACTGACACATGGGTCATGACACAGTATCACATATATTGACGCACAGACTGATTTGTGGGTGGGGGATAGGCCGGGGGGGGGGGGGTTGCAGGTGGTTGTGGATTTCTGATATTTCATAACTTTATTAACATCAATTCAGCTGTTCATGCTGGTTCCCATTGAAGATATCTCTCCTCTGCATGTCATGTGTTGCCCACTTTGCTTGAAAATGGATAGATATTCTGTCAGCTGTGTGAGTTGAATTTTCCTTGTATCAGTCTTGAGAATGCCTGTTGAAATGATAAGAAATGGTCATAAACAAACAGCAGCAATCTAATTTTGACCACCCACTCACATCCAAGTTGATAAACAATGACCACTCCCATATGGCAGCCTGAATCCCCCAGAATTTCCCTGAGCCTTGCTCACATAGAAAGTTCTACATTAATTTGGGGTGTTGAGACAAATAGCTGAATTCAGCAACAAGATAGATGTTCAGGGATTGTAGATAATATCAATGTGTTACTGTATAAATGCTTATCACATAGGATTTCAAGTCAAATCAATCTAGAACTGTGTGACCACCTACCACAAGATCTGTTCTCCATGGCTGCCTCTGCCTGACTGTTTTGAAAGCAGGAGGAGAACAAAGGAATGGGAGGGAAATTTGAAATGGACCAATCAAAACACAGAATAGTACATAATGTGTCATTGTGCGTGAAGTTCTGTCATGGTGGGTGAGAGTTGGCGAATCTTGACGCATGCTCACATCTCCTCACACAGTCTGTCATGCTAATGTTGGACAAAGTATCTGCCCCTATTATCACTCAATACAGAGTTTTTTAACCAGCCTATGAAGAGTTCCTGTATATTTGCTCTAATCAGCTGTGACCTAGCTGATCAGTAGACATTAAACCTTCATATCCCATCAAACCAGGACAAACAGATACTTAGATATCATGTAAAACATATGCAATTTCAATTCAGTGCTATGTCCCATAGACAAAACAAATGAGCTATTATGTCTAATGTATGCACTAAATCACATATACTTGGCTATCATTATGTTCCTGATTCATATGTATTTCATGCCATGTAAGAAAGGAACTTGCTCTGTGAAACATAGATTCTCATATTGACATTTACTCAATAGGCCCACTCTGCAAAGTACAAGCCATGAGAATCCATACAGGTTCCTTAGTCTCTTATTGTTGAAGGCTTGGTGAAGAAATGTCATGCTAGGTGAGAGTTGACAAGTATTGACACATGTTGACATGTGCTCACCCTGGTCCCCTCACATCTTTATTGAAGTAAGTGAAGACATGTGAACCTGCCTGAGAGTTGACAAGTATTGACGAATGCTCACCCAGTTCCCATCACATCCTTATGGAAATGAGTGAAGACATGTGAAGCTGGGTGAGAGTTGACAAGTATTGACACATGTTGACATTTGCTCACCCAGTTCCCCTCACATCTTTATGGAAATGAGTGAAGACATGTGAAGCTGTGTGAGAATTGACAGGTATTGACACATGTTGACACTTGCTCACCCAGTTCCCCTCACATCTTTATGGAAATAAGTGAAGACATGTGAAGCGGTGTGAGAGTTGACAAGTATTGACACATGTTGATGCATGCTCTCTCAGGTCTTACTGAAGTAAGTGAAGGTTTGTCAAGCTGAGTGAGAGTTAACATTGTATCACACAAAATGACATTATTCATTATCACTCAATGTACTCACACATTCCTCACCCAGCATGACTCATGTTCACTAGGATTTGCTGGGTTGGTACCAAATTAAAGCTCATAGTGCAAGGAATGTAAATAACAAAGTGACATGTACAACCTAGAAAATCCCAGCATTGGTAGGTTGATAATGAATAATGAATAAGGAAAAAAAGCCTCATCAGTTTTCAAAATGGCTTGGACGGTAAACTGTAACCTGATTTCCCATGGCCTTATGGGGTATTTGGCCATAAAGAACTAAAACTTACCCAACTTCTCTCTGTCTCAATTGGCATTAAAATACATACATGGATAATGAGAAATTGCCAGTGGGATATAGGCAAATGTCAATGACCATGGAATATTTTTGCATCGTATTCCCCGAGGTGTGGCTGGCGTATTCCATGAAGCCATTATATGGCTGAGTTAGGGTGATAAGTATTTTAAATTTCAAGTCCAAATCAGTAATTTATTTTCTTTTTTTTGAACATTTTGGTGTAATGCCTCCAGGAGATTAAAAATCACCAAAAATCGCTGCTGTATAGCTACATAAAACCAAACAATTCTGACTAAAAAATCTTTGGAGAAGAACCCAGTATGTTCATCCTGCTTGGCAAAAAATATTATTTTTTGGGGTGTTTGGACCTACAGAAACTAAAACTTACCTAATTTCCCCCTGTCTCATTTGACATTAAACTATAGACATGGGTCTAGAGAACATAATATCTGGATAGAATTAAGTTTTTCCTTTTATTTGGTGGTAATTTGATGTAATTCTGTCCACCAGAACCGTCAGAATTGAATTTGCAGTACCAGGTGTTTAGCACTGTGGCAGATACAGGGAGTATTCAGCTTTGTTTGCCAGTTTGGCTGTCATCGCTACGGAGTAGCGTTTCATTCATTTCCGCTACTTTGCGTAGCGGTTTTTCGTCTCCTACACGTTTACTAATGGAGATATCAGTAAATGAAGTTGATTTTGAGAATCCTGACAGTTCAAGCTTTCATTTGATGTCCAATATGTATCATTTGGACATGATTTGAGGTCGTAACAAATTATTTTATATGTCAACATGAGAGACAAAATTTTGTCAGTTTCCTTCATTTCCGCTACCACCCTGCTGGGTTTACGAGTATGGATATAATTAAACTGAAGTCCCGAGACAGCAGTTTAAAAAAGTGAGTCATTACTATTAATCTATATTAACAAGGAAAACTTACTTCACTCGATCGAAAATCCAGCCGAGGAAGGCAACGTTTTTATGCGTATTTACCGCCAAAAAACAACAACGGCAAAAGTTGCGCGCGGCTATGCGCACTTTGGAACTGTTCCAAAGATTAGGGGACCGCGTCGTCAACTTACCGCCTATTGCCAGTATACCAGCGGTACCAGCGAACACGTGGCTTCTGGCACGAAGAAACTGGGTCAGGCCACTAACTATCAACAGCCACACCGGGTGACGGATCACGCCACTCCGTCAGCCAATCAAAGAAAGGGATGCAGGGTGAATGCGTGCGTCCGTCTGACGTCCTCAGCGACCCACGGGGAGGGGGGGAGGAGGTGAGGGGAGGGGGCTATCTGCGCTCGGCGGGTTCAAGCCGACCGTGTGCCGATTGACAGCTTGAACTCAAAAAGCCAGCCCCGCGGCAGCCCGGTCGCTGTAGATTTGCTCGGCGGGCAAAATGCCGACCGTGTGCCGATGACAGCTTGAACTCATAGAGCCAGCACCGCGGCAGACCGGTCGGTGTAGCTTTGCTCGGCGGGCAAAACGCCGACCGTGTGCCGATGACAGCTTGTACTCATAGAGGTGGGTGTTGGGGGGGAGGGGGGGACTGCCTCAGCGGCGTAGCAGCCCCACCTGGGGGGGGGGGGGAGGGGGTGAGGGGAGGGGGCTATAGACCAGTTCAGGTATGGAACCGGGGTGAGATAGGTACATTGATTTACAGTGGAGGGTAGAGCTAAAGGCATCATAAGCACCATTTCTTTTAAAACAACATCAAAGGGATGTTAATATATCTATAATATACACATTATCTTATGCCCATAGAATGGCTCAGTCCCTATACTATGCTATAGTCCCAGTGTCTAGGTTGCCTGCACTGAAGCTGCATTGGCAAGGGTAAACTGTTATGGCTGGGGCTTCGTTGGGCTTATTCCTTCAGACTTGAAATTTGCAGGGAATATACTTAGGATATGTAGGAACACAACTATGTAGGTGAACTTTGGCGAACCTTTTTTTTCTCTTAATTTTGGTCATTTTAAAATAAAAAATAAATTCAAAAACAATGACCATACAGAAATATTCTATGGATATCAAATATACACCTCTCATTGTAATCGCCTAATTCTAAGCTTCAATTTGGTATATTAACTTTTATTCTAGCCCAAATATTAAGCCCTCCAGCCCCTATTAACTGTTGCTTGTACTGTAGCAGCATGGAAAGTTGTTTTGATAACAGTAACGGCGCTACACGCAGCGCGGGCGCGGCAGTGGTTTATGCAAGTGCCTACTTATCATTATGTGAACAAAGTCAAAACCAAAATAATTCTCCTGGGCTTAATAATTGAAATTTTTTGATGGGATCAACGCCATGAATTAGTTTAAATTCTCTACCTTTTAGCCTCCTAAGCATTTTTAGGTGGGTGAAGCCTAAATGGGTGAAACGAAAATAAAGCATCTTGATGTCTGGCCGTATCAGTGATTTCCATATACTTTCAATGCTAAAATAGGCGTCTGTCGACCACAAGTAAATGAGCTGTCATTAAATAAATCCTGAATATTTTTTAATAGGAATACGATGGGAACCAAGTGAAATATCACAAGTTTAATGTGTTTAACCTCAGTGCTGAGATATAGCCCTAACTAGCTTTAAAAAAATCGTATATTAAGTCTTCCATTCAGTCCTTCTACCGGTACAGTCCCCATAGACTTATCATTACGTGAACAAACCTAAAACTAAAATAATTCTCCTGCTCCTCATATTTCGAATTTCTGCCTGGGACCAAAGCCAAAAGTTAGCTAAATTCGTCTACTTATGGGCCTCCTAAGAATTTTTAGGGGGGTGAAGCCTAAATGGGGATATAGCCCTAACTAGCCTCTCATTGCAGCATCGGAAATTCACGTTTCCACTCTGTCCCGATGCACGATCTCTGCGCGACGAAATCCCTAAAGGCTTAGGGTGTCAGCTCTGGGCAGATTGGGTGTCATATACATGATGGACCTTCTGATAGCTTCGGGGTGACGTTAGCTTCCTACGACAATTATTTAACGAGGAAAACCTACTTCTCTCGATCGAAAATCCAGCGGAGGATGGCGTCTCTAGTAACGTATTTGTGCATGTTTACCGCCTTTCAGGCAAAATCAACAACGGCAAAAGTTGCGCGCGGCTATGCACACGTTGGAACGGTTTCGAAGATTGGGGGACCGCGCCGTCAACTTACCGCCTATTGCTGTATTCACTGCACACTTCTCGGGGCTGATAGCTGTTTATCAGCGATCAGCGCTGGTAACTAGCTTCAGCAATGTCTACAGCCATTAGACATGCATCCTACAACCTCCAGGGTATGAGGAAAGGGTAGATCAAGTTGAACTACTTGAATTTTCTATGAAAGCTGTTTGTTCCTGTTGTTTGTTTTTGTTGTTGTTTATTTATTTTACTTGTCAGTATGAGATTAAAAGAATCCCTGGAAATCACCAAAGACAAGTCCTGGAGTTGTGGAAAATATCAAGCATTATGGCTGCATGAATAGAGTGACCAAGAGGCTGGTGTGAAAAGAATGGGAATAAATAGGGTTATTTGATCTTCCAATTCTCTGCTCTTTCACACCCTAAGAATGAACTTCCCAATTGCTTTCTACTCGAGAATTAAAACCGACTCTAGACCACTCCTATACCACATCTCTGACCAATTTCCTTTATGGAAAACATGAGGGAATTGATACCCTGAGGAGAGTGAGTTCCGTTCAGAGGATGGAAATTGGCCTGTTCCTGTTTCGGTCTGGGAGACGCCAGGCAAGGTGACACCTGGGGGTGGGGAGTGTGGTAAGGGGGATTCTAACTTGGGAGGGGGGAGGGGGAGGAGAGGGTCACATGGTTTCATTCTGACGCTGGTTTCTGGCGTTCTACCGGAAGTTGATACTGAGGTCATATCAGAGGTCACAGATTCAACATCTTACAGGCTGTGGAGGCTGTTGCGAAAAGACTGAGGTGTTGCTTTCCAGGGTAGGTACCTCACTTACCACGTCCCTCCTCTACTTAACCACTCAGTATCACTTCCAACGCTGTAGTCCAGAAGTAGTCACGTCCCCACAAATCAAACTGTGTTGCGAAAAGTGGTCACACCTGAGTGCTTCTCAGACTGCCCACACCTACATACTTATGCGACAGAGTGTAGGAAGCAACTTCCAGTTGAGGGGTTGTTAGTAAGCACTTCTGGACCACTTCTGTTGGGAAGTGCCATTTGGCAATGCAATAGAGAAGAGACTACCAAAGATGAGTGCCTTCTGTTTTTGGAAGTACACCTCCGACAGAAGTGACTTCCAAGGGTTTAGCAACAGCCACCAGGCTGTGCAGCCTGGTCCAGCCTAGTAGTGGTCCAGGCTAGCCTAACAAAACAGTAGGAAATGGTCCTGATGTGTTCTAGTTATACACAATTTACCTGCCACAGATAGTTTAGGATCTTGATATTTCCTGGTCCAATCCACACCTCTACCCAGGGGCGTAGGAAGGGGGGGGGGGCAGGGGGCCCGTCCCCCTCCAATCATAAAGGAGGTTGGGCCTGAGTATGTCTGGGCCAAGAATTCATAGTGAATTGAACAACAAGCTAAAACTCAAATGGTATTGATATAGAAACAGGATAGGGAAGATGGGGGCCTGGGCCCTAAATTAGATCTAAAATTAATCAAAAATTCCTTTTCTATACAAATTTTATATAGGTATGTATAGACGCTAGTGTGCTTGAGTTCACAATTGAAGGTAGTCGAGGTGCCCCCCCCCCCCATGAAGATTTTCTTCCTATGACTCTGCCTACACTCTGAGCCCCAGTTGTAAATATACAGCACATTGTCGTGTACTGGGTACGGGGCTATTTACTGTAGAGTCATTAGGTTTGTACTGACAGCACTTCATACTGGTGTCTAAAAATAAAAGCAAAGTGCTGTAAATAGCTTGGTGTGGTATTACAGTGTACAACAAGCACGGAAAGTACTGTGCATGCTATGCATATAAATATTTATTATGCCCAAAATGTAGAACAAGACTCCCATCCCTCTCCCCCACAATCATCTGCCTCTAAAGCTAACAAGAGACCAGCCTATCATTTCCTCATGGATGGTCCCTCACCAAACCCTACTGCATGCATCCAATATTTCCCATGTAAATCCCTTTAATCCGCAGTGTTTGAGAAATGGTTCCCATGTAAGCCTGCAAACCCCTCTGGAAAACATGGCAGACTTGGCAGATTCTGAAAAATGGCCACTGAACATGTAGAATCCTTGAACACTAGCAGCAGGAAAAGCAGTAAACTCTGCCTACAACTAGGCCTTACAGCAAAGCAGTGACTGGGGACGATTGAAGGGGGGAGGGTAGTTTTGGTAGAGGGTGGCGTCTCTGCAGGCTCCATGTTTTATTGACTTTACTTTTAAAGCTGGGGTGTGCAGTGAAGGCAGGGCATGGAGGGAGAAGGGGGGAGGGCTGCCAGCCTGATCGTCGCCACCAGGCTCTAGGCCTAGCACCTAACCTATAGGAACTTCCAAAGATGAATGAATTGTATGAGGCCTACTTTCCTTCAGCATTTTTTTGCTCTTTTCTGTGTGTAATTGACCCAATCATTCAACAGCCTATTTTCCATCAGCATTCATTTTGTTATTCTTTGTGAGCAATTGACCCAATCGTAGAAAAAAAAAGACTAAGGTGATGGAACATCAGTTCTATTATGGCTGAGAATGGTGGGCACATGCACGATTTGGACTAACTGGATGCAAACTGCCCACAAATGGTCAAACTTTCTTCTGGTAATGCCTCCTCAAATGACATACCATAGACGCTAATTCGAACACCTGGGTCTCAAATTAGCACCGGTCTTGATTAAACACCAGGGGTAACGGGGTACTGGAATCAATCCTTAGCACTACAAACGGTATTCAAATAAGTCCTGGTCTCCAATAAGGACTGGGGGCAGTTCAGAGGTATTCAGAGAGAGAGAGAGAGAGAGAGAGAGAGAGAGAGAGAGAGAGAAAGAGAGAGAGAGAGTGGGTGTGTGTGGGGGGTTAACCCTTTTACGGGATGCTGATGTAGAAGTGCATCATGCCCATTGGTCGGCATCATGCCCCAATGAAGTACTGGCAAGACTACTCGCCAGCACTTCATTGGAGCATCATGCCGACCGACCGTCCAGCAGTGCATCTATCATATATAGGTTCGGTATGATGCTTGAACGTAACCCTGGCATTAATGCATCAGAGGCCCTTAAAGGCTTAATGATGGAGGAGGGGGGATGAGATGGGGAGGATGGTTGAAGCTGATACCATGTTTGTACTGCGTCTAAGCACGAATGGCCGTTGGGTGGCTGCAAAGTCTGCGCGTGCATGATTGGGTGATCATACGTGCACAGCACCAGGAGATGAAATTGAAAAATTGGGAATATCGACTGGTGCCTGGTGCTGGGGTGTTAGGCCTGGTGGCTCACGTTCTACCATGGTATTCACAGGGGCCAAGCTCTAGATTCCAAATCACTGAAAGTGAAATCCCCCACTCTGTATAGCTTATAATGTACAGGTGGTTTTAGATTGTATCTTTTAACACAATTCATTTTTGGTATTTCCATATGATATGGCATCTCAGTGTAAAATCAGAGAAAAGTACATCTAATCTAGAAATGAATTAAATATTTCAGATGAATGGGGAAGCCTCCTGGAGTTAACCACACATATTACCCCGCTGATTATTTTATGGAGTTGCATAGATTATTTATATGTTTCTTATTTCAAAGTCTGAAATACTTGGAACCCTTGAATTAAAAAAAATGTAACGAATACAGACTTAGTTGAAGTCATTGCAGTCAAAGGCAAAATTCACAATTGAAAACAAAATTCAAAACTTAAGCCCAAGTCGAAGCCAGTATTTCTGAGTCAAAAATCATCATGAACAGTTATGATGCTGATCTTCAGAGTGGATGCCAATATGAAGAATGAAACCCAGTGTTTAGAGAAGAAGCCAGTTTTTTTACAGCTGAAGCCAGTATAAAGTGTTGAAGCCAATGTTTAGGTTGAATCCAGTATCTTAATTTGAATCAAGTATCTATAGCTGAAGACAGTTGTGTGAAGAGTTGTGTCCATTATTCAGAGGTAAAGATAGTGTTTAAAGTTCAAGCCATGATTTAAACCTGAAGTCAGTACCATAAAGCAGTTAAAGACAACGTTTCTATAGACTCATGCGGCAAGAAAGGGCCTTTTCATGAATAAAGTTGTGTTTATGTCAATTTTGGTGGAATGCTCGTAACCTTGCTTGTAGTGACCACATGTGCAAATGACTTACACCGAGGGATTCACAAGACAATTATCTTTCAATAATGGGTATTACATGGTGGGCCTGGCAAGCAAAGTTTGAATAGATTTCCTTAAAAAAAGTCCAAAAACTTTATCAACAACTTCTCTGAAAAAGTCGCTCTTTCTTGCCATATTGATCTACTGTCAATATTTGGTATGTTCATCAGAGTATGAACATCCCTGGGTAATTTTAGTCCAGCGCATAACATATACTAATATGGCCAATTCACAGCCTCTAATCATCTAAATGTTCATTGCTCCCACAGTGTATAAATCTGAGGTCTGTTTTTTTTTTAAAAAAAATCAGTAGAAAAAAAGGCCAATTCCCAGATGCCAACTGCACAACAATCTTTACTTAGAGCCCGGCACAAAATGATAATCATTAGACCTATTGGAGAAATTATAGGTGTTTCCACCATTTCTATTTGCGTATCCCCGTTCATGTTTTGCACCCGTAGCGGCCCTGCAATCACTATTCGGGCCGCCGTGCACTCCATCTGAGTGAAATCAATGGCCTGCTATTTTCTAAACGAATAGTCCCTGAATGGTGCGGAGGAATGGGTTCTACCACCACCAAGCCACCCCGACCGTACCGCCCTCTGCACCCTCTACCAGTACCCCATGCACTACGCCCTACTACATATTCCTCTCGCTTTCTCTCTGTTTCTTTCTCAATCTATGCCTCTTTCGCTCTTTCTGTATCTCTCCCGCTCACTTTTTTTTCTTATTCTCCTTGCCTCACTGTCTGTCTCCCTGTCTCTCTGTGTGTCTGTGTGTCTGTCAGGCTGACTATCTGTCTGTCTCTCTCTCCCTGTACGTCTTTCACTTTCTCTCTTTCTGTCTCTCTTTGTCTCTGCCTTCCTGCTTATCTCTCTCTCTCTCTCTCTCTCTCTCTCTCTCTCCATTTTTTACCCATCAAATTTGTATCTTCTCAACACTACCCACACTCTCTCTCTCTCTTTATCCGTCAACTTTCTATCTTCTCAACACTACTCTCTCTCTCTCTCTCCCTTCCTTGTCTACACCCGCTCTCCATCCACCCATAGACCAGTTCCAGTTAGGAGACTAGCCAGGCGTGTTCAGGTCCATAACTCTGCTAAAAGCAGCCACATCTTGGCTTCATCAAAACCAGCAACCAGCCACCACTACATACTGCCCTGCTCCCAGCTGCTGTGAACTAAAACTTATTCACTTAAAACCTAAATTCACTTTCAGGTTGAACTGGTGGTCTGTATTACACAACAGAAGGGATGTGGCTATGTCTCATGTAAGTGATGCAATTACAAAATGAAGGTCCCTGACCGATGTTTATGTTAGGCAGACAGACAGAGACAGAAGGTGTCACAAAATGTCCACAGAGAACACTGTGACTGTGGAGCCTTAAAGTGGATATTCCACTGCTGTCAGTCGGCCGAGATTTTACTATTCCGACCGATTTTTTCTATACTTTTGTATAATCAAAAATAATCAGAACAGCAAAATTTCGGCCGACCGACGGGAGTGGAATACCCGCTTAAGATGAGTTCATCGGGGCAACATACCAAGGCATAGGGTCAGCAAGATGCAAGCATGCATTCCTTGCGAGTACACTCGTCAGGTTTGAATTCATACATCATGAGGATCCATGGACAGGATGCATGTATGCACTTTCAGCCTTTAACGGGTTAAGCAGTGATTGGATGGAGACTCAGGAGGCCTGGCTGGAGTAGCAGGATTGAGTCAGTTCATGCTGCTGGAGGTGTTTGAGGGCCCCAGTCATACAGAGTTGGCATGATGCATGAATGTAGCCCATAAGTTACTCACCAGGGCTGCATTCATGCATCATGACGACCAATGGGCATAAAGCCCTCCTGCATCAGCGGCCCTTAAAGTTATATGCAGTGATTGGGTGGGGACCAAGGAGGGCTGGCTGTAAGGGTAGGATAGTGCCGCTAGGAGGTGTCTGAGAACCCCCAGGTGGCCTGTAATGGGCCTGTGTACACAACCAGTCCCCCTGCAGTCATTGTCAGCACCTATAGGAGATTGTAGGGCACTGTTGTGTAGTTACTAGGCTCTTGTGGGCTCCTGTAGCTTTATCTATGGTTTATTTCATGTTTTGTACAGCGCCATATGGATGCCCCATAGGTTTAACCTTTGAGCTCCGTATATCACCCCCCCCCTCATCTCACAGCCAGTAACAGTACCCCAAATAGTCACAATACCTGTAAATACTCATCTTTTTATGTCATTTTATATGGGTTTTCTAACATATGTGACTCAGATAAGAGGAAAGAAATACAAAGGTTCACTTGTATTGGGTCGGACTAAGGGCTATCTCAACAGTCATTTTCAAGGTTTGTGTGAGAACTCTAGGAAGTGTTGAATGACTACTGCAAGGCATGTTGTTACACCGTAAAAGAAAATATAACATCAAAATAACGACTGAATCCTCGCCCCAGAGTTGCCAGAGATCCGCCTTTATTTTCACAAAGATTCCTTGTATCACTGTACTTCCACCTGGGGTTTCCTGTAAAAAATGCACAGTGGTTCCTTGTTCAGTTGTACGAAGATCCCCGGTAGATTCATCGGGAACCTTTTTTTACAGTGTACCATAAGTAAACAGTCTGGACTAACATCTTTGACAGTAGAACAACTCAGATAAAAGATGTGGTGTGTAGTTACCATTATAGAACAAAACTAAACCTAAATTTTTCAAGTCCCAAATGCAGATTTTAGCTTACAAAATCAGGGGCTTATACTCGGGAATTTATAGTAGTCGCGTCAGGGGGTACCGTATTGGTCCGTGCAAGTGCACGGAAGGGTGCTGCGCCTATGGGAAAAGGTTGTACTGGCTAAAAAGTGCCCCTTCTGCTGAACTGGCTTTCCATGTAGTGATAACAGGAGCATGTTGCTCCTATGGTAAAAAGAGCTGTCAGTAGGTACCCTCTTTTCAAAAGAAGTCATGCTCTGCTTCACCATTCAACTTGCACTCACCACATTAGTCTGAAAAGTCACCTGGAGCGTGTTGCTCATATGGTAAAAAGAGCTCTCCTTAGGTACCCTTTTTTCAAAAGAAGTCACGCTCTGCTTCACCATTAAACTTGCTCTCACCACATTAGTCTGAAAAGTCACCTGCCTTGTTTGAAACAGAGAGAGCTGCACTCTCAGGTACCTACTCATGTCACACACTCTATAGTATATTATACTGGCTGTCTTCTCCCAATTAGGTACCTACTCAAATCCCCCTTTTTTAGCACCATACTTGAATGGATTTTTTAGCATCATACTTGAATATTGGCCACTTGTGAGCAAACAAAAGGGACAAGTTATAGCTACATGTAAAGAAAGGACTGGAAACGAGGGCATTTTAATCCAGCTCTTCCTTTTACTATAGGAGCAATACCCTCCTGTTCACTTGTTTTGCTCACAAGTGGTCATGTTAGTAAGGGGCTAGAAAAGGGTGATTTAATTAGGTACCTAGTTAGGAGAAGTCAGTCAGTATAGTATAGAGTGTGTGACACAGGTAGGTACACCTGATAGTGCAGCTCTCTCTCTCTCTCTCTCTCTCTCTATTTTAAAGAAGGCAAGTGACTTTTCAGAATAATGTGGGGAGTGCAAGTTCAATGGTGAAGCAGAGTGTGACTTGTTTTGAAAAGAGGGCACATACTGACAGCTGTATTTACCATAGGAACAACAGCCTCCAGGTCAATATGATACTTACCCTATCCACTTACTGGGAAGATGGCTTTGCTCTGCCAAGGCCGGAAGCATGCCTTATATGTAACTAATGATGATTGCACTGCCACCTGGTGGCATTTTGTCCAACCTGCTCTATCTGTTACACACAACATACAGAAAGTAAGGCAAACCAGACTGCTGTAAAAACACATGGGTAAATATTATGTACCGCAATACCTCACAAATAAACCACACCCAGACTCATGGAGAGGGTCCTG
Organism: Acholoe squamosa; assembly: GCA_949317995.1. Taxonomy (NCBI): domain Eukaryota; kingdom Metazoa; phylum Annelida; class Polychaeta; order Phyllodocida; family Polynoidae; genus Acholoe; species Acholoe squamosa. Next base: position 76,471,407 of record OX439041.1, on the reverse strand, counting down.
TGCGAAGAGATAAAACCATAAATGGTCCAGATCATGTTGATATAAAGGATTCTATGAAATACTGTGTCGCACCGGCTGTTTTAGCGCAAGTCCTTAAATTCCCACAGGTCCCCTTTAAATACAGGATACAGGGTGGAGAAAAAGTTCTTTAAGTGGAGGCCAATTCTGGATGTACTGTAGTGTTGTGAGGTGGAACAAGTGTACTCTCTCTAATCTTAAAGGCTTGGTGCTATTGAATATGTTTTCATAATGTACTCCGTGAAAGGAAAAAAGAAATCGGACTACTGCAACAATTGTTCTGTCTTGTGTCATCCTGCATTGTACTTTATTGTCCAAAGTATATTTTCTGTACTCTATATCCAAAAAAAACGTAGTATTATCAATTCAATGTAGAACCATTTTTGTTGAATAAAGAAGAGCGCTGCAGGGGCGATGCAAGGTGGTTTTAAAATTCAAATATCCATACATATAAGTGCAACACCCACACTCTCAGCCCCAATTGTACATTGGTTTTACAGACCGTTGTAATGCATACCCCATGACCCACATCGGATCATTGGATTTGTACTGACAGCAACGACCACTGTTCTCCAAAAGTATAAGCAATCTACTGTAAAAAGCTTGCCCCAGTCTGGCAGTGCATATAAACGCTGACTAACTTACCACCTGAAGTTTCTTGTCAACTAATATATATATGGTAGCCCAAGTTTCTAATTTAATGCCTCCATTTCTGTAGACTTCCATGCAAGGGGCCCTCTACTCCAAGGACCCTCATTTGATGACTCAAGGTCTTCAGGGCCTTTCAGATCTAATAGAAATATGAAAGAATCCAGCAGTATCATAACACCAGTTCCCCCCAGTGCAGCACATGTGACAGTTTCTTATCAGAGAGGCAGAGGCTTCTTATTGTTTGCACAAAGTTTCATCTAGTGAAACCTCTCTGGTGGGGATTCAATTCCTTGATATAAGACACAGTATCCAGATACTCATTGTGAGTTGTTGGCCAAAAACAGACCCCCTCTCCCTCCACCCCCCAGGGCACTAGTCTGGGCTGATTTTATACCCTTTTGGGCCACATGACACTTCAATCTAGTAGGACCTTTTGTCAATCAAGCAAAGTGAGTAACTCGCAAGAGTTGAATTTATGCATCCGGCTGACCCCACTGGGTTGATACGCGAGCAAAAGGTTGGCGAATTGCAATAATGTGCGGCTGCTAAGTTCCTCACTAAGACTGCATTTCTGCACCAAGGTGGCAAATAACCAAGGAAGCATTGAGGCATCATGTGGTGTGTCCATAAAGGGTTGGGGGAGTCAAGAGGAAGGCAGAACCCTCTGGTGGAGCTTTATTTTGGCGGACACAGAGCATGATGCAGGGGGTATCACTCTCCTAGCAAAGTCTACTGTTTGGTCTCTGCTCCAGCTTATATACATTCACTATTTTACCAATCCCCCTCCTCCTTTGCCCAAACCCACTTTATTAGCCCATTGTGCCAACATGTATCATTTCCTCATCATTAAATGACTAACAAGAACTAGATTGATGATGGCTTACCGCATTGGTCTGTATAAGTGCCGGGCCAATCTTTGATTTCAATCAGGCTTTACCCCGGCCCTTATTAAATTCAAGACCAGTACTTACACAAGTCTTAAATTAAAGTGAATTTTCAAATTTTGATACTCTTGTACCCCCAGCGCTTATTCAAGACTGACGCTTATTCAAATACCTGGCGCTTTTACAGGCCAATACGGTAGTTTCTCCTGAAGGGTACGCATGATGCTCCAAATAAGTTCCGGTGAATCACTCGCCAGCACTACATGTGCTACAAGATTAGGGCCTATTCACACAAAGCAAGGGTCTCAGAAGCAACATAGCTGGGGGGGGGGAGGGCTCAAGCTGGCTCATTCACGATTCTGAGCATCGCAAGCAAAGTTTTTTTGAATTTGAGGGCATCCCCCAAGTAAAATCTTATCATACAGTTGGCCGTTGGTGATTCTGAGCTGCAAGACAACCCTAATCACAAATCCAAAGGATGCCAAGCTGGAATTGTCAGAAAAATTCTATAAAAATTAACCCTGAATGGTGTAAGCACTTGAAATTGCTGCCAGAAGTAGTATCCTGTTGGAGAGTGGGCCCCACAGTGCACAGAATCACACAAATACCCCTCCTACTGGGAGGGTATTTTCACAACCACCAGCGGCCCTACTGTCAGTGCATGATAGTAGCCAGCCAACCCAGAGATGGCAGGGGGAGGGGGGAGGGGGAGTCAGGCCAATCACAACACGTCCTTGCGTGCAAGGAGACCAGCAAAAGTAGGAATCCTCTGACGCGTAGACGAAATGGCCGCGATGTCCTGGGCCGAGATGTTGATAAACTGGCTGCTGTAGGAATGGAGGCTGGAGGGGGGAAGGGGGAGGGGGGAGAGGAGGTTTACCCTTTAAGGACCGCTAATGCATTTGTGCATCATACCCATTGGTTGTCATCATGCATGAATGCGGCCTAAGCGAGTAACTCACCAGGGCTACAGTCATCCATTATGCTGACCCTTAATAGGGTTAACTCCCAGAGGGTCGGCATGATGCACCGATGAAGTGCTGGCAAGCATTCTTGTCAGCACTTTATTGGTGCATCATGCTGACCAATGGCCATGATGCATGAATGCATCTGCTGCCTGTAAAGAGTTAAGGTAGAGTAGGAAGGGAAGGGCTCTATTCGTGCCAACACGAAGGGTACTTGGGGATGGTGGGCAGTGGAGGGACTGATGGAGAGGGCGATAAGGGAGGAATTAGATGTAAGGCAGGGAAGTGAAGGAGAGTCAGGGAATAAAGATAGGGGAAAGCAAAAAAAAGGGGGACCCCCCCATCGAGATTCCTACGCCTCTGGAAGGAGAAGACGGATAACAAAGGCAGCAGGGGGGAAGGTACAAAAAGTTGTGAGGATAAGGGTAGAAGGGTGAGATAGGAGGGTTAGGTGATGGTGATGGGGAAGTAATTGGGAAAGAGAGGGTACAAAAAGGTAGGTCTATCAGATGTACAAGGGAGAGAAGGAGAGGAAACAGAGGAAAGCATGAAGGGTAGTAAGAGAGGGCATGAAGGAGTGAGAAAAGAAAGGGTAAAAGGATGGAGAGAAGGAATGGAGGAAGGGGAAGGTACAGAAGAATAGGATAACGAACTATCCAAGCAAACTATGATTAAGAGTTGGGGGATAGTCACCATGAGGGATAGGTAAAGTGAATTATAGGCAGATTGAGGATAGGTAGACTAATGGTAAGAATGTACAGAGAAAATTAGGCACAAAGGTGAGGGGTAAACTTTAATCCTTTAAGCCATTTGAGGGAAAACCTAATTAAACTCTAGATGTTTCAAGGGATAGGTAACATGAGTGATAGGCAGACTAAGGGATAGGCAGTATATGGGAGAGGCAGAGCCATACGCAGGCAGAGTACTTGTCAGGTTGGGATAGGCAAACATTGGGGTATGTAGATTGAGGTACTGACTTTGATTAGCATGTTGCATCTATAAAAAGTTCCAATCATTTTCAATATAACCTTTTTACATTTTACATTTTTAAAATATTCTCATTATCAAACCTCATTTTTAGGTACCTTTGGCCAAATTTTGAGAATCAAGACCACAAATTTTGGATTCAGCAGGATTTTTTTGGCGTAGGTGGCCCCTTGTTTCCATTTGATATCACTCTGATAAAGATTCCTGACATCTCCATAAACCCCCTTATCTTACACAGGACTCAGTACTGAACACAAAAGGTAGCCTACTTTTAAGGGGGGTAGAGGGGGGTGGCTTGCACTATAGGACTCTATGGAGTAACATATCCTAGGGAACCTATACTATTCTTGCCAGCATGTCCCTGGAAGTAAGTGTTAACCAGGGACAAGGTACCCATCATGGTATGTGTTATCAGTGGGTTTTACCTCAACCAGCGAAATTCAAAATGGCAGCTCCACTAGGCCTCCATACTAAATCCTATAAGACTCACTCTGGGTTCAGGAACATTCTATCAGGTGCATATTTTGGTCACTTTAGAACGATAGTATTAAATTTGTATTCAAAGATTGGGAAAGACTCCCAATGCTTTACCAGTATTGCTCGTATACTCCATTATGGTATTAAATTATCGCATATCTAAGGAGGCTACTAGAATAAGGCACAGTAGGGGTTAAGTGGCACCCTCAACCAGGTATTCCACTGCCTTCAGGGGCATTTTGCTCCTATGGTAAAAAGAGCTGTCAGTAGGTACCCTCTTTTCAAAAGAAGTCAAGCTCTGCTTCACCATTCAACTTGCACTCACCACATTAGTCTGAAAAGTCACCTGCCTTGTTTAAAACAGAGAGAGCTGCACTATCAGGTACCTACTCATGTCACACACTCTATAGTATATTATACTGACTGACTTCTCCCAACTAGGTCCCAACAAAGGGGACAAGTTATAGCTACATGAAAAGAAAAGACTGGAAATAAGGGCATTTTTAGCCAGCTCTTCCTTTTACTATAGGAGCAACACCCTCCAGGTCATCTAAACTTCTGCTATTCCAACAGATCAAATGTCTGTGGAACCATCCGCTATTCCATGCACTGCTTGCGGTCAGTTGAATTTTTACTAATCCAACGATCTTTCTATAATTTAGCATTATTAATAATAAACAGATTAGCGGAGATTTGCTCGCCTGACCAACAGCAATATGCACTTTATACGCAGAATATTACAATATGCTGTCTTTGAAGGGGTATGAGGGTTTCTATTAGGTGTGTCGGAGAGTGCGGTGTAGGACCGAGTGGCCATGTTATTCCGCCACTACGCCTTTAACACAGGCTAATCAACCACTCCCTACCCCTCCCCTCCTCCAGCATTGCCGCCGTCCAATTTGGTACAAAGCTCTCACCCTTTAAAGGCTGCTAATTATGTGATCATCCATTATGCCCTCTGGTCATCATGATACATGAACGGGGCCCTGTAATTCGCCTTCATCTATTTTGCAGACCCTACAGGGTTGATACGCTACCGGAGGGTCGGCATGATGCTCCAATGAAGTGCTGGCGAGTAGACTCGCCAGCACTTCATTGGTGCATCATGCTAACCAATGGGCATGATGCACCCTTGCAACAGTCACCTTTAAAGGATTAAATGATGGAGACAGAGGATGTCCTCATACACTGCCTATATTGTGCACTGCACACATGATTGAAGAGCTCTATGTACTTTATGATGGTCTCTACAAGTAGAGGGAACCTGTTTTGATACAAGTAGAGGGAACCTGTATTGTGAACATCATTTTCCGACATTCTATCCAACGTGAATGTGTATTGTAAAGTATATTTTCTGATATTTCCTCCATAGCAAGCAAATAGACTATCATAAGACATTACATTTCTGGCACTGTCGCCAATTAGAGACAGCTATTCATTTTCTACTATGGGATATTGTATTTGCAGTCCAATCAATATTTTTGGGGTTTCCTAAAAATATCTAGCTGGCCTTTTGTTGTATATATGTTACAGTTTCACTTTCTTTCTTTCTCATATAAATTATTCTTGTCTCGCCTAAATCCCCCCTCTCTCTCTCTTTCTAGAGTCTTATCATTAGACATTATATTTCTGTTGCCAATTAGGTAGCTATTGAGTTTCTATTGTGGGATATTGTATTTTCGGTCCAATCAATATTTTTGGAGTTTTGAATCCTAAATCCCCCCTCTCTCTCTCTCTTTCTAGAGTCTTATCATTAGACATTATATTTCTGTTGCCAATTAGGTAGCTATTGAGTTTCTTTTGTGGGATATTGTATTTGCGGTCCAATCAATATTTTTGGAGTTTTCACAAAAAATACCTAGCTGGCCTTTGTTGTATATGTTACAGTTTCACTTTGTTCCATTTTACTATAAATTATTCTTGTCCTGTCTTCCCCTTGAATCCTAAATCCATTCTCTGTCTCTGTCTCTCTCTGTCTGTCTGTCTGTCTCTCTCTCTCTCTCTCCCTCTCTCTCTCTCTGTCTTTCGCTGTCTCTCTTCCTTCCTCTCTCCTCCTCCTTTTATAACAACAGGAGGGGGTGGGCTGGTGAGTTTGCAAAAGCATCAACCTCCCCTCTCAAGGGTGAAATTCCTTTGACCCCATATATATAGGGGACGGAAATCGCGCGTGGATCAGGCTTTTTCACTGAAAACAGGCGAAACTATTTGACCCCCCTCAGAGGGGGTCGAAGAAATTTCAACCCACCTGTCAAGGATTGAACAAATTCTGACCCCCCCAACCCACTAGCCCCCCCCCCCCCCCTGTTGTTAAAAAATGATCACTCCTTAAATGGCCACCTTTCAACTAGATTCCGTCCCTCTATATATTGAGATCTTATATATCAGTAACACTAAAAAAATGGAGTCTTCATGTTGAGCGGCAGAAAAAAAAACAAGGCAAAACCTGTCAGATTTAAATTGTCAGACCTGGCACAGACTCTTCATGTTGACAACTTCTGGGCCTAGGTTGACAACTTCGCAACCTAGGGATGTCAGTTTGGGCCATGTGCCTGGACCATCCAAAGTCAAAAAGACAGAGTCTGCACCAGGGTTGACAAGTTAAATTTGACAGGTTTTGACGCATTTATTTTATGCTGTTCAATTAGAAGACCTTAGCGACTCTACATTTTGTGTGTGCATAGACTACATCTGGAAGGCATTTCTCAAGATGGTATGACTAGACCCTTCCAAATCGTAGTGGGTTCCCTCACTCTAATGCCATTACAGCTCTGCATCTAGTGCTCGCTAATGATTGCACTGGTATGACTGCCCTATCAAAATCCTATGTAAATACAACAGTAAGTGCTGATCGTACTGAGCAGTCATAGTTTATATTCTACGATCACCCAATCTAATTTTGAGCACTTCAAGTCATAGTGGATGTGTCTAATCGTACCATATTGAGAAAAGCCTTCCTGGAGGCATTTCGGTCTGCACTATCAAGCTGCCTGTCTTCACATCAAGGTCAGAAAATGAGTTATCTTTAGATGTGTGAGGCGTGCCAAGCTCCTCTCTACACCGTCTCTGCGCATGTCATTCCTACAATTCTGCACTCTGGCCATTAAGAGTCTCGCAGTCTTCCACTTGAGATGATTATAGTCTAGGGCTGAAGGCTTGGGCTGTGTCGAGTGGTCAGAAATAGAATGCGTGGGGTGGGGGGCGGGGGTTCTATCAGCTGGAATTTCCAGTTTCAGTAGTTCTATGGTTTTAAAAAGGAGAGAGTGCTGCCCAATAAGGAGGGCGCACACACCCCATTTTTTAGAATAAGTCGGGGTCCAAAATGACTGAAGAAACTATTAACTGTTGTCAAAAAGGAGGAGCCGCACGCTTCTGCCGCCGCAAGCCCTGCCTAAATCTGCCACTGATTTTAAGGGTTCGAATATGTTTCAATTTCTCCATCTGAAATGGCCGGTGTTCAACAAGATCTGATCTTTCCTGATTTTCACAATAGGGATGATCGGGAATAATTCGGAGGATAAAAGAATTTTTTGGAGCTTTTTTCCAGTGGCTGTTGGTCATTTCTAGTAAAATTAACTTTTATCAAATTACAAATAGAATGGAATCCAGTGACGGCACATTTCCCGATCATTCCATCGGATCCAGTGGAATTGGAGAATTAATCGCTGGCTGGTGTAGGATCAGGGTTTTGTTTCATGTTAGGAACGGACCTTACTATAAAATTGTATGAGTGTGAAGAAACTGAATCGCATTCTCCACGGCCCTGTTCTCCTCTATGACGTCATCAAAACCCCTCATCAAACAGTAATTTTTGGGGGTCTCTTATAACGAATAACATGAAATAAATAGAGAGGTCCGCTCAAATTACTCCAAACTTAATATTTCTTCACTCGTTATCCTCCAAGCAGGATTCAACTCGGCTTCGCCTCGGGGATCCTGCTTCAAGGCTTACTCATGAATAAACAGTCAGTTTGCAGCAATTTTCGTGAACCTCTGTCTATATTCATACACATGGAGGTACCATCACGTGACCATGGGATGACCACGTGACTCCCTATCAATCTGTAGTCACTAGAGGCCAGACCTTGACTTCCACCTTCATTCCTTGCCACACCATCAAGCTTCTTGACACAATTCCGGCAATTAATCTCCTGCTTCAACCCATGTTCCAGTTCTTATTTTTGTACTTGTTATTCTTCTTGCCTTGCCTCTCCTCCTCTCCATCTTTCTCCCCTACCCCTCTCTCCATCGACCCTCTGCCATTAGACCTATTATAAAAGATGTAAGATTCGTTTGGGTTCTCTATGTTTGGCATTGCTGGGGGAGGAAGTGCAGCCCGGGGGGATGGGGTGGGGGACTGTACAATGGCACGGAATGATGCTTGATACTAAAAACAGAGTACTCCTGCAGTCTAAATGAAAAAGGTGTTTGTTCTTGTTTTTATTAGAGGGTTAGAGCAGTAGGCGTGCAGCACCCCCCCCCCTACCTCCCCACCGCATACCCCCCCACACACACACACACACACCTCACCTAGACAAATCTACCTACAGGGGTATGTTTCAGAACAACTAATGATTTGGTCCTATTTTACACTTTGTACAACCACAATTTGTACAATCGTGATCATAGTTTTCAATTGAACAACACAAATCGCACTAAATTTTCTACAAGGCCTACAGCTGTAGAATAGGTAGTACTGACATGCATTGTGTATGCATATTTACCTTGTGTGATTTGATACAAGATATTTTGTGGTTGTCTAGAGGACTGAATATGAAAGTGGTGATTGTGGGACCATTTGGTGAACGTTAATCGTTCTGAAACATACCCCAGCTCCCTCACCCACCCTGTACTGTAGAAATACAGCCCTCCACATCAGGGAAACAGCATTCCCCTCAGCAGCCCCCTCCTCTCCCTACATCTGGATGGGTACACTATAATCACCAATAATTTCCAGTGGCAGAGCGTTTTAACCGTGCTATATGCCCCTCTGTGAGATGGGGGATTTCCGGTACAGTGGTGCAGTCTGGGAGATGTGTATTGCTCGCCATTGATGGCACGTAACAGCCGCTGCTCGGTTCCTATCTATTTTCGGGTCACTTCTTCATCCTAACTTTTTTTCCCTAGTGTATTTCCATTTCTTTGTCTGGCCACTGGTTCACCCTGGTAGTTTTTTTTTTCTTTTTTTTTTCTGGTTTTATTTTCACCCATCGTTATCCCTCTGTACCTTTCTAGCCTTCAGCTCATCTCTTGTTCCTACATCCTCTTCCCCCTGCCTCGTCTCCAACTGTTAAGATGTCTTTTTATTTTTTAGTTCTATCCCCCATTCACTCCATCTCTGTCTGTCCGTCTGTCTGTATCCTCTTCCTGTCATTTTATCAGTCTCGTTCCCTTCTCTCCCCAACCCATATTTCCATATCTCTGATATAAATTTCTCATCTAACAGTTTCATCTTCCACTTTTCCCCTCGCCTCTCCTCTGTCTTACCCTTTCTATCCTTCTCTGCCCCTCTTCTCTCTGTCTCTGTCTCTCTGTCTCTCTCTCTCTCTGTCTGTCTGTCTGTCTCTCTCTGTCTCTCTCTCTCTCTGTTGTTGTCTATTTGTTTGTCTCTCTGTCTTTCTGTGTCTCTGTCTCTGACTCTTACTCTCTCTCTCTCCATCTGTCTGTCCGTCTGTCTGTCTCCTCTTCCTCTCATTTTATCAGTCTCATTCTATATTTCAGATATCAA